>OW203660.1:20020000-21220000 GCA_934044485.1 Apeira syringaria | reverse complement strand
TTTACCTTAGCTTTGGTAAAATAGAAATAGGCACATTAAAAAAAAGTGAAGTCTGATAGCGATTTATGTGTAAGCAAAACGTTTATACGTTTTTTATTGTAATAATAATTGTTTGCAAGAATGCAGATTGGTCAATATTATGTTATCCGTTCAACCTTTTTTATATTTATGCGAGATATTTATGTCTTGAAACTTCTTTTTCAAGATTTACTTATCATTGCGACAAAGGCCAATATTTTTGAATGGTTAAGTCAAGGGGGCGCGACAATCATTTTGACAAACCGTAGATGACATTAATTAGACAAAAAGATATCTGTATATAATCTATGTTTGAGTTAGTGGTGGGAAATTTTGGTGGAGATAGACCTTATTTTTATTTACCAAAATATTTTCTTCGCGTGTCTTTATGTAATGATGGTGGATTAATTTGATTGATTGGTGATAACATTTCAAGGAAAATACTCACTACTTTACTGAATCATTCGGGCTAAGCTTATCTGCAGATCTTGATGCAACAAAACTTGATCATTGATTTACTTGATGATACTGGCTGACACGTGAAATGCGGAGCCAAAAAGTCTATGGTTTTTCTTGAAAATGTTTGGCGCGACATCTTTCAACAGTCATATTTTGAAAACTCCACAATGCAATAATGTGTTCTGAAATGTTAATAATAGAGTTCTTTATCGAATAATAACAAGCGACAATAAGAATCGCATATTTAGTAGTAAGCTTAATAGTCCAAATTATGATGTTACCATATCGGTTGATTTAGATATAAATATTTGAGGGAAACACTGCGAGATTTTTTTAATATCAACCCAAATTTGTAGGATCATGTTCAAACACATTGAAACTTTACGTTCTTCTGTAGGCTTTGATTGTTATATGGAAGTATCTACTAATGTTAAATCTACTGTCAACTATCTTAAGTACGGTAAAACTAATAATTCCAACCGATACAGGATCCGTTTGCTTTGAGCTTCTTGACAAATGTAATCGTTGATTATGCTAGAAGCGACCGCTGGTTTTGAAAATTGCTTAAAACATTCATTGTGATGAAACGTAGGCTAAAACATATCCCCGAGAGTTAGAATGCCGTACAAGAAATCTCCGCCAAAGGATAAATTTGCTTTCATTCTCAAAGTCACATAAACTTAGTGACGTATAAACTGTATGAGTTGAGTCAACAACTAAACTGACTGCAAGCTATTTTACACTTTGATGCACTATAATGTGACCACAGTAAGGAATCGACACTTATTGTTGACACCTTAATGAAAGTATGGAAAGATCATAAGGTTAAAAACGAAACGCCACGCCAATACGGGGAATTTGTATTTACGGTTTTACCGAATGCTACATTTTGGTCGCAGATTATATCGATTACAGTTTGGCTAAGGGATGTACAGACTTAAAAAATCGAGTACATTTTAAGCGCTTTTACCGATTACGAGTACGAAGCCATAAGTACCAAAAACATGTCTTATTTGGGTTATGAGGCCCAAACGTTGATTTATAAACCTTAGCCTTATATAACACTTCAATATGTTCCTAACTTTCATTCAATAGGCCCTATAACACTTAAGGTATTCATTTAAGGCCTATAATTGAAATAGTTTCCTAACTATTTATTGAATATATCCTTAGTACTTATAAAAAACTCATAATCTGGTAACTTTTATTCAATAGAACCTTCGTCATTATGCCACATATAACACTGAGATAAGGTCCCTCACTTTAATTCTTCTTCTTCTTCAATGTATGGCCATGCGTTTCTCTGCCAGTGTCAAAGTATGGCCAGTGTACGGTTTAAGAACAAATGCCCGGTATAAGAACTCACTTTATTAACAGCCTGTATAACATTTTCATATGTCAGTCATTTTCGTTCATATTGCATTTAACAGATAGATTAACCTATTAAGGTCATTGCGCCGTATAGATGAATAATTGGTTATCCATAAGTCATGTATGACGTGTGAACAATTTTTTAAGATCAACACTGTAACATCGACAAAATACGCTAAACATACAATTTTGCTACACAATGTTATATATAAATATATATAATGCAATTTTATATGTTTTGTATAAATAACTGAAAAACATTGGAATACATAAGTCTAAAAAAATCTGTTTTATTTTACCGTTCATATATGCGCAATAAATGGTTTCGAATTGATGTTGCTTTTTATTATCCAGTCCTGTAGCTGTTCAGTTTCAGTATAGAAGAAAGCAATGTTGCCATACATCTATAATGATAAGAGTGAGTAACCTAAGGTCAAAATGTTCGAGAAATACTCTATGTAGTCCATATAGGTTTATAATTTGTAATCCTCTTGTAGGACGAAATAACAAAAAAAAACAAGGTCAAGGATATTACTAAAAATAAAAAAATTTTTAACAAAAAATACAACCGACTTCAACACTTAAAAGTGTGAAATAACTTGTTGAAGTCGGTACCATGATAGCTCACACAAAAATAACTATCATCACAATATTGTGCTCACGGTACCTTTTTACGGACTTCGACAAGTTATTTCACACTTTGAGTGTTGAAGTCGGTTGCATTTTTTGTTAAAATATTTTTTTGCACCCTTTTCAATGACCTTTGCTACTCACGGGATCAATTAATTGTCATTGTGTGCTCTGCGATGTCTTCAACTGCGACAATAATATCATCAAGTTACGCGTAGCACTTTTCAGTTATTGCAGTATAACTCAAAAACTGCATGTCCGATTTTGAATGGTCCCACCACGGAAGTATACTCTATCTAACAAAAAAAGAATCATCAAAATCGGTCCATAAACGACGAAGTAATCCGCGAACACACATAAAAAAACATTACCGTCGAATTGAGTAACCTCCTTTTTCTGAAGTCGGTTAAAAAAGAACCCATAATCTTATCAGGTAGGCGTTTACTGCATACTAAAAAGAAAACGTGTAATATGTAATAAATTTATTATAAATATTTAACACAAAAGTTAACAAATTATTTACTTTAAGGTTTTAGAGAGTAAAATACAGTCATTTTAAATGGACACAACGTAAAAGTAATCTTTTAGAATGAGCACGATCAAATATTGTTCTATTTAAGGCAGATCGATTCATCAATTACAACACAGTACGGAAATTACTTTTATGCATAAAACATTCTTTATATATTCGAGTCGATGTATTTCATATGAAAAAGGAAAAATAAACAGTTGGCAAATGGCAACACATTTGTTTTAAAGCAAACTAAACACAATATTAATTATCAGCCCGATTTTTTTGGGGAAATCGGGTGTTTTTGGATCTTCATAGAAAGGCACAAACTATTACAAAGGGAAAAGATAGTATGGGGCTAAAACACCAGCCAAATATTGAATTCTTTAATCTTTGTGAAACCAATTGAAGAGAAATTGTAGGGGAAAAGCTAAGGCAGCTAAGCTGACGGCGCCGGCGTCACATTTGAATGATTAAATATACACGATAGAAATCTCAATAAAAAATATATTGTGTATTCCTCATTTGTAGACGGATCTTGAATTTTCGAATATTTGAAAATAAAAGTAGAAAACATGCCTGCCTTAATTTGATTCAAAATATAATTTCCACATAAATTTCCACATAATATCCATATATATAATGTATTCCAATTACAAAAACAGATATTTGAAGAGATAATTTTACACCAATATAAAACACCTATCTACGATTAACATAAATAATATACTCTAAGTCACATAAGGCAATATACACAGCTAATTATAAATATATATTTCATTCATCATAATATATGAAACCCGTGTTTTGATTAAATTAAATTAATACTTTATCAACGATGGCGAAAACACTTAAAATACTGACGGTACATACAAGGTTATGATAAATTTACATAAGATACTAACTACGTCCCACGGTTTTACCCGCGTGGTGATAAAAAACAGTGATGATCATGATGATTAAAAGTAGCTTGTGTTATTCCAGGGTGACAGCTACCTCCATACAAAATATCATCAAAATTGGTCCATCAGTTAGAGCGTGAAAGCGTAACAAACAAAGAAACGTATCACATCCTACAATATTATAAAGATATCTGTGTGTTTGTTATTCTTCACGCTCAAACGGCTAAACCAATTTCGATGAAATTTGGTATGTGGATAGTTCGTTTCCCGGAATAACATTAGGCTGCTTTTCATCATCATCACCACGCGGGTAAAATCCCGGGACGCAGCTAGTTAACAACATTATTGTAAAGGATAATAAAAGTAATATAATATAAAAAAATATATAATGATGCATATTCCTAAAATTCTAATCTTTAAATTTACACAATTACTGTTGGAATACGACTGATACTTTTAAAATATCATAACCGTGTAACTATCGAAAATTCACTCTGTAAGACAATCGCTAGTTGCGCGTCGCAACCTTCTATAAAAACCCCCGGAAACAGCCACTAATCAAACATTTACCTGATAAGACCTCCGAAAGTTATGATCGCCGAATATAAAAAAAAATAGATACGGCACCAGTGGAAGCCACTCAAGTAGTTGCATAGCTGCAAGGGGGACACGACCAGCGGGAAGTCACTCGCTAACCTAATCTCAGCCACTCTGCTGTATCGAAAGTATACAGGAGATTTCAGGAAACTGGTTCCTACTCCAGAAGGCCAAATATTAGGCGCCAGCATACTACAGAAAGCGATGACCATTTTATTGTCTCGAGATGCTTCTGAAATCGGCAGCTAACCGGTGTTGTTGTTCAGCAGCGGCTGAGGGAGGCTGGAGAAGTAGCTTTTTTTAATGAAATAGGTGGCAAATAAGCAGACGGGTCGCCTGATGATAAGCGATCACCGTCGCCTATGGATATCTGTAAAACTGGGGGCATTACGATACGTTGCCAATCCTTTCAAGACTCTTGAAAAGTAGCTGTCAGTCGGTGGACGATCAGAAGATGCCCAAGAGAAGCCAACATTCAATTCAATTCAACTTTATTTATTTGGAACAAAAACATGGTTTGTTTAACAAACATATGAGAAACGATGACAACCGCAGAAGCATATAACTGTGTCGCAGATGTCAACGCCCTCTTCCGAAAGTGCTAAAAAACATGATGCCAAGACGGCCTGCCAGGATCCAAAATTGAGCACTGCTCACCGACGCTCACGAACACATTACTTGGAGTGCTGAGCAATGGCGTTCAGTTTTATCCACTGGCTAGTTCAGAGTTTGCATGGCAGTGACAGGAAAGCAGTCTAGAGGCGTCCGAGAGCCGTTTGCGCAATGCTGTTTCGTCGAAACAATTTTGTACAGCTGTGGTTTCTGTTTGATGTAGGCAGGCATTTCATTAGAGGGCAAAACGGAGCTTGTTTCTATCCCTGGTGGGGGATGAGGAGGCAGTCTATCCCGAACAATTGAAGACATTATGTTAGACCATGCCTTGCCTTACGAAAGCTTAATTGGGGATAATTTCCATTTAATGCACGACAATGCCCGCTGGCACACAGCAAGAATGACTCGCCAGTTCATGAATGAAGTTGGCATTCGGACCATGGACAAGCCAGTATTAAGTCTTGACCTCAACCCAATAGAGCATTTATGGGACGACCTAAACGGAGGGTTTGAGCAAGAAATTCGGCGCCTGCAAACATCACATAGCTGAAGATGGCGTTGGAAGAGTGAGAAAATCTTGCTCAAGACTTCGTGGAAAAGCTCACATCAATGAGAAACCGTACCCGAGCCATTATCACGTCTAGGAGAGTTGAGACTGTATTGATGGAATAAATTTAATTAATTTAACGTGTTTTTCAATTTTTATTTAAATTTCATCGACCTCAGCTTTATCTCACTTTAATTGCATGTTTTATCTCAATTAATTAAAAACTACTCGATTAATTTCCAAAATAAAAAAATCATTTGGATGCTGAAAGATTATGCTATCAAGAAATATGCATATTTATATACTTTATTTGACCCGTTTTAGAACAAAACATACTGAGTACATTTTTTAGCCTTGAGTCCATTTAGCTGCTGGCTAGTGTATATTTTATGATTTTTATTTACACACAAATATCTAATAACGAAATAAAAAATTGTTTTACTTCACATAGTAACATAAATAACCGTAAAGTTGATAAATTATTAATTTAAAATAACGACGAGTTGTTGTAAACTTATAATACTTTTAATAAAATAATAACAAAGACTTATTCTATAACAAGTCAAATCAATTTATCTCTTATTCATTGTATATATTATAAGAAGGGAAAAACCGGGTACACTCAAGTTTTCAAATCGTATCGGATTAAGGCCGGATTAAAGTACTGAGAGCATTAAATTCGCGACTCGAACCTCACGTGGGCACGCCTATTAAAAAGGACATCCGAAAAAACTCCAAAACGTCGCGTCGTCGGTCTTACCCCAAAACCATAAAAAATCAGAAGCGTACCCGGTTTTCCTTTTATGTGTGATACTCACGAAAGTTTTAAAACTTTTATTGTATACTTGCCAGTGTCGACATTAAATATATTTCGTTTGCATGCACCTTATCATTCTTAAGAGTTAATCAAATTGATTCAATAAAAAGTTATTACACATTTCCACCATAAGAAAACGATGTGAAATAAAACCGATCACAGACTGAGATTTTGTTAAAGAAATAGAAATTAATTTCCACTGACACGTTTATAATCACTAATAATAGTAAAAAGGCCGAAAGTGATAGATAAAGCAATATGAGATTTGTAAGTTCATTGCGTATCCAGTAAGATGGATACCTTAAGACCGGTATTTTATGTATCTTCATTATTTTAAATATTAATACTTCGTACAATAAAGGGTGGCCTTATCTCTTGTAGCAATTATATATGATAGAAAACAATGATCAAGCTACGTGTACATCTTTATTCTTTACCTTAGGTGATGCTTCAACACATACATGATTTTTGTTATGTATTGATTCCATGTCTTGTCGTTTCTAATTAGCCGTTATATAAAGTTTTGCAACTTCAGTTCCTTTTTCTTACCGGGTCCAAAGTTCTTAAGCAAATATATAAGGACTTAACCCGTTAACCCAAACTAATATGGTTACTGACTCTATACCAACCGTAGAATGAATACGGAATTGCAACTGAAAGGAATACTAGAATTAACATTAACGTCGTCACTTAACATCAGGTGAGACAGTGGTCAAACGTAAGATAATCTTTATACAATTGATATCTTTTTTTGTGTTACAAAAGACCCCATAGTTACATTAAAACGATGTTTCGTTCATAATCTCAATAACACTGTTTGTTTGTCGAATGAATCAATTCCACGATTCCCCCAATTGATTGTATAACAATTTTATTCACACAAAGTTATTCGTTGACTTTTGACCCTTGAAGGTACACAAAGTTCGAAGTTAACGTTTGAGTCATTAAACGTCTTGACACAAAGTTCCTAGTTTACTTTGAAGACTAAAGGTTCTGTGACTTTTTTGCATCTGTCGACTATCATTGTAATGTGATTGCTAAAGAAAATATAATAAAATCCAAAATTAATTGAACGAAGACCTATATCAGCACCGTAATGGCCTATCTGAATGCTTTAACGACCCAAACGATGAACACGATCGCAAGTATGACTCCGATCAGTATGAGAAGGAACATTTTCCTTCTGTACCGTCGTTGGTACTCTGCAGCTTTGGCAAGTTCATCGGCTCCGGATTCCACGTTAGCGCACGTTGCTTCTATGTGACTCTCCACAGAGTCTGAAACAAAAATATTAATATTGACCATCAAACACTCAAAATTATATTGATTAAATATCGAATGCAAAAAATTGGTCAAAATTCAGAAAGTAATTAATGCTGAGTTTGCAAATGAATAGGGCCACTACTCAGAAGAAGGGGTAAGAAAAACGGGAATCATTTTTAAAAACTATTCTTCACATTGTATTTATTACAGAAAACATTCATTCATTACTTAAATACGTAACTTGGCTGAAGTGGAGGATTCCAAGCATATTTGTCTATGTGTCATAATATGCTTATAAATTAAAATTTATGGCAGATATTCGCACTCACACCCCCGCACTAGGATACCCTGTGTCGCGGGAGGCGATGGACACTTACAATCACAATACACAAACATCCAAGACCCGAGAACAAACATCTATGTTCATCAGAAAAATATTTGCCCCCGCCGGGATTCGAACCCGGTCGCGGTTCCAGTGTCACTGATCACTGAGCTACGACCACCGTCGTATGATGCATTGAAACCTGTGGTTGAAGTTCTGGTCAAAATGGAAAGAATTTGAGTTGCCAGTTAAAAATCAAAAACCATTATTAACGTGACTCTTACCAACAGTTTGCGCTTGAGCGTTGACAATAACGGCCAACTCCTGTATTATTTGGTTGACGTCCAATACGTCCGCTTCTATCTTATTCATGTACGCTTCTTTCTCTAGAAGCATGCTGGTCTCAAACTCCACTAAACGGGCCTGAAAAATAAACCGATAATTAATCGAGCGAAGGATTTTATGGCGGGCTAGTAAATTGTGAGTTTGTTTCTATATTTGTGTATTGTTTGAAGCAATTGGTAGCCTTGGAGTGATGTCTGTTAGTCAGTGAACTGTTGTGTGGCCCTTATAAGTTGTCTTAAAAAAAACAACTTGTCACACACAAACAATATTTATTGTTATATATACTTTACACGAAAAACAAACAGAAAAGAATTTTCTGCACTTTACTTCCACTGAAACTAAATTGGCAATAAGACGGCTTTGAGAGCTATTTAGAACTCACTGAAGATCCAAGACACAATAGAGAGAGTAATTAACATTTGGAAACCTCGGTATATATATCAAAATATATCTATGACGAAAAGAACATTCTCGAATAGAGACCACGGACCGGCAAGCACAGCATAGGATGGCCACCGACAAGGTGGACAGAATTTTAGTGCAATAAAATGTTGTCTATCTATGTAACCGGCTCATACAATTCGCACTGCTGGGGAACGGGCGCTCCTCTCCGAGAGAGAAGTTTGACCATAATCTACCACGCTGGCCAATGCGGGGCTACTTCTACTACTAGCTAGCCCAATGCCCGGGTTTAAAGACCGCCCAAGGGCCTTGGCTTGATATGTATTATGTTAAGTAAAAAACTCGTACCAACACCATAAAAGCGGGCCCTCTGTTTGGTTGAAAAATGTTCTCTCACTTTTGTCTTGCACATTTTCAGTGTGTTTTAAATTGCTTTTTAATATTATAATAATCTTTATGAGCACAAAATTTACAATTACTGGATCTCTTAAATTCTCCGCTGCCAGTTTAGTTTCAGTAACAAGTGAACTGCAAGACTTTTTCTGTTTATGTTTTGTATAATTTTCATACATTTAAATGTATACATGGGTGTGTGAGATTACTTGTTTTTAGACAACTTTTGATAGAGCCACATAACATTTGCTCGAATTGTTGTCAAATCTGTCGATCAATAGTTTCACTAAAAGCGCTTCAGTTACACATGGACAGTACAAAATATAAGCTTACTTTGACATAGTGTTATAATTTACCTGTGCCTGTTGGTTAGCCAAGAGCGTGGCTTCCTCGTCGTCCGCGATCGCTTGCTGTTCCAACAGCCGCGGGTCGTACCGGTCTCGCGCCGGTCGAGGCATGTGCGCCGCCATTTTTTGTGACACTTGCTGGAAAATGCAAGATGTTGAAAATGTAATGCGAATAGAGGTGGGAACGCCCTTAATGAAAAATCTTTTTTTTTTCTTACACTCAGATCCCCGCACTAGCATTCCCTGTATCGCGGGAGGCATGGATACACACAATCACAGCACACAAACATCCAAGACCCGGGACAAGCATCTACACTCATCCCACAAATGTTTGCCCCTGCCGGGATTCGAACCCAGGGTCCCGGGGACACAGAAATCATGTCAATGACACTAACCACTGCGCCACGGCGAACGTCTTTCCTGCTTGGTTACCTGTAAAAAATCGCTTTAAGCGATAAGGCCGCCCTTTGTGTCACCATATTGATGTGTTTTACTAGCCGCGCCCTGCTGGTACACAGCTAGTATCCTTATCTGATGTGATTTAAAAATGAGATTGAGGAAACCGCAATTCCTCAATCTCATTTTCAGTATTTGCGCGTCGTGTCAGTGGCGTAGGCATCGACACAGCAATAATACAGTCAACTCTCGATAATTCGAAATGTTATCTCGGTCCCTTGAAAAATACTCGATAAAATGAATAAAATCAATATTTATCTGTTCCTCGGTAATTAGAAGTTGACGAAAAAGTAAATCAGCTGTAAAACATGGAATAATTTAAAGCACCGGCTACTCTGTATAATTTCAAGTGCACAGACTTGTCGCCTATTCACATACATGTACAGAATGGACACAAGTGTCAATTTCTTCTCAGCTCTCACCACTATCAAAAATGTATTCGCTGAAACCGCTCACTGATCATAAAATGCTGGACTTGGGACATTTGGGAATAATCATATTAATGTTTAAAATAATACACGACAAATTTTGATCAAACTCTTGACTTTATTTTTTCCTCTCTCTTGGTTCAAACTTGGGTTTTTTTTAGGTTCTTTGAGTGTCAAATTATCAAGAGTCTACTGTTATGATTACTTATACTAGATATACGAAACCATTCAAAGCACTTTTAAATGTTAGATTGTTGTTAGTAACGGACTGGTGGACATGACATTAATACAATATCGTAATGGAATGAGAACTTTTATTTTTTAAATTTATTTATTAACATTCACACAAGGTCTTCAGGTCCCAAACTAGGCAGAGCCTGTATTATGGTAACCTGATGACTGATATATACTTATATACATATACACACCCAGACACAGGTCAAACAGACATGTTCATATACACAAATGTTTGACCTGTCCGGGAATCGAACCCGGGACCAGCGGCTCAGAAGGCAGAGTGCTACCAACTGCGCCAACCAGCCAGTATGAATGAATGAGAATGCACGCAGAATGCACTAATCGCGCTGACTACGCCAACCTGTGAAATATACCACAACGAATTAGAGCAAAAAACCGCCTACAATGAGAAATGTCGCTAAATTACATAATTTAAAAAATAAACACTAGAATTTTTGATTTTGTTCTTGAAAATGATAATATGTTACTGTTTGCCTTCTATGGAATTGTATTCTGGTCTTTTTTATTTTTAATACTTTTTACTACATGCAAATTTTAATTTACAGCAACCGGGAAAATGGCACAAAGCTCTGTGTCATTCCAGGGTTTACATTAATGCTGAGCTGCGTTCTTTTTTAGTTTGATTTCGTTTTAAATTTGCATTTCATAACCCTGTAATTTGCTTTAGAAGCCTTCTGCTGGAATATACCAGAACATAATATATTTTACCACTAAAATAATTGGTTTGTAGGCATAGTCATATCTGCGGAATTAAACATTATACTTAAATATAACAGGTCATGTCTTTAAACTGTTGGTCTTCCAATGAAATAAATAAATAAACTTGATGGGTCATGCTTAGTGCCTGGTTTTCTAGCTCAAGCATATTGGAACAACGACGGGTGTGCATGCTTTTGGTAAGTTTGTCATACCTTCTGCACTGAGGAGTATGTAGCCAAGGTATCAGTGAAGGTCTGCGTGAGACGCTCCACTTGCAACTTCTGCGGCTTGTCCCCACGTCTCACCACCACTCCCAACCGCTGTATGTCACGTGCAGTGGCCGATACGGAACTGTTTACTTTCTGTTGTGTGTCGTGGCTGTTAGCAAACAACACAGAATATAATGAAGACAAAATATATATAAACTTGTTTATGTATCAGTCGGGAGTGATCTCCTCAATAGCTTCCCATGACCCGCTTGGTTTTGTACTAATTATAGTGCTGTAGTGTGCATATTAATGCAGTTTTTATAAAATTACATAGTTAATATAGCATACCATTGTTATAAGTTAATTAATCAAACATTTAATTCTTTCTTTTTTTACTTTTGCTTCTATAAACTGACAATAAAAACTTCTTACAACAAGAAAACAGCGATCATTTTGGTGGAGTAAATATAGTTATAATAAGCATTAATGAGGAAATGAAAATAAGCACTTATACTATTCCATGTATAACCATCAGCTTAAATAAGCACTATTCATACTTTCATTGTAAATTTTATGATAATTATGCAATAAAGACTTATTGCAGTGTAAAATATGAAACACTGCATGACAAATTGCTAGAGATTGGACAATCCAAGATGCAAGTGAAAGTATTGTAGAGAAAAATTTACAGCCATATTTTGGTATGTGAAGGTAAGTGACTTTTTGTAAGTCTGACGATATTTCATCATATCCATCTAATATCTATTGTCATAACTTTGATAATATATAGATAATTATACAGAAAAAATATATACCCTGCTTTATCTGCTGTGACCTGCACATATTATATTATATAATATAATATAATAGCATTACAAAACTCCGGAACATTATGAATCAAGGTATGGTGCCTTTGCTAGATATGTTACCAACTGCAATGTTGGTCTATCAGTCGCATTAATAGTTCATATAATGAAAGCTAGATGGCGCTAAGAAAAACATCCCCACAGATGTTATGTACAACAATGAAGAAAAAAATTCGGACAGCTAGTAAAGTTCTTGGATAGCTTAGATGGCAAAGCGAAAAGATGGTATTCTGGAGTCATGGGTTCAAATCCCACCAGCGCACTAAGCCGATTTTTCTCCTTGGATTCAAATTTTGAACATTAGTTCCACCTTGCATAATGTTAATGCAATGAACCATTAAACTATTATATACAATAATGTTAAATATAGGTAGGTATACATATTTACTGAAAACTAGTGAAGACTAATAAAAAAAAGATATTACTGAAATCACATATTCCCTCATAATAGAGAATGGCTGTTGCGCTGTTATGAGGTATGAATATATGGGACATTGGTTAAATGTATGTTGTATGTATGTTTTGACTGCAGGCTGTCAAAACTTATACTCCCATTTCTAAACATACAAAATTAAAATTTGCTATTTTTACTCTATTATGTTCTAAATTGACATAAAACTTGATTGATATGCACTTACATTTTATCCCTTAGCTGAACATTGTCGCTGGGGCCTCCAATTTGCTTCATACTTTTTTCCAATGACCTTAATCCACTGTTAATTGAATTAATATTCTCTGCAATGCTCTCACTTAAGTTATACAGCTCAGTGGGGCTAAAATCTGCAAAGCCCACAGCTGGGACACTCGTCGTAGCTCCATAGTCCTTGCTGGACCCACTGATTGGCTCTCGTTCTGCCATTGTGATGCTGAAAAATGCGAAGTGGTAATTATAAATAGTGCATCAAATGAAGTGAGGCAACCAAGATATATGACATATAATACATATTAAAATCATGGTAAATCTAATGAATAAAGTTGTCCATCAGGTCTCATCTTATTTTTCATATGTGTACTGCAGATGTTAAAGAATGGGATAGTGATTATAACAAACTAGTGGCACCCCTCGGTTTCACCCGCATCGATTCCGCTACCTCAATTACTAGTGGCACCCCTCGGTTTCACCCGCATCGATTCCGCTACCTCAATTATCCTACGGGAACTATATTTGTTCCGGGATAAAAGCAGCCTATGTGTTATTTCAGGGTCTAACTTGTCTCCATACCAAATTCCATCGAAATCAGTACTGCCGTTTGAGCGTGAAGGAGTAACGGAGATTTTTGGA
Source organism: Apeira syringaria (assembly GCA_934044485.1). Classification (NCBI taxonomy): domain Eukaryota; kingdom Metazoa; phylum Arthropoda; class Insecta; order Lepidoptera; family Geometridae; genus Apeira; species Apeira syringaria. The sequence goes on along the minus strand of OW203660.1, from coordinate 21,206,266 downwards.
TTATTTGCTTATCCCACAGGATCAGCAATTATTTTCGGGATGAAAAGAAGCCTATTTGTTAATCTAGGGTCTGACACATCTCTCTACCAAATTTCATCGAAATCGGTGCAGCCGTTTGAACGTGAAGAAAAAACAAACATACACACTTACAAACTTTCGCCTATATTATTATATAGGCGATATTAGTGTGATGAAAGGTATAGGAGTATTAATAACTAGTCTACAAAGTGACTTCCAATACTCATCTGTGAAACACTTTTTATATTATCTTGAAATAATGAGAACATCATCAATGTGTTAGAAGTCAATTAAAAAGCCATTATCAAGTAACAAAGGACCTCAAAAACTATTGATCAGATCTTGATCAAACTTAAATGGGAGCACATGAAAAGCACCAGTTTTCAAAAATTTAAATTGTTCATCTAGAATAAAGTTCTGAGGTAACAAACACACTTGAAAAAAGTACTCCTTTTTAAAAATCTGTTAAAAAAGTAGCTCATGGCAAACGGTGACTGTTTTGAGTGTGATCTAAATGTTATGCATAAATTGAATCCAGCAGAAAAAAGAAGTATATACATACAATAGTTTCGTAATCCGTAGTTCCGGAGGCTCACCAGGGCACGGACAAAATAGCCAGCACATACCTAGACAATAAAGGGTATGAACTGGCTATGGAAGATGTCGATGAGGACCTCCCATGGGACTACAACATCTACACGGACGGTGCAAGAAACAAGACAGGAGCAGGCTGTGGCATCTATTCTCCAGAGTTAGGAATCACAGAATCCATAGCTTTAAACAAAACTTCAACTGTTTTGCAGACAGAAGCCGTAGGATTACTTCTAGCGGCAAAAAGAATATCAAATATGGACACAGCGAGTAGTCGAAAAGAAAAACAAAAGGGTGAACTTCTCTCCTTTGTCACAGACAGTGCGGGTGTTATAAACGCACTCAGTAAACCCACGACTAGGTCTAGGGTTATTTCAGAGTGCCATACTGCGCTGCAGAGCCTGTCAACTAAATATAAAATCATAATAAAATGGACAAAGAGTCATGGCATATGCGCTGGCAACAGAAAAGCAGACGCCCTTGCAAAAGAGGGAGCCAAGAAACACATTAGCAATGATGTGACAGAGTTCTGCAAACCAACGGCAATGGAAGCTAGAAACTTACTAGTTCACCATATGCATAAAGAACACCAAAAATTGTGGACCAAAAGAGCAGACTGCAGGCAGGCAAAGCGCATGTGTCCACTTTCGAACAAAACTACAACAAATAAGCTGATGAAGCTCACGAGACAGGACCTACGCCTTATCATAGGCTTAATCACTGGTCACTGCAACTTAAACTACCATCTGCACAGAACGGGTGGAACAGATAGCCCTCTGTGCAGGGGCTGCATGCAGGAAAATGAAACTGTGGAACATGTTCTTTTGCAATGCACAGCCACAGAAGACATAAGACGCAGCACCATATAACATGAAGATGTAAAATATAAATCACTTTCGGAAGAAAGTGAGTCCAGGGAGGCAAAACCACCTACTCGCCCAAAACTGGAACAGCTGTGCCAACAACCTAAAGCCATGCTCCGCTATGTAAAGGAGCTGGGATGGTTAGGGTAGTTGGCGGGGGAAATGCACAATACACCCCAAGCGGGACGTCAGTGCAGGACTTATCGCCCCCAGTCCGAATAAGAATAAGAATAAAATAATTATTTTGTGCATTTGGTAAAATATCTATTTAATTGTACTTATTTCAACTGAATAGACATTTTATTTAAGATTTAGCATTTAGATTCCTCATAACTCAAAACAATGTAAATAAGAGTAACTTTTCCTCTTGTACCATTTAAATGTGATGTTCAAATACAACAAACTTCTTTTATAAATATTAATGTTCAGCTGACCTTCCTTTATATTATATTCACTGCTGCGAACAAATGAGCTTATTAAATTCCATTAAAGCCTATTTAATTCCCTTATATAAATTGTACCATAAATGCACTATAGAGTAATACAAACCATTCTTATTTTTCAAATTGATATCTAACAACCAGTAAAGACTTGCACGAATTGGAAATACATTCTTAGATAAGAATACTGATGTAACTCATAATAGTTATCATACTTATAGTACATATAAAATAATATGGAATTGGATTGTAACAGATGCAAATAATCTGACATTGCATTATTTTAAGCATACTTTCCTTAACATCAATACAAAACCATCTTAAATTATCATAGCACAATTGCCAAAACAAAATAGTCATTAGGCCATCCATAAACTCAATCCAATGAATTTTATTAATTTTTTGATCCCTTGCCCTTATCACAAGTGATAACATTTTTGGGACTCCTTCCATGAGCATCACTGATGTCCAGTCTACTAATTTTATGTTCAGATTCAGTCTAGTGCCACACCTAGTCGATGCCGATAACACAATCTCAAAAATTCATAGTCTGCTAAGTTCATAGAGGCCTGAATGTTTTTTGAACCTGAATTTAATGTATTATAGCTGATTAGTAGGGCAATTCACATTTTATATGCTAACAGACTATGGAAATTGACATTCTGTGTCATTGAATCAAAATTATTTCGATATGGACAAATTAAAAAGTAGCAGACTACCAAAGCTGTCAAAATCGGCCTTTGTGAACTGAGCATATTGCCATCAAGAATAGTAGACTTATGCCCTTGGTGTAAAGTCACTTAATTACCAATTTTATATACATAAATGAATCAACCTTCACAACCTAAGACTTTAGTTATATTTTGTGGTTCTAAAGATGAAATTACCTTGATACTTTAGATTCTACAACACATATTTTTTATTGCAGTATACATGATTTTTGTTTATATACATATTAATGTAGTTAAATTCCTAGTGCCGCACAGTATCATGTGACCTCAGCTGCCTACTCAGCACCCATTCATCAAGGAAAAATACAATATCAATGTAACTTTTTAAACATTTTTTAATCTCATCTTAAAACTACACATATTATGTATATGTGTAGTTTAATGTATAGACTGGATTTCTAGAACTCAAGGGCTGTGGTAATGAGGCAGAAACCACAACCACTAATGCTGCCTAGGCCACATATCTGATTAGGTAAATGTTCAAAGCAAAATAATTCATGACTTCATATAATTCATACAGGTTGTACAAATGATAATAGCGAGTTGCATCCAGGTTTATGTTATAATTTGCGACTCTGTGTCATCAGCAAATGAATCATAATTCAATGTGCTTAGCATATCTGAGCATGTTCCTCCCAGTCAGGCTCAATTAACAAAGAACCCCTTTGTAAATTGAATCTGACCTGCCTGACTTGATATATGGCAGTATAGTACAATTACTAATGGTACTTTCGAGGTACTTAGATTTACATTGTTAGTTTGATGAAAACTGTGTACCAGTATTAAAACCATTAATACCAGTTGCACCAATAAGTGAAGAGCAAGAAGAATGCAGTTGTTATAGCTTCTATTTTGTCTCTATGTTTTACACTGTACCATTGCTGTCCCATCATATGGCGTTAGACAACATTTAATTAAAACTACATGTCATTGTACAATTTTATGACCTTAGTAATATGTAACTATTTTAATCAATACTCTTTCAGTCTGATGTGTTATTTACTTACTTTGTACTTAGCCCTTGTGTTTGGCAATACATTATTTTCCAACGCATGGGCATAAATATGTATCTAAAATTTGTAGATTGGCATATATTTCTGGATTTTCATGTAGTCCTTTTTTTTTTTTCCTTTTGTATGGTTTTATCATGCGATCAGTCTTACGACTATAAGCAGATGTGATGCAGAGGATGTAAAGTCCTTAAAATATAAATCTGATACTTGCGAATTTACAAGTGGTTTACTTTAATCTAGAACCAGCAGGCAAACGTTACCAGACAGGAAAGTAGCAAAATCTGGTCAAATTCATAATAAGACATGGAGCATTTCAAGATCAGCGGGTACAACTAAATGCGAATGTACTTCTACGATGCAAATAAATTCAATATGAATCACTATTTTACGCTATGAAATAATAGATTCTATAAAGTTTATACAATGAGATTTTAGAATAGACCTAGAGAACACGTACTAAATTAGGTAAGACTTACCAAGGAACCGGTTTCCTGAGTATTTTACTCTATTTTAAGTAGACAAGAACTATAAAAGATTCTGGTTTTCTTGCTCAACAAATTCCTTTTTTTGACGAAATTTAGACGTGATTTAGACACAACTCGGACAGATTTATGAACCAATCGCGAAAGTGATCACGAACTAGACTGAGTGCTGCCAGTAAAAAAACACTACAACACCCTATATTTCATTTACAGTTATAAATTCATTTATTTATTTATTGAGATAAAAACGATTTCAGAGTTACATTTACCTCACACAATTAAGTAATATACAAATAAAATCATAGGCATAGTTAAACATTAATACATATTATAAAGCAAAAGGTGTCAACAAGAAAATAGTAAGAAGAGAAGATAATAAAGAGTTTTGTACTCTTTGTACAAGAATAAAATTTTAAGAAAAATGTCAGGAATGAACATTAGGAGTCAAAAATTCTAATTAAAGTCAGCATTAATTGAAGTACCTCGCCTTTTACATCTGTCCCATTAGTCCAATAAACTTACACCATAATTATATATGCATGAAGATATGGTGAATATGATAATAATATATAAATAAGAATATCTATTATGCGACGTTAGGAGTTAGCTTCTCCCACTGCACGCAGGAATGTAGGTAGTCGATCAGGGGTGGGAAGTAAAAGAGACTGGCTTAGGTACAGTCTTTAATATCCTTGTAGGTTATAAAATCGCACAGTTCTCCCCATTTATTGCGCACAATCATTTACCGACCTGGAGTGTCGCTCGCAGTCTGTGTGCTGCAGGATCCATCAGTCCAATATGTGTGATCTTGTGTCGCCTCCACAGAGCGGGCGTCGAACAGAGCACAGCTCAACGTTTTCTCCGGTCACCGTTTAGTAGTATACTAAACCAACCGGAATTTAGTATCATCTGCGTAGTAATTGTGATAGATTCTGGCATTAGTTGTCTGCCAAACCGTGGGTGGTACTGGCCGCGTGCGGTCGAATTCCAGCAAAATGCCCTGGCAAATATACCTATTAAATAACTGCAGTTATTCGAACATGGTACATAATCAATGCGAAGTAAGGGTATATATATTTATATACTTCTTTTACTTATTATCTCTTGAAGATTATATAAATTTACCCTTGTTTGGGGAATACACTAATTGCTGGCAGCACTGCCGACAAAAAGTTACAGAATATAAGAAAAGTGACAGAATAGCTCGTCAAAATATATGAAACATCAATGTCATAAACAGATGGTGTTACCTCTTTTTTATTCTTGGCTTCGCATGGCATGTACATTTTACTTTCACTTACATCCTTAGAGTTAAATAATCTTCCTTCTTCTTTAATTTCAAGTCTTTTTATGTATTCCGAGATATATATATATATTCGTATAATCCGTTTGAGAGGTTAATGAAAACTTCAATCTGTTTTAGCACTAAATAACAAATTAGCTTTTACAACACAGCCGAAATAAATGAGTACCTATCTACCTACATAGGTCAGTGTTCTTGGAATTAGAAAAGAAAGAAATTAGAGAATTCTTTATATAAAACAATATTTATAATATAATATAACTTTACATAGAGTGTGACAATGGGTGGCCTTATCATTAAAAGTGATCTCTACCCGGCCACGTTTTTGTCTTTTAATGAGGTTATAATGAGATAAAAAGTAAGTGGGTGCCCCGCGAGCATAAAGCTGTGTTTGATTGGGGCAGATGAGAATTATATAAAATGAAACTACGCCATTGCTTTTCCGAAACTCAAGCTCTTTTTATTTCTTTTTCGATGTTTACAATAGAGGTGCGTTCATGATTAGCGGTACGTTCACAATTTCACAACACTGCGAGCGAGTCGGCTAGTGTATAATAATGGCGGATTTTAAACCCTTATGTTTCCGTTGAAGTCTACGACCAAAGATTCTATCGTCGTAGGTGGAAGTGCACAAGTGTGGGATAGTTAACAGTAGGAATAGGAATAGTAGGAATATTAACAGTGTAGTGATAGTTGTTATTGCATTTAAATCCCATAACTAAAGTAGCCTCTTCATATATTGTAAAAGTGTGCACATTAAGGAAGAACCTGCTTTTTATACCACAGTTTTTAACTAACACAAAAGGCAGTGTATTTAATCTCAGCCATATGACATCCACTGCTGGACATAGGCCTCCCCCCACTGATTTCCACAAGGACCTGTTGGAAGAGCCCGCATCCAGCCATTTCCTGCGATCTTAGTCAGGTCGTCTGTCCACCTGGTCGGTGGCCGTCCTATGCTGCGCTTGCCAGTCCGTGATCTCCACTCGAGAGTATGTAAGATAAGTAGACATATTTTGTGCACTTTGTAAACTGGGAACTCATTAATCCTAATTGAAAAACTGTAGATATGTCCACTTAATATATATTGTATGTATAGTGAAACAAAATAGCAAATCTTACATTCTGAATTTTCTTCGCAATATCCAAGTAAAGTTTCAGAAACGTCCCCGATTACTTACTTAGAGGGGGACAGACTTTCAGGCTAAGCTGTTTGCGCAACTTTATGCTACAAACTTAAAGCTAAATGCTGAGCTACCTACATTGATTTGTGACAATATAATTTTCACACGCGTTTTGCAATCAGGATACATAAAGTTGACACCTGTGGCAAGATATACTACCTACATAGCACGTATACCTGGAAACACAATAATAGCCGGAGTACGGCGGAGCCTTGACTATGCGCACAGAATATTAAAACCATGACATCCCACTAGATACACAATTAAACAAGTTTCACACTATTGCATTTTTACTTCGAACTCAGATACTTAGGTACGATCACAAATTCTCGTTAATCCAACCTATCTACTTGTACATACATATTTTTAACAGAGGCAAAAAATATGTTTATATTATTATTATATTATTATTATTTTTTTTTGTTTGCCAGGATAATAGGTAGGTACCTTCTTTGAGGTATAAGGCCCATAGAATAGTAGTTTGTATCACAAGGCAGCAAAATAATATTTTTACGGCAAGGATGCTATTTTGAATCCAGAGCGCAGCGAGGGATGCAATATACTTCGCCTGAGGAAAAAATAATTTTGCGACCGATAGATACACTTTACTTTTCATCCCGCTATGAGAAAAATATATATTATGACACTTTTAAATAGTAGATACCTACTATTTATAAGTGTCATATGAATTAATCATGTTGCCATAAGACGTCCACAGCTGGACACAGGTCTTCCCCGTTGATCCTCACAAGGACGCGTTGGAAGTGGCACGCATCAAAAGGTACATATAATATATATATAAAGTAATAACTGAAAGAAAAAAAAATCATTCACCCGTAATAATACCCGTGCCTTGCGGTTTTACCCGCGCGGTGATGAAAAATGGTGATTATGGTCATGAAGAAAATAAGCCTATACTGTGGCATCCAGGGTATAAGCTATCTACAGGAGATATTTTATATTATTAATATATACATTTCGGGGAGTGTGCTCTGGAGTTGCATAATTTGATTCCACCATCCCCATTCCATCTTAGGACGACCAGACGGACGGCAATGCGACATCCATACATGGTGGAAGTTCCAACTTGTCGCACGAAGCGTTTTGCTACCACATTCCTAGTGCGTACAGCTAACGAATGGAATTTATTGCCTAAATCTGTGTTTCCGCAAACATACAACCTGGGTATCTTCAAGTCACGAGTGAATAGGTATCTTCTAGGCAGGCGTGCTCCACCGTAGACCGCATCATCACTTAACATCAGGTGAGATAGTGGTCAAACGCTTGCCTATTCCCAATAAAAAAAAAAAAAAAAAAAAAAATATCAGAAAGGTTCTCAAATCATGTCCTACGCTGCGCTTGCCAATGTGTAGTATCCACATTGGCAAGCGCAGCGTAGGACATCCGAGGAGATCAACAGACGACCTGACGAACATCGCAGGAGGAGCCTGGATGCAGGCTGATTCCCGCCATTCCTTGGGAGTTCATGGTAAAGGCATATCTCTGGCTGTGGACATCGTAAGGATTAAATGAACTTACATATAGGTACAAACTACTACGTTAACATCCTACCAAAAATTGGATGCATAAAATATAAAATTATACTTACCAACACTAAAATACACCGACTTTGACAAGGCTTTTAACACTATTGAGTGTTGAAGTCGGTTCCATTTTTTGGTAAAAATATTTTTTTCACCCTTTTAAGTGACCTTTTCTACTCATGGGATCAATTGTCATTGTGTATGTTCACCGATTTATTCACCCGCAATTAGGAAGTCGGCCAATTAGACGTAACACTTTTCAGTTATTAGAGCGTAAGTAACTCAAGAGCCGCTTGTCCGATTTTGATGAAATTTAATTGGGTATCATTTAAACTTCAACAAAATCGGAAGTAGGTATACTCTATCAAATAAAAATATAATTATCAAAATCGGTTCATAAACGAAGAAGTTATCGGCGAACACACATAAAAAAAATATATAAGGTCGAAGTGAGTATAACCTCCTTTTTTGAAGTTTGTTAACTATGATAACGTCACCTTACCGAGAATTGTAAGCTTTCCGAATCTTCCTTTGTTTGATTATACAGATGGTTAATCCCTATTTTGTTGTAACCCTTTTTAGTGACATAATTAACCCTGAAATGTCTCTGAACTCGAATAATATGGGACACTCGACATTCGTCACGAGTGACTAAAACCCTTTTGGATCCCTCATTAACTTATAACAAAACCTGAATATTTATTACTTGTCCGAGTAACATATTCTAGTGGCGACAGAGTTATAAAAGCTTAATTATGACGAAGCATTGCAGAAACTTGGCTCGATCAGTAACTTTTTAAATTACGGCTTAAACCAAAGGATACATACCTAAAGTATATCATACAACATAATGAATGAACAAAATACTATGAAAACATTCATACTATTAATATTTTTATTTTTATTTTATTTATCAATATTCACACAAGGTCTTCAGGTCCCAAACTAGGCAGAGCCTGTACTATGGTAACCTGATGACTGATATACATACTTATATACATATACACACGCAGACACAGGTCAAACAGACATGTTCATACACACAAATGTTTGACCTGTCCGGGAATCGAACCCGGGACCAGCGGCTCAGAAGGCAGAGTGCTACCAACTGCGCCAATCGGCCAGTCATACTAAACTTATCTTATCGTGTACATGTAAAAGTCTGTAATTATGAAATTAGAGACAGTTCAGTTTTATTTATATATAGGTAGGTATGTTTATACACAGAATATGTATAAAAATATTTTAAAACAAATTGTCACGGAAAGTTTATACTTTTTCTAGTTGAAGCTTATATATTTGTCATTCTTAGTACAAGTAGGTAGATGTAGCAATCAACTATTACTGCATTGCTACATCAGATAATTCTAGGATGTGAGCATTTAAAATACTACACAAGAAATTTGTTCGTAGTGAATGTGTTCTAATTACTGCTATTTGATGCAGTAAAAAGTATTTAATTAGGTATAAAGCAAAAAGTATTCAGGCACAGAATAATAATAGTTCAACTACAGAAGTTGCAGTCAATGATATCAACTTTTTAAATAATATCATCAGTTTGATTTTAAAAACAAAAACGGTATGAATTTCGTGGGTACTTAATTATATTTAACTACTAGTTGACCTGGCAGACCAATTATCGAATGTTTTAAGTGACATGACAGTTCATTTGATTTTTTCCACTTCAATGGTCGACGGTTAAATTATTTGAATATTTGTTCATACAAAATACTAAAATTGCGAAAAGGAAATGGGGGCAGGTTGTGCTGTTAGGAGTGTGAAAAATACTCTACGACCTATTTTCAGATCTACCAAATATTTATACACAAATTTCATAAAAATCAGGCAAGCCGTTTCAGAGGAGTTGGATAACAATGCGATTATCGTCCATACGGCCCATATAATACTGGAGTGATAGGGTTGTTTGCATGGATATCTTGAATTAATTTTGCTTAATAGTCTTGATAGACACAAAAGTTTTGTTCTAAATTGTTTTCTCCTATAACTCCTATAAGTTACTCCATAGGTGAAGTCGAGTTCGAGTAAATAGGTAGGCTTGACCAGAACCTGAAACCTCCTGTCCAGGCTTGCGTGCTAGGTACATCTTAGATCATGCCATCACCTTAACATCAGATGATGCAGTATAGCCAGACGGAAAAGAGAGAAACCGAAAATACCCTCTTATTTCTTTAATTGCTTGAGAAAATAACATTACTTCGATAGCTAAATGGAAAAAGCGCAAATTGTATTTTCTGACTTAACCATTATTGCACATTTTCGCCCGAACACACATTTTGATAGATACACTTTTTTAAAGTTCAGCACCATACCTTTCGGTCACAAAGTCTTAAAAATGTTGCCATGCGAGAAACCAATAGTTGCACCACCATATTTTCTATTTATATCCTTTTTCTAATTCTATGCACTCTGCCTGTGTTTATTCTCACAAAGTTCATAATGCACTTCCACTTCTGACGAAGTTGTTTGTTTATTCTGGATATATCGATCGACTATCACTCGACATCATATTAAAAGATGATAAAGGAACTAGAAAAACAATCAGCTAGAGGCCGTCAAGAGATGAATTTCGACCTTATTGTTAAAGGCATAAATTTGTTAAAGGTTTGAAAATTACGTTATTCTTACCCTACCTAACCAATATATTTTTTATACTGTATAGATCTAGCGTTAGACCACTATCGTGCTTCATGTTTAGTGACGATGTGGTCGAAGATGTCACCACGCTAGGCCTCAACACATTATGCAATATACTAAGCCATAATCGGGTCGGTACGTACTCAGCATTGCGAGTTAAAAAGATAAAAAAACTCTTCCAATATTTTGCAAGTATAATTTATTATGTATCACACATTTTTGAGACAATTTGAAGGGGTGGTCTCAATCGTGAAAGCCGATAGTTTTTTTTAAATGTGGGAAAAGTTAATTTTTGGCGTGAGTGCTTGGATTAAAACATGAGCAAGCGAAGGGTTCTAGAGAATGGTAAAGTTTTTCTGGCGTTTTGTGTTGCTCCCCTCCCCCCTGCTCCCCCTTGCTCTGTCCAAGCACTCGCGCTAAAAATCAAGTTTACCTACCCACCTGTAAAACAAATAACTGTTGTTCACGGCAGGGAACCAGTTTTAAGTCTGTTCGTATCGTACGTCTACACAAATCACAACTTTATAGCCTTATTTGGAAAATAACTGCAGCTGAATTACACTCATGCCTCATCGCATAAGAAATATTGCATTTCTAATTAAGGACACAGTTTGTACAAGCAACTTTCAATCCTATTTGTCAAGCTTGGACTTTACTTTAGAGCTACTCAAATAAGCCTAGTAACATTGGTATGAGTCGTAAATGAAATAATATTATTATACTGACTTATTTTTATTATTGTAGTGATTAAACAATACCGGCAGCTCAGGTGTAAGTACAAATATCTGAGTGGATATGGTATGAGTTAGACTTTAGAAACGGGATACTTACTGGGATTAGGTGCATGCACCTAATTTGCTTTAAACGAATCGGGCCTGCAGTTGTGCAGCACGTATGGTTCTCACTGAGCATTTTTTATAATAAGGCAGACATAATGACTTGCTAACATATAATATGGGAGGGCTCCTCCATATATGTTGAGCAGTGGATGTCCTATGGCTGAGAAATAAATAAGCTATGCGTTTGCCTGCAGCTGTACATAGCCTAGTTTTTTATTTTTTGATCTTTAAGCATAGTAGGTATCCTTTTTAATAATATCATTATTAGTGAGTATTTTCAATCTATTTAGCTCTCATTATTTCGGAACTGTTGCAAGCGCTATGGTCATGAGTGAACTGATAGTATAGGTATACATATATACTATCACTTGTATCTGTAGGTGAATAAAAAGTTAATATTGAGATTAGACAAAAATTACACTTAATTTAAAAAGTATAAAGTTTAATTCTTTACTGGAAATGATTGAGTAGTATTAAGGAAATGGTGCTGATTACATAAATAGGGATTGCTACTTTTCTCTTCAAAGCTAAGAAGATACCGGACCACCAAATGTATTTATCAATTATTTAGGGCTAGAGGCCCTAAATAATTTAGAGTATAGTATATATGAGTATCATCGATTAATGGTAAGTAATATAAATCATGTTACTGTACCGTATTATACTCGTCTGGTGTATCTATTCTACCAGCAGATGCATAATACATAGGCTAACTCTCGGAAATTCGTAAAGCTTCTTATATTTATGCTTCAAATGTTAGAAACTATGAATTTATATTTTTTACAAAGTTAACGGAATCATATCCACGAGCAAACTTCGCTATCTTTGCTTCGCACATCTCTCCACACGTTCGCAGGAAGTTTACGCGGCACGCGCGCTGTTTCCTCGTTTGGCAGGATGTTTTCGCGCGCAACGCAACCCGCTTTTGAATTTGGAACGTTTAGTGCAGTTCGGAAATCGCGCGCTATTTCTGGTCTACGTAATATTTTTCATTTATGTATGAGTTACCTTTGCCACCTTCTTCCTAACTTTTGACTAAATTAAAAACTCACATTTTTAACCAACTTCAAGAAAAGGAGGAGGTTTCCAATTCGACACGTATGTTTTAAAAAAAATATTTAATGTTTGTTACAGCATAACTTCCGACTAGGTGAACCAATTTTGATCGTTATTTTTTTATTTGAAAGCTGGTGCTTCCCGTATGTCCCTTTTAAATTTCATCAAAATCGGACAAGCGGTTACCTAGACGATATTATTGTAGCGGGTGAAGACATCGGTGAACATACCTACACCACATGACAATTGATCCCATGAGTAACAAAGGTCACTATATAAAAATAGTGAAAAAAAATGTTTACCAAAAAATGGAACCGATTTTAACACTCAAAAGTGTGAAATAACTTTCAAAGTCGGTACCTTGAGAACAATATTTTGATAGTAGTTACTTTTGAACTATCATGACTTCAACAAGTTATTTCACACTTTTGAAAACACTTGTTGGGTGTGGCTGAAAATTTGACTGTTGTTTGTGTCAACTAAATTTAAATCTTACTTAGGAATATTTTCAAGCCATACTTTGTATCTTTTACGAATTAAGCTACATAATAAAACAAATCACATTAAGTAAATAATGAATCACATGGCTGAGAAAAAAAAAAAATGAATCAAAACTTTCTTTTAGGGTTAGAGGAAACGAGAATGAGAACAGGTAGATTCCAATAGAATTCTGGTAGCGTTGTGAGAAATTGTATAAAAAAAGTTTAATCGTTCCACACCGTCCCACCAATCCTAAAAATGAATCACATCATTCATTCATAATGTTAAACTGAACTTCGGACGTGGTGCATTAAACTCCTTTTTGTAAACATTCGGGGTATAAAGTCCAAGAATAACACACATGGCCCTCAAATCATAACTTCATTCAACCCTCGAAGAGTTCTCTCTACCTGAGAAATTTAATGCTTGTTGTAAACCTACAAACAAAAATACTGAATTGCGTATTAATTTCTTAGTAAAAATTGCATATGCATTAAGTTTTTTTTAAAGGTGATGCTTTTATTTAAATAAAATACTGATAACTTATTACAATAACATTTGGACAACCTCTTTTATTTCAATAAAATACTGATAACTTATTACAACAACATTTGGACAACCTCTTTTATTTCAATAAAATACTGATAACTTATTACAACAACATTTGGACAATACACTAGCAGTTGCAAGCCTGGTAAATGCTGTAACACGCTACCAGTTGGCAGCATGCCCAGAATGCATTGCTAGCAATATTGCTCCGTTGAATTGCAATGCTGATTCGTTGAGCCAAATATTATGTGGCAGCATTTTGTCATGCGTCGTATCGATCAAACGCTCTGATAAGTTTTGGAAAATCTGATGAGCGCGACTGAAACTGCGGGGCGCAGCTAGTATTTGTTATTTATATTAATTGGCGTAAGATCCAACACTTAAGTGTTTTAATTTTATGTAATGTTAGAGTTATATTATTACATATGCCTACAATGTAAATGAAGTCTGAAAGACATCTGTGAGAATAACAACAGCTTATTTAGAGCACATTTTAAAACTTGAGAGTTGTGGTAGGTAGACACTAGGTAGCGCCCCCTCCCATGACGTGGATTTGATCACGATTTCAATTATATAGCAATCTTTAGACAAAAAGAAAATACCAAAAAATGGAACCGACTTCAACATTCCAAAGTATGAAATAATTTGTTGAAGTCGGTACCATGATAATTGAAAAGTAACTATTATCAAAATATTGTGAGCATTGTGCATGTTCACCGATTTCTCCACCCGCAACTATAATATCATCGAAATATGCGTAGCACTTTTCAGTTATTAGAGTGTAACTCAAAAAACGCTGGTTTTTTGAGTCACACTCACACTTAAACCGATTTAATGAAATTTAAATGGGAAACGGGAAACACCAGCTTTCAAATAAAAAAAATTACGATCAAAATCGATTCATCCAGCGAAAGTTATGCGGTAACAAACATACATAAAAGAAAAATAAAGAACATACTGGTCGAATTGAGAACCTCCTCCTTTTTTGAAGTCGGTTAAAAACAAAATGAAAGTTCCCTCGAAGACCACAGCGCGACCGGACAGCGTTTGATTTTACTTATTAGTATTGATTAGTCAAATGACCATCCCCATGGTTAGTTAGATGGTCAATTGACAAACATCCGGTGCTTATCATTAACAAATGAGCGACGCTGGCAATTCTACGTACGTACTGCGCATATCTTGCTAGAGTAAATTCTGCCGCTGACATGAATATACTCCACAACCATGTAAGCTCTATAAAATCTAAGGTCTACTCTCTTAATATCGATTTACTAAATAGACAATTTTGAGTCTTGATATAATATCAACACGCGTGAGAGTTTGTCCTGCCTGTATACACTCGCGAGCCTCTGTGATGTCGTCGTCGAACCTCTATATTCTTAATATGGTATTGTTTATAAAAAAAAACGGGCTGCACTCCGGGAGTGCCGGCAGAAGCGAAAACTTGCATTTATGTGGTAAAATACAATATTCATTTATTGCGCTATAGTAAGTACACAGACATGACAATAGGTAGGTATTTATGTTTATTGATTTTATGTACCTATACATTAAACACGGGGCGTGAAAGCGATGGCTCTATCGCCTTCACGCCCCGTATACAATAGAATCAAGTCAAAATCAATATGTGAAACGGGCGAGCGAGGTGAGCGCGGTCTGCTTCAAAAAGGTCGTATTAAGTAACCTATCAACAAACGAAAATGTTCCTTATTCGTAATATATTTAAATTACTCTATGCTCCTTCCGTCTTGCGAATTTGATGATGTTACGCCCCTGACGCGAAGTGTCCTGACGTGAGTTTACAATTTTTTCCCCACACAAAAGTGCACAACACCCCCAAAGAAGTTTTCACTTCAAAACAAATGGTGAAAACTTGAAAAAATTGATCCTCAGCCTTAGCGGAAAGAATCATTAGGTCTCAGTAGTGGCTCTATTCATTTTGGAACACCGCGCTGAAGCCTTTAAAATAGAAATACAATGTATATTAATACATTGTATTTATATTTTAAAGGCTAAATATAAATACAATGTATTAATATACATTGTATTTCTATTTTAAAGGCTTCAGCGCGGTGGCCGAAGATCGGGCTCAGCGGCGTGCATTAGGAGAGGCCTATGACCGTAAGTAGACTGATGTGGGCTGATGATGATGATGATTGTAATTTTTAGACTTTCGCGATTCGAACACATTGTTATTAAATCAAACGGGGCTTAATCGCAAGAAAAACATTTAGTAATTTATTGACCTCGACGTTTCGACCAAGTTGCATTGGTCGTGGTCACGAGAAGACTCAACGTCGAGGTAAATAAATTACTAAATGTTTTTCTCGCGATTAAGCCCCGTTTGATTTAATAACAATGATGTTGATGACGATGATTTGTGACGATCACCGTGGAGCAGTGGTTAGTGTCAGTAACATGGCTACTGTGCCTCCGGGACCCTGGGCTCGAATCCTGGCAGGGGCAAACATTTGGATGTTTGTGTGCTGTGATTGTGTGCGTGATGCGCAAGCATAGAGCTTCTCGGTAATGATTTATCTAATTTGTGCCATAGGCACTCATACGATTAGCCGAATCAATTAGCTAGCGGGCGTTTAGACTACAAAGTAGTAAGAATAAAAAATATAGCCTCGTGGTGCAGCAGCACGACCTTCGTGACAGTCTTTGGCGTCGTTACCAATTAGCTGCTGCATTTTACCTTTTTCTTATTATAAGTTTGCGTTTGACCACTGTCTCACCTGATGTTAAGTGATGACGTTGTCTAGGATTTAGTTTGGCCCGCAAGAATGGAATTTAGAAAAAAAAGAGGTGAGAAATATGAAGTCGCAAATTAAAAGCCTTGTACTTAGTAGCGCTGAAAACCACCGTAACAAACATGTTTGTACTTTTTTTTATCACACACCCCCGCACTAGGATACCATGTGTCGCGGGGGGCATAGACACACACAATCACAATAACATCCAAGACCCGAGAACAAACATCTTTGCTCATCAAAGAAATGTTTGCCCTGGCCGGGATTCGAACCCGGGGTCGCAGTTCGAAAGTCAGTGTCGCTGATCACTGAGCCACACGATTTTTCAATTTTGTTATTGAAAATATTTACTTTGAAAGTATTTACTATTTTACTAGTTTTGCCTCGCAGTTTCACGTGGTTCTATGGTTTTGCCGCTACCTCTGTTGTCCTCTATCTAAACTCTTCCAGACTATAATCTAAATGTGTGCCAATCCTCACAAGCGCTCCCGTTATAAACGCGCATATTAACAATAGTGGATGTACAATTTTATTATAAAATAACCTACTTAAGTATCTACTCTTAAGTATTATTGTACCCAAGCTTTGACTGGCCGGCTGGCGCAGTTGGTAGCACTCTGCCTTCTGAGCCGCTGGTCCCGGGTTCGATTCCCGGACAGGTCAAACATTTGTGTGTATGAACATGTCTGTTTGACCTGTGTCTGGGTGTGTATATGTATATAAGTATATTATATCAGTCATCAGGTTACCATAGTACAGGCTCTGCCTAGTTTGGGACCTGAAGACCTTGTGTGTAAAAAAAAAAAAAAAAAAAAAAGAAAAAAAAAAAGAAAAACAAGCTTGGCCGATTAAAGTAAAAATATAAACACTGACAAAGTACGAGACTACTGACACTTTATTTTGACTTTTGTGTTGAGGAATTAATTTCATAACAATAGCTATTTTGTGTTGTATGTATTGCTTCCGGGCTGTTTGGGCGTGGTCTAAGTGAAACTTGTGTTCCAGACGTTTCGTCGATCACTGCGGTGGACATCTTCAGTGGTTCAGGTCCGAGCGGCGACAAGAGCGTAGAACTGTCCTTCGCGTCTCTCTCGTTCACAAGTTTCACTTAGACCACGGCCAAACAGCCCGGAAGCAATACATACAACATGCAACGCCGGCCGTGAAAGCCTTAGAGTTTACAATAGCTATTTTGTTCCAATTTCCAATACAATGCACGCTCACCTGCAGCTGCAAACAGAAGGATCAAAAAACAATAATAGTTGTACCTACATAATGGCGATACACATTGACACCAGAAAGAAATTATTTGCTATTTAGATTTTTGTTACAAATGCCATAAAGGTCATTATGATAATGCTTCGTAGCAAAACGTATCAATACACACCTCGGTGAACACGCATTTAACAAGTAGTAGTAAAATAGATTAAGTGCCGTCATTGGGTCACAATACGTCCGACAATTGAATAACGATTCTAAATAGCAGACAAGGGTCCCAAATAGAGATGGGGTACATAGAATACCATTACTAACTATATTTACGGAACTACAAGAAAAAAACCACTTGGAAAAATGCGTCAATGCTTTCTTACTTAACTTGATAACGTTATTTGCGGCTAACGACCGCAAACGGTTTTACGCAATTGCTGACGGATAGCTTTTACAAACGCGAAAATAATGTCGCGTCTAACTGACGGTTGTGTGTACATGCACTTGACTGAGGTCTCCTTCTTTTCTTTTTTTTTTTTTGTTGTTGTTGTAATATAGTATGTTTTGTTCCTTTTTTTTATTATTATTGTTAACTAAGCCAACCTTGGGAAGACACTGACTGCTGCAACACAGCTAACGCTAAAGCAGCAGTCAGGGCCACCTAAGCTATTATGTACGAAGTTTAATAACAATAAAGAATTTTTGTATTTGTATTTGTATAATGTTAACTTCTGATTGTCAGATGCTCAAAGACCTCAGTGTATTTTTTGTTTCTAAATGGAGCTGTGTGCCATAGATAATTTTCGTCGCTGTCACCAAATCTCAAAGACGTCATCATCGTCGCATGCAACGTAAGCAACGTTGCTATAAATTATACAGACTACTGCATTGTTGAGCAGTTATACAGATAAACCAGAAAAACCACTATGAAAATTACAATTTTTTTTTAATTTTTTTTTTAAATATTATAAGTTTGCGTTTGACAACTGTCTCAACTCACAATGTTAAGTGATGACGTTGTCTAGGATTTAGCACGCAAACCTAGAAGGTACCTATTCACTCGCGACTTGAAGACTCCAGGATTGTACATATCGGGAAACACAGACTCGGGCAACGAGTTCCATTCCTTGGCAGTACGCATTAAGAAAGTGGAAGCAAAACGCTTCGTGCGTATAGGTGGTATATCTATCATATAGCGATGGCGAATTGCCGTAATATTTATATCCCGTATCCTTAAAACCCCGTTATTTATTGAGATGGCACAGATTTTTTTAAAAAAGACTATGCACTAAGATTGCTAGGGCAACACTATAGTCTTAGTAACTTTTATTTATTCTGTGGCCAAGTGTACTTACTACAAATGCTCAATCGGCACAACAAGCCGATAGTCAAGTGACTCGAGGGGATACGGGACACTGTGATCAACGGATTGCCTTGGCCTGTTATGGAACCCCAATAAGTATTCTGTATAATAGCCGAAGTAGCTAGCAACTAACCGCTTTATACCGCTTTTTCAGATTTACTTCATCCATATCATGTCCTAACTTCTCTACGTGTCCTTCGTAAACCCAATTACCTCTGCATCTCCGGTTATCCGAAACATTTCCCCATTCTTACTTAGTTTATTATGTATACCATGTACATAATAGATCTTAGCTTTTACTTTTAAAAGATGCAAAACAATAATTCACCACATCTACTACAGTAGTGCGAAGCCATAGAAGAAAAACAACTTGCATTTCAATAACTGATCGTTTAGGTTTTAAACATAATATATGTATAAATATGACTAGTACTCTGATAAATAGGTATATAACAAACACAGAGCTTCAATAGTCAGTGATTACAATATAGATTCAGACAGAACCGAAGATGTGTGATGGCGTGAACAACAATACATAGATACATTTTGTACATATTTCACTCGGTTCCATCTAAGTCGAAGTAATGAAAGTTTAGTAAAATTTAATATATTGACTACCATGATAATTATATAGAAAAATATAGGAAATAAGTTTCTTACCGCTGCCGGTAATTTGTCGGTAACATTGGATAAATGCGTAGTAAAAAAAGCTATGAAACCCTACACCACTGTTTACAGAAAATTTTCAACAGGTATTGATCCGCTTTGAATGTTTTTTATGTGACCAGTCTGAAAGGATTCGGATAAAAAAATCCGTATCGATCCAAACGGAGTTGAGAGTAGAACTAAATTGATAACCTCATTATTTTTGGATGTCGGTTGAAAAAGTGATGTTAAAATCAATGAGCTTTTGTTCAACATAACAATGTCAGAGGTGAGACAATGTTCAATAGTTCATTATTCATATCTCATTGTTTAGTGATTTTTGGTCTTGTTCACAGGTAACAGGAAACCAACGGTTATCCATTGATTACTCTCGTGGCTCATTTGTATTGTTATGCAGATATTAAGCACATTAGCACCCAACAGCGAAATACTCAAAGTACTGACCACATACCTATACTAGCGACCCGCCCCGGCTTCGCACGGCTGTAACTTATAATATTAGTGGCGCCCGGCGGTTTCTTTTTTTTATTATTGGCAATAGGCAAGCGTTTGACCACTATCTCACCTGATGTTAAGTGATGATGCGGTCTACGGTGGAGCACGCCTGCCTAGAAGATACCTATTCACTCGTGACTTGAAAATACCCAGGTTGTATGTTTGCGGAAACACAGATTTAGGCAATAAATACCTTTCTTTGGCTGTACGCACTAAATGCGGGTTTCACCCGCATGGATTGCGGTTTTCCCGTTACCTTAATTATCCTATGGGAACTATACTTTTTCCGGGTTAAAAGTAACCTATGTGTTAATACAGGGTTTAAACTATCTCCATACCAAATTTCATCGAAATTGTTGTAGTCGTTTGAGCGTGAAGAAGTAACAAACATACACACATACACACAAACTTTCGCATTTATAATATTAGTAAGATTACGTTTATTTTTCATTTCTAAAAATAATTATTTCACAGAGAGAGAGATGACGAAATCAAAATCGGTTTCGTGTTTCAGTAGCAGCTATTTCATTTTCAAAGTGTCCGACAAACAAAGTATTTCAATTTGTTTTCCCACACTCAAACCTTCGCACTAGGATTCTATGTGTCGCGAGTGGCATGGTCACACATCACAGTACACAAACCTTCGATCAAGAATAAACATATGAAATAAGACCATGGAAGAGAAACACCTATTCTCATAGCATAAATGTTTGTCCCTGCCGGGATTCGAACTCAGGGCCTTGTAATTGGGTTTTATCTTTCATAAGTAAAAAAAGTAAAAATATTTATGCCAATAAAATATTTTGTATTTTTGTATATTTTTTATGAGTATAGCTTCAGCGTCCAAACAAACCGGCTTGAAATTGATTGAATCACTTCTGACATAATTATGGAAATGTTTATTTCAGCTGATAAATTTTCGTGCAAAATTGACAGAAACTCTATATAATTAGACAACTTAAAAATATTAAGAATACATTTCGTTTCCCAATCAAACTTCAATTATTTTTAGATGCTTTACTTTTTTTACCGTTGAACAAACGTTATTAAACTTTGTATTGAAAAAGAAAATAATTTGTCTAAAATTTAATTAGTAGATATCATCTGTACATTTACACTGTATATTAACTTCTATGTATTCGCTGTAAGTAAATAAACAAATATTGTACACCCGTAAGGATATTATACTGTTGATAAATTTTAAGACTAATTTATTGTGTTTTAAAATAATTGTGACTTGTAATTTATTGTGTTTTGCACAATAAATTCTACTATGTCTTTCATTATTGTAATTGATTTGACACAGTGTTAATTTAAATGAATAAACCAGGTTTTACAAAAAAGATATTACATTTCGTTAGAAGTGGACCCCATCCTCGCAACATTATAGCCATAGTGTACCTACCAGAGCATTGCTGACTAAATGCTCTAATTTCTCAAATTTGGCAATTAGCGTAATACCGTATACCTATTTAGACAATTAGTTGTTGAAAGTAGTGTTTAGAAAGCGCAGTTCATTAAACTACTTACGAAATTAGATCGAACAATGCAGACACGTTTATATACTGGTAATTATTAGTACCACTCAAAGTGCCGTGGTGGGATCGGCCTAGAATAGTACTCCCCCATCTCTTCCCGTGGGTGCCGTAAGAGTCGGCTAAGGGATCACGTATCAGGAGGTGGGCAGTAACGCCTTCTGAGTAAAGTAACCATACTGCGTTCGCCAGCCCACCTGCCAGGCGTGGCGAGTATTGGTAAATCACCACTATATGCGGAGGCATATGTCTAGCAGTGGAACTCCTTATAGTCTTGTATTAATATAAAAGTCTTATAAAAAATATCTGGATGACCGAGCTTTGCAATAATATAAGTAAACAATAAAATTGATTTTCTTGGTCTAACCTCAAACCAAACACTCATTGGCTTAGTGTTGCTTAACAACGCCATCTATTGTCAAGTATTTTTAGTGTTGCTGTGTCGGTAAAACAGTTTAGTTGTTAAACAACAACTAAACTGTTTTGAAAAAAAAAACTACTACTACTCGCCAATAGATGTCAGGAAGAGTCATATGATAATGATATTGTAGCAGTTTTTCATTGCCCGATAACACGGAAAATAGGACGTAATTTAAAAATGAAACCTAGCTAGATCGATTAATCCCCCGAAACCCCTGCATACTAAATTTCACGAAAACCGTATAATATACATATATACAAGAATCGCTCGTGTAAAGGTTCAAAAAAATTAAAATTTTGATAACAGTAATTAATGTTTACGAAAATACCTATGTATACAAAACATTCGATTTCTAACATTAAGTTTTTAAAAAATATTATTGCTTCACCATTTGACAAGTAAGTGGTAAAACCAACACCAATGAACAACAGCGTTTATCACCATTTTTATTTGCCGCAGCTCCACTGAATCAATTTAATGACTTGATAGTGGTTTTAGGAGAATATATCGCGCCATTAGTTTTATAGGATCGGTGTTGCAAGTTGACAAATAATATTTTTAGCGTTAGGTGTTTGTTCCTCTGACACCAGCGATAGATATAATATGTAAAGCTATAAAAGTTACCAAAATTTCAAGGAGTCTTAACAAAGAAGGTACATACTTCAAATTGTATTGATGAAATTTAAATGCTCTTGTTAAAGGAACCATATTAATAAAAAACGTAGGTTCATGAATAACTTGAGTTTAGATCATGCCAGGATTTTTCTTTAATGATTTTTCAAAAACTTCCAAATTTTTTTCCAAATTAGTATTTCTTCGCGCATCAATCTATTATTGTCTGTTTAGGGTTCGTGAAATTGCAAAAGCACAGGAAAGTAGAACAAAAATAAATAGCAAACTTTCAATACTTTCTTTCTCTCTGTAATCTCACCGACTAAAGTTTCTGTAAACTGCCTACTTTTCAGGCTGAGCTTGTAACCTGTGCCAGCATCAAACTTGGAAATGCTTCTATGTATGATAGCATCTTAAGTATCACGGTAAGCTTTTATTACCATTAAGTCTCCTAGCATAGCATTGTCATAGCACGGATATCAGCATTGTACTGTACAACTAACTTTACTCGTTAGCGACAACCGTGAAAGTGTTTTTGGCTATTTTCGGATAGTGCGTATAACTAACACAGTTCTTCAGATACACCTACCTCCAGTGAGTTAACGATTTTATTGAGGAACCAGCTCGTAATTAATATTGCGAAATAAGCTGAAGAAAATAAAGGGCAGTGGTCTCAATGAAAACGAGGAAAAGTTTCTACTATATCCTAATTTTGTTTTTTTTTTTATTCCTAATTGAAACTACACATGCTATGGCTGTCAGCTTTGCGAGCGTAGTATGTAGATTTTATCCGCAGAAGGCGCTGCTGCTCGCTTTCTGGTACGTGGTCTCCTAGCCGACTCTTACGAGGAATTATTTGTATTTTATTATTCTTGAAGTTTTGTAACCAATAAACTGAAAACTCCGGACCGATTTAAAAAGTTCTTCCACCTACACAATGATACATTTTCCTTAAGTAACGTATACGGCTATATTAATACGTATGTATCTCAGCAATCAGATGGGGCAATGCAGCAATGCATTTTTATTCTAAGAATAAGGATTTAGTCGGGCGATTTATATGGAATAAGTTTTAGTCGACGTAGGTATAGTGGCTTCTACGAGTTGCTGTTGGTGAAATGTAAGTGTTAGCTAATCTTGAAGTGTTTGTATATTTAATCTCGAATAACACTATTCTGAGTTTGGTGAAATTGACTCTTATACTTTTGCATGAGTATATCTGGTGCAAGAAAATTAGGCAAGAGTTTTTTAAACTATTTAACAGAGGTCATCTATTAAAAGGCATCACGGATGACGATCCAAGAATTTGACAGCAAAATTACATTCACATCCTACGGAAATAAAAAAAAACAATATGTCGTAATAATATTTTACGACACAAAAAAACCGCACATCCGCCGATCGTCTTTTAGTTCCCATATTTTTTTTAATAAAACCTTTTTATTAGTTTATCTCATGTAGATCTCTGTGTCCGTTTTGGTGTATCGATTGAATGCTAAAATCGATAACAATGGCGAATGTTTTTACATTTTTGGACAGAAATAATGTTTTAATGCGGACATTTTGTTGAAAAACATCAGGTCTGTGTTGCATTGGTATTCTTGGATTACAATAATAAGTAGGTAAGTGTAACTATGCAATGGTAAGTGGGTTTAATTTAATAGACATGTTCGTAAATATTCATCATATGTATCAAAATTAATATAACCATTAACTAGTCATATCAGTGACTATAGTAAATTTAACATTAAAAATGTCTCGGGGGATAATCGAAACAGTGAACTTTAATCTAAAACCTGAGCATTGTTCAGGATTAATCAAAAGTATGTCTGTTGTTGTGTAAAATAAAAAATACTGTAGCACTTTTAAAGTAACATGCGTACGAAAATAATTATTAATTGTTTTATTGCAAATCTTTTTTTACTCTATGGTACTTATACCGTTTTGGATTACAAAATATGCAGCAGTATTCTACTACATAGCAGCATTTTCGAGTTCATATTACTTGGGAACTGACGTCATATTCATTAAATTTAATAATTAAAATTATAATATCGATTATTTCGCATTAATTAATTTACTAACTAATGTATGAGAACAGTTTATGGTGAACAGGTGAAGGTTAACTCTGATTTTCCTTTATCAACAATTATCTTAGTAAAGACCAATGAGCTTGAAATGCGGAAGAAAATTAAAAAGTCTTAAAATGTGATAAGTGACCACGACCAATGCAATTTGGTCGAAACGTCGACGTAAATAAATTACTAAATGTTTTTCTCGCGATCGAGCCCCGATTGATTTATTAACAATAAAGTGTATTCGCATTATCCTATAGCTTACATATAAAATCGATAGGTCTAAAAATAGATTAAGTTTAGCATGGAAGTTATCTAGATCAGCTTCTTAAGCATTCAAGCTACTAAGTAATGTAATTGCATGGGCCGTAGGTGCATATTGAGCTGTCTGTATGCGCACTGACGGGTCTGATAGCGAGTGACGTGAGCTTGTCGTACGTTGGAGCCTGTAGATCATCTGTAAAGCACATTTATATGTAATAATTTATATGTAATATAATCAACAAGCATCAGGATTTGTCGCGCCTTTTCTTACGTAACTAAAATGTCATTCCGGCAACTCTTACTCCCAGTTGAATGCCAGTGTGTCTTTTTCAGTGAAGCCATAGGGTCCACTGAAAAAGAAACATATTTTTTTTAAACTCTTAAGCGATGTTTGCCCCCATCGTCGCTTTAGCCGGCGACCGATAATATATGCAATTTGCTTCAAGATCAGGACTCCTAAATAAACAAAGCTAAAAGATAACGATAAAGTACGATGATTGTAAAAAAATAAATGTCTATCTTTGTATTTTATACAAATAGCAGATAGGTGAGTTGCGCGTGCGCTTCTATACCAATATTTGTAAATGTTATAAGAATATTAAGATTATGAGAGTAGTCGCGGCATTGTCAAAATATTTTTTCCGCACACTGCCCTGTCATACAATGTGAAATGTTTTTAATGTATTTTGATATGTTTTTCGCGAACTGAAATATTTTTTTTATATAGCTCCATATTTTACCTATGTTCAACTAAGTGATATTTAATTTCAATCCCGTGTCTATGTTTGCAGTACAAGTTATACTTGTATTTTCTCAACTGAGCGAATTTATATACCCTTCAGAGAAAATGAATTTCTTAAAACTTAAACCATATACATACATAAGTCGAATATGTTGAACATAATGAAAATTCCAATTTCCTTCAATCATCTCCAATTTTGGAAGACGTATCTGGACTTACCACGTGGGTTCGTTTTTTTTTGGAATTTTATTTTACTTTACTTAGATTTTGTTTAAACGTACTCGTAGATATAAGAAAAGTGTGAATTTTAAATAAATATAGAAATATTACATTTTACTACTGTGAATTTTTTTTTTACCAATATACGAAACCGAATTCAACACTCAAAAATGTGACTTTCAAATTAAAAAAGAAACATAAGAATCGGTTCACCCAGTCGAAAGTTCTGAGGAAATATACATAAAAAAACATACCGGTTGAAATGAGAACCTCCTCCCTTTTTGAAGTCGGTTAAAAATCCCCAACAAATAACGCACTCTCAAAAAAGATTTGACCCAAAATACATAATACATTGTATTCATGTTATTCAAATGTTTGTCTCACGACCGATAATTTACATGCAAGTATTCATTCAACATTACCATTGAACTTCTCGATCAATTGGCTTGTAATCGACTTAATGGAACCCAATTGTCCCGTTCTGGTTTCTTGGAATATGAAGATGCATGTGATGAGGTGCATTATAATCGAGAAATTGATAAAAAAATGTTTTAAGTACTGTAGTCAAGTGATGTGGATGACGAAAATTGATATGCTCGCCTTTGTCAAGATAAATAGAGGAAGCTTATGTCCAGCAGGGAACGTTGAAAGAACATGCGCCCGACATATCCACAGTACTCGTAGCTTGGACCTTACTACTACTTTTGTCTGTGTAAGAAAAGCTTAGAGTGCCCTCGATAGATGTTAATAAAATAAAATGATCACATTATTGAAGTAAAAACTTGCGTCAGGACTCCTCGCGTCAGGACGTGACGTCATCGAATTTGTAAGACGGAGGGAGACACCGCCCGCGCCGTTTAAATTTAAACTTAAATGTATTACGAATAAGGAACATTTTCGATTGTTAGTAGTTTTATTTGATAAAGTCGTTTTGTTACAAGTACTATTGAGTTCGGTTATCGAAACGCCGATATTATAGAGGAAAGATTTCATTGTTTATAAAAAACATCATCATGTTAATTCTATGTATAGGTACATAAGATCAATAAACTTAAATATCTATTCTCATGTTTGTGTACGATAGCGCAATAAATGAATATTATATTTTACTACATAAATGATAGTACTTTTATACTGATAAATAAAGCAATTCATGCGACATTATTCTCTAACCTTTCCAAAACATTCAAAAATGCACCACGTTAATGTTCAAGTTTTCACTTCTGCCAGCACTCCCGGAGTGCAACCGGTTGTTTTTATATTTTTAACAAGCCACTTTTACAAAATTATGCATAACCTAAAATATATAGTATTTTATATTTTACGTTATTCAGATACCTGTCTCATTTTGCTTTAGCGCAAATAGACCATCCTGTATGCTCTGGCAATTCCAGATTGGTTTGGTACCATTCATAAATAAAGAACCTGGTCTCGAGCGACATAACAAGTGCAGCGCGGGTGAAACTGCAGGTTGAAACTAGTGTTTTATACAGGGTCACAATGTCAATGTTTTTATTCAACCACCTTATAAATAAGGACGAGAATAACTGGATAAAACAATAAGCAGCGTATTACAATTAATGATGCGGCTGACAAGGTATTGCAATGTGTTTTTAATGTACTTTCGAGCGGGGAATGTAGTCGGTATTGGCACAGACGTCGAGGTATTTTATCGATAAAAATTTCGATGGCTATCTAGAAATGTGTATGTATCTAGAATTCAAAAGTAAATTCTTAATTCACTTTTGAATTCTAGATACACAACTGCAGTTTATATTTATAACTATAGGTCTACTGGTAATATATAAAAAGGAAGGCATATGATTTTGTATGAAATTAGAAATGTTTTGATGATGGTCCAAATAATCATTTAGAAATAAGAACCTCACTACTCGATGTACAGTCTGTAAATTAGTGGTCTGTGAATTCGAACTAGTTTTTACTTGGATGTACCTACCATACTAGACCTAGGGTTGATGGAAGTTGGACATACGCGAACAGACTTGTAGGCGATGAATGTAATTCCATTTTTGAATTTCCAGTTGGCTGAGAACAATACTCAATGCACCAACGAATGGCTAGTGGAGGTGGATTTAAAATGAAGCTTTCATTTGATAGGTATTTGTATGCCCTATTAATGTAAATTCAAACTAAAATACAAACACGAAGTTAAATCGTTGTGTTGTCAACACTAGAATTAGTTTGCACAATGTGCAGTTAAACTAAAAGCTCATTAACAGCGTCGCTGTCTACAACTCACTGGGGACTTCTCCGAATTGTGCTGCCAGGTTTTAAAAAATCTCGCTTTATACTGTTATATTTTATATTTCTGAACTTTAAGGTGAAAAAAAAGGAAACTGTTACTATAGAGACATATATTTTTAGCGAAAGATCCAAAAATAATGGTTTATGCCTATGGGTATATCTGTGGCGTCATAGCTCTTGATTTGATGAACCAACTGTGACATTAGGTTTTATTTGTTTGATCGACAGCATAATTGAGAGTATTTATTAGTTGGTTATGGATGTTATAGTATACCTACTAGTAGCGCCCTGCGGTTTCACCCGCATGGATTACGGTTTTCCCGCTACCTCAATTATCCCACCGGAACTATACTTTTCCCGAGATAAAAGTAGCCTATGTGTTAATCAAGGGCTTGAACTATCTCCATACCAAATTTCATAGAAATCGGTCTATCCGTTTGAGCGTGAAGAAGTAACAAACATACACACATACACATGTACTTTCGCATTTTTAATATTAGTACAATATCTATCTCTATCATAAAAGTTTGAGTTGCGTGTGTTTCAAGAAAAATCCAATACATTTTAAAATACTTCATATTCTATAGATATTTTTTCCTGAAACCATGGCAATGCATGACACGTCCAAAGCGCCGTGTCACGGGACTTGCGACCTGGTTTCTCATCCTTCCTCATACTGCACAGAAATAACCACTGGGATTTTAATAAAACCTCAACCTTTAGGCAACCACAATTAGTAGGCTAAGTAAATGTATGAATCGGCATACAAGAAAATTGAATGCTGTGATGATTTCAAACTTTTTGTACGAATGCTAACTTCGAATAAATAATAGTCATTTCATGATTCATCTTAGAATGATATGAAAATCATCCGGAATTCATAATACAGTATTCAATCTATATTAATATAAGTATATTAATAAATCTTATAAACTAGGAATCCCTTGATATGACGCTACATGCTATAGACATTATTATGAGTCGCTTAATTGACCACCCCATTTTGTTATTTCGGAAATTCAATATATTAAGATATCGGTGGCGTATTTCGGTCTCCGATGTGACCACATATGTGTATGTCTGATGACTAAATCAAAACCGGTAGCCCAAACGTAGGTTTCGAACGAAATGAAGTTAATTAGCTTTATAATATAATTACACCTATTAGTTAGTGCACTTCTCGAATTGGTCGGATTATACTAGGCCGCTAACTTCGCACGCCTGTAGCCCAACATGTCCTTAGTACGGAAGCGGGGTGATTCAAGTAGTGACTGCAGATAATGCTGCTTACCATTAAGTGATCGGATCTGTGGGCCTAGACAAGATGCATCGCTTCATAGCGATTCTCTTTCTCTAACCGCTTTAAATTCGTTTTCGTTGATCACGTGATATATCGCTTTCAAGTTTCCATTTCATACATCTTTATGCTTTCTCTCGCTTGTAGAATGTTACTTTGTCTAGGGCTACTGATCAGATAGACAAGCTTCGTTTAGAGCGCTTTTGATGTCAAACAAAATTTTCCTATAACCTCTCCACATTTAGCGTTGGTATTCAAAAAGCATAGGTGCAATAAATCAGTATCAACTTATGGGACGACCTTGACTACCAGTCTTGGTCGATGCATTGTTTAGCTAAAGAATTGCAAACTTATACTAGAGAACGCTCAGTAGCTATTGTTTAATCTGCGGCACAGGTGTTACAATGGTGTCTGATTAGTGGATGAGCATTTGTCTACAACATTGTATTATAAAGAAACAGATTTGATTTTTGTACGTTCTTTTGTAAAAGGTAAATAAAAAATAGGACTGATTTCAATACTTATTTCCTTAGTAGAATGATATATTATATTAACATGGAATAATATATAAAATATATAAATTTATTGTTTTAAAAAATACAGTTCACTTTCAAATCTGCAATAATATTATTCATAATATAATATCATAAATTTCGCAGAATCAGTTCATTACCATTGTTAATTATCAAGAAATAACACATACACACGTATAGGCTTAGCAAAAATAGGTTTTTATAGTTTTTAAATTATCTAGCAATTATCATTTATGGTGCGTGCTTAGCTTGCTTTAAAAAATCACTGTCATTTACTAGTACTTAGTTTTACTTATTAACCCCAAACGGACGCCTCTAAATGTGTCACAGATATTTTACCAAATTTTTATTAATACACCTCGTCACATCTATAAAATCACCGTTTCCTCTTCCTTACCTATTCTTTTTTCAGAAATGTCACTTTGACACGAATAGGAAGTGCCTACGACATAGGAAACGATTAATTGTTAAAAAGCGAAGTTCTAAATAGAAGTGGCGCGTGCGCATCCGTTTCTCGGTTGTGAAGGTAGTCACAGATTTTTTCTTAATGTTCATATTTAGAATTGTCTTTTTTAGTTCGGTTGTATCGGTCGGTAGTAGCTAAGTCCGATGCTTAATGATGTCCTGCGGGGTATGCAAGTATGGAAAATGCATAGTCAATTATATTTGTAATATTAAACTATTTTTTTTTAATTTTCTTAATTGAATGACGGAATTAATTTAAATCTCTTATTTATATATTTGTCTCTTATATTCATTCTTAAGGCATTAAATTAATTTCGCTAATTTATCTATACAATATTTTAAAATGGTGATAACATCCTTTATGGATTAATTTATCCTTATGGAATCCTTTATGGATACCACCGGCCTGGGGAGGCACGGTGGTTATGTGGGAGTCCCCGCCAGAAGGGCGAGTGTACCCACTAAAACCCCGGGGTGTTCCACCTACATCGGCTAGTGACGGGGGGCACGGTTCCGCTTGCGCACTATCCGCAGCCCCCGGAACACATCGGAGCGTCTACACCTCGGAGTGCCTTTGAGTGAAGGTGTTGAGTCCTCCAGAACCCAACACCCCCGGCACTCAGCGAAGACGGGGTGCGGGCTCCATCCGAAGATAGAGCCCTGACCCGGTGTCCGCTCTCTCTGAAGCGCGAGAAGGAGACTGCGTTGTTATCTCCCTCTCCCGCCTCTCCGCCTCCCTCTGTGAGACCACGTCGAGATATGATCTCGCAGCGGGAGGCCCCCTGCTGCCTCTCTGCAGCTCGTGTGTCGTGGGCTGTCCCCCCCATCCCCTCATTCAGAAGGGACGAAGAGAAGAGACCACGACCTCTCCAAGGACCTCTCGTCGTCGGCCGTCATAGGTCATAGTAAACGACCGAAGAGGAGAGGTCACCGCCGTGCAAAAGACCGAGTTGAATGGGACGCACCACCTAAGCATCCCATCCCAAACGGTCTCCCTACTCCGCTGCCTCTCTGCAGCCAGACGACGTGGGCCGCCACTCCCGCCCAATCGGATTGGAAGAGAGAGGCCACGCCATCCTCCTTCTTTGGACCGGACTGTTTCACAGCCCGGACCCATACACCATTTCGTCGTGCGCCGTCGCCCCCGTCCCCCGAGTGGTCGGAAGAGGACGGAAGAGAGGGCTCACAACACCTTCTTGATCTCCCGTCGTCGGCCACTAATGGCCGTAATGGCCGAAGAGGAGAGGTCGTCCAGGAAGGGTTCCTAGGACCCCACTTTGGCAGTCGCCTCAGCTACCGCCTGTCCCCTCCGCATCATCTCTGCTGATCAGAGGCGTATGCGGAGGAAGACCCACCTCGTTTGGGCTGAAAATAAAATATAAAATAAACATACATACAAATATACATATATACATAAATATAATATAAATAAACATACATAAACTACACACGCGAGGCGCCGGACGATGTCTAGTTACGTCTTATTCAGAGGGAATTAGACCAAGAACAGGCAGCACCGCGAGAAGGTAATCGCCAGACTTGCCTTGAGGATCATCACGACCTGCGCTTCCCCCAAGACCGTAACCTCCCACCCATCACGGGATGAGTAAAGAAGGCCTGGAATTAACCAAAACAAGCAGCGCAAGCGCCGCAAGCATAGGCATAGCAACTATTTAATGGATAAACCCAGACCCGCCCTGGATCGTGCCCCTCCCCAACCCTCCTTCTTAGCTTCAGATATAACTCATATATAAGTTAATCAAATTGTAATATACATATTTTATAGGTACGCTGAAGATTTTTAACTGTACTTGGAAAAGTGCAAGGACGCTGTCTTCCATCCAGCCTACTGACCTGAAGGTTTAGTTTGCTGATGCTTCAGGGAGATTGCTGATATGCGTGAAGTACATTAACTTCTCGAACCGTTTGAGAGACTAGCTACAGATGCAGGGCGAGATATATGCAAACGTAGGTAGTAGTTACATATTTGAACCGTTGAATTTATTGAATTGTCCACAACTTATCAAAACTTGTGCCTGGTCAATGGAACGTGCGACTGCTTTGCTGCATTCTGGGTACGCTGCCAAATGCCGGCGGGCTGGAATACTATGCTGGCAAGAGCTCAGAGTGTTGCTCAAATATTATTGCAGAAGCTGTAGTATTGTAATTAGTTTGTAATATTTTATTTTAAGAAGGATCAATGCCCATTTACCTCTCCACTGCCGATAAAATTTGATTTCAAGGGAACCCTTTTTCAAAAACATGCGTTTTGAAGCTATGACAGCCTAGCGGTGGAAGCGTCGGCGGTCAAGCAGACGGACGCTAGTTCCGCCTCCTCCACTAGCACCACGAACGGCTTGAACTTCCGGTGAAAGCAACATCGTTATCAAATCTATAGCTTGATGGTAGGGTACTCTCCAGTATCCGCCTGGGTAGTTACCACCTACAAGTTTCAAAAATTCTCACCAAACACATAATGTGTTCAGGCAATCGTCCTTGATAGCCAGTTAATATTCTACGTCTAGTGAGATTTCACCTTCGACAACGTCGTCTCTGACTATCAAGTAGATATTCAAATACTATTATATAATTGGTCAAATGCTAGATCTAGACAGTATATAAAAATGCGTACCTACTAGCCGAACACTGAGTGTGATGAAAAAAAACTAAAATGAATATAATCTAGTAAAGACGCTTCTCCACACTTTCCTACCGTTATCACATTGCACCGAAGTTGTGACAGACAGACGGCCGCGTGAACCCAAGGAAGTCATTAGTTACGTGCCGGCGACAATCGGTTATTTATAACAATTGATTAGTGGTTACGAAGAGCTCAACTAAGATCTAAATACTATACAGTACACGATTTCACCCTTTAACGTAAATATTTTTTTAGTCACCTGATCTATTTAATTACTAGGTATCTAATTCGTAAGGCAAAAATATTAAACTTCAACAAGTTATTTCATACTTTTAAGTGTTGAAGTCGGTTCCAATTTGAGTATTTTTGTTTTAAATTCTCTTTTAGTGCGTTCGTGATACCAGCCAATGAGCTCCTACTGAAAATCTAAGGTGGTTTTTGAGCTGATTTCTGGAATCGGGAATGTATGTGAATATTCCTATGACGAATTATTATTGAATTGAATGAAATTGTTTGTGCCTCGTTGTCTGTCAAATACTTAATCTATTGTAGTGTTATAAATGTCAGGAATATATTGAATGTCTTTCTTTCTTTGTATAAGATTATTAAAAGAAAAATAAGCGATATTTAATTTTCGACCTTTTATTTGTTTTTCTTTTGTTTAGTCTAAACGGGAAATATGGAAACATTGAAAATTAGAGTTTTTTTTTATAAACGAACCTTGACTCGAAATCTACGCGTCATCAACGGCTTGCAATATCAGTCCTGTATTAGAAAAGGAAATAAACAATGAAACCTTGAAGCGATAATAGCTCAGCGGTGGAAGCATCGGCTGTCAAACTGACGGACGTTGGTTGGATCCCCACCAACAGCTTGAGCTTCCGGTTAAGGCAACATCGAATTTCCACCATGGTGGTTGGATACTTTCAGTACCCGCTTGGCCGGCTAACACCCTCAAATTTGAAAAACCGTCACCAAACACATAGTATGTTCAGACAGAAGTCCTTGAGGGACAATAAGTGAGCATTCTAGGTCTAGCGTGATGATATCTTCGACCACATCGTCACTGACCATCAAGAGAAATAGTGGTTAAACGCTAGACCTAAGCATTATAACATAAAATAGCGTAATCACAATAATATTATAAATACAAAAGTATGTGTGTAGGTAGTATGTATGGGTTTTTACCTCTTCATGTCTAGCTTTATATATATTTTAATGATTCAGTTTTGAATGTGGGTTCCTTATAATCTGGATTAACACATAGGCTACATTTAATTTGGTTTCAAATTTGCAATTGCTCAAATAAATGTATTAATCAAAAACTCACTTACATGGTACAAATTTGTATTGGTTTTGTGAAAGTCAGTCTACATCGTAAAACATCGATATCCTATCAATCTTGAGAAATCGGAGGCCGTTACTCATTTCTGGGTTATGGGTGCTGGCTCCGGCCCACGGGTTATGGAAATCTACTGAAATACGCACACGGCTACTTTGGTGGTATTGTTTGTTGAAGATAGGTGGCATTTGTCGTATTAAATTTAATAGTGGTATCAGATTCAATGGTTTGTCTGACGGCTACCCACGGTGACATGAGGCATGACTGTTAATGTGATATTTTACGACGCTTATCTATTTATTTGCCTTGTTTAAAGCTCATGTGTAGTAATCATAGTACCTATAAATAAAAGATGTATACTTGAGTATCAGTCAAGTTCGTATTCAAAGTGTTGTCTGATTTTCATCTTAGGCAGCTTTGACTATCGAGGGAAATAGAGGTCAAACGCTAGACCTATCGAATTGAAAAGGTACGAAATAGTAAATTTTATGTTATTTCGAATTGAAACTGCGTCGATTCACAAAGAGATCATAAGTCGGTTTTCTATCACAAAACCGTAAAGTGAGGAAATAATGTGACATTGGCTGAAATCCGGACCTAAATCGATGTCGATAGACAGCAAGGCTTTTCTTACTAGCGCCTTTGTTGGACACTTCAAAAATCGAAATATTTCCAAATAAGTCGTATGGTTTTATTCACTACGAGCAGAAGCCTTTATATTAAAATATAACACTAATAACATAGTTACAATGCTACAGCGTCTACAATAAAATTTGAACCATCCACTATCTGTTGCCAGCTGAAATGTTCCATCCTGCTACCAGTCGGAATCGTACAAAGAACGCTAGCAGTATTGTCTCGATCAATTGCAATATTGATTCGTTGAGCCATTTTATTCTTAGATATTAATATTAACAGAGAATCCATAGTTATTTAAAATTATTTATCCCGGGATATGACTTATTTTCTTTCTAGAATTATACTTTTTAGAACTGGCGTTTGAACACCCGCTTAATGTTCAGTGAGGATGTAGTCGCAGGTGAAATCACGATAGAGCTTTTACGAATGTTAACCGGTTCACAAGGACTGCTGCCTGAACACGCTGCGTTTGGTGACTGTTTTAAAAAGTTGAGGGCGGCATCTAGCCAGCCAGGGACTAGAAAGTAATTTTATATATATTTATTTATGTGTTTAAGTCTCGTACATAAATCATAGAGCTGGTCGCGTGTCTCTCTAACTCATGTAATGACGTCAAATAAGATTTGTAGGCGGTACCTAAACGCATACGATTTACGTCTCACTAGGGTTGGCAGCGCCAGCGCCAGCGCCAGCGCAAGTAGTTTAGAGGTTAACGCTGGATTGACATAATAATATTATATGATGTCGTTACTGAATAAGGCTTATCGTTGAATTTAATATATTTAAGATTTGGAATTAAAGCGATATTATTGATATTGGATATTATCGACTTTGACGCCGGTTGGCGCAGTTGGTAGCACTCTGCCTTCTGAGCCGCTGGTCCCGGGTTCGATTCCCGGACAGGTCAAACATTTGTGTGTATGAACATGTCTGTTTGACCTGTGTCTGGGTGTGTATATGTATAAAATAAAAAAAAGTATATATAAGTATGTATTTAAGTATATATATCAGTCATCGGGTTACCATAGTACAGGCTCTGCCTAGTTTGGGACCTGAAGACCTTGTGTGAATGTTGTCCCATATTATTATTATTATTATTATTATTGGTATTTGGTGATTCTGGTAATCACTCAAACTAGCTCAAATTTAGTAAAATTCAATGATACTATGTTTATATGAGGTAGATGTCGCACATGCGCGCGGAAACTGAGGCGGCAAAATTAAGTAAATTGTAGTAATTTTCATTATCACGCGTATTTCAAGCGCAAGTCTAAACATATAGCTATCCCTTTCTATATTATTTGTACCCTATTATCTGTCGCAGTAAGCATGTTTATGTCGTAAAGGAACAAAATTTGAGCACCGCGCAGTATGAATATACGTCATCTTTAGTAAAACATTATTGGTAAAATTCTTTAAAAAAAAGCTATTGTTCTATTTACGCTGAAATTCAACTCGGTATATCTCTCGTGGTTACATAACTAATATTAAACGAGTTTTTTTTCAATTGCGGGTAGTTTTGATTGTACAAAATTTGATCTTAATTGCTAATTTTTTGGTGAAAAATATTTTCGTGGGACCATATTTTTCCTTTATTATAAATTCTCGCGGTAATGAAAAATTTACTCAAACTGTGTCTTGGACCAGAAGAATAGAATTTAAAAAGTCTAATTATGCAATCAGTTATTTTTATGAGTAAAATTTTAAATCATCACCAGGTTTTTCCCCGCCCCTTCTGTCTGTAAATACCCGCAAGCCTCTGTGATGGCATCGGCACCTTAATGACAAATTACTATAAAATAACATTATAATTATAATTTAAGTTGTAGCTTGTCTACTGTCTCGACAAATGTCTCTCCCATTAAACTCCACAAGGACCTCGGAAAAGGCATACATCCATTTAAAATTAGATTTTATTAGACAAAAAACCAGCTGAGACCAGCCCTATCCGGACCCAACCGCTGGTTTCAATTATCAGGTCAAGTGGTCATGAGAGACAGCATACTGTATGTAAACGTTCTGTGACTCCTGAGACCCTGTAACTGCAATTTTATTTACTACTTCTAATTTGCTTAGCGAAATGCCGTTTGTGAATGTAGCATAGTCATACTTAGTCTAAAATATTATAAATGATGATAATAATATAAAATATAATAGCCATTTCACACGTTTCTAGTGCCATTATCCACTAAGATTTGCCAATACATATATTCCCGGAAAGGACAGCATAATTAAGACTTTTAACAACGAATATATTTCTTAACTGTCTCAGTATAATTTAAATATATTAAGTGATAGTTATTCGATAGTCGTTTTATTGTAAACTGTAAGGCTTTCACGGCCGGCGTTGCATGTTGTATGTATTGCTTCCGGGCTGTTTGGCCGTAGTCTATGTGAAACTTTTGTTCCAGACGTTTCGTCGATCACTGCGGTCGACATTCAGTATCAGAGAAGACGCCGCGAAGGAGAGTTCTACGCTCTTGTCGCCGCTCGGACCTGAACCACTGAAGATGTCGCGGCAGTGATCGACGAAACGTCTGGAACACAAGTTTCACATAGACCACGGCCAAGCAGCCCGGAAGCAATACATACAACATTTGTTTTATTTATAAAATTACTATATACCTACAAATTCTTATCTAGGGAAGGGTTTGTTCATCTTTTGTTATCTTAAACGTGTTCTATAAATGCATATCAGCATCACAGTGAAATATGTATATTATCATTACTATGCGTAGAAACTTGCAATTATTTTTACATTACATACTTAGAGTATTAAGTACCTTTACAATCTCGGTATGTATATTATCATATAAGATAAATAACAATTAAAATTTAACCTAGGGTATTTTAAAATGTGTTAAAGTTATATGTAACATACTACAATCTATTACATCGATTTTGTATTCAGTAGTTTGGTTCGTGCAAGACAGCCTAAGACACCATCTTATGGTGGTCTATATGCTTAACGTGCCCTGCAAAGAAGACACGAAGCACGAAAGCGCCCAGTTGAAAATGCCACTAGTAGGCATTTAACCAAGTTATGTCCGTACAATACGTTGTTTAACCCATTTGATCGATCCCTTAAGATTGTATAGGTAAAGTCATACAGTTGACTGCTTTCTTATCACAATAATCAAAACGATATCGTTTATCATCGAGCGAATCTATGCAACGGTTATTCTTGATACGAACACTAATAAATCATCGATGCATATCGAGTGGAAAGGAATCGATACACTGCCGGTTTGAATTATCGGTTACTAGATTTCGCAAACTCGAGGAACATGTAGAGATGTTCATTGATAGAAAAGTGCAATAAGCAAATTTACAGTCTGTAATGCAAATCGCTAACTCATGATATTCCCGCGGGGCCGAATAACATAAAAATGAACAGGAGTTTTACAAAATGCCTGAAGAATAAAAAACTTCCGTAGAAATTATCCGTCTCGTCATCGTCGCCTAATACTGATAGTCCACATAGATAACGTTCTTTGGTGATTATTAGCAAGTGGAATACTATGATCACTACCGACCTCTTTGGTAAACAGGCAAATTTTATAAATCTCATACATTAATCTAGCTATGAGCAATAACGGAACGGTAAATTATTATTTAACTGTGGTAACAGGGACCGACCGTCCCGTTAGGAATTATGTCATTGTAGGTAAACTAACATTGAATACTAACTAGAAGCATTTATCGGGTATCAGAAAT
The DNA here is from genome assembly GCA_934044485.1 of Apeira syringaria. Taxonomy (NCBI): domain Eukaryota; kingdom Metazoa; phylum Arthropoda; class Insecta; order Lepidoptera; family Geometridae; genus Apeira; species Apeira syringaria. The sequence continues at coordinate 21,167,262 of OW203660.1, read as the reverse complement.
TCATTTTGCATAGGTTCGCAGAGATTTGTGAGGGTCATAAATTGTGGGAAGGTGAAGGCGAACAGTTTCATTCGACTGAGTTTCTTTACTACATAATATTTATGGATGACAATATATGTATACTAAAATAAGATCTTTTCATTAAAATTCGGGTAGTTTTAGCTAAAATAAGGGGTCATTTTATTTGGTGCCGCCTAAAACTACCCGCAATTGAAAAAAACTCGTTTAATATTAGCGATAGTGCTGCGACCGCAGGAGATGTTCCATGAGTATTATTGTTAGGACTATTCAATTGATATTTATAATATTTGATTGACGAGACAAAGTTTTAAAATATATAAAAGGATCAAATAAATACAACCGGCTTTTCTGGGAATAGGTTATTCAAGATACGACAAGAACAATTTATTAGAGTTTTTATTACCTGAGAAAAAGCTTAGACAGAACAGTCGTGACAAACATTACAGCCTCATTTGCAAATTGGTCAGCTTCTACTTTGCCTTTATCCCATCCCACAATGACTGGGAATTCAGAGTGTCAAGTATCTTAAGTTCATGTTCAGATTCAGTCTGGTGCGAGGCCGACTCAATACCAATAAGACAACGTCAAATTCCGTAGTCTACTAACGTGAACAGAAAAACGGTCTGCTAAGTTCCTAGCGGCCTGAATGTATGTTGAATCTAATGTCTATATAAAAAAAAGATTTCATCGATTATTCAGATGACATGATACGTAGGTTCAAATTGTTGAGTCATAACCTCACAAGAGTCGCATAGATGGCGCTAATAGGTACTATTTATAGAAATATTATTTTAATGCTAAGAGCTATAACGAAAATTATTGCCTACCCTCAAAGATTTTTTCATGTTTCTACTTATAGACTATCTACCAACTTTCTAATTTAACAGCCTAGTTCTAGCAACGAAAACAAATCAAATTTGTTTCCTAAGTATACTAAAATTTCAACCTCGCAAAATACGGATGATCTAGAGATGGTATTTTGAAAGGCTCATTTTACAGTATTTTATTAAAAGCATCTGCATTCAGTATTATTGATCAAAAGCATATAAAGGCTATTGAATAAAACAATGTGCCATCCCAGATTCACGCGTGGGAGTATGACGACGAGGTGTCGAACAGACACAATGAACGTAAAGTCTGAGTATTCTTTATTATTATAACTTTTTAAATATTTTATTGATCCAGCGTTTGACCACTATCACACTTGATGATCAGTAATGATATGGTCGAAAATACCCTACCACCATGCTGGAAATTTGATAACGCTGTTTCCTTCACGAGAAGCTAAAGCTAGTAGGGATGGAACCAGCGTCCGTCTGTTTGACAGCCGATGATTCCGTCGCTTAGCTATGTTCGCTTCAGACTCACTTAATGTCTTAAAAGGGCAAATAATTATGCATTGAATATTTTTATAATTATTTTTAAAAAGAATACTTCATATTTTTTGGTACTAATTTCTTGGAAAGATGATAGTCTACGTGGGCAAAGCCGCATGACGTAATAACTATTAAATAAATGTATTAATAAAGGAATATAGTAAAACAAAGAGTACAGTTGAATCCATTACTGGATTTACTAGAACAAAATGTAGTATCAAATCCTCTGGATCTCTTTGTAATAAAAGAAGAAGAAATTATTTTATTTTCGCGAGAGAACACGGCATGTGCGTTTTATGTATGCGAACAGAGAACTAAGAATTGTATGAAAAAAATATTCATACTAAAGTATGCTCCCACAGATGTTGCGGAAAATATTTCTATTCTATTCTGGGAGTTAAAGACATTTTTCATACATTTCTTAACTACATATTTATTTGGAATACAATTGAAATAAGTAAAGTAATTAATTAAAAAATATAAAATAATTACTTCCTTGTCAGTCTATTTTCTGCTCCCGGAGACAATATATAGATATTATAAAAAATATATAGCGGACACTATTATGAGTCGCCGAATTATTATTTAAGTCATGAGTGAATAGAGATATCTTGTAGACAGGCGTCATTCATCATAGACCGCATCATCACTGAACATCATTTTATGGAATTAAAAGTTAAATAATAAAGAAACTTCACACAAAAAATTCTTTTCCGAAAAGCATCCGCTCAGCCGTTCTAGCCCTAGGATATATTTACAACAAAGATAAAAAACACATACAGCAGACCATTGACCACTATTTCATCAAATGTTAAGTGATGATGTAATCTGCGATGGAGGCTTGAAGACATTAAGAATAAAATATAAAACCACGAATAAAATTACTTATAACATTCTCACGAATACAATGTTTTGCAGAATTTTAGATTTTATGATTTGGTTTTAGAATCCAAGGGGTTCCTTGGAACCCCAAGACTACAAGAGTTTTCATAAAAAACACCGTAAAACTGATTTTACTTGTTCCTTATGTATATTACTTACTATGCATATTTAATTGCAGACATCATAACTCAGAATAAAGCAGAGCCGAGGAGAATTATTACAACAGCATGTCTTCGTTACGCGAAATAGTAAAATGTTTACAAATACAAGAAGGTTTTACAACAGTGGGTTTTCTGTCGGTATACAAACTGTTTAATTTTAACTAACAGGTACAAATTAGTTACTTATGACGTACCATAACAATTGCTTATACCAGGGCATATCCGTACGATCATAACCAAACAACTAGGTTAAGCAACATTCAAGGTATGTATATTTCATCATCATCATCTTAGCCATAGGGCATCCACAGCTGGACATAAACCTCCCCCATTGATTTCCACAAGGACCGGTTGGAAGCGGCCCGGATCCAGCCCTTCATTGCGAACATAGTCAGGTTGTCTGTCCACTAGGTCAGTGGCCGTCCTATGCTGCGCTTGCCGCTTATGCTGCTTATTTAATTCAACGTATTTAGTAACATGGTTAAAGTTTCGTAAGTTAGTTTAGTACATGCGCGGATGACGCCGGGAACGCGTGTAAAAAGTGACTCCATAAATTCACGATAGGTTGGGATACCTAGTCGGCTATTAATTAATTAAACCGTAGTTCTAACAACTTCGCATAAAAATGCTTGTGATCAAAATTCAGTGTGCAATGCACTTCATCCCGCATGTAGAAAGCATAGACAATGTTTCCCGTTTGAGCGTGAAAAAGAAACAAACATCCATACATCCATACTAACTTTCGCGTTTATTATATTAGTGGGATTAGTGGGACTAGCTGCGCTCGGCGGTATTGCCCGCGGTGAATTGGTTGAATTAACAAATTTGTGTTATCACACGGGATCAGTTAATGTTTTCGAGAAAAAGTGGCCCATGTGTTATACCAGGATATAAGCTATATTTAATCCAAATCTCGTGCAAATCCGTCGATCCGTTTCAGCGTGAAGGCGTAACAAACACACAAACAAACTACAGACAAACTTTCGTCTTTATATTATTAGTTTGATACTTGCTCAACAGGTGCATCATCTGGTCCAATCATTAGGAAAGGTGTCATTAAATGGGACATGCAGTCCCTGTTAAAAAAATCTGAAACGCCTATTTGTCAGTTGTGAAACTTGCCTTGTAGCATTTGAGCACTATTTCTGAATCTAGAGTAGCAGGAAGTTTCGTATTTAGCGACACATTAGTTTAATGTCTAGCAAAGAGGTGTGGAGAAATTGTGACATAACTTTCAGTTGTTGACAAAGTAAGTGATTCAAAGAACTAACCTCTCCGCTGCACAAACAATAGCATACCATAATCAACCTAATACGTTCCCACTGTATTATAAAGAAATAATACATTTATTCTCCGAAATACCATTTCTGAGAAAAAGTTTATGTATGCGGGAAATGTATGAGTTAGACCTTATCTTTTTTCAATTTTTTCTTTGATTGTAAATAAGTAGTAGGTATTCATAGTTTCGTAGGTCTGTAATGAAGAGCCTGTAATCCAGGACACAGGTCCAACCTAGTGTGGAGCACAGTGCCCCCGAGTTTGGTAACTTGTATAACAAAACACAATCAATTGTAAAATTCAAAATTAAAACCTAGTACTGTCACAAACACTGTCATATATGTAGTTCTTTTTAAAATAAGTTAGTTTCTCCTAAACTTGATGTTATCATCATCATCATCATCGTCTCAGCCATAAGACGTCCACTGCTGGACATAGCCTCCCCCATAAACTCGATGTACCTAGATTTCAATTTTTCTATGCTCAAAGAAATTATTAATTATTTTTATTATTTCTACATACATATCAGTACTAGCGATAATCTGCTATTTGATCATGTACAGCGCGCCGCATGCGTTAGTAAAACATGTGTCGTCACCACATTTAAAATACACCGTGTGCATATGCCCTTATATGAACACTAGTCTGCTTTAAAAAATGGCATCTTATCAAAGTCAATGTTCAAGGTGCTCAAATCACTTCAAAACAACATCCTTTTTGAGTCCAATTGCGTAAGAAAAATCTCGGCACGTGCCGTACACATTAAATGTATTATGGAAAACGTAACAGTCTCTAAGATACGTACATTACATTTGTTTTATATTTTACACTGTAAGTTGCACGTTGAACTATACTATACTATACTATACTATACTATACTATACTATACTATACTATACTATACTATACTATACTATACTATACTATACTATACTATACTATACTATACTATACTATACTATACTATACTATACTATACTATACTATACTATACTATACTATACTATACTATACTATACTATACTATACTATACTATACTATACTATACTATACTATACTATACTATACTATACTATACTATACTATACTATACTATACTATACTATACTATACTATGGGACAACATTCACACAAGGTCTTCAGTATGGTAACCTGATGACTGATATATATACTTATATATATATATATATACTGTTTTTTAAATACATATACACACCCAGACACAGGTCAAACAGACATGTTCATACACACAAATGTTTGACCTGTCCGGGAATCGAACCCGGGACCAGCGGCTCAGAAGGCAGAGTGCTACCAACTGCGCCAACCGGCCAGTCAACTCAATGGATGACTTTTTGTTAATGGCCATAGGTGGCTTACAAGCACACTGGCCGTCTGGTAAGCGATTACCGTCGCCTGTGGATATCTGTAACACTGGCATTACGATACGTTCCGAATCCTTTTAAAACTCTGTTAACTCTCCTTTTAAATAATCCCATATTGTAGCTACTCGGGAATACCGAGGGAGGAAGCTCGTTTCACTGTGTGGCATCTTAATTCCTTTTTTAACCGACTTCAAAAAAGGAGGAGGTTCTCAATTCGACCCGTATGTTTTTTTTATGTTTGTTACCGCATAACTTCCATCTGGGTAAACCGATTTTGATTGTTTTTTATTTATTTAAAAGCTGGTGCATCCCGTGGGGTCCCATTTGAATTTTATCAAAATCGGACAAGCACTTTTTGAGTTACACTCCAAAAACTTTAAAATGCGTGCTTATACTTACACGATATTATAGTAGCGGGTGAAGACATCGGTGAACATGACACTTGATCCCATGAGTAACAAAGGTCACTAAAAAGAGTGAAAAAAAAATTTTACCAACAAATGGCGCCGACTTCAACACACAAAAGTATGAAATAACTTGTCGAAGTCGGTACCATGAGCACAATATTATGATATCAGTTACTTTTGAACTATCACGGTACCGACTTCATCAAGTTATTTCATACTTTTTAGTGTTGAAATTGATTACATTTTTTGTTAATTTTTATTTTGTTTCGTAGTGTTTAATAATAATTACGAGTGTATGTAATATTTGAGTAATCAATAGTATTGCTATACATTTTTTTATGTACATAAATGATTAAATTAAATCAAATTACACATATACAACGTAATTTTTTACACATAATATTTTTATTGTAACGTATTGATATTCGTAAAAATTATAAAAGCAAATATAAATTAAGTGTATTCATTTTATAATAATGCATTGTCTGACTGTCATACTGTCAGCCAAAAGAATAAGTTTGAATACGCCATAAAAATTGTATCTCCTTGGATAGGTATTTAAAATTCCAGAGTTGATAATTTTAGTCCCGTTCGTTACGATAAAAGACAAAATGGTAGTGAAAAAACGTAGCGGTTTCAACTTATGTGAGTAACATAATTGATATACTTACCTTAATCTCATGAACTTATGTACTGCGCAAACAAACGTAAACAACCCACAGCTCTAAGCCGGAAACGGATACTTGTGTCTCCAGTACTCCAGGGTTTAACAACTAATTTGTGGGGCGACCGCGACCCATAGATGCGTGGATTGATTGACGATCTACGAATGCTATGTAGATGGGACTAATTCCGATGAACGAGCCGGGGAAGACTTTTCTCAATGTATCTATGTTGCTGTGCATTATATTTCGAATCGTTTTAGGTTTTCAATACACCTCGCAGAATGTACTCGAACAGCACTTGCAGAAACATGTAGAATGTATCGATTGTCTCCATGGACAATCAGAGGTAGTCACGCTCTCTCCAAAAAAGTATATAATATGTTTAAATATTGGTTGTGAAAAAGTCTAATAAATATATTTTGGCGGGACATTTTCGTAGAGAAGAACTACATTTTATTTTATTTTCCAAAATTAGTTTTAATTCAGGTTTTAATGTCTAGCACTCAATATTTCAAGGATAAAAACATTTATTATCATCCAAAGGAAGCCACTTTTGGAAATGTCGATCTTCACATATACAGCTCCCACAATCTATAAAAAACATACAGAATAAACGCGCTAATAATAACTATTAAGGAAACTGACACGATAGACCTACAGACAGACAGATCTCGGAATGCATTATCTTCTCCGAATCGAGAGGAAACTCACATCCTCGTGGTATTGCTGTTTTCTAACTATTTCCCGCCCATTTTAATATTTGATGCGTTTCCGGCCAGTTGGACTTTATTTTAATGTATTTATTAGAATAATGCATATTCAGTCATGTTTCAATGGAACTTTCCAATAAATTTTAATTAGCCTTTCGCCTGCAGCGTACAATTTGGTTCGTCGAGTCTCTTTGTATTAAAATTATCAAAAAACTGATTAACATTAAAACACTCAATCATGTATAAATTAGTCAAATAACTTATGGTATAATACACAAAAATATTGAATTCAATGTTTGAGTAAAACAATTGTAACGAGTTTTTTTAAAAAGATATACGAAAGTCTGTTTTTTATGTCTGCACTGAAACTGACTTTGGACACTATTACGAGTTGCTATATCAAACAGCTATCTTTATCATCGCAACTGTTTGACCCTTTTATGTTGTTTGTTACACCATCAGTATTCTAGGTGTTGACATTTCTGCAAACTTGCAGTGCTTAGACCATAATAGCATACGAGGCCAAACTCGCGTCCAAAAAATTTGTCAAGTGAGTGTACTGAACGAAGCAAAGACGTATAAGGCGACACCAGGAGACACGTATGCCAATCATTCCATTTTATTTTTAAGAGGTTTTCATCGCACAGAAAGAAAGTTACGCTATCTCTAAAAGGTCTTTAAATTCTCTTCTTTACCTGCTAAAACACTCACAATATGAGATGGATTTACTCTAAATAGTATTCACAACAGCAATAAATAGAAGTTAACACTATATTTCATAGTAATTTATAAAAAATCCTAAATTAAATCAGACACAATATCAACAAAGTTTTAATTCTGCAATATAAAAAAAACATCAAAAAGGCTTATATCAAAGGGAAAAGCGACCTATATAGGCCACCACTAAAATAATTGCCGCCGTATCATTGAACACACGCCAAAATTAACAGAAAACAAAACGAAGACACGAAAATAATTAATCAACGGGCGAAATAAATCATAAATACTAGATTACGTAACGAAAGCGCTGAATCTCGCAGTTTTGTTTACGTACGATTTTCCTTCATTTCCACGCGAACATTCGGTTAGAGAAGGACAGAACGGCAAACGCTCTATTTTAGCTTAAAAGAGCGAGATAGATACCGTAGCGTTGCTTCGTTAGGAAGCGCACGCGCATCGCTGAAAGCTTGCCCGGGCATTACCTTCAGTCTTGAAGTAAAGCTCGATTGATGCGGTTGTCTTTACGAGCGTAATTTTCAATTCAAACAGTTTTGTGATAGATTTTCGAACTGTTGTCGACTGACTGTGTGTGAACTTTACAGTGTATTGAAACTTTTCACGTGATTTTTTATCTTGTTTCTTTGAAGCGGATGCGCCGCACGATTAATTCGGGAAACTGTGGTAAGTTTCAGTAATTATTATTATATATAGAACGTCGTGAGTTTATTATGAAAAGGTAATTAGTTATACATTTTTATGTTGAGTCACGTTGTTTTCTTGGTATTGTTTTCGAGATTAGATAGGGTTTTAAATTGGGATGTGATTCTTTTGAAATTACTTCACGTCCTGAATAGTTAACCTTGTTGAGATCTGTTAGTTAATTTATATTTGATTAAATCATAATAATTATAACACTACACACATTACACAAATTTAACAGTTTTTTAACACGCCCAAACCTTTGATGAACAATTTCAAAATTCCATACAAAAATAATGCATAATGCATTTAAAAAATAGCCATTAAATCAAACAAATATAGTAATGCAGTGACGTCAGATAAAAGTGTAATACTATTTTATATTAAATGTTTATTTAACCTATAGATCACCGAATACTTAAGATGACCAGAAAATTATTACTTAAAGTGTGTCGATACATTTACATAATGCTTTCCTTGGAATTGTTGGTTTCTTGAAATGAAAAAAATAATTGAAATAAATATTTGGTGGCCTTTATTTATTTAACAACTGCAATCATCAAACTAATTATTTTTATATCCTATTTAAATTATAAATTAAGAAAAAAAATATGAGGAATTTTATAACGGTGTTACCTCCACCGGAAGCTCAAGCTGTTGTTGGGGATCGAACCAGTGTCCGTCAGTTTGACAGGCGACGCTTACCCTGCTGAGCTATCATCGATTTTAATATACTAGTGTACAACGGGGAGTGTTCTGAAGAATTTTACCACCGTACTTGCCGACATCGCTTGAAAGCTCATCCACAAATAATCGACTCATGGAAGTCTCATACTGTGCAAAATGTGGAACGAGCTTCCTCCCTCGGTATTCCCAAGTAGCTATAATATGGGATTCTTCAAATGGAGAGTAGGATAGACAACGTATCGCATTAACCCGAGTGTTATGATATCCATTGGCGACGGTGATCGCTTACCATCAGGCGGCTCGTATGATTGTTTTGCACATATTGGATAAAAAAATGTTTCCGTGATACGGATTTATTATGCGGTGTGTATGCGGTGTGTATGCGGTGTCAGAATAACAAACACAATAAACTTTGTTTCCAATTATTTAATATTTAGAAGAACTAAATTCTTAGGATGAAAAAATGTTTGTTGTTGATCATTCCAATTTACTTTATTGAATTTTTTGTTGAGTCGATGATAGTCTAGCGGTGGGAGCGTCAGTTGCCAAACTGACGGACGCTGGTTCGATCCCCACCAACGGCATGAGCTCTCGGTGTAGATTACCAGATCCACAACACTTACCATTAGCCGCCATTACGTACCCTCAAATTTAAAAGACTGTCACTAATTATTTTCAATTATTTTATACCAGTAGCCCCCCGCGGTTTCACCCGCGTGATCAACGGTTTACTCGCTACCTCAATTATCCCACGGGAACTTTTTCCGGGATTAACACATAGGCTTATTGTATGCCTATGTGTTAATCCATGGTTTAAACTATCTCGATACCAAATGTCATCGAAATCGGTATAGCCGTTTGAGCGTGAAGAAGTAACAAACATCCACACATATACACATTTTTTCGCATTTATAATATTAGTAGGATATGATATAGATTTTACTTAAGATTCTTAAAATACCCATATATACCTGTAATGCATATGTATCACAAATGTTGAAAAGCGTTACTACAATTTTTGTTAGCTATAGAAATTCTATTTAATACGGAGTATTACTGGATATATTTTTGTGGGGATCTCTACGTAAATTTAAATAATATAATCCATGGTATAAAAAAAATACGAAGAGAAGTAAACTACGAGATATGGATGTATCACGAGAAAATAATAATATGTCTAATTATAAAATTATAAGCAATAACATGTCTAATAATAATATTATAAGCAATAATAATTATGTCTAATAATAATATTATAAGCAATATTATGTCTGATAATAATAATAGTCCATGAGAGTTAAATCACTTATAACGCAGGGCGCATGTACTTTGCTATAATATACTTTATACATATATATATATATATATATATAGATATATATACTTGATGTTGGCAGTACTATTTCTTGCAATCGAGTGAATCGAATGTCAAGTTTGAGGTGACGAACCTTTTCATACAGCGACTGTAATAATAATAAATAAAAAATAATGTAATAATAATAATAATAAATAAAAACACTGTAGATACTCTAATATAGTACATAAACATACCTTCAATAGTAATTGATGCCCAAAAAGTAGAACTAAAATCGCCATTACTTTCCAAATAAAGATACATAGGGTAATAAATATCATTGTATTTGACACGGCTCGCATCATCTCTGTCAGGAATCGAAGCCGCGCCCCTACACATTCAGAATCTATCGTAACGCGGAACACGTGGCAAACAATGTGTTTCTTTGGATGGAGGACAGGGAAACACATAGAGACGACTCGAGAGCCTCATTTCAGATGTCTGTCAAAATTGTACATTGTTTTGGGAATTTTAAATTTTTGCGTTGTCATACATAATATGGCAGAGCCGGAATTAAACCACAGCCAAACTTTATAAAATATGTTATTGAGTCGTTTTTGATGTTACCTACAAAATAATAATATAGGTACTAACGTAGCTATAGGTCATTCAATTAAAATTCAAAAGTATTTAATAGCATAACTTTTGTAATAGAAACTATGTAGATAATTATCTAATAATTAGTCATATACTTACTTCGTCTTCATCTATTTTTAAAGATTCACTCCAATCAACAAAGAACTGTGATTAGGTTAATATAGACATGATGATATTAATATGATATAATATGAAAAGTTTTTAAAATACTACCGTTTTTAGTATGATATTTGTAACAAAAGATTTTATTGTGATTTTTCATCAAAAATCTAAAACGAGACTAACTATTCGACGACATATCGTTAAAAAATGGAAGTTAAATTTGGTCTAATAATTTATAAAGAAATCTTAAATCAACTTTTTTAAATACCTATAAAATATGTATAGTAACTAGCTGCGCCCCGCGTTGTACCCGCGGTGAAATGGTACGTGAAATTGGCAATCTTTGTATCTTCCGTCACCCCACAGGAACAGTCAATATGTTCGAGATAAAAAGTAGCCTATGTGTTATTCCAGGGTATAAGTTGTCTACATTATAAATTTCATGCAAATCCGTTTAGCCGTTTCAGCATGAAGGAGAAACAAACATATAAACGACAAATAAACTTGAACCTTTATTATTTATTTTTATCTACTCTATAATTTAAAACAATCTCTGTTCTCTCCGGTGCGTCACAAAAGTGTGCCTTACACGTGGTTCCGCTGGCAAAAAACTCGGCAACAGACACAGCCAAGATGTTGCCCTTAAATCTGCAGTTTCGAATCGTTGGTCAGGTCAGGCTTCCTACCGTAGGGGTGATCCATTTTTTCTGTCTTCAGAAAATGGAATTTCTCAATTCAGCTGTAATTATGTTACTTACCTCAAAGCTTCGTCGTTTATGAACTGATATGAAAAAATCCTTTAGCTTTAAAAAAACGGAACACTTCGTGCGCGAGTTTGACTCTGTCTTGCCCGGTTTTATTTTCCATCAAAATGACAGATTAAATGAATATGCTTAATTGCATATAATATTATTAAAACTCACGTTCATAATTACTTTACACTGTTTCTACGGGTATAACGTGGTACTTATGCGTAGTCAATATCACAATCGACATTTTTTTTTACTTATTAAAAATTTGCGTTTGACAATTGTTTCGGCTTCTTTTTTTTCGGAAGAAGCCGAAACAATTGTCGACCGTGATATCGACTGCGCGTAAGTACCACGTTATACCCGTAGAAACCGTGTAAAATAGAATTCCAATTCGAAAAATATATAGTAACATTGTACAAACTGATTCGTCCTATAATTAAATTTTTAACACACTTATTCGTAAAGTAAACCTCACTACATCGCTTTTAGGGTCATACACCAAGAAAGCACGCGTGCTTAATAATTTTGACAAATAAATATAACTAAATGCTAAAATAAAAAAATAAGTAACGGTAGTACAATGGGCGGTCTTGTTGCGTATAGCGGTTTGCATTGCAGTGTAAGATACAATTGATTACAACTGACGATATACACAGTTTATGTTACCTGATATCACCCGAAAATTCAATTAATACAAATACAAATAGTTTATTTCCTAAAAACATAGCCTATTACAATAAATATGCATGTACTTATAACTACTGTCGAGTATAGAAGTCGCTCTAAGGCTGTCTATATTTGCATATATGTTATTTATAACAATCACAGTACCCTCATCTATTATATTCACAGCAGGTGCAAAATTTTTAATTTTTTATACTGTATAGATTCTAGCGTTTGACCAATATCTCACTTGATCGTCAGTGAAGATGTGGTCGAAGATGTTATCACGCTAGACCTAGAATGCTCACTGGCTCTCAAGAACTGCTGCCTGAATACACTATGTGCTTGGTGTCACTTTTTAAATTTGAGGGTGGTAGCTAGCCAGGCGGGTATTCGAAAGTACCCTACCACCATGCTGGGATTTTGATAACGGTGTTACCTTCACCGGAAGTTCAAGCTGTTGTTGATTTAATTATTATTATTACATATTATGTCGTTACAATGTAATCTAAGAGGTCAGACAGCCCGAGTTAACCTTAAGTGACAACCCTACAATGGCGCCAAATCTCATTAAAAACCAATTTATACGTAATCAATTGCTAGACATCAATCACCACTATCTCAGTACAAATGGTAATTAATAAATAAACATTTGCAATACATTACGTTATATTTAACTGTTTCAAACTCTGAATAGCAATAGCTTTCAAATAACCATCGTAGCAATCTCTGAAACTTTTTAAACATTGCTCTTTAAACATATAATTATTGTGGATGCATATTTTTATTATATTAGTATTATTTTTTATCTGTTATACAATGAAACAACTAGAATTGTGTTGTATAAGAATAAAGATAAGAAAAATTCCCATTATGCGTGACTCTTACGAGTAGTTGATATCACGATCGACAATTGGTAAGAATAAGTTGTTATACACATTTTTTTTTTTTTTTTGCATATAATGAATGCTTATATGTTTGCGATAAAATATTAACATTTGGCAACCCACTAACTAGCCGCCTATAGATAGCTCAAATGATCTAACCATTTACCGTGACCAGGGTGTCAATTTCTACTAAACCATTGCTCATAGGTTGTTAATGAATTGTTGTTTATGCTAGTTCTGCTATTGTACTTTGACTATAATTGTAATGGCTACATTTTTACTGCAATGCAATTACCTACATCGCAATCGAGATAATTGGCAGCTAGAATGCTAGCAGCATTATCTCCTTGAAGTGAAGTGCTGATTCGTTGCTCCAAGTACAAAGGAGTGGCATATATTTTGATTTTATTCTAAATTGGTATTATAATAATGAAAGACAATCCTGATACTCTTTTATCAAATTGTGGGTAATTTAATATTATACACATCGTCTGGTAACTTGATGCTGATTAAAAGTTGCAATCGAATTAAACTATTCTAATATTAGAAATAGCATTATGAAATGTTATATAAATTAGAATTTTAGCTGAAACTAAATTTTAGATCTAGAATTTTGGCGAACTTGGTTAATAACCCAATTAACATTAAAATGCCTACTCTAGAATACCTTTCACATGTTCTTAATAGAAACAAAACGCAAGCGAAAACGATTAGTTTCTAACAGAATGTCACAAAAACTGTTTTCAAAACAAAAATAAATAATTAGGTCGCGCCAAGTATAAAAAAACGTTAGACTACAATGTTAACATTGTTGATTTATGAGCCGTTGATAGACGACACAAAAGTTTTACTCATATTTGCTTAGTCATCTCTTTCTAGTATATCGTACAAATGTGACCTTTAAACACTGCTATGTATGCTTGGGCAATTTCGCAGTAACTAGCGATTAATCTGTTTCGCAGTGTTTCTTAGTGAGTAATGTTTAATCTGGTGCCTGATTATGAGTTCATTGACTCTGATTTACCTACCTACTTATTTTTTTTGTATTTTGCAATGGCTTAACGTAGAACAACGCTACTGTAGTCATGGTTTTCAAGTTTTCCATTTCATTGTTTAACCATCGCAGGAGAGTAACGCTTCAAACAAATGGGCAAGTTGAAATTGAAATTGATTGAGCAAATTTTGTGGCAGGATATTTTTTTTGAAGATTCACTTTTTGTTTTATTTTTCAAAATAAGTATGTATCAATGAGTTACTGTGTAATATTGGTGGATTATTAATTGTTAATATACTGTATTAAGCTAACATAAAATAGCATATTACTATAGAAATTTAAAGTCTTTCAAGGTAGGTATTAGAGTTTATTCCGAACCTAAAAACATCGATTAAAGTACAAAAGTATTTATGAGTACAGTTTTGTAAAGTTGTAGCTGAATCGAGTACTTACACTTAAAAATAAGCCAGCGCGAACTTTGATCTCATTGATATTTCAATTTTACATTTAAAAAAGTGTAATAAGATTTAAATTCAGTTCACTATACATCATTAATTCTCGGAACAAAAACAGCTAATCATATTATTTTCATCTTAGCGGCTCCCCACGCAGTGACTCATTAATTGCCAGATTGAAAAAATCTTCCGTTACAATATACTGACAGAGCGACCTAGGTCACTGATATCTGTCAAAAATAACCGATTCCGATGGTAACGCCTACGGAATTGCCATCAGACCATGGAACGAAGCGAGACATCAACAAAGCCGTTTTTTTATGGATTCAATATTTGTCTCAAGTGTCGATAATTTAGATTTTAGACGATATCTCCCACATACCTAATTATTTTATTTGCGGTACGCTAAATGATAAGCATAAAAACGTAATCAACCCTACTCATATTATAAATGCGAAAGTTTGTGTGTATGTTTGTTACTTCTTCACGCTCAAACGGCTCACTGATTTCGATGAAATTAGGTATGGAGACAGCTTATATGCCCCGGATTATCACATAGGCTTATTTTAACCATCGCCATCATCACCGTTTTTCATTACCACGCGGGTAAAACCGCGGGGTGCAACTGCTGTAGTCGTTGGTTCAAGTCCCACCAGGACTACACGACGACTACAGAATACCGTCCTGTCGCTTTGCGAACTAAGCTATAGTAGCACTCTAAATAGCCGTCTGAATTTATTCCTCCATATATTAACATCTGAGGGTACAAGTATATTACTTCTGCTGCAGAAAGATAAGACAAAGACTCGATTTATGTCTTCATTCAATGAAATAGGTGTAATTGTCACTGTCTTAGGAATGCTACTTTTGTGTAATGCCTCAATTATTGTCAATTACCTACTACAGTTAAGACTATAATATAATACAGACATTATCTAGTATTTTGGTTAGTCGAAAGAGCGTTTAAAGATTTCCCTTGTTTGCCAACATTCAGTGCCCCACTCATGTAAAGAAGACTTTTGGAGTGTTTAGGTTGTAAACAGTCCAAAAGTCTTCTTTACATGAGCAGGACACCCAATTATTATCTATCTATCGATGTTTTTACACCACATTAGCAAGATCTATATCAGTAAAACGTGAATCTGTTAAATAACTTGCAATTGTTTACGTTATTCAATCATACTATCACACTAATATTATAAATGCGACAGTTTGTATGTATGTGTGTATATGTGTTTGTTAACTCTTCACAGGCTTGATAGATTTAATTAAAATCCGGCATTTAGGTACCTACTTTATATCCTGGATTAACACATAGGCTAATTTTTTCGATTCCTAAAAAAACTATGGTTCCTCTGGGGTACAATACAAATTTAATAATAATAATATAACTGTGAAAGTAGCTCTGTCGGTCTGTTACGTTTTCACGCTTAAACCGTTGAACAAATTTTAAGGGTGAAACCACGGGTCGCAGCTAGTAGCTTACAAAAAAACATTGATTTTATGACTGATTCTTTGCCATGATCGTAACTAACTAGTCGTTTCGATACGTGGAAACAATCAAAATTTTGGCACCAATGTGATTTCCTGGCTAATCGCGCATTTTACTGTTTCTGAGGAAACTCCTATCTGTTCAGATATTGTGTGCGGATAGATAAATATCTGGATACACTGGCTGCGTCAAACACGCGCCAAGCCACAAATGGCTTGTTCAGTAAAATAGAGATGAATATACCTTCTTAAAAATATCGATGCTTATTAAAACTGTAATACAATGCCAAAAATGAGAAATATGTTACACACACCATTTGTTAACTTTTTACAATAATTGTTTGAGTTGGAATTCTACCTACTACAAGTATTATGCTAGCGACCGAGACAGTATATAGAACCAGTGTCAAACGTATTTTTTTCGGTTATAATATAAGTACTTAAAATCAAAAACAATGCATCAATAATAAAATTTATCAAAAGTTGATTAGATGTATGATTAGCAAATAAACAAATAATTGTTTCTAGGAATGCTTTCGGAAGATCTGTAGTATCACCGATTGTACCTCTGTGATAATTTGATATTTTAATTTGAAATAACAATTTTCGTATCGGGTCTATTATCCTTACTAATCCTATTTGAAATTAAAATTTATTTTTAAATTAAAGTTACGTATTTGTGTATACTTGGATTAATATTCCGAAGTGAAAAGAAAAAAAACTATCGATATCGATCTAACAAAGTCACGCATGAAAACTCTTTACAGACGTGATAATAATAGACTGAAATTATAGCTTTATTCAAAACTTTGGCACTGAAAGTGTTGTTATGATCAATAAAATATGATATTGGTGCAAAATAGTGTAAAATGTGTGGCAATGTATTTCATAGTTTTTATGAGAGTTTTGGTTAAGAACATTCAGCGCTCTTGTAAAAAGGCAATAACCTGGAAATTATGTGAATTTATAACCAATCGGAGCTTAAAAAATTATGTGCATGAGTCCTATATTCATACCATCCGTGATAGGGTGAGCCTATTGTCATCTACTGGGCTCCAGTTTCTTCTAACCCGTTGCTATTGAAGATTTTGGGTAATATTTTGGCCTATCGAAGAATACCTGCATTTTGTTATTCTGCTGCGCTCTTTATTTTACTTCCACCGTCGAGATGACTGGTAAAATATTCTTACTGGCGGTGAGCTGTGCATTTACACATTAAGTGCAAAAGATTTAATAAATAGGAATTGAATCCAAGACCTCACTAAACGTTACGATTACACTACGACACGATTACGACATGAGTTAAATTGGCTTTAAGTATTTTGACATTATAATTATTATTTCAATAGGTAAATATTTGCTATCTGAATCATAAACACTGTTTATAAATAGCTGCCGTTCTCAAGATAGTCAGGTTTAGTCAGTGTTCGCAAATGGTCGAGTTATTAGTCATTACAATTGCATTGTTGAGCCGAAGTACCTATGGTCACAATTTTATGATATTTCTTGGGTTCCTTCTCGTCCCTAAACTCAGTTGTCTGATCGGTTTGTCCAACAGTAATAATTATCTTTGTGATCAACCTGCTGGGATAGAAAAAATATTTGATAATAGGGAGTGATGATTAAATTACTTTACAATTTTGATATAGATGATTCATGGAAGCATGATAGATATGCAAAGAGAGCAGCATTCACTAATCCGTCTTAACAAGGATTAATTTTAATTATACTATCATAACATAACTTATTTCATTTTACAAAGCTATTTGACAAATGTTAAAGTGGTATTTTTAGGAAAAATTGCCAGTAAATTTAAGTTACTGGCAATTTTGCTAGTAATGGTAACAAATGGTACTGGTAACAATAACAGAATTATTTTTTTTTTTTTTTTTTTTTTTTTTATCACACAAAGTCTTCAGGTCCCAAACTAGGCAGAGCCTGTGCTATGGTAACCTGATGACTGATATATATACTTATATAGATAAACACACCCAGACACAGGTCAAACAGACATGTTCATGCACACAAATGTTTGACCTGTCCGGGAATCGAACCCGGGACCAGCGGCTCAGAAGGCAGAGTGCTACCAACTGCGCCAACCGGCCAGCCAAATGTTTTCAATTGGAACACCTATTAACATCAGATGCATGTATAGAATTCCAATTTTGAATTTTTCGATTTGGTTCTCTTTTCATTGTCACATGCGATCTATTTTCGTTCTGTATTCTATGTGGCCAGTGTTCCGATTCTGTCGCCCTTTGGTGCATGCGACAACTTTAAATTTTATCACGGAAAACACGTTTCATTTTAAAATTGAACTTTATAACTACTAGTATACGGATGAAAGTTTTGCAGCGAAGGCAAAAAACGTTTGTGAAGACATTTTTACAGACGGATATTGAATACTATTTTCGTTTGAAATTACTTTTAGATTTTTTATTGATGAATTATTTTATAACTTTATTGTTCATTATTTTTTAGTCATTAAAATGTTTTTTTTCGTTCTTGAGTAATATCCATACTACAAACTTTCGAAAAATATTGAAAACCATATACCGTTTATAAAGTAATGGCAGCACTATATTACATATTTAGGTAAGTTAAGTATCGTTTTTGTAATTTAAGTACCTATAAATAACACCATATTTTACTAATATAATGTTCAATACAATATTTAACCTTATTTCTTAATATAATTTCAACGTAATTAATACTACCTATATAATTATTCAATTCCATCGTTTCCTTTCTATACCCTTAAACACATAACATACGCAGTTTAATTAGATTAATATTACAATGGTTTCTTTAAAATTATAATTAAATATCCGACATGAAATTTAAATGCAAATTTAAAATAATCTATTCAATTTAAGCATCATCACACATTTATGATAGTCGGCTGTAACATATTAATATTTCTAAGACTATTTACAAAATCCCTAAAATCGAGTTCAATGGATTACCTTGAATTTTAACTAAAATATGCCTAATTTGTATGTAAGGAAGAGTTGTACAATAGTTTTTATTCTATCAATAGTTCCTGGACACTACTTGCATTACAATCTATGGTTATTTTAAGGGACGCACTCAGGACTTGCCTATGAGGGCGAAGGACTAGACGTTTTCGAAGTCCATTTCATTACTTACGTATGTTTACAAATTTTTTACGTACCTATGTTTATAAACAATTTATTATTAATTGTTTTGCACATTTAATTCGTATGATATCACATGTACTCGATATAATATTGTTTGCTTTTGAAAATCGAGCTCTTACAAAATGCTCAATTTTCATTTATCACAAAAAATATTTCAAATATTTTTCATCAACGTGCCATTCCATTAAATTCGGAGATAAAAGTAGTATGCGTAGTGAATTCCAGTACCCCAGTTTTGGCAACTTATTTTTAATGTTATGAGTTTTCAAATCAATTTTTTAAAATATTTTTGGCTTGTGCTCTTTTATTTGATAAAAATGTATTGAAACTCATCCCCGATATGTATTTGGCTGAAGCAGCAGCTAGTTTGTGTTGTTTTGCCCCTCTTGTTCCCTGAGTGCGTCCTACTATGGTCATTTTAAATATAATGTATGCATATGTCATAGTAAATTGTCGGGTTCCTTATTGGTCCTCTCTTGAGGGTATTGAGGATCTTGGAAGAGTCAATGACTGAGTAATATATTCAGATATCTATGTGTCCGACTTCGTACTTTAACGGACATTAGAAGTAAGTGCTTGAATCACTTGGATGAATTAGATTACCCACTGTAAAGATGGAATAACATTAAAAAACCTTTCTATGAACCTATTGTTAGAATAATTTAGACACATGAAATGTATTATATTTAATTTAAATAAAATTGTCATATATACGTTACATAATTATGATAATATTTTTCGAATGAAATTTTTAGAAGTGAAATATTCATAAATACAGGACTCAGAGTTCTGATTGACCATAGCTAGGAACGAAATACTACATTGAATATAACATACTAATCGGTTTATTCCTATTACATTATCTTTTGCACATCGCGTTCACGAGGAAGCATTGATATATTAGCGGAAACGCCGGCTGGCTCTTGACCTATGGCCGTGATAACATACCGCATGCTATCATGCGCGTTGTAAAATTTAAGTTAGGTCAGTTTAATTGAGCTCTTACAGAAAAGTATTGTCGTTCATACTCCACATTTTGATTGATTATTTGATCTTAACGCTATCTTTTCATGCCAATTTTATTTATTTATTTATTTATCAACATTCACACAAGGTCTTCAGGTCCCAAACTAGGCAGAGCCTGTACTGAGGTAACCTGATGACTGATATACATACTTATATACATATACACACCCAGACACAGGTCAAACAGACATGTTCATACACACAAATGTTTGACCTGTCCGGGAATCGAACCCGGGACCAGCGGCTCAGAAGGCAGAGTGCTACCAACTGCGCCAACCAGCCAGTCAATAATAATAAACCAATATTAACTGTAACAATATCAAACTTATCATTTGCACATTGCGATATGCGCAGCGATCGATTTCTTTATTAGACACGAATTTTCCGAAAATTAATTGGTGTGCGGCGGCCTTAAATGTAAGTAAATTTATAGTGTTAGACCTATACAACATTCCTTTCTATACTCAGAGCTCTTATACACATAACTTTAATCTCCTCATAACAGATTACTTAAGTGCATTCCAAATTATACGTCGAAATTATGTCAAAATCGTCCAAAAGGTAATTGTCCTACGAATAGTATCATAATGGGACACCACAAGTCACGACAGTGGGGCAGTAATGTGACCACGACATCATATGGGACATTAAGTTTTGAAGTCATTCTTTTGTAGGACTTTTATGGGATTTTCGAAGGTTATATAATTGAGGTTTGTTGGGAAATAAAAAGTGTTTTAAAAGGCCACATGCACACTTCTTTGTTTTTAACCGACATCAAAAAAAGGAGGAGGTTCTCAATTCGAACCGTATGTTTTAAAAAAATATAATACACGTGTGGATTACGCTATGGTTCTTCAAATCCTATTATTATAATACAATACAATACAAAACACTTTATTGTACACACAGGTAAATACAATACAAAAATACATCTTAAATCTAACAATACAGTACAAAGGGCGGACTTATCGCTGAAAGCGATCTCTTCCAGTCAACCTTGGTAAGGAGTCAAACAAAGTGATAAAAGGAATAGGGTGTACGTATAATCATGAATGGATGGATGGATTTTGTTACTCAATCACGCTAGAACGGCTGGATGGATTTGGTTGAAGTTTGGTATGTAGATACTTCAGATCCTGGAATAACATAAGCTACTTTTCATCAGCATCATTAATCATCACCATGCGGGTAAAACCACGGGGCTTAGCTAGTATTAATATATATATGCTAAAGTTTGTGAGTATGGTTTAAGTTAAGGTTTGTTACTCTTTCACGCAAAACTACTGAACGGATCTAAATGACATTAGGAACACAGATAGCTTATACCGTGGATTAACACATAGGCTTATTTTCATCGTTACCATAATTACCGTTTTTCATCGCCACGCGAGTAATACGGATTTGGATGAAATTTGGTATTCAGGTCCCAGAATAACAGATAGGCTACTTTTCATCATCATCATCATCATGAGGGTTATTAAGTGCTGTTATTAAGTGCGCTGTAACACCCATTTCGCTCGCTCTTTCCGAGGAACCCTTCGCCTCTTTTCGAATAGATGGGATGAAAACATGTTCATATTTTAGCAAATATTGTTGTATTAAAAACACAAAAAATATAATAAACTCCATAGTTTGTACGAGTGATTTATGAAAAAATATTATAATTATACAAATATATTCAGAGATTTTATGTAGCTTTCAAACCAGAAGAATCTCGTAAATTTCGATTATTACGATAGGCTGAGGGATAAAAGTACACAGATTAGCTATATGTCATAGTTATTGACGCAATACTTGTTTATATTCACGGTAGTGCGCCAATAAGAGCCATATTTTTAGTTTACGCCAGCGCTATAGCGTCCAAATGAGAAGATATTGACAATAAATCATTGAAAATTGTGTTTTGCATATCTGCATTATTATGTATGTTATACATGTATGTGTATATTACGCAGTTGAACGCTGGTACTACTTGGAATATTTTTGCACGTTTTTGTGCACTGATGTTGGAATGTGAAACTACTTCCAATTAAAATGCATTATATCGAATATTTTGCAAGTTTGAAAACTGTCACAAAATACACAGTGTGTTCAAGTAGCAGTTGTTGAAATCCAGTTATTAATGTCGGTTTAGCGCGATTACACCTTCGACCACATCATCACTGGTCATGAAGTGAGTAATGGTCGATCGACAGATCGACCATTACTCACTTCATATAAGGTATCACAAGGTATCACTTTATATAAGGTATAAAAAATTTTGTTTCACCCTTTTCAGTGACCTTTGCTACTCACGGAATTAATTAATTGTCATTGTGTGTTCTGCGATGTCTTCAACTGCGACAATAATATCAAGATACGCGTAGCACTTTTCAGTTATTGAAGT
Organism: Apeira syringaria; assembly: GCA_934044485.1. Classification (NCBI taxonomy): domain Eukaryota; kingdom Metazoa; phylum Arthropoda; class Insecta; order Lepidoptera; family Geometridae; genus Apeira; species Apeira syringaria. The sequence continues at coordinate 21,144,405 of OW203660.1, read as the reverse complement.
ATAACTCAAAAACCGCTTGTCCGATTTTGATGAAATTTAAATGGGACTACCACGGAAGTATACTCTATCTAACGAAATCATCTCTATCTAAAAGGTATTCTCTATCTAAAACAATCATCAAAATCGGTTCATAAACGACGAAGTTATCCGCGAACACACATAAAAAAAAACATATATACGGTCGAATTGAGTAACCTTCTTTTTGAAGTCGGTAAAAAATACATGTTATTTCTGGTATTCTTGGAATTACTCGGCTGTCCGATCCACCGTGCAACAATTAAACCACGTGAGTACTCTTTAACAGAAAGGCGTGTAGGAACAGTCTGATGCTAACTCTATAGCAACTCTGTAGAGTGAACTAAGAGACAGATTATGTTTAGGTCGCAAGGATCCTACAAAATTACACGTAAATGGAAGAAGTTAGCTTATGTTCAATGATCTATATAGAAAGAAAGAAAGAAAGAAACCAAATTTATTCAAGACACTCACAACATACTTTACTCACAGGGTATCTCCCTGCGCCAGGGAACTGGATATTTATTTCCAAACAACAACTATATATAATATAAATAACAATGCACTTAAGTTGTTATCATCATATTTTTGATTATTCTTCCTTTAATACTGTTATGTTTTATCTGAAATAAACGTTTTTATTATTTTCTTATTATTATTATTACACTAGAGATACATACAAAAACAATACAGAACAGAATAATAATGATGTTGTGAATGTGATGAATATATTATTACTTGTATTATTTTTCGTCTGTCCTCTCCTGTCAAAAGTTGTCTGAAAGAGATTGTGTTACCGATAAGACCGCTCATTGTATAACCATAAACTGCAATTGGTACTGTATACTTCTCTTGTACATTTTATGTAAGTTGTAAGTGCTAAGTAATTGACCGCCAGTACCAGCTATGGTAAGTACCACGAGATCACTTTAAACAGAAAAGCAATGTCGATTGGATATCTCTTAAATAATATTGGTATGTTCTAAGTTAGGTAGTAGTAAGGTAGGTTTCTGATTTTTTTAGCGAGAATAACCTTTTTGGTGGAGACTAGTCCACCCACAAAACGGGTATCCTATTGTAGGGGCTATTAAGAATCGTTACGAAGTGTTATCATCATTATCTTCTAAGCCATAGGACGTCCACTGCTGGACATACCCTCCCCCCACCGCTGTTTTGCACAACGCAACCAGCCCTTACCTGCGATCTTAGGTCGTCTGTCCACCTTGTCGCCGCTGGGGCCGTCCTATACTGCGCGTGCAAATCGTGGTCCCAATTTGAGAATCGTTTGACCCCAACTGCGATCAGTTCTTTGAGCTATGTGTCCTGGGTAATCCGCTGGGTTATGTCGGTTACTTTCGTTGCTCTACGGATCTCTTCATTTCTGATCCGATCACGTAGAGAAGCATAGTCTCTCCATAGCTCGTTGTGCGACTTTGAGCCTGCTTACAAGGCCCATAGTTTAAACGCTTAGATATGGTCTTATATTATTCTGGAATACCCAATATTCTTATGGTAGCAGCATACGTATTATTATAGATAAAACTGCATCTACATTACTTAAAGATAGCACGCGCGATTGATCCATGACATTTTTTCTCAGAGTATAAATACAGAAAAGTCATTGATTCTAAGTAAAAAAACCAATAAGGCAAAGGAATAAAGTGATCCATTTAATCCAAGTTGATTCAATAAAACAAAACGTCCCATGATTGTCTGAAATCACAAGTGCAAGCATTATCTTCGATCGTCTGCCGCCTAACCACATAAACTTATAGGCAGAGAGCTGAAGGTCGTTTTAAACATAAAGATTGAATTTAATGTAAATCAGCTACGTCTTGATGTCAGACATAATATAAATTACGATTATTTAAAGATTTTGCATTTTTAATGCGAATCTAATACGCACTTCCCAATTGTGTTATAGATTTGTATTAAAACTACGTTACCTAATCTGTTAATGATTTTCTTCTTTTTGTCCTTATCCCGCGCTAGGTGAGGTCGACACAACATGTTTTTCTCTTCCACTCTTCTTTATCAAGTCATCTCAGTGTTCCAAACTGTCACAAACATATCATTCTTCACACAGTTGATCTATACGGCCATCCTCTACCTTTATATCTAATTAAAAAATTTAAAGCCATTTTTTTAAATATTAATTACGAAATATCTAGCTAATATTTAAAAGAATTAACACATTTCTTTGCATAGGCTTAAGCGTAAGAAATTTAGTGCAGTATATTTAAACTAAAATAGCGTAAATCGAATATTTAGACCCACATTTTGATGAAAGTTTCTAAGGCTTTCTTATCAACAATAAATTCGAAAAGACTGGAAGCTCTCACACTATTAACGTCGATTGTCTGAACACAATAAATATTAAGACGCTGGCATGGAACGAAACGTAAATCAAAGCCTTACAGAGCATTTTATTCCTTATTCTTTACAAGGTATAGTTCATAGTGAAGACAGCGTTCCGTAAAAGATGATACGCAATATATTTCAATTAAAGTTGTCGTCAGTTTATGACAATTGTCTCGCTGTAGAGATTTGGCTAGGTATTTTTTTCTAACTAAGTAGATATATTGCTACTAGCTATCAGCTCGAAGCAATATATCTCCGGTTGGCTGCCAATTTCGTAATAGTTCGTTTTATTTGAACAACTTACAGATACTAGTTGCGTCCCGCGGTGTTACTTCCATACACTAGGATTTTCTTGATTTTGATTGCCTTGTCGTGTACATCGGCATAGAAACAATTCATTGAATAAAAAGTATCTTATGAGTTAGTCAAAGGTCTATGGAATCTTCAAGCAAACAGGCAAAATACTTTCAGCCGTATAAGCATGGTATTGTTTTACAATATAAAATATTTATTTAGGAGTAATGTGGATGTATGTTCAATTATACATTTTCAATCAATGCTATTATATGTTTATTTGAGGTAGATATCGCACAAGCGCGCGGAAACTGAGGCGGCAAAATTAAGTCAATTGTAGTAATTTTCACTGCGACGCGTGCTTCAAGCGCAAGTCTAAACATATAGCTATCCTTTTCTATATTATTTGTACCGTATTATCTGTCGCAGTAAGCATGTTTATGTCGTGAAGGAACAAAATCTGAGCACCGCGCAGTATGAATATACGTCATCTTTAGTAAAACATCATTGTTTTCAATGACGTTATAGGCGTTTATTTCGGGTTTTCTCGATACAGGCTTGCTTAGTGAGAAAACCAAAAGATATTCTCGCTAAGAGATGACATTGCCTGCAAAAGATATACATATATATTATGTATAGTGTGTTGTGTATTTTTTGAAGCATGTCAAATAGTTTCATAATTATGTATGTAATTTAAGTTCTATATAAGTAATAGCTTTTATATATTTTGCAGTAATAAATATTTTTCATTTCTATAGTTAACATGTACATATTGAACAAAATAAACATAAATGTTACATATCATATGAGTATTTAGACATTACAACTTATTTGATTAAGCGCTTCGCTCATTTTATATTAGGCCTATCAATTTAAGTTAAAGATCTGCAAATTCAATAAATAATCTGTTATAAAATTGTCGCTGACAATATTGCCAGTGCCACAATTCTTCAACTACAATTACAGTTATTTTTTTACTGGAGTAATGTGGACTATTTATAATTATTGTGGTTTTGTATACAGATAGTATTACATTTTTTTTTTTAAATGACTATATCTGTATTGTTAAACCACCCCCTTGCACTTTTTCTTCATATATGAAGCATTTCTAATTTAATTTTGTCAAGTACAAGTTTTTTACCATTACCAATTATAGAAGATTAATTCATATTTTCATAAAATCTATCTATACATAATAATATTATGGTTTAAGGTAACTTGTAAATTCTTCTTCTTCTTCTTCTCTCAGCCATGTGCGTCCACTGCTGGACGTATGCCTCCCCCATATAGGGGAGATTTGCCAATACTCGCCACGCTTGGCAGGCGGGTTGGCGAGCGCAGTATGATTTCCTATCTTCAGAAGGCGCTGCTGCCCACCTTCTGGTACTTGGTCCCTTAGCCGACTCTTACGGCACCCGCGGGAAGAGATGGGGGAGTACCATTCTAGGCCGGTACCACCACGGCACCCGGCATGTAAATTACTCTGATGTATTTATAGTATATCGCATAATTAGATATACTACTACTATATACATAATGCAGTAGGGGAGAGGTAAAGTACTGCATAACTATTAATTAAACTTGTAGAATAGGAGCTGGCAACATTTAAAACACTGGTGTTCAGTAAACTTACAGTTCTAGTCTAGCCCACTGATTTGATTTGATTTTTATCTTTGAAATACAACATAAAATATTGAAATGAGAATATATATTTTAATAATGATAATGAAATATAATTTGTTATACCTATTTAAATGTAAAAACAAAGAGTGTTTCCATAAAATATTCATTCCTGCATTTTCGGCTATTTTCGTGAGAATAAAAGTGTGCGCTAATTCGAATTACCATTTTTTTGTATTAGATTTTCTATGTTAATGCTGTAAATGTATTGTAAATTCTAATTCTGTTTAATTTAATTCTTAATCCTAACTCTGTTAATTGCATTAACCAGCTAAATTTCTCTGAAACTCTTTAAAACCAAAAAGCTATTACTATAAAATTCATGTTTCAATTACTTCGCCTTTCCGCATTCTAAAAATGGTATTATCGACATGACTTCTGTGTCACCGCGACCCTGGGTTCGAATCCCGGCAGGGGCAAACATTTGTGCGATGAGTGTAGATGTTTGTCTTGGATGTTTGTGTGCTGTGATTGTGTGTGTCCATGCCTCCTGCGATACAGGGAATCCTAGTGCGGGGGTCTGAGTGTGATTAAAATAAAAAAAATAGGTACTACAATTAGATCTTTTTGTTGAAATGAGGGTAGTTTTATGTAAAATAACTTATTTACATACATATACACATGTATGCATGGACACACACAATCACAGCACACAAACATCCAAGACAAACATCTACACTCATCGCACAAATGTTTGCCCCTGCCGGGATTCGAACCCAGGGTCGCGGTGACACAGAAGTCATGTCGATGACACAAACCACTGCACCACGGGATTGCATTGTATACCATACTTATTTGAACTTTATCGTAACCTTATACAAACTAAATTTTATTTTTGTACAATTTAAGTAAGTTTGATTAAACAATAGTATCACTATCATTATGGCATTTTATGAGATGGCGAATGACACAAGCAGACAGTAATAGCCGTATTTACATGTAAACAGTATCCAATTGATTCCCGCATCGTTGTTTATTTGACGCATCCCGCCTCTGCTGGTAAAGTATTGTTTGTTGTCAATATGAGGACGATAGTTGTATAGAAATGGTTGAAAAAAAAATTCTTATGGGCAACACACGTCCTTTAGATACTTTTTTAGACCATTTGCTAAATATACCATAGTAGATAATGAAGAGTTTTTTAAGGTTATTTTGTTGAAAGTCGTACATTTCTAATAAACTTGGAAAAATACCCTCCATTATGAAAACAGTTTGTTGAGATTAAATCGATGATTGAACACAATTTGACTTTTTTGCTAATTTATTAGTGTCAAATTATTTACGATTGACCATATTTTTAATTTATTAATAGGTAATTCTCGCGGCAAAGACAAATACGCTTGAACTGTGTCTTACACCAGACGAAAGGATATTAAAAAGTCTACAAATTTGATAGGTTTTTTTTTTGGACGCCGCAGTTCTACTGTACTGTGTTATAACACATATTTGTAATATTTTAAATCTACGCGCATCGGGACTTTCCCAACCCTTACCATAACCCAATATTTGATTGTATTCGAAACAGAATTAGAATGATTTTTAAATTATTTTTTTTTAAATAACAGCACTATCATATACTTATCATCCAACCTCTCAACCATGTTTGTTAGCCTTTTGATAAAGTGACAGTTTTAATAATTGATATATATTGGAAAATTAGGAAATGTTCTATGTTACTTAGAAGACACCATGAATAAACCATGCGATCGCCACGCCTATTTTAGCATCCGCATAGGAATATTCTTATCTCAAGTTTTACATAAATTATGCTTACATAATACTCAAATACTATTCAATACTTGATTAATATTTTTACGGCATCAGGAATCGTTCCCACTTCCTCGTACGTGCTATGCATTGTCGATATTTCTGTCTCAGTCTTGTATTTCTATTTTCAGGTAAGTTGGAGAGAGACGGGAGCTCGTAGTAACGTCTTGCAGTCAATCATCTGTATTCGTGATGGAGGAATATTATCGTTGCTTCCGTTCGGTAAGTCAATGACTTGGGTGGAGTGGAGAGCCTAGGAGTGAAAATTATTTTGAAATGTTTACGGTGGTTGTAATCAGGTTAAGTAAAGATGTGAAAGAATTATGGGTTACGAAAGTGGAATTTAAAAATTTAAGTTTATGGGTACTGAATACGAGAAAATATATTTTCAATAACTGTCAAGAAACATGAACAAGCGTGCAAGCTCTATGTCAAACGTATACAAAATGAGCTTTTACATAAACAAGCCTTTATTTTTCTTATATTCAACACGATATATTATATTATATCTCATAGTCGATGGTAAATTCATAGGCCAAGAAAAATATTATGTTCATCTATTGTTTCTCACAGACAGTAAGATAGAAATGGCATAATTTCAAAAGATTTTATAATCGTGTTGCATTGCAATAGGATCTTAGTGACAAATGTCACAGGAGAACTTAATATTATATTATAAAATAATATACTTATAAAACGGATACCATATACCTACTTAAGATTGAAATCCTGACAGTTGTAAACCTAAATCTAATATTAGAGTTCGGCGTTAAATCCGTATTCTAGACCGGGTGAGGGTTGTGGGTCCACTGGCCTGATCACCTGGGTAAACCACGCGCATTTTAATTTGCATTTGGTCCACTCTAACATTAAATGTCAGTTGAAAGACCTCTATGGCCCAGCGCGGCCAGATTGAAAAAAAAACATTATTATTAATAACATTTTAACACAAGTTTTGTTAATATTGTTTATTTAGCTACACCATTTTAACTTATATGATCACCACTATTATATACAAGATACGAAATTAAAGTGTATTTGATAAATGAAAATCACGTTTACGAAAGAAGTTAGTATTTTGCGTAGCGGTAATTTTTAGAAGACCCTTTTTGTACCTATATAGAATCGTTCAATTTTTTCGCGTTCAATTTTGTTCAAAATTTTTGATTATGCAATAAACCCATGTCTTAGCAACAAGAGTCGAAGAGTCCGGCCGTCTGGCCTCAGTTATAGAGTAGGTAGGTACTGCTGGGACAATGGAGTCGCTTTATTGCCCAAGTATCTTTACGTTTTGATATACTAGCTCCTTATTGAGAGGCCAAGACAGGAATATGAATGGAGTCGAATTAATTCTCGAAAAATATGATTTTAGTTTTCTTATGTGTACCATAGTGTTATTTGAACGTATTAATTAGATAATTCAAATCACTGCGATTGTCATAATGTTTTAAAACTATTCAAAGATTTATTGTTGTACCTTTGAAATTATTCGAATCTTTTTATTTGCTTCTTAACAGTCATGTATTGTAAACTATGGTGAAAAAATTACAAATAATATTAGTATTACGCATCATTTTAATCACGTTGCTTATTGCTTGTTACAGCAACAATTTGTCAGAAAAATAGCAAGCTTAATTAATAATACTTATTTACTCATTAAACTTTTGAGCTCAGCAATTAAAACAAGCTTAACAATTAAATAATAAGGTGAACCACGTATTCACTAGTTAGCGCGACGATATTATATTGTCATGGAAGTAAAATATGCAGTTGCTTTTGGAAATTCTATAAAATCTTACCGGTCGGTCGGGTCATTCATTATAATGAATATAATGGGAGGCAATAAAGTGGACAACTAGTATTAGTAGCATTTAGATTTCTACAAAATCGTTTAGTCACGGTTGTGAACAGGTACGTAAAGAATTTATTTTTTTATAATTACAATAATCTTTTTCAATTCAGTAATCAATGGATTTTTTGGGAAGGAATTTTTAAACTCAAAATAGATACTATAATAAGGATGTATCAAAATAGATGTAATGTTATCATAACGGCTCTAACTAGGCCAGTGTCATATCTTTATGTTTTTATAAGCATTGAAAAATTCAAATAAATATAATTAATTAGCTACTCTACACCTCTCACTAGCAAACTGAAGAGTTTGTAGTGACTGGCTCCCCTCGAATCCAGACTAACACAAGTATCGTTACCAATCATCTTGAATGCCCGTTGTGAGACGACCTTTGGCTGAAGACAATGTCATGACAACATTTCTTATACTAACAAGAATACAATATTTGCTTTGATCTCTTTTAAATCACAACACAAGGTCGACGTGGCCAGTGTCTGTTCCACTTAATGTTCCACTGTTCCAATAAAAGATTATAAATAAAATAAATAAATTAAAATAAATAAAAAATAGTAATAATAAAAAATATAAATAAATTAAAATTCAATTATTATTACCTCTTTATTTTCTTTCTTTCTTAGGTTTAGTTTTTTTACAGTATAAATATCAAAAACAAAAATTAATAAAGATATTATAAAAAACCTAAACCTAGAGTTCCGCCAGCAGCGGGGCAGGGCCCAAGCTACCGGTGGTTAGGGCCGCAGAGTGAGGAACCTCCGGACAATACGCGCCGTTTCAAGGAGTACCGCCTTCTGCATCTGACCCTTGATCCAACCGTCTAGCGAGAGCCTCTTAAGATGTAAATTAAATTATTATTATTATTATTATAAATTAAAATAATTAAAATTAAATTAAATAAATAAAAAATATTTTATTTTGAATCACAAAAACAATTGAAAATCAAATATTTCATTATTTTAAAAAAAATTGTTTAGTTTAAAAATGTAATTACTATGTGTCATAGCTGCCCTATGTAGTCCAAGAATGGCCGTGGCTCGTTAAAATGCTTTGGTTGTTCTTACTGCGCTGATATTTGGCCAAGACCTGAGTGGAGTGGACACAGACATATCTGATAGAGTAGAGAGAGAAAAAACACAGTTATACATCTAAAACATTAATATTATTTACTCGTATGTAAAAAAAAAAAACTTGATGGATAAGAATAACAAATAGTTCACTTGATTTATTTTATATTTAACTTATATATGGTAAATACTAGGCTTTACATATCGAGTCGCTACCATACAGCCCTGGCGGAGAACAACGGGGAAGGCATTTGTCCAGCAGTGGAAGACTACGGCTAACTAACTAACGAACTATAGTTTCATCCACATTTGGTGCCCTGTTATTGAGTGCGGTACACTTGCCTATATAATCTACTAGTAAAAGTCCAAAACTTACTAACTAAAATTATCCGTAACTAATCGGATGCGCTTTAAAAATAATCCTTGTAGCTCATTAGCAATCGAACAATTAATTTTATTAATATTACCAACGCGTATGTTAGCAATACGGTACTGGTGAGGTGGCGTACTTATTGGTCGAGTATTTGAGGTCAGATGACAGATAACCTTGGCAGGTGTGCAACTCTATTGAGCTAGGAAAGAGAGGTGGAGAGGGTATCTGATTTTAGTCGTTTATATCTTATGTATTATTATAGTTTTCGTTTCTCGATATTTCGGCACAGTTATGTGCGCCCTCTTCAAGAGTAGGTAGGGAAACCAAGAAACTAACATTTTTACCAAAAAATGCAACCGACTCCAGCGTTCAAAAGTGTGAAATAACTTGTTAATAATTTTGCTACTCACGGGATCGATTGTCGTCCAAGTAGAAGTAACACATTTCAGTCATAAGAGTGTAACTCAAAAACCGCTTGTCCGATTTTGATGAAATCTAAATGTGATCATTTCGAAGATACCCTACTCTATGAAACAAAAAAAAGAACTTTGAAAATCGGTCCGAAAATGGGGCAGAAATCGGTAAATACATAAAATAAAAAAAAACATACAGTCGAACATAATAACCTCGTCCTTTTTTTTAAGTAGGTTAAAAACAAATACAATATATATACGATAAATATCCCGATAATTCAATTGTACCTAATATTCAAATTTCTAAAACACTTCGTGTAGGTATACAGAAAAAGAGCTTTCCTGATTGAACGAATTTATTTACTTTAACTAAATAACGGATTTACCACTATAAAAAATGTAAAAACATGAAAGACGTTTTGTGCGCGGGCTTAACTATACAATACATTTGTATAATACATTTGTGTGTTTATTTGTGAAATGCCACATTATATAATACCACTTTATAAAGTAAGGTAAGCCTTACTTTATAAAGTGGTACTTGTAAACCAATAGATAAGTATCTACTATTGTATCATTAGTATTTATGGTATATACATAGATGCTTTAAGATACCACAATACGCTATTAGAATACGTACCGTTAATGATATCTCGGTCCTAATTTCAACAGACACACAAGTCACATACGAGTCCACAAGTCGTGTATTTGTAGTCAAAACTTAGGAACGTTTAACAAACGTGTCAGTGACTCTGTGTTTAAATACTTTTCAAAAAATTGTTTTAATCTTATTTGTAGTGGAAGTCGGCTTTTATTATTTTTACTATACCCATTTAAAAAAGTTATTATGATTAATCCGTCTTCTAAAGTTATTTTGAATAATTCGTACTCAATATTTTTTAGTAATAAAGACACTGAAATATTCAAAACATTCTAGATCAAAATTACGAAGAGCTTTAAGAAAAATATTTCCTTATAAAATCTTGATTCCACATGCCCTTTGAAGTTTTTTCAGTACAAGTCCACAACTTGTAGTTTAATGAAACAGGCTCTTTCAATTAAACATGATGATTAAAGTATTCGTAAAGATGTCACATATCGTGATTGACGATACCTACATACAATACTAGATTGTATGTTACTTAGATACAATCTAGTATTGTCTGTCTAGTGTTTGTTAATATGTGTCGTAGTGATAATGTGCCGACCTCCTATTTCATAATTATATTGTTTCTACGGAATACACAAGAAGACTAGGTTGGACTCAGTACTACCACAAAGCTGTGATACTACTGATAAGTTGCATCTTATGAATGTATATAGTGAATCCTATACTGAGGTCTCGCTTGGGGTATATTGAGCAACCCTCCGCAAAGCCATCCTAACTCCTAAATATAACGGCACTGCATGGCACTGGGTCGCCAGGACAGCGATTATGAATATTATTTGTAGGTTAATAGCAACAATACAGTATAAGTGCCAACTGATGATGGCCATCGAACATATTATAATAAGTCGGTAAGTTCGATTGTTAAAATATATATTTAATTTAACATAAAAAACATGGTAAATCTTTAATAAATATCAAACCTAAAATCTAAATATATCTAATACTAAAACTTATCCTGAATGTCCAACCGTGGAAGAAATGTCTCTAGTATACTGTCAACTTGTCTGTCTGCTCTTCTCATGCTAAGTATTATCTGTAAAACGATTTACCTCCCTAGAGTACGTGATTTCTAACCTAAAGGATTTGTAAGCTATTGCATAGCTTCTATCGTGGGCCTTGAGCGTGGAGACCTAATCCAGAAATTCCGTAACGAATATATCCTAACACCCCCACTCCGACCGGCACAGCGGTGATACTTTTTAGTTTTGCCATCTCTCGATGAATAGCAGAACTTCTAATGACTTTTTTGAAATATCACGCTTGTCTGTTTCGTTCAGCAACTCGCCTCTAGGTGGCATTGGTTGGTTATTAATACATTAATTGCATAAGTTGATAAAAAATGCTGTGCAATAGCTTTACCGCGGCAGTCCCCGAGTGCTACACATTTTTTTTTATTGTACAAGTTTAGAAACAGCTTAACTTTCGAAAAACATTCAGAAGATCTTGATGTCTTAAACGGTATGTCAATATCCGTCAATAGGCCGTGGTGGTACCGGCCTAGGGTAGTACTCCCCCTTCTCTGCCCGTCGGTGCCGTTGGAGGCAGCTAAGGGATCACGTTCACAAGGGGCAGCGTTCGGAAAGCTCCGAGACGTCTTCTCGTCCAAAATACCGCAATGCCTGAAAACGAGGGTCTTCGAACAATGTGTGTTACCAGTGATGACTTACGGATCTGAAACGTGGTCTCTGACTATAGGCCTTCTGAACAGGCTCAGAGTCGCACAACGAGCTATGGAGAGGGCTATGCTCGGGGTTTCTCTACGTGATCGAATCAGAAATGAGGAGATCCGTAGAAGAACGAAAGTCACCGACATAGCCCAGCGGATTAGCAAGTTGAAGTGGCAGTGGGCAGGGCATATAGTTCGAAGAACCGATTGCCGTTGGGGCCGAAAGGTTCTCGAATGGAGACCACGGACTGGCAAGCGCAGCATAGGACGGCCACCGACTAGGTGGACAGACGACCTGACTAAGATCGCAGGCAAGGGCTGGATGCGGGCCGCTTCCAACCGGTCCTTGTGGAAATCAATGGGGGAGGCCTTTGTCCAGCAGTGGACGTCCTATGGCTGAGATGATGATGATGATGATGAAGGGATCACGTATTAGAAGGTGGGCAGCAGCGCCTTCTGAGGATCGAAAATCATACTGCGCTCGCCAACCCGCCTGTCAAGCGTGACGAGTATTGGTAAATCACCCCTATATGGGAGAGGCATATGTCAAGCTGTGGATGTCGTATGGCTGAGATGATGATGTTACTATCAGGATACGAGCCTTACTTACAATTTGTTGAATAATGTTCGTTGAGCTAAGATTCAAAAATCGAATCCTCTTATTTTTTGTAATAATGTCTCGTTCCTGTGACAAGCAACCGTTATATAACTAAAACGTTTTAAATTTATAAATTGATATAACATTATGAAGCTTTACCCTCGACTATTAGTGATGCCAAAATGTTTTGACTACGTCCACCCACTTTGGACCGCATTGGTTTTAATCTGATAATGTGTGGTTATTTCCCATTAACTATCTCATTCTAATAATTTCTCAGCTTACAGCTGAAATTTGTGTGTAGTCCCGTAATCTCACTATAAAGCGACTTTACGAAGCGTATTTTATTTTTAACTAGCTGCGCCTCAGTTTTTTGCCCGCGTGGCGATGATTGATGATGATGATGATGAAAAGTACGTGTTATTCTGAGACCTGAGGTATCTAAATACCAAATTTCATTCAAATCCGTTCAGCCATTTGAGCGTGAGAAGTAACAAACATACACACTTACACACAAACTATCGCCTTTAAAATATTGGTAAGAAGGATTTTCTCAAATATCATCATCATCTCAGCCATAGGACGTCCACTGCTAAACAAAGGCCTCCCCCATTGATTTCCACAAGGACCGGTTGGAAGTGGCCCGCATCCAGCCCTTGCCTGCGATCTTAGTCAGGTCGTCTGTCCACCTGGTCGGTGGCCGTCCTATGCTGCGCTTGACAGTCCGTGGTCTCCATTCGCCCTGCCATATGCCCTACCCACTGCCACTTCAACTTGCTAATCCGCTGGGCTATATCGGTGACTTTCGTTCTTCTACGGATCTCCTTATTTCTGATTCGATCACGTAGAGAAACCCCGAGCATAGCCCTCTCCATAGCTCGTTGTGCGACTCTGAGCCTGGTCAGAAGGCCCATACTCAGAGAGTTCTCAAATATATGACAGTCTAAATATTATGAGGTAGACATTCAAGCATGGGATTCCCTTTAACATACATACTATATTAAATATAATATTACACCGTGTCCTCAGTAGATCAATCTTACTGTAAAAAGCAACAAATATTTTTTTTTCCTTCATAGATATCTTCTATAGTGTAAAAGTCTCATATTGAGGTAAAGGGTTCATTTAGGTATTAGGAATATAATAATTATTAGGTTTATTTATTAAGGTTTCATTCTTAGTACGTAAAAATCAGGGATCCAGTAATACAGGGCGAATTAGTCGTCGTGCAAATCACCGACTGTTTATCAATGAATTAAAAAGAATTAGAGGCTGCATTACTCAATTCAGTGGTTTGAGCTATATGCTTAAAGATCTGTCGGCTTTTCACGGTTTCCTTATAAAAAAGGTGTAATTAGAAATAATTCTAAAATAAAGATCCAAAAGCATACAGAAATAAAATGATTACCAGCTCCGTTCTATATAAATTTGAAGGCAATTATAACGCAAGGCTGCGGGGATATATATCTGAAGCATGATACAAGTGCCATATGAGACAAGCAGCTGGCTAACTAGTTACTAAATGTATTACTAGATATTTATAGTACCTACCTATGTTGAATTTAATATGGAGATATAATGGTAATTATATCAAATATTTCTTTGATATTCTATCAATTTTTTATTCCTAATTATTGCCAAATATTGAGTTATGTGTTAATTTCTTGTGTTTTTCAATGTATCTTCTATTTATTGTTAAATTTATAATATTATCTATAGTATAAACATTTTTATCTTTGTCCATCTGTATGTATATTCGTGTAGCACATATCTGTAATTATTATATAAAACTAATATTAATTATTGTTGAATCGTGCCGTGACGTCATTTAACTGGGACCCAACGGAAGACCAGCGCTGGCTTAAAATCTAGCATATGCTGAGTTGGGGACCAAATTTATGACATACACCATATCTGTCTTTTTGTTATTTTTCTTATTTTTTTCTTATTGTGTTCTCATGTGTGTTGTGTGTCATAAATAAATGTATTTTCTTCTTCTTCTTCTTCTTCTTCTTCTTCTTCTTCTTCTTCTTCTTCTATATGATAAAAGTTCTGCTTTTATGCCCAGTAAATATATAATATTAAAGACGCCTGTCAATAATAAAAATATTCAAGAAGACGTACTGCAGTTTAAAGATACGGTACTCCGCAGTCTGCACGTCCTCCATAAAATGCAATGTCGATAATATTGTTTATATTGAATGACTTTGTTGTGTTTTGCCTTGAACACTTGTACTTCTTATCTTGGCCGCGCATTTGCTTATTATACGTCAATGCATTTGAATTATGGTTATGGTTGGAGTACCTGTGTTATTATCTGTTATACTATGCGTTCACTCTGTGTATTATGAAACCTGGCTGATACT
The DNA here is from genome assembly GCA_934044485.1 of Apeira syringaria. Lineage (NCBI taxonomy): Eukaryota > Metazoa > Arthropoda > Insecta > Lepidoptera > Geometridae > Apeira > Apeira syringaria. The sequence continues at coordinate 21,129,268 of OW203660.1, read as the reverse complement.
AAGTTGTCATTTAGATTTATTGACGTGATAACGTTTTATAAATTGATGAATACCAGTAACACTCATGAAAAATAGTAACGTTCCGCGTAATGTTCCACCTGAGTTTTGTATTACATAAAATAATCAAAGTCAAAGTCAAAGTCATAAATGATTATGACGTTATCACGTAAATCTATCGTCCGTAAACAGACTTTACAGACAACCAATTTTTTTTTTTATAGCTTCGTCTTCATCCTTCTGGATGGGATGCAGTTTACACGGCGTACTGGCAGTACATGTCCTCAACTGTTATCTCTTCGACAAAGGTTCCACCTTTATATTACCAGCATATTCAGCAGTGATATCACTTGCAGGTTGATTGAAGAGGTATACAGGGGTGAAGTGAATGGTATTCAGCGCGACGGTGATCCAACCTTAGCATTATGCTGAGTGGGAACTCATTCCTGGCATCACGCAACACTACAACAAAGATTTAGTTAAAGCTATATGTTCTAAGCTATATGATATTACTTGTATGTATTTATATATTCTTAATATTACTGTGTGTTTTTATACATATTATTTTTACTGTTGTGGTGTTGCCTATGTCACGAATAAACGTATTTCTTCTTCTTCTTCTTCTTCTATTCTTTAAAGAGGAAGACATACTTTAATGTTCTCGTATCAGATTGAGAAAATTGTTTTAAGAACCTGTCAAGAGTTCTCTAAATCTACGCTCTTTTATGCAAAGTCTGGCGTGAATGAAGCGTAAGAATGGTGTCGGGATTGTAGCAAGTGGAAAGCTATGGACTCTGCCTACCCCAAAGTGAAAGAGCCGTGAAGTGTATATATTCATATCTATAAATGTATCACCAGCAGTTTAATTCATGGCTTTAAAACCCTCGTTGTCAATTATTTTGACAAGAAAATAATAGTTTAAGCCAATCGTCTGGATTATACAAATAATAATAATAACCGCTTGGTGATACTTCTTGTAACTTTCTTTGGTAACTTCAGCAAAGACACGTTTGCAGGCGACCTTTTAAATGTTGCAAGAGGAAGCTGGATACAGTCCAATTGCAACCAGTCTATGAGGAAATTAATATGGGTGAGGATATGAGTGAGTATTTTTTAAAGTAATACACAGTATCATTTAAAGTAGTTACTCCACACCAGACTGCACTATTCAGTAACGAAATCTATAAGAAAGGATCTTGTCACGACCCAGCATACGACACCGACAAGAATCCGTGACAGTCGCGTGGAATGCTAATGTTAAGTGTTGTTGTCAGAAATCGACTCATTTGTACTCGATTGACGACTGGTTAACGCTTTTAGGTCGGAATTGGAACGCGGCTGGATTCTCAGGAGTGCGATAAGGGAGGTCAGGTTTGTGTTTGTGTATATTTACCGTTAATTATTCATTATTGTCATAGAATTTTTTATCTGAATAAGGACAGTATCACCTACCTTAATTACGATCCTTTTTTAAACTACAGTAGAACCTCCATAAGTTAAAGTCCAAGGGAAACACAAAATATTTTAAGTTATAGAGGTTTTAAGTTAACAAGGGTCTATGTTAGGGATAGGTTAATATAGAGGTACGTATGTACATATGTATGTATCTACCCTTGTTCATATTTTTACTCGAATGCGTCAGAAGGATTGGTTCAACAAAATACATAAATTTATATAATCATATCTATACATTCACATTGCACATGTTACATAAAAATCTTATTAAATGTCGTTAAATGTTTTAAGGCTAACCGCCGCAAAGCTTTAAAGAATTTCGAAGAAGCAAACAATAGGTGACATATATTGGTAACGCTCTTGGGTAATAACTTATTTAAGTTATGGAGGTTGCGTATTTTAAGTTATAGAGGTTTTTAAGTTACCGAGGTTTGAGTTATCGAGGTTCTACTGTATCACAATTTGAAGTCGACTCCACATATTATTTATGTACCAAAACCAGAGTTTTGAAAGTTGGTTAGTATTTTTTTTAGAGTTATTTAATTAAAGGTCTCCAGGTTACAATATAGGCACCTAAGATATTCTAAAGGTTTATTAGTAAGAAAAAACTATGTTTAACGGGGCTCTGCAAATTTCACGTATTTCTTACGTAAAACAAAGAGCAAGTTAATTCGTCGATCTAGGTATCTATCTATGAATAAAGTTATCTTAAGGCTAATCTATAACGGTTTTAGTAAAATATTTTATTTACGACACGGAGAGGTAATCGTAAAACATTTTTGTTGCCACCATCAGCATAAACACGGCTGATAGATATGCATTCATGAAGGTAATAATAATATGTATTACGATACTTTATATTTTATTGCTGCATTTATGACTTTTGGGGAAATATTAGCTTTAATTCAAAAATAAATAACTAACACATCGCGGCAGGACGGTTTTGAGTTCAGATCATTATACTAATGTAATGTACATTTGAAAAGTATGTACTTAGACTTTCAATAACCACCACTTTCTTCAAAATGGTAGGTAACCTATTTGGTGCGCATTCGTCGTGTGTCATTTTGAAGAAGACTAGACTATCACCCGATTAGCAGCAATCGTGAAATACCTAGGAATAGATGTTAAACAACCAATTTAATGATATCAACTGAGTAAAACGGCCGTAATTATGTTCAAAACCAATGGCATAACAATCAAAATGGGTAACCAATTTCTGTTTTTAATAAATTACACTCATTTCAGCGCCACTTAAAAGCTTTCCAATTTAGCTAGGTATATTTAAGTCAGTGCAAACAAATTAATTAAAATTCCTGGTCTCTGGAGAAACCCACGATACCAAACGTGGTGTAAACAAAGGTGTTAACCACGCCATCTATTGTTTCTAAGATGGCATCTTGAACATTGGTGTTAATCACGCCATCTATTGTCTCGAAGATGGTATCTTGAACATTGTGATGCGAAGCTACTTCGTAGTCTCCGAAGCGGCTTCGTTCGTTCCCCTTTATGCTGTGAGATGAATCCAGAATAAGGACGGGCGTTTCTTAGAAGTTTTACTTTTTATTTTTGTGTAAAATATTACCGTATTCTGCTACGGTCTCAATTTGTACGAGTTGAGAATGAAAGATGTGACATTGTGCAGTGAATTTGGTATAGTAGTAAACAACTGCCATTGTAAAAATTTAACTCGGTTTGTAGGTAACACTTAATTCCAAGAACCTCAAACGGCATTTTCGTGTTGAGAGTTTGGCTCCAATTGCGTTAAGCGTACTGCTCAGTACTCTGATGTACCTGTAGATGGGTGACCGCTAGTACCATTTTCAACAGCACGCATACATGTTTTGAAGCGATAATAGCTCAGCGGTGGAAGCGTCAGCTGTTAAACTGATGGACACTGGTTCGAATCCCACAAACGGCTTGAACATCCGGTGAAGGTAGCGCCGTTATAAAATTCCCAGCATGGTGGAATCCTACTTTCGAGTACCCGCTTGGCTAGCTACCACCTTTAAGTTTGAAAAACTGTCACCAACCACATAGTGTCTTCAGGCAGCAGTCCTTGAGAGCCACATTCTAGCGTGATAGCATCTTCGACCACATCGTCATTGACCATCAAGTGAGATACTGGTCAAACGCTAGATCTATACGGTATAAAAAAGAATATTAATCCATGGGGCTCGGTTGTTGTCTTAAAATAACAACCATTTTGCTATCTCGGCGATTCTTTCAAAACTTTTACACTGGGCTGGGCTCCAACCTATCCGCCAACCTTCATTGGGCTTGGATTATGACATGACTAGCACTCCTCCCTGAGACAAAGATCAACTGTTTCAAGCAAGAAAATATTTTAACATACTTGGCTGCGTTCAGGAGCGGCTTCGTCCAAATATTGATCGACAAATATTTGATCGATGTCTCACGAACGGCTACTCCTGTGGCATGTCACAGAAGAAGAAGAAGAAGAAGAAGAAGAAGAAGAAGAAGAAGAAGAAGAAGAAGAAGAAGACGAAGAAGAAGAAGTCACTTACATGGAGGTAGAAAGATTATGGTCTAGTCGACCATAATTTGGTCTGACAGGTAGACGTGAACGGTCATGATCAAATATTGGGTAGAGCAAATAATGTTCTAATTGAGCTCGTGAACGCCGCATATCCGCTGTCAGAGCAAGATATGGCTTGGCCGAAGCCGCACCCGAACGCAGCCCCTATAAAACTATCATAAAAAGAGCCCGTGCTCCAAATAACACACAAAGTAGGTAGATAGTGTTCTCGTTGCGTCTCGTTAACCAATTATGCATACAGAGAACCATTGTCTACTCTCACATCCTACGGGCGGCCCATGCACCAGTTTAGTTTATAAAAACCTATGAAGTATGACCAGTTTGCTCCAGATTTCGGCGATTTGAAGTAAGGAAATCCGCAGCACACATGTTGTTTTTAAACATTTAAGAGAGATGATTCAGTGAACCTGAAAACATTCGATGTTCGACAAAATACGTTCAATTGTTTTATGTTTTAAATGAACCTATTTGCTGCTGGAAATAAATAATTTCTTTGACATACATTGTGAATGTGCACTGGAATTACACAATCTGATTCCACCATCCCCTTTCTATCATCGGTCGACTCGACGTACGGCAATTCGCCATCGCTATATGGTAGATATACCACCTATACGCACGAACCGTTTTGCTTCCACTTTCTTAATGCGTACTGCCAAGGAATGGAACTCGTTGCCCGAGTCTGTGTTTCCCGATATGTACAATCCTGGAGTCTTCAAGTCGCGAGTGAATAGGTACCTTCTAGGTTTGTGTGCTAAATCCTAGACAACGTCATCACTGAACATCAGGTGCGACAGTTGTCAAACGCAAACTTATAATATGTAAAAAAAAAAAAATGGTTTTGATTCTCTGGTATAAACTTATAAATTATGGAAAATAAGATAGTTCTTATGTGGTTACGATAATTTCCAAATTAGCACGACACTTCAAAAGGAGAGTTAACAGAGTCTTAAAAGGACTGACAACCTAGTAATGTCCCCAGTGTTACAGATATCCATAGGAGATTGATCGCTTACCATCAGGCACCCCGTCTGCCTGTTTGCCACTTATTTCATAAAAAAAATTCTTATCAATGACAGTACTAAAACTAGATGTTTTTAAAACTGTAGGTAGTTTAAACGGTAGGTAAAATAAGTCGTCACTTATTTAGTGCGGACTAAAACTATCTTCAATTTGGCAGTAATTGAACAAAACTAGTCTAATCGTCTTAACTAGACATAGCGATTGCAAGGAGTTATAGGAATTTGAATTTTTTTCGCAGTCGGGCAAAAACGATAAAAAAGAACATAATATATTATTCTAGGCTCGGTAAATTTGAAATTATTTCAACAGACCTCTCGTATCATTGGTATGAAACTTGTTTTATCCGTTTGAGCCTCCCTCCTGGTTACATTAGAGCAATAAAAGTTCAAAGCTAAAAATTTGTGTGCGGTTACACTATCCCTCAGAAAGCCGCATACGTTTGAAGAGTAACTTTCTGATGTTTATTTCTGTCTAATTTTTTTTTTTTATGCGGATGCAATCACTTTATAGTTTAACTAGCGTCCCGCGGTTTTACCCGCGCGGGATAAGGTTGTTTCAGACATTTTCGGGAGAAGCGTAGCTTATGTGCTATTCCAGACAAAAATCTATATCAGGCTTAGATTTCATACAGATCCGTTCAGCCGTTCCGGTCCGATTGAGTAACAGACATCCGTCCATCCAACCTTTTGCCTTTGTATATAAGTATGTACTTAGTATAGACAAAGTGTGAAAAGAAATTAAAATTGGTACGAGACAAGTAGTATCGGATGTAAGCGCTTCAAGGAGTTTTACGATTTTTAATATGATTGTACGAGTTACCTTTTTTTTTTAAACTGCGATGCAACTTTTAATTTTACATCACTTCCAACTAGGTTTGCGTACCAAATCCTAGACAACGTCATCAGGTGAGAGTTGCCAAACGCAAACTTATTAAACCTTTATTTCACTTTTGTTATTAAAACTGACGTGGTTTTGACACATTATGAATGTATAAAACACGGGAGTGACTCACGTAATAAGTCAGAGGGTTCCGACTATAGTTTCAACCATATTCGGTGGTCTTTTTCAAGGAGAATACGGGGCGCTCGCGGACGCGGTCGCGGTTCGCCTAGTACTTTATTTCACTAAAACTGACGCTCTTGTATGAAAGGTGTGATGAGCGTGGTTGAAAAGAAAGAAGTGTATCAGGATCGTAGCGATTGGAAGGCTGTGATCTTTGCCTACCCCTATGAAAAAGCAGCGTGAATGTATGTTATTAATATATGTTGTTAATTTGTAAAGTGTGTAAGTGTACTTTCATCGTAAACTCACGCTCGAGTCAAGGTGGGGTTTCAATCTGAAGTTCGACACTCTATCCCGAGCATTCTCTAGATTCTTTGGAAACCAAAAGAAGAAAAAGAAAAAAAATCGAAACCAATCACTTACACTGTTTCTATTTTAGTTTACTTAGTAATCTGTTCAATTACTAGTAAAGTATACATATATTATGGTATATATAATAACACTTAACGAGTAATGTTTTCTAAACAGTGCGGCGTTTGTTTACGGGAGATATTCGCAGATTTCTATATATAAAGCTGACGGGCTAGACTGTATGTATGACCTTCTTTTGAGGTCGATTATAAGACGATTTGGGTTTTCTAGGTGATTACGTTACACGCTATATCTACTTGCTGGGTCCCGCGGTTTACCTGGACAATTACTTTCGGGAACAGTTTTTTTTTTATGAATTCTATACTCTAACGTCCTTTTTTGTACACCTTACAACGTGATGATCAAATATGTGAATATCTCTTGTAAAAAAAATGCAACCGACTTCAACACTCAAAAGTGTGAAATAACTTGTTGAAGTCGGTACCATGATAGTTCACACAAAAGTAACTATCATCACAATACACAACAGCTCATGGTACCGACTTCGACAAGTTATTTCACACTTTTGAGTGTTGAAGTCGGTTGCATTTTTTGTTGAAAGATTTTTTTTTCACCCTTTTCAATGACCTGTGCTACTCACGGGATGTCAATGTCTTCAACCGCGACAATAATATCATCAAAATACGCGTAGCACTTTTCAGTTATTGGAGTATAACTCAAAAACCGCATGTCCGATTTTGATGAAAGTTGAATGGAACCACCACCACTAAGTATACTCTATCTAACAAAAAAAGAATCATCAAAATCGGTTCATAAACGACGAAGTTATCCGCGAACACACATAAAAAAAACGTATATACGGTCGAATTGAGTAACCTCCTTCTTTTTTGCAGTCGGTTAAAAAACATATATACAGTCGAATTGAGTAACCTCCTTCTTTTTTGAAGTCGGTTAAAAAAGGTGGCAAAATGAAATCGGCCGCCTATTACACCGGTCTGTGACACCGATCTGTAACAATGGGGGCATTACCTTATTTATATTTTTTTTTTTTTTTTATTTGGGAATAGGCAGGCGTTTGACCACTATCTCACCTGATGTTAAGTGATGATGCGGTCTACGATGGAGCACGCCTGCCTAGAAGATACCTATTCACTCGTGACTTGAAGATACCCAGGTCGTATTTTTTCGGAAATACAGAGTTAGGCAATGAGTTCCATTCGTTAGCTGTACGCACTAAGAATGTGGAAGCAAAACGCTTCGTGCGACAAGTTGGAACGTCCACCATGTATGGATGTCGCGTTGCCGTCCGTCTGGTCGTCCTAAGATGGAATGGGGATGGCGGAATCAAATTATGCAACTCCAGAGCGCACTCCCCGAAATGTATCCGATAAAAAACCGATAAACTAGCGACATTACGTCGATGCTGCAGGCTTTGGAGTCTCCTCTCGAACAGAGAGTCGTTGTTGATGAGCCTTTTAGCTCGTCTCTATCGACTCAAGAGCCTCAAGTTGGTACTTAGCCGAACCATCCCACAAATGAGAACAGTACTCCATACACGATCGAACCTGTGCTTGATACAAGTTGAGCAGCTGTTCCGGTGTAAAGTACTGTTTCACCTTTGCAAGGACTCCCAGTTTTTTGGCTGCCAACTGAGCTTTAGACTCAATGTATGACCCAAAATTGAGCGTCGAGTTCAAGGAGACACCAAGTATGTCTAGATGGTCAGTTATCGGCACGGATACACCACGGAAAGTAGGGGTCAAGTTAAATTGACTCTTTTTCGCGGAAAATAAATACCGTCGCCAATTAGTTTTCTGACCCTGAGCTACTCAGGACTTTAAGTTACGTGTGAATATTAAGATACCTTAAGCTTACGACCTACAGCTACAGAGATAAGCGGAAATCACCTAACACAACAACTCATTATGTTTATAAAAATATATTAAGAGTGCGCCCGATGCTAGGAAAAAAACATTTTACTCGTACGTCATGTCGCCCGCTGTAGTACGAAAAGCAAACACGGCCAGGCGGACGCGCCACGTTTTAATTTGTTTTTCAAAATATAAACTAGAAATTAAAAATGTAGCTGATTATTGGACTGACATTTGCACAATTCAGTGCATTTGAAGAAAAAACGATTGTCGACGAAACTGTTTATTTTTTAATAAAGAACTCATTTCATAATTCTATGGATTTCTGTACTTCTACAAGATTTTCCTCTTCCTCTAATATTTTTATAATTGCAATATATGCGTTCTGTTATAATGGATGAGTGGATTGGGTTTTTAAAAAAAAGAATTTATTTATTTGGAGACAACCGTCTTGGTTGGGATATATTTCGAGACTAACTTAAGTAGGTAGGGAGTCTGGGAAGGAAATAAATGCTGATATGGCGAAAGGGAAGTGGGTCTAGCAAGGGTAAGCAAAAAGGTAAAGAAGATAAGATATAACACCTCCCCCAACAAGAGTAAACTTACGGTTACAAGGAAGTTTACTTAGAAGTAGAAGAAGGAGGATGTCAAACGAGGAAACCAATAGGGCTGATTACAAGGATAGGAAGGATGCGCCTTCTATAACTAAGAAAGTTATACAAAACTAATACTTATGCTATTCTTAATCTAGGAAGTGGAACATCTTCTACAGGTGAACCGTCGTCTGTGTTTGACGGTGGGTTTGTACACATTAATGGAATGTTAAAAATCTTAGCTTTGTAATAAATGTAACTAAGAAGTAAAATAAAGGAAATAACTAATAAAATGGTAAGAATAGGGAAACTTATATGGTGAGATATTATGTTACTATCATCGTTTACAAAATTATTCAATTCTCTGTTTACTAAATCTGCTTGAGTTTTTAAATGTTTGAGATCGTCTAAGTTAATATTGGACAAGGTTACAGCAGATGTATTTACTTCAAACTTGTTGAATGCATGAAAAGTACAGCATTTATCATCAATAAGGCTAAAATCTGTATGAATATGTGGTATGTTTATTTCTAGGTCAAGCATTGTTAACAGTTTTACATTTCGGCAAAATGCCACACATCGAGGTTTTAAGGATAATATACCTGTTCCATTTATATTTATTTCTCTGACATCAGAGTTACATTCTACGGAAAGTCTTGTAGATCGGGATTGTACAAATATCCAGCTATTATGACCAATGTTTTGCCATATGTCTACATTGCCATAAATAAATTTCGTTTCACACTGTGAGGGTAAATTTTTTACAACTCTCGTCATTAATTCAATTTCACAAATAGGATTTGTATTAACTGAAAGAATATTTGAAACATCGCAAGCGATATCCTTTTTAGATATAATTTTGCAAGATTGAAGGTCTGTTAAGGTGCAATATGTCGATTTATCTTTACTAAGGCCTACGAAGTTTGATGTAGGAATTATCATAGCATATGAATTAGATAAGTTTACGTCATGTGGTACTGGGATAGGAATTATTTTGTATAAGTCATACTGAATATGATAAACTAGCGGGATCCTTAGTATAAATATAACATTGTTAGGGCTATAATAAGCATCAAGTTCCGAAACTTTTAATATTACATTGATATTACTTAAATCTATACTTACAGGTAATTCCTTATATTTAGGTATATGCTTAAGGTTACTTTCTATGTCAGCATATAACTGTGTCGGAGTGACGACAGAAGGATGCAGCGTATTGCTGTTTGCAAACATTACAGAATTAACAATATCCTCTAATTTATACGATAAAGTAAGTAGACTGGCTTCGAGGGTATTAATTACTTCAGCTAACTTATTTCTAAATAGTATTTCATTAGTAATAATAGATACATTTTTTAGTAGAGTACTAGTAACTTCATTCAAACGGGCTTCGTTATTTAATATCGTATCTATAGTTTTATTGAAATTCAAGATTGCCGATTGGGAAATAAAAATATTTTGTTTAATTAAAGAAGCTATCTTCTTTTCATTTAAATGCAGCGTTTGAATGGCGTTATTGTACTTATTTGAGTCATCTTCATCCATAGTACCGAACAAGTTTTTCATTAATGTACCAACACCAGCAAACCAAGCAGATCGTTTAGGTCTATTCGATATTAAGTGAGATATTGAATTATAATCTCTATATATGTCGTCGTAAAGTGACGTTAGTGGATTTAGCATATTATAACATCGGAAATCGTCAACTGCCTTGTTTTGCTCGCAGAGGAATTTATACGTATCGAATACATTTTTGATATTTGTGAGATGTGGTTTAATAAATTTGAGATCCACTGGTATGACAAAATGAATATGATCGTTTACGAGTTTCAAGGTGCCGATAGGGTCGAAGTAAATGCCAGGACTTTTATTCAGTGGTTGAACGAGTTCATGAGCCAAAGATGTCGTAATAGGAAATAGGAGTAGTACGAGTCTGAAAGTCAAATATTAAATAATAATATTAATGATTATACTAAGTTGGGACTTGCCAGTTTTATTTCGTCAAAATGATGTCGCACATGTCTTCTATCAATTAGTAAAGTCACAGTATTGTTGTTATGGACTTGTAGGATTTTGTAAGGACCTTTCCATATAGGGGATAGTGCTTTCCTTAGTCTAAGATGATTCTTGAGATAGACGAGATCTCCGACATGGTATTCAGGAATTCTTGTATGTGTGTCATAGTATTTTTTCGAGTTCTCTTTCGATTGATTGATGTGTTCGATTGCTTTTTCTCTGGAGTATTTGAGCCTGTGGTTTAGCATTTTAAGATACTCAGGATACGTGAGGTCCGGTGCAGAGTCATAGATTGAGTCAGGTATGTAAGGTTTGTGTCCAAATAAAAGTTCATAAGGTGTATAGTTCGTGGTGCAATGAGTGTTGGTGTTGTAAGTCATGATAGCAGTGTAAACGTAACGAGGCCAGTTATCCTGATTATCATTGACGAATGATTTAAGATATTCTTTTAGAGTCGAGTGACTGCGCTCAAGGGCGCCTTGAGTTTGTGGGTGGTATGGGCTTGACCATAATTGCTTGATTTTTAGGAATTCACAAGTCTTTTTGAAAAGATCTGCTGTGAAATTTGTGCCTTGATCTGTTAATATGGTTTTAGGAATACCGAATAGGGAAATGAAATGTAACAAGCACTCGCTAGTCTCCTCAGCTGTTGTTGATCGAATTGGGTAAGCTAGTGAGTATTTGGTCAGATCATCTTGCAAGGTTAGGATATATTTCAATTTGGCTGTCCCTGCTTCGGGTAATGGACCAACTATGTCCAATGCAATGCGTTGAAAGGGGGATGTTGATGTAGTAGTGATTTGCATAGGAGCGCGGTTAACCTTTCGGAGAGCTTTATTCTCTTGACAGAGTTTACATGACTTCACATAGTTTTCTATATCGCTACGCATACCCTTCCAGTGATATTTCTCTTGAATTCGTTTAAGCATTCTTGCGCTTCCTAAGTGACCTGCGATAGGTATATCGTGATTTTCGCGTAATATCGTTTTTATTTCTCCCAATGATGGGAATATTATGGTATTGCGATAGATAGTGACGAGTATATTTGTATTATTAAAAAGGAATAGTATCATACTGTACAATTTTGTATATGAATGTGAATCAAACGGATTTTTAAAATCTGTGATGCTGATCGATTGATAGATTTTAGAATTAAGTTATTGCGGAGATTTTTCAGGCTGTTGTATAATTCTTCATAAGAAGTCTTATCGAAGTGATTGACTTTGGTGAACAATAGATAAACGTTTCGATTTTTTAGATCAAAGTTTATGAATGAATATAATGTTCTTTCTCTATTAATAACTTCATCTTTATTTTCCAGTTCATTAAGGGTATCTTCTACGTAAGGGTTGCTTTCATCGAGATCAATAGATGTTGGTATTACAATGATTGCTTTGATATCGCTTTTAAGAATACTTGAATTTGATTCTAGAATTTTTGCATTGGATGTAAATGTTCTGTTGGCTGTCATAGTTTTCAGAAATCGGGAGTAATCATCGTTTGATATAACGAGTTGTTCTTCACTTATAGGGTTCTGAGGATTTTGGTCACTTCCAGTTTCGGGTAGGTCTACAGCTGGGTCGCTGTATGAATCGAGTCGTGATGTCGAAGGTAAGTTCATATTGTTTTCAGGATTGAGAGAAGGAGTGAGAGGTAAGTTTGTGTTCCTTTCAGGTTCTTCATTAGCGGCTGTTTCGTTAACGCCGGGTGCGAGATATTCTAATACTTCATTTTCGATTTCAGGATTAATGATATCTGCGTCTAGACTAGATGGTGGAGACACTAAAAGGCTTTGGAAATCGTCAGTTTCTTCATTAAGTGTGCCTGATGGCTGTGATGTTTGTAGTGGAACTTCGTCGGTTGCGACATTTGGGTTAAGATTTGACTTATTTTGTGGGTAGATTGGATTGACAGGATATCTAGAGAGCGCGTCTGCGGCAGAGTTGAGTTTACCTTTGCGGTACTCGATGTCGTAGTCAAACTCCTCGAGTTTCAGTCTCCAGCGTTGGAGTTTGCTGCTGGGATCCCTATGATTAAATAACCATCTCAAGGGTCTGTGGTCAGTGATGATCACGAATTTACGACCATAAAGGTAAGGACGGAATGTTTTACAACCGTATAGTATCGCCAATAATTCCTTCTCGGTGGTGCTATAATTGATTTCGCATTTGTTGAGGGTTCGCGAGGCGAATGCTATAGGTTGGTCCGTTCCTACTGATCCTTGTGAAAGGACAGCCCCGATGGCGTGATTTGAGGCATCACAGGTAAGTATGAAAGGCTTCGAAAAGTCTGGGTATATGAGGAGTGGCGCAGTTGTCAGGCGGTTCTTTAGTGTATCGAATGCTAGCTGTTCTTCGTTACCCCATTTGAATGGAACATCTTTCTTCAAAAGGTTTGTAAGGGCCTTAGCTGTTTTGGAGAAATCGGGTATAAACCTTCGGTAATAAGAGACAAGTCCTAGAAAGGATTTTATGTCCTTCGGCGTCTTCGGTGCCGGAAATGCAGTGACAGATTTGACCTTCTCGGGGTTAGGCTTGACGCCTTGCTCGGTGATGATGTGTCCAAGGTAACAAACTTCTCGCCGTAGGAACTCACATTTGTCGGGTTGTAGTTTCAGATTGAATTCACGCACTCTTTCAAAGATGTCGTTCAAATTGGATATGTGACTCTGAAGGTCATATGAGTAGATTACGATGTCATCCAGATAGACGAAGCATTTAATGCCCTGGAGACCCGTGAGAGCTGAATTCATAAGGCGCTGAAAGGTTGAGGGCGCATTTTTTAAGCCAAAGGGCATTCGAGTAAATTCAAAGTGCCCTTGCGGTACGGAGAATGCGGTTTTGGCTGCATCATCAGCGGACATCTTTATCTGATGAAAACCAGACGCTAAATCTAACGTAGTGAAGTATTTGCTGGCTCCTAGCTGATCAAGTATTTCAGAGATATTGGGTATAGGATAGGAGTCGCCTATTGTGACGTCATTTAGTTTTCGGTAATCGATCACTACCCGCCATTTTCTTTCACCGGACGCGTCAATTTTTTTGGGTACTATCCAGATGGGTGAAGACCATGGAGAATAAGAAGGCTTAATTATATCTTGTTCTAGCATCTTATTCACTTGCTTCTGAACTTCTTGTTTATGACATTCAGGGAAACGGTAAGTCTTCGTGTTGATAGGAGCAGAGGACGTAGTTTTAATTTCATGCTCGATGGCATTGGTAAAGGATAGTTTGTCCCCTGGTAGGTAAAACACATCGGAAAATTTGGAACAAACTTCGTGCAGTGCTTGGGTTTCCTCTGTATTCAGATGTGAAACACGGAGCTGCTCAATTACTTTACCTGTTCGAATATAATTGTCATGGTTTTCGCATTGTGACGTATGATTGATTGAATGAGGAGTCATCTCCTTTTTGTCTAAGTGTGTAATTGTTAGTTTGAGAGACGAGTCAATTGTCATAGGGTCTTCGGATATGTTTACAACAGAGATGTTAATTCTATTGTTGTCCTTGACGCGTACTAGACAGTTTGCGATCAAAAGGGTGTCGGATAATTTTTGGTCAAGGATTAGTCCTTCTCTCACGTCAGGGTTGGTCACAGCACATTCGATCACAGTCTCAGTCCGTGCCGGGATAATGAAGGCCGGTTCGTGAAAGTGTAGTTTTATCGCTGTCCGTCTGAGATAGAGTTTGTCGTCAGTATAGCTGATACTGCAACCATGGGCATTGAGCATGTCGGATCCGATGATTCCATCATATGGAAGGTGGATCCAGTCCACAACATGGAATTTGTGGCTGATATTACATGATTTGGAAAGTGCCATACGTAGATTGAAATGACCTCTGGTGGAGATAGGATCTTCATCAGAGTCAATGCCCTTTAATTGGATGGTCTCTTTAGTGAGCTGAGGGCGTTTTTGGATACATGAGCTTTTTAATAAGCTGACAGTCGATCCCGAGTCTACCAAGAGAGACAAGGGGATGTCGGATATTGAAGATTCCACTAGAACGTGTGGAAGTAAGGTTTTTGTAGGATCACTCGTGATTTCATAGAGTTGGCTGGGTTTTGATTCCTCATTTTTGAGGTCATGGTTTCCATGTGGCGGAACCATCTCGAGTGTAGAAGGCTTGGATGATGAGGAGCGAGCATGTAGCGCTGCTCCTGAGGGCTGATTGTCTACTGAGCGGCGTCCATGTCGCGGAGCCGGAGTAGATTCAGGAATTGGATTAGAATTGATGCCGATTTTAAAATCACGAGTTCTCGCTCGGCATCGAGACGAGACAGCTATTAGTTTTTTGGAAGGGTGTCGTCAGTTTCATCGAATCCCCGTTCAGGGGGTGAGTACTCGTCGGATTCTCGGTTGTCATCAGTCGTGAAGTTAACACGCTGGAACTGTCGCGGACTCTGGTCAAAGTTGTTTTTAAAGCGGTTGTTGTTGTATTCCCTCTTTCTGCACTGTTCAAGGACGTGTCCTTGAGTTTTGCAGTATCTACAGAATAAATTTGATCTGTTTGCACTGGGCCCTGTTTGAGCGTTGTACGCTCTGTCAGGCTGCTGTGGTCTTTGTGTTTGGAACTGTGGTCTCTGTGTTTGGAATTGTGGTCTCTGTCTGTCATTTTGGGTAGATCGTTTATAAAGGCTCTGCTGTATCCGTTCTTCTGATATTGCTAAATTTATGGCTTCGTTTAGTGTTTTGGGTGCCCTACACCTAACCATATTAGATAACCTCGGGTGGAGACCGATGAGGAAGTGATGGAGGGCTAAGTCCTCCATCGCTGCCGTTCGGCCTGCGATTTCTTTACTTTTTGTATTTGACAAACTAATTTCGGTAATAAGTTGGGCCAAGCAGGCCTCTACTTTTAGGGAAAATTGGCTAACAGTTTCCTGGGCGCCTTGCTTACTTTCCTGTAGGTCTGTAAGTAGGTGGGAGTAGTGTTTACGTTCACAAAATTGTTTTTTCAGGAATTCCTTGAGCTGTTCCCATTCCGAAAATTCCTTTATGGAACATGCTACTTCGGCTTTGCCGTTTAATTGGCTAAGGATATATTTGAACAGGATGGGCTTTTGCCCATCTGATGCGAGTTCAATGGCATTATTGCAGTTAATTAAAAATGGGTTTAACGTCTCCCTGTTCCCGTCATAGGGCTTAATAAATTTGAATAGGGTGTTAAGGTCGATTTCGGACATTTTTGACGTTGACCTTGTTTTGGGTGCGGAAATTAGTGGAGAGCTATAGGGTGTGCTTGCGGTTTGTTCGTTTTCTTGTGAAATATCTAGATCTATGCAATGAATGTCTTTTTCGGGCTTTAGTTCCCTGGGCATAATTTATTTGAGGCTCTAAAGATAATTATTTTCTCTTTAGAACAAATAGCAAGCAAACAACAACAACAACATAACAATACACAATAAAATTTCAAGATAATAATAATACAATGAATATAAAATTAATGGCTGAAATAAACATAGAATATTGTAAAACTTTGGATACGACACGGAGAGAACACAACACACAGTAAAATCAAATAAAGTTCGATTTAGAAATGGCAAGAGTTCACTTACTGGCTATACGCGTAGAATATTATAATTAAAAACATTGTCCGAGATAAGTCGCGGAGCGTCGGATTACGTCGACCAGCAGGTAGGTAGTACCGGCCACGGTATAACCGTGACAGTGGGCAACCACCTCGCCACTCAAGGCGAAGACCGGCTGTAGCACAGAGCAGAGTGCCCAGCAGTGGGCCTTACAGGGGTGGACGTGGACACTTTCACGCACTTCACAGAACCTTTGCCCAATAGTGGGCTTCACACTTTTCACTTTTCGCTTATCACAGGTACTTTACCCTATAGTGGGCTTTGCACAGTAGAACACTTTCGAGATTTTTGCGCGGAGCCGTCGCCCAGCAATGGGCTTTCACACAACACTTTGTATTTTATTTCACGGATTCGGAGGGTTAACCGGGGATTTTCTAATTTAAATCCCTTTACGCTGCCACCATTTGTTATAATGGATGAGTGGATTGGGTTTTTAAAAAAAAGAATTTATTTATTTGGAGACAACCGTCTTGGTTGGGATATATTTCGAGACTAACTTAAGTAGGTACGGAGTCTGGGAAGGAAATAAATGCTGATATGGCGAAAGGGAAGTGGGTCTAGCAAGGGTAAGCAAAAAGGTAAAGAAGATAAGATATAACAGTTCGTTATCATCATAGTGTGCATTTGAAAATACTCATTTTGCGTAATTTTGACATTGGCCGCACCCTCGATCTGTTATAATATATCAACCGAAAAATGAAAAGACTTTTTTCATCACGGGTCAGCTAGGATAAAATGCAATAAAAAAAATAATGTTTGTGTGTATCTGACAACGTGGTTTTGTAAAACATCTTGATAAGGACACGCAGATCCAAGAAACCGTACGAACGGTTTCTATCTATCTTCTATCTTCTAAATATATATAACTCAAAGGTGACTGACTGACTGACATAGTGATCTATTAACGCACAGCCCAAACCACTGGACGGGTCGGGCTGAAATTTGGCATGCAGGTAGATCTTATGACGTAGGCATCCGCTAAGAAAGGATTTTGATTAATTCTACCCCTAAGGGGATAAAATAGGGGATGAAAGTTTGTATGAAACTTTGTCAATTTTAAACCGATCGGGCTGAGACTTTGCATGCATAAAGCTACTATGACGTAGGCATCCCCTAAGAAAGGATTTTGAGATTTCCCCTAAGAAAGTTTGGTTCCCATGGGATAATTGAGGTATCGGCAAAACCGTAATCCACGCGGGTGAAACCGCGGGGAACAGCTAGTTTAATATAAAATAGCTATACAAACACACACACAAACTTGAAGCGTTTGATATAGAATGACAGCGTTCACAAAAAATATATATGACACAAAATAGTGTATCGTCGTCTAAAATGTAGCCACAGACATGCAAATCAGTTTTGTGACGTCAGCGTGTCTAAAGTTAACTATTCTGCGGATTTCCTGACCTTGGACAAAACTAGCATCAGCTGTCGCTTCAGAATCTTTATTAGTGTAGGTACTTAAACGTCGCATGTGATTTTTGTTTCATTCAGATTGCTGTAGGACGACCAAAGCATCTACCACGTTTATAATTATTTCGTCCACACTGACGAACGGGTATGATGGGGGATAGGAAGGCTCCCCCAACGACCCACAAGGGTCGGCTGGAGTTTGGCTGGCCGATATCTATCCAGTTCTTCATTTAGAACTCCCTTCAGATATACATACGTGATATGTTTCCTATCCAAGGCCACTATGACTATACTAGACACTATGATTGTTGATCCTTTGGGGTCGACAGTTTTTGTTGCAGTACGCCATTTCTAAATCAATCTCGCAATTGAATACTCTGCATATCATTTTCTATAGCTGCACAATGGTGCGACTTAGCAAGCCCATTCATTTGCGCCTTTCATTGTATTTTATTGTTAATAATAATCCACGTTACCTAAATTAAGACTTTCGTCAATAACTTTATTTGAAAAGTAAACGAGAAGTTCCCGAATTATCCCGAACGTAGCCAAGATGGATTAGTTAATGTATTGATCAGAACTCGCAACTATTTTATCACCAACTGCCAGATTTAGAATCCAGCTCCATCTAGTACCGAATCTTTATTGTCAATAACTATATTTGAAAGGTAAACGAGAAGTTCCCGAATAATCCCGAACGTAGCCACAACGGATTAGTTAATGTATTGATCAGAACTCGCAACTATTTTATCACTAACTGCCAGATTTAGAATCCAGCTCCATCTAGTACTGAATCTTTACTAAGTATGTAAATAAATGCTTCGCCATTGAAGCCACCATTTAGTTGTAATGTTCTATTTGAGATAACTCCGCAATGTTTTGGTATTTCGACGCAATGAGAGTGGTTATTTTGGGAAATTGCAGTTAGTACATTGACTTACGACCAGTTTTAAAAGATTTAACCATTGTAGAGTGTTAAAGATGTTGCTGTGATATAAATGTAAATAAATTAGAAGTTAAGTGGATATAAGATGGTGAAAAGATTAAGACAACAATAAAAGTTGGTACTGCTCCCGAAAGGAGAGAGATGTAAAAGGTCTCATTCGAATTAGAAAGATTTGTAGAAAGAAGTACTGTTCTTGTTGTGAATAATTTAGCTTATTTATAATTGCTCTTTATTACGCTAAATCTTAGGCGAGTTTGGAATATGACCTAAACCATGAACAGCTTATTTTGTTTTAAGTCTTCATGTCTAATAAACAAAAAAAAAAACCCTATGAGGACATCCTTACCCTATACTTCATAGCGGGCGTAAAAAATATTTCCCGCTCGCTATGAGGTATAGAGGTAGTATGTAGTAGTATGACGTAAGAGTTTTTCCGCCCGCTTTAAAACTAGACTTTTAAACTGTAAGAGAAAAGACCTACTTTGCTCGCATTTATAGAAGAACCAATCGTTGTTTTTTTTTAAGGAGACCATGAACTCAATGTAATGAGTTAGCATAAAAGTCTTGTTTCACTATACTTACTCTCTGAAAGTTAGACGTTAACTCAATCAGTAAACCTCATAATCTTGGCTGATACCCATCAAGCCACTGCTAACCTGTCTCCACTCAATAACTCTGTTAATCCAAGCCGAATTACACCCTAACGATGTAGTTAATTAGGTGCCAAATAAATTAAACGACGGCTTGTCTTCGAGATTATAAATAACAAACAATTTGTTAGCGGCCAGTTGTGAAAAAGATCGAAAATTGTTTATGTTTTTCGTAAATAAATTGAGGTGGGAAAGCTTCGAGATACGATATAGGCGCTGGCCTATATTTTTGTTGTTGAACACGCGAAGTTCATCTGCCTCCATACTCAGTTTTTATAACGACTAGCTGATTCATGTGACTTTGCTTGCCTTAGTTTTAAGGTATTAGGTAACACATAAGTAAATAAATGGCAAAATCATCAACTTTATTATTACATATTGTTATTTCGACATAATAATTTTCATTATATTACAAAAATAAAAATAGTAAATTAAAAGTAAAATAATCTCCTTCGTAGACATCATCACTTAACATCAGGTGAGATAGCGGTGAAACGCTGACCTCAATTAAAAATACAAATGTTAGAACTCATTTACATAACAAAAGACTTAAATTTAGTTATCAATTAAATCTCCGTTGTCCGTAATCCGTTAAACCTGCATATTTAGTAATGAAATATGGTTTAGGTGTATTTTAAATGATATGTTAGAAATATCCGCACTAGCAAAAATCAATTATATCCAATATCCATTTTACATTTGTTTACTACAGATACAACTTTTAAAAACGTTAGAATGTCTACTGCTGGTCGTAAGCCGTGGGCGTTTACGTCCAGCAGTAGTGTAACTGACCTTCACAAGAATGTTCGGCACCAGCTTGCATCCAGCTGCCCAACTTCACCAGGTCCGCTGCCGTGTAAGCCAAGCTTGTCAGTTCCTCATCTCTAATCAAGAAATTTTGTACTCGGCTTTTGAATCGGTGATCTAGAACAAAAGACATGTCTTTTTTTTAGTTTTTTAAACTATTATTTAATTCGTGGCCTAGGCTAACATCACTGTACATAAGTAACAGATACTCCCAAGAATTTGTTTAGGTTAACTTTTTACGTAGGCAACATTGTGACCATCACTTGATCTGCAACAGGTCAGAGACGGGTCGCTTAAACCCGCCAATCTTAATAAAGATATTACAGATTCGCGTAGTGGGTGTCTGATCTCATAGCCAAAGAACTCCATATTCTTTGTGATACTCAAAGTGCCTTTTCAATAACCCTTACACTCTATAGGACAACTAATTTCCAGGAATTGTACTACAGAGTTGACCGTATGGAAAAAGTTGTCGTACAGACAGAAATGACTGAAACCGAATCAATGTCGGAAGAAACTTATCAGTAAATCTAAATACACAAGGGCTGCTGACTAAACAGACCATGTTTTAGGTGACAGTTTTCAAACTTAAGGATGGGAGCTAGCAAGGTAGATGCTGGAAAGAACCCTACCACCATGCTATGAATTTGATAACGGCGTTGCCTTTACCGGAACCTCAAGCCGTCGGTGGGGATGGAACCCGCGTCTGGAATCTTGATAACCGACGCTCGCACCACTAGGCTATAATAGTTTTGATAATCTGTACAAATAAGCAATAACAATAACCAAAATGTAATTCAAGCCATATAGAATGGAAAATAAATTTCCCAGTATAACAGTAAAATTCATAATGCATGCTTACAACTCTACTACCGTACAAATCCGTAGAGTAAGGCACTAAACCCGCCCGTTAAACTCTACCGACCGGTAATATAAACATTGAACAGTGCTGTTTTCTGTCTGTCCGTACGCGAAATAGCCGGGTAGAGCTATGTTATGATGGTCGAGCAATTGCTCGAAATAAGCGAGCAGACGGTGTGGCTCTATGGAGGTAGAGAAAGGTAACTGTAACTAGTTGTAGAGTTGGAAAGGCTTGCTTAGAAGTTTCTCATAAAGAATACGCAGAAGTTAATAGTTTCCTAGATTTTTGTAATATACTTACTGCAGTTAAGGCTAGTATTATTTATTTATTTATTATATTCACATTCCCTTGTGTGCATGTGCATTACAGTTACCCAATGCGCAACATCTAAGGTTTAAAAACTATGAAGTACAAATAAACTAGGCTTGAGGCGTATTTATCATCACAGGTAAAAGTCACAGGTATAGAAAAATCGCAGACTGTCACAGTGACAGAAGCTGATTAAAGCCTGTGACTGTCCGTCACAGTCACAAAAAGTTTTCGCAAATACCCGCATGCTTACATTAATAAGTCAGAGTGGGACGCACCTAGTATTTTATCACAGGTACTTGGCATAGATATTTAGAAGCTACAGTAACAGAAATCACAGATATTGGATTTTTCCTAGAATAACCGAAGACTACAATACACACATAAACCTTAATAATAATATATATTACTAAAGTATGTAATAATAGTTTACGCCTATGCCTGAAAATACCTATCTACTACTTCAATTTATATACATACATCGGATTATATCCTTTATTGCTGACATGTGAAACTCATTGTCAGAGCAGTTAAAGATGTCAAAATACTGGGACTGATCAAGCAAATTATTGAGCAGACGTAACGCTATAACAACGGTGACTATTGACTAGTGCGCCCGGCAGTTTCACTCGCGTGGACTATGGTTTTCCCTATACCTTAGTAACTTCACAAAAACAGTACAGTCCTGTAAGTTACCATGTTAAGGATTGGATAAACAGATGGACACCAACAGCGAATTCCTTTTACACTATAAAATATATATACATAACTCAATGTGTTATTTACGTCACGAAGCACAATTGTGAAGTTTGAGTATCGTTTTAGTAACTAATTTAAATTTGCGTAAAAAGTCCCGATTAATTTTAAACATGAATTCAATGCGTCAAAGTTGAAAACGGTAGTTATTACCATTACCTATTGTCGGATTAACGAATCGAGCCTCGAAACCATTACAAAACATATTTTTACATATTGCAAAACGGTATAAAAAATGAGACATAAATTGAAATCTATTCACAAATTCTTCACACCCTCATAAAGTAAAATACTCTCCCTAAAATCCCACATAATTCAAAACATCCAAAAAAAGTGTTCAATATTGCTAGTTAATACCCTATTCAAAAAGGTATAAAGAAAAATAACAATAACTTCCGTGTTTCGTTAAGCGATTAAACTATAGAATTTCACATTTATCGACAATGGGGTCCGAAGTTATGAGCTGTGGTTAAAACTATGAATGGACCCTCTTCTGAACGTCGGGACTTAGTCGCGGGAAAAATATTTAGTATGTAATTTATTTACGTCGACGTTTCAACCAAGTTGCAATGGTCGTGGTCTCAACATCAACTAAAATCTGTATTAGGTACATGCAATAGCATATCCAGTTGGTAGCTTACACGAACTATCTATGTATTTTATGACTGCACAGTGCACACTGCACAGGGAACACACCAGCCGTTTTGATTGAGAATAAATCGAAAAAGGTGCATGAACTACCACTTATCATCATCATCATCATTCCAGCCATAGGACTTCCACATAGGCCTCCCCCATTGATTTCCGCAAGGAAATTAGGGTCAGGGGGTTGCCAATATTCACCACGCTTGGCAGGCGGGTTGGCGAGCGCGGTATATTTTGTGACCTTCAGAAGGTGCTGCTGCCCACCTTCTGGTACGTGATCCCCTAGCCGACTCTTACGACACCCGCGGGAAGAGATGGGGAGTACTATTCTAGACCGGTGCCACCACGTCACTCTAGACCGAAATCGTACTGAATATTTATTTGAATTGCATACAGTCCAATTAAAAAACCAAAATATGACAAATGATGATGACATTTCTAATTTTACTGTGACTTTAAAACTTGGTTGTTGTTGTTTGTGGAAATAAATGATTTTATTTAATTTCGTTTCCTTTATTTTATATCTCATGGTCCACGTCGTGTCTGACCATAAAGAGAGGCACCGATCATGCTGAGAAGATGTAGAAGAGTACTCGGATATTTTTGGCATCACACGGGCTAGTACAGTCGGTAACGTCTCCCCTAAATTCCCCTATGTCAAGATTGGAGATTTGGCCTATTGGTTAATCGGCCAATTTGTAAATTGTAAGGATCGAGATTTAATAGGGATAGTGCCTCGTTGGGAATTGGTACTATCGATATCGATGTTTATAAACGGAATTCAAAATAAAGAGGAGGTTATCAATGCGACTGTATTATTTATGTTATAAATACCTCAGAACTTTTTTTGTGGGTGAACTGTTTTTGCTTGTTTTTTTTTATTTGTAGCTGGTGCTTTTCATGTTCTTCCATTGATCCTATCAAGATGTGACTAGTATAATATTTGAAACTGTCGCGAATTTAAAATATACTTTTGACTAAACTCGGAGTTTCGACTAAGTTACATTGATCGTGGTCACGTGAAGATTGGTGGCGGTATCTGCTTGTTGCGTGGTATGTGGGTAATTTTTCTTGGCTTTTTATGTCCACTCAATCCGACACTGTTCCGACAAACAATACTGACAGTATCGGCATAAACACGCACCCCATGTGGCTTCTCCTATGTGACTAGTAGTTTTTGAGTTATCCTTAATAATGCGTATTTAATTAACTTCGACTTGCTGTTGTTCTCATTTTTTCGAGAAAATGTTACAAAGATGAAAAGGTCATGCACTTGCGCTATTGAATTCGCGAATATACTTTTTTATTTACAATTACTAGATTGGTCGCATATAAATTTTATAAAAATCGATTATGTTTTCTCAATTCAATTCAAAAAAGGAATTCAACTTTTTTTTTCCATCAATCATTACCATACAGTGCCATCTCGTAGACGCCAAAGTGAAGCTCGATCGCCTAGTACAAAAGAGAATACGACACGGAAATAAGGGACCTCTACTTTCTATTCAATCGTTTGGTCACGTGCATAGATTGGCGATAACCTTTTACGACTTTTCTACTTAACTAAATTAACATTCAAAATACTAATGTGCAAGGCGTTGGCATTGCAAGTCAATGCGGCAATGCCATTATATTTCCTAAACCGATACATTAAACTGTTATTAAATACATCCATACACACGTGATTCTTCTTCTTCTAAGTCGTTGCGCTCTTGACAGAACGGTCGTGGTCGCCATGTTACTTAAGTAGAGAAGTTACAGTCTGTGACGCGCCTCACGATTTCGCGTAATTTATACCACAGATATTTAAAAAAGAATTATGCATCGATTATGATAAAGAATGAAAAGACGAATTTTTCAAATCGGTTCTGAAATATAGCGCGGCAGAATGGCACTTATCAAACGAAAAAAAATTAAACATCTCCTTTTTTGAAAGTCTGCTATAAATAAATGTATGTATTTGAATGAAAATGTGCCCTCTTACAAAGTTTCACTCTACACTCTCGCCTTAAAGTTTTAAATTTTACCTTTAAGTTTCCCATAAAACAAACAATTTTCCGCAAATAAAGTATGAGTGATGATGAATACCATCACCTTCCAGCTGCTGTAGTCTTGCCACACTGGCTCCCAACACTTGGATAATTATTTTGTTGGTTAATTAGTCTCTTCTGGGTTCGTACAATAACTTGGTAAATTAGACAAAATCATTTTACAGAAACTTACGATTGCTTGCCAAGCAGTATATTCAATAAACATATTATTTTATGTATACCGACATATTGTATCCTCAGCAAGTTTCTCAAATATAGTTACTTATCTATGGTTGTGAGTATGCCATTCCCCGCCATAGATCAGATCGAATACATACTTGTTCCCCGCTGCCAACGTTACACTAGGTTTCGATTCTTTATGTTTTATTAAAATATTTAAAAAGAATAAGCCCGTTTATTACATATAGGGTAAACAAAAATGAGCGATTGAAATAAACTTTAATTCAATGTCTTCATTACATAATTAAGAAATCAGACTTTACTTACCTTATAACTTATAACAGAGATCGTTATACTAGGTATACTACAAAATACAGTTAAAAAACAAATTAATGTCATATGATAAAAATATAGTCGTAATTATCAACAACACAAACACAACTATACTCAAAAAGAAAAAAGATAATTTCAAAGAAGGTCGAGGTTAATTTCATTATTATAAACTCATTGAAAAATGAAAAACGAGGTGATTAAAAATATCTGATTTACATTGGACTGCTTACCCAATTAACATTAAAAAAACATCGCAAACATAACACTAAACTGAAGGAAATATTAAAACTAGAAACTATTTTTTTTTGTTTTTGTTTGAAATCTATTTAAGAAAGTATTATTATTATCTATTTAAGTACTCTCTTAATGTACGAAATACTCATACAAATAGTTGTCTATTTAACTCTCGATCCCGAGACCGTCTTTATTTATGCTACTAGGTGGTGAAATCTTCACGGATTCAGTGTAATATATAGATTCTATTTCTGATTCGGATTGGCCACTTTACTCCTCTGTAATACACGCCATTAATTTGAATTTCAGAAATGTATTTGTTGTAAAGCGCCTGATTGAAGCGACGACGTATGCGGCTGACATGTTATTTTTAAACATTTACAAGCTTGCATTTTCACCTGGGCGTGATCTAAGATGTAGAACGTAAGCTTAGAAGGCACTTATTCATCAACCTGTAAACTTCAGAAAAATCTATCAGTAAACAGATGAGGATAACGAATTCTAATCCTAAGCAGAACGTACTATGAAAGTTGCAACGTAAATTTCGTGCGTGAATGTGCCTTATAGCGTCCTTATTCCTTATAGCGTCCTTATGCTTTATAGCGATGGAGCATTTCCGTATATCTGGTCGACCTATAGTGGAATGGGGACGGTGGTCGGTAAAAATAAATATGTAAATCCAATGCACATTCCGTAATTTATTTGGTAGTAGATTGCTACTGCCGCAAGGTATACACTGGTGTTCAAGTCTGCGAAGTCAGCGTTTTACTTGAGAACCTTTGGCAATGATGCTCATGGCGCACCTTTTGGGAAGTGTATTTCATGTATTTGGCTCAACATAAGGGCTCGGAATGAAGTCCACTTACTGCACCTGGCGTGAAAGAATTACAAACATCCATAGATCCTTTCTCACAAATGTTAGTAGATTTTTTTAAAGTTTCATTAAATTTTATTTATCTGATACAATTCCTATACATTTTCTATAATCAATCAATTTATTTATCTTCGATTATGATTAATCCATCGAAGGTACATAATAATATGTAGTTTATGCTCGGCCTACATCTTATAGAACTATAAAACATATTTTAAAGTAAACATTCGTAGTATATTTATAAAAAGCAGAGTGTTTGTTTGTCCTTGTTGAAAGTAAGCGATAGAAACAGCGCCAGAGTAGTCAGATATAAACAAAATTTAAAATTATTTGGGTTAAGAAAATAAATTTAAATGCTCTATGATGTTCTACAGTAGTATACATTTCTGATTTATAGTGAACTAGTACCGCCCCGCGGAGTCACCCGCGTGGGTTACGATTTTCCCGCTACCTTAATTAGCCCACGGGAACTATACTTTTTTCCGGGATGAAAGTAACCTATGTGTTAATCCAGGGCTTAAACTATCTCCATACCAAATTTAATCGGAATCGGTGTAGCCGTTTGAGCGTGAAAAAGTAACAAACATACACACATACACACAAACTTTCGCATTTATAATATTAGTAGGATAGGCTTCATGATTTTAATAAAATGGAGTATGAATAATTTACAATACAAATTCGAGTAGCTACCACAAGCATTTGAGCAACCCACTAGCAGTTCAAGCCTACAGATGGCTCGAATGTTCCAACCCACTACCAGTTGGCAGTATACCCAGAATGCTAGCAACACACACACACTGTCAGTAAAATCTTGTTAAGGTTTTTCTTGTGTTCAATACATTAATAAATACATATAGTACGCGCAGCCTATCTTTGTGGTTCTGTGTTCATTCAATTAAAGGTAGATGGCGCTAAGAAAAACATCCCCTCAGATGTAAAGAGGACGGAATAAATTCTGACGGCTACTAGAGTACTACTATAGCTTAGATGGCAAAGCGACAGGACGGTATTCTGTAGTCGGGTTCAAATACTGCTAGTAGCCGAACTCAACCCTGCAAAAAATTTGCCCGTACATATTTAAAAATCATTTGGATGAAGTCCTTTAAAGTCGAAAGATGCTCACTTTTGGACGGAAAGCACTTGATGTTCTTTTCAAGGTAGCAGAGCATATGGTGCAGACCATGACCTATCCTAAATTTTATGTGTTTTTTATCTTTACAAGAGTACTCAAGACTATTTATATCATCAATCCTGATCGATAGAAGGGTTTTAAGAGTTGTTGTTTATTACAAGGATTGCTTCTATCCGAGTCAAGTGATCGAATAACCAATTGTTCAATAAGTTTTTTTTTACACTGAGTGTACTCTAAATAGGCAGAATAGGAACAATTATAGTAGGGTAGTGTGCGTGTGTTAATCACAGTAACACACGCATTCACTCACACTAGGAAACCCTGTGTCGCTGGAGGTGATGATTATCATAGAAATGTTTGCCCCGGCCGGGATTCGAACTTGGGATTCTCGGTTCAAGCTACGAGTAGATGAACTCCACTTCAGCGTTTGGAGAAAATTACATGAAAAGTTGCATGAAGTGAAAAGATTATGGACCGATTATAAACCAGTTAGGTCTAGAATTGATTACGAATATACTTAGGTTTTTTTCCTGCTTACTCTATTAGTTCTGTTCTGTGGACCTTCATTCCATAGAAACAGTCCAAGAGAGGCGATCGACACGCGTTCAAGTTGTTTCTTAATAACTTAATTTAAAAGTAGTTTCACAGAAAAAATGCTGAATCTGTTTTCTGAATTCTTAAATACTTTTACGTGTGTGATAGCCCAATAGTAAATGTTATTTCAATTCTTTAAAATATTATATTATAGGTACTGCCTTTACATAATTTAAACAGACTTACTTACATCGAAAAAGGTCTTTTGTAGGTAGGTACATGATATCTGACAAAAAATATCTGAAAGTTAACTACACACTCGAGATGCACGAGGCCGAATCGAGGGTTGTGCTGATGCTGTGGCAAGGGTGCGTTACCTGGTTTTAATATACGTCCAAAAATAGAAGCACCGATACAAGAGAGTTAAGCACTTGAAAAACTATTTAGTTGCATCCTCATATATCTCTTCTTTTTTTTCTTCGTTTTAGCACCACATTTCATATGCATAGCCAGTATCAAGTAAATTAACTTGAAGCTTAGTTGAATCAAGGTGTGGGCTCAAGTTAAAAGCTTAAGCCGAAATTCCTTTCCCATATCCTATTTGTGTCAGTAAAGGAGTGGGTACTTTACTGGAACTTTACTTGGTGATTGCAGAAAAATATATACCTAGAAGTGATGATTTGCCTTTAGGCAATTTTGTTCCTCTTTCCTATATTCGTGCACTTTCACAGACATTTAACGTTAAATAATACACCATTATTACATATTAGCACACAAAGAATCACTCATTTTGAAAAAGAATGTTAATCCTATAATTTCTTTCCACAATCCTTTCTCCTCTTAACCTCGCTAACAAGAATCGTATAATTTGTGCTTACATGGAAACATACGTTTGATGATAGAAAATAGTTTGCAAAATACATTAACTTCTTAGATTTCCAAGGAGTTTCAGTAAAAGAGAAAGAGTGCTACAATGGTAAATATTGCTGACTCTAACCTTCTTTCAACTTTCATTCCCGCCAACTCGTGTTCGAGCTACCAACCCAGCAACAAGGTGCGCAGGAAGTTTACGCGGCACGTGCGCGGCCGCTTCCTCACACAGGATGTTTTAAAATTCGAACGTGGACCGATGGTTTTGCCGCGAACCGTTGTGGGTTACTATTGGCGGTTGCGAGCTTAGATTAGTGATTAGATTGATTTATAAGGAGGTAAGTTACACGAACAACTTTGAATAATATATTTAAGTAGGTATACGCTCCAAATATTTTGTTTACTGATAACGTAAGGTTCAAAACTTTTTGAGCTGTCATATTTTTTTTAGAAGACAATTATTTGCCATGTCTATAATAATTCTGAGCCGGCAAGCAAAATAATAATAATATTATTATTCATAATACTAATACTTCATATTACTCTATTAATATTTAGTTTTATGCAGCGATTTATAATGGTACATTTTAGTTAAAGGTTTTTTGAGAAACTATTTGTTTGCGGCATCGGAGGGGTTAAAAAGCTTCGTTTACACTATGACGTACCATAATTATGAGGTGTCAATTTGCCTTCAAATTACGTTCATTCAGCGCAAACCGCAATTTCATTATAGCTTTGCGGTTGCAAATACGTCCACAATTGTTTATTGTCCCGCGCTAATGCGATTCAATGTAAACAAACCAACATCGAAACCACAAACAAAAGTTGATGTAGCAAGTACAATTGAGAAGAAAATCAATATATAAAAAAAATAAAACAGATATTCATGCAATTTTTTTATTATCTGTCAAATGCAAAATTATTAAAATAAAATAGGGTAGTACAATACAATATACAACAAAAAAATACAATAGGCTTTCTACATCAAAACTCAATGTAATGAAAATTTAAGGATGGCGTACGAGTAGATATTTAGTTGAGTAATAACAATTAATTTGTGAGCTTGGCTGTACATTCGTGATTTGTCGGTAATTAAATCTGTTTATTTTATTGCTAATCGATAATGTGATCCTGAAATAGATTGCATTCGGAACGATGACTTTTAATAATCATTGTTTTCCTTGATTTGTATCCATTGTTATGTTTATGATTAAGTTTGAGAAACAGAAGGTATTAAAAGTAGTCATAAAATTTGGGTAAAATATGCAAGTTTTTATACAGTTACGATAAAATTCAAATTGGTTTACCCCTTACGAATGACAATCTTGAAGTTTGATATGTTTACTACAAGTTATGGTGGTCACGCTTGCCTATTCTCAATAAAAAATTTGAGAGAGCTTCCTCGATATCATAAAAACTACTAAACCGATTTTGATAAAATTTAGGCGGGATAACCTCGGATGTTTACATGTCAAACAAAAATGATTTTTTTTAATCGATTATCATTTGGCGGAGAAGTAGGTGAACAAAGATACAGTGGATCAATCGATTAAAAAAGCACGTATGCAGGTATATTATGCAGGCTAATATTTAGCATAGTTAATAAAAATCGCCTAAAAACATTAATTGGAATTATAAAAGCTTACGTTTTTGGCGTTTAGAGGGAAAGTCTTTCCGGTTTCAAGTCAATAACAAAATCAAACATCATTGTATTGTTATTTTGTATACAAAATTACAGGCACATGAGACTTACCAACCTTATGCCTCAGGATGAGGAGCGCAGTGCAGTTCCTTACGAATCGAATCTGTCTATAGGCAGAGGTTACTTAATATCCTGAGGATCTTTTGCTTGTTCAGTCACTTTATCCCATGGAAAAAAACTACTCAGGCTAGTGGTATTATTACGATATATCGTCACCACAACGGCCATATCGTAATTGTACTACCCTTTTGGATAGGGGTATAAAAAACATATATTCTATATAATAACACTACAGAAAATAGCTTATTTAATATGACATAGTATTAATATATAATAAACCGCGACCTCGGGTTCGAACCCCGGGCGGGAACAAACATTTCTGTGACGAGAATAAATGTTTGTTCTCATGTCTTGTCTGTTTGAGTAATGTGATTTTGTGTGTCCATACTTCCCGCGACAAAGGGTATTCTAGTGCGGGGTTAGAGTGTGAATGCGTTTGAAAATGCGATGTTCGTGGAATCAATGCTGTTGAATTTTGTCGACATTAAGAAGTACTTTGGTATATTCAATAATATTCCAGATCTTTCGACGCGGTTTGCATTGTCAACAATGATCACGGAAATACTTTCAAAATAAATTGAAACACCCTATAGCTAACCATGAAAGTTCTGTTTACTAATATTCATATAAAAAACCTCAGCTCATGCCATCTGGTGTCGGCACAGGGTACCGTTATGTAATTATTCTCGTGTCTCGTGAAACAACATTACTCTGAAAAAATGCTTGTAGTAAACAAATTTTAATTTTATTTTGAGTTAGAATTTCTATTTCTAAAATTTGTTTTATTTTAAGGACACTGTGACGTAGATAATATGTAAAACTGGCAATGTAAGACATTTAAGACTTACATAATATTAAATTGTAATTTTATGTAAGTCAACACTCAGACCATCATGCTGTAAACCGCCAAATGATGTTTAGGAAATTTATTATGTAAGGTATGTCGAAAGACACGCGTGCCAATCGTCGATTCATGAGTGAAATATTGATTGGTGCGAATCTGAGAGTAATAAACTCTCGGAATTCTCGGTATTTTAAGGTTCACTGGAAGAGATCGCTATCAAAGATACAGATAAATCCTCTCTTTGCAATCAACACATATTTTTAGATTAAAAATGCATTTGTATATTTTCCTGTTGTATACAATAGTTTATTTATTTATTATTGTATTAAACAGAGTTTGGCTGAATAAATGTATGCCTTTCAATAAATACAAGACATAATATCAAAGCATTTGAAACTATGATACCCCATATCCCTAATAAATAACAAATATATTAAAGACTTACTGTTGACAAGCCTATTTTTACCACAATGATAAATCAAACCAAACCACATCGGTGACAGAACTATTTTAGTCCTAGGGTTGAAACAATAAAAAAGTAATCTTACCTGAAATTAAAAGAGGTATTCATATTTAAAGATGGCAGCCCCAGGGTTAACTGCTGATACAAAAAAGTAATGGTTCCTCTACGATATATGTATAGGCACGCATATGCTTATGACAACGCTAATTAAAACAGCTATTATTAAACAGAGCTGAGTGAATAAAAAATTTTGTGTCAAAAAATTGCGTTTCAATACAATTGTTATCATTACAGCATTTAAAATTAGATACCTACTTTTTATCATTACAAGTTATAAATACTTAGACTAAAAACGTATTAGAATAGAATTTTTTATTTGCATAAAATGTTGGTACATAAAGGTAACTTAATTATTGTACAATATAGATCTACAACATTTTGCTGGACACCAGCGTGCAAATATTTATGGTAATATTTGACTTCTAACTTTAGCAGAAAAAAAACAATAATTATTTATATAAATAAAACAATAAAATTAATAATAATTAAAATGCATTAATTGAGTTAACGGAGATGTACATTATTAGACTATTAATATATTTCTCAAAGCATAAATGTTTACCTTATTTTATATTTTTATCATTTAGATAATCTTTAACCTTAATCTTTATTGTCGACGAGCCTATTTTTACCATAATTATAAATCAAACCGAACCATTTTGTAGACAGAACTATTTTAGTTTTAGGGTTGGAATAATAAATGAGTAATCTGTTTTAAAATTGTTGTCGTATCAAATTGTATAGATGGCAGCTCCAGGTAGACCCACGACACAAAAAATAATGCTTTCCTCTTCTATGGATAGAACAGGATAACTCCGACTGAAGCGTTAGCTACCCGATCTCATGAAAAATTACCCTGCTCAACTTTATTATAACTTCTACTCTCAGAATCATAATTGAACTTCTGCGCCAATTCGTTGGTAGGCTTCTGGCTTCTCTAGAATAGCTAGGGAACACAAATATTAAACAGAGCTTAGCTAATAAGGAATTGGGTCTTTTAGTAATAAGGCGCAAGTCACAAAATTGCATTTCAATACGATTCCAATCATTGAAGCATTTTAAAATATGACACCCTATATCCGTATAAATGACAAATATATTAAAAACTTATTGTCGACAAGCCTATATCAACCATAATTAATAATTCAATCCAAACAATATTGTCGACAGAACTATTTTGGTCTTAGGGTTGGAACAATAAAAAATAATCTAACTTTAAAGTTATTTGACGTACCCATTTTTAAAGATGGCAGTTCACCCTCGATACAAAAAGCTAAAGTTGCCCTATGATATACGACTAAGGCGCGTGCTATACGATCTAATGAAAGGCAACATTAAACAGAGCTTGGCTGATGAAAAATACAACCTAAGCCCTTTTACTGAAGATATGCTATTTATTTTTATGATGCATCGTAAAATTTTAACGGTTTTTGTGGTGGTTGCATTGAAAATAGATTTAGTTATCGGGTACCTACCGAGTACTAATTGCATTCGAAATAGTTTCCTAATACATATTGTGATATTTTTCGTCCGGCTTAAATCGTCTTATCGCAATAAATTTGCTATTTTTTGGCTTTTTTGCCTTAAAAATATTTAAAAAAAAAAAAAATTGTATGGAAAATGCAATTTCAGATTACTTTCAATAGATGACATTGGGGCGGTTTTTAATTTGAGGTGGTATAAAAATCATTGGGCTGTTGATATTGCATTAAAAAATCTCAAACTCGCCGTCCGCAAGTTGGCCACATTACTAAAGTGGCTTAGATGATTGATAACCTATGCGGTATCGCACTTGCATGAGCTACGGTTTTCCCGCTACCTGAATTACCACACGAGAACCATGATATATCCGGATAGAAAATATCCCACACAATAGTAATCTATCTCTGTGCCAAATCTTATCCAAATAAGTTTAGCCGTTCTGGTGTAAAAGAGTGATAAACATCCATACATCCATCTTTACAAACCATCGCGTTGGATGGGATGTAGTACCATTCCATCCAACGCGATGATTTATTTAATATGAATTAATTGTGATTATATATTGTTGATTAATATGTTAATAAAATAAAACACTAATAACTAATTACAATACTGCAGCTACTACAACAACATTTGAGCAATCCACTAGCTATTGGTAGCATATAGATAACTCAAATGTTCTAACCCGCTTCCGGCTGGCAGCGTGCCCAGAATGCTAGCAGCATTGCTATGTGTTAATTAATTTATATATTTTGTAAGCCTCTCATCAAAATACAATATTTCATATCGACTACTAATGCTTTGCATAAATAATATATGTAAATGTTCTATAAATACTTTTCATATATCTGTCTAGATTAGTTAAAAGCAAACGGGTGTCATGTTCCTTTCAATTATTTAGACACATACATACACAAATTAAACTTACACACATCGGAACGCAGTGAATCAAAACCTGAGTTATTTTATATGCGTGTTTGTTTTAATGTTTAATTTTATACGGTGGCAACGACCTGTCTTTACTGTGCCAGAGAAATTATTTTTAAAAAGTCATACGACAGTGTGCCGTGGAAAATGCATTTCTCACGTGTTAAATACGTTTCTGAGTCACGTTTAATATGTTCTTATATAAACTCAACCATGTAATTGACGTTTGAGTGAAGCATTATAAACAAATGCAAGGCAATGACATCAAAAAAGTAAAAACAAATAAAGGTATATCAAAGAGTAATAAAGTATTTATAGTACATCCAAACTACTTTTAAATTGGCGCATTTATTTATAAAAGATATTCAATTTGATTTCACAAAAAAAATATGTAATGCTCTTTTTTTGTAATAAGGTGAAGGAGCAATCAAAACGCCCACAGGATGTTAAGTGGTAACCTCTGCCTATAGACAGACAATTCGTAAGGAACTGCACTGCTCCTTTCATCCTGAGACATAAAGTTGATAAGTCTCATGTACCTGTAATTTCACCGGAAACCATACCCTTGAAACCGGAACACAGTAATGCGAACACTACTGCCTGGCGGTAAAAATAGTTATGGTGGCAGTGCTTCGCCGTGTGAGTGCTACTTTTCTATAACAAATTATTATCTATAAAGAGGTTTAACACAGATATGGTTTTGTCAAAAAGAATAAATACAAGACAAAACTGGTACAGATAAGGCTTAATAGTTTAAAGAAATCAACAAATATTTTATTACAGCTTACATAGAAGGTTTATTCGACAATCATGAACTCTTATAAAATAGTTTTTTTCTGCTTATCTTCGCAATACATTAAAGAATATAGAACAAGTGCGTGGGTCTCACACTATATACGCATTGCCAATGATGTTTATAAACATATAATATCATTGCGCATTGCCTATATCTGTGATGACCTGACTACGATTACAATTAAATAAGAGTTAAATATACAAATATTAATAATATACACAGTATTTAATTATTAACAACATTAGTAAGCAGTATTAATTTTATTAAAAATCACGCGTAATTTTTTTTATACTGTATATTAAAACGAGACACAGTTTACGCGTAGTCGACATCACGATCGACCAATTGCTGACGTGTTCTTGTCGATATCACAGCTTATATAGAACCGATATTCGACGATCAGCCACGTGACTACGGCCAAAGCAACTAGTCGAAACTTCAACGTAAATCAATATTAATTTGACACGATTAAAGGCCCGTTACATTTATAAACAAATAAACGTGACTTTACGTAGGTATGTAGCCTTGAAGGTTTTGAACTCTAAAGCTTATTTAATCGAAATGTGCATTTAAATTAACATTCATTTGGCCATTGTTTCAGATACTAATGGATCCCAATAAGAGAAGTTGAGATTCTCGGTGAAACATGAAACTCACCGCCATTGCCTTTTGGCGCGAAATGCCGATCGCTGTCACGCTTGCGCTGTTGGCAACGGCCTGCTTCGTTTCAGCCAGGGACATTGTTTTGGGTAAGTCGGAAAAAGTGAATAATAAATCTGTTTTACGTACCCTTCACCGTTAGCAAAAGAGCAAAAGGTTTCGTAGAAAACTGTTATCAAAGTTTAGTTTAGTGCTCATTTACGGGAATCGCTGAAGAAAGCCAGCATCAAAGTAGTCATTGCATTCGTGTGGTTCTCAAAATACAGATTAATTACTTCTTGAAAGAAAATACTTCCACTGTTTTATATCAAACAGTCAATCGACACTTGTAATTGAAAAAAGAGATCTTTCTTTTCTCAGCTATGTGCGTCCACTGTTGGACGTATGCCTCCCCCATATAGGGGGGATTTGCCAATACTCGCCACGCTTGGCAGGCGGGTTGGCGAGCGCAGTATGATTTCCGATCCTCAGAAGGCGCTGCTGCCCACCTCCTGGTACGTTATCCCTTAGCCGACTCTTACGGCACCCACGGGAAGAGATGGGGGAGTACTATTCTAGGCCGGTACCACCACGGCACCCGTGAGAGATCTAGACGATTCGAAAATTCTTTTTAGCTTATTTTATTGAAAGTCATACATATCTAATAAAATATGTACAACATGACGTATCACACGCGTACACACCGTGCACAATAAACAAATGTACATGAAGGTTAACTTAATTAGCAAAATTGGATTTCGTTACTTCATTGATTGAAAAAAGGAACGAAATGAAAAGTTCTAATGTGACTACTATTTTTTTGAGCCTGTTGGTCATCTGATTTGCTATAGTCATATTGACATGCCGGATTTCTCAGGAATCTATAAAGAATATGCAACATTCTTCTCCAGCATCACATTTCGAATGGGTCTGTCTTTTCCCTACATCTACTTCCCGCATCGTTCAAGATCTACTCCATACAAAAAAATGGAAAATACTACGTTCGTACAAGGCCTTCTTAAATTACATACTTACTATTAATGACATGACAAGTTTTCTAGTGGCACAGTTATGATGATGTATTTGGCTCCAAGAAATGGGCATTCCAAATTAAATATGCCACCCTTATTATTTTTAAGTACCTACCAATTTTGATTCTGCCTCATTTAGAATGATGACTCAAGAAAATATTCGGTACGTAGATCTCTTTTTTTGAAGGAAGCCAGTTGATATCCTGCCTCTAAAATAAATAATTTAAAACAGTTTAGGATTCCAAAGCAATATAATCACAACAATACAATAGGCTTAAAAATACGCAATATGAATTTTTATAGTCTTTTATATCCAAAAGTCGTATTCGACACGTCCGTATTAGCCAAAATATTTAGAATTTAAAATTTTAATCGAATCTGTGTTCTGAATGCAAATTGCTTGTCAATATTTTTAGGTAGTGATCCTTTATGGTATATTTATTTTATTTTATTCTGTGCTTTAGTTGGTGTAGATAATGATTCTTATTTTGGCAATCGGAAACGGACGCTTGCTTGCTATTCGACAGGAGTCCTCGGGCCGCCATGTTTAAATAATTTCGTTGTAAAACTTAACGTGTAGGCTCTTTTATGAATGTACTTGTGTGTAGTTTTACAGTTGTTCATTCAAGTTTGGACCACCCAAAATAGGTGGCGTTATTAATACGGAATAATTTAGTAATTCGTGGTCATGACATGCGGTTGTGTAGATTGGCGGTAGTTTAGTGTAACACTTTTGTTATGCTACCTTCGCTGTTTTAAATAAAATGATTCAAATACTTGTAAGGCAACTATTACTAGTGTCGTACAATATGGTATAAATTTAGTAAAAAAGATATACACGAAATCCATTGTCCACGGCAGTAAACAGGTTCACAATCTTCAACAAATTGCGTTTATAAAGTAGCAGTTAGTGTTATGTTTTCATTATTTTGGTTTCCTTTGGTTTTTATGTTCCTTGTATCAATCAATAAAATATATTGGACATAATTCAATATAACTGATTATATTGATCTTATATCAACTTCTGAAACTTCTTCTTCTGTACTACGTATGTTGAAAAATTTGTAAAATTATTTCGATGCCTGTGAAAAATTTCTTAAAATGATTGTAGGACGTTCGAAGGGCATCTATAAAAAAGAGCTTTAGTAAGCTAACCGAACCTGAAGATACCATATCACAGCTTAATTAAAAAGAGCAATATAATTACCGTAGTTTAGTAAGCTAACCGAACCTGAAGATACCATATCACAGCTTAATTAAAAAGAGCAATATAATTACCGTAGTTTAGTAAGCTACCCGAACCTGAAGATACCATATCACAGCTTAATTAAAAAGAGCAATATAATTACCGTAGTTTAGTAAGCTAACCGAACCTGAAGATACCATATCACAGCTTAATTAAAAAGAGCAATATAATTACCGTAGTTTAGTAAGCTACCCGAACCTGAAGATACCATATCACAGCTTAATTAAAAAGAGCAATATAATTACCGTAGTTTAGTAAGCTACCCGAACCTGAAGATACCATATCACAGCTTAATTAAAAAGAGCAATATAATTACCGTAGTTTAGTAAGCTAACCGAACCTGAAGATACCATATCACAGCTTAATTAAAAAGAGCAATATAATTACCGTAGTTTAGTAAGCTAACCGAACCTGAAGATACCATATCACAGCTTAATTAAAAAGAGCAATATAATTACCGTAGTTTAGTAAGCTACCCGAACCTGAAGATACCATATCACAGCTTAATTAAAAAGAGCAATATAATTACCGTAGTTTAGTAAGCTAACCGAACCTGAAGATACCATATCACAGCTTAATTAAAAAGAGCAATATAATTACCGTAGTTTAGTAAGCTACCCGAACCTGAAGATACCATATCACAGCTTAATTAAAAAGAGCAATATAATTACCGTAGTTTAGTAAGCTAACCGAACCTGAAGATACCATATCACAGCTTAATTAAAAAGAGCAATATAATTACCGTAGTTTAGTAAGCTACCCGAACCTGAAGATAACATATCACAGCTTAATTAAAAAGAGCAATATAATTACCGTACTTTAGTAAGCTAACTGAACCTGAAGATACCATATCACAGCTTAATTAAAAACTAACTTTTAATTGAGATATTCCCAGTAAAACATGTTAAATTTAACAACGAATTCTTTTCATCTATGTGACAAAATTATTTTAAAATAATATTATACCATAATGATTTAA
Source organism: Apeira syringaria (assembly GCA_934044485.1). Lineage (NCBI taxonomy): Eukaryota > Metazoa > Arthropoda > Insecta > Lepidoptera > Geometridae > Apeira > Apeira syringaria. Next base: position 21,089,983 of record OW203660.1, on the reverse strand, counting down.
TCAATATTGCATATTAACATTCGAAGAAACACACTTTAATATAAATCGATCAAAATTCTTCAATCTGGAGTCTTTTCTTTGATTTTCTGTTTATTTTGGATGCGTTAGTTACTCCCACAAAAATGAATTATTTGATTATTGTCTCCAGTAAACTGTTTGTTCCAATTTAACACAATCATTAAACAAAATCCATTACATCCCTTCAAATTTTAACTAACCAAAGATAACCTTTAATAAACTTAAAGTATTAGGGTAACAGAAGCAACGAGGATGTTACATTTAATAATTCATAACGACCAATATAGTCAGATCCTTCTAAAACTTTCTCCGTTCCAAAATAGAGTATATTCGTATTTTGAAAAGGAAACAACGGGATCACAATTGGCTGGTCATTAAAGTGAAGCATCCGGTGCATCTAATGAGTACCAAATGAGTGGGTTAGGACACAATCGATTTGTACCCGTGAAGCGGTAATGCTTTCCGCTGTGATTCTAATTTCAAAAATTAAGTTCGTTAAAAATAATTTGTCAGGACATTACTGATCGCTACTAGAGCTGCAGAAATATCAACTAACTAGCTGCGCCCCGTGGTTTTACCCGTGCGGTGATGATTGATGATAATGATGATGATATGTGGCCTATGTGCTATTCCGCGACCTGAAGTATCTACATACCAAATTGCATCCAAATCCGTCCAGCCATTCTGGCGTGATTGAGTAACAAACATCCAAACAAACATTCACATTTATAATATTAGTGGGATATATATACAGCTCTAAATACTCGTACCCATACTAGCAACTATTGTTGATATAGAAGCGAGCGAAATATAAAAATATATATTTGACTCTATATAATATTGTGATATTTCGAATCTTTTAAAGATTAATATTAATATAATTGTATATAATATATTAATATTAACAGATAAACTTTTGTTATATATGCATTTCTTATTACATATTTAATTATTTAGAAACTAAAAATTATGCATCAAATCCTTTTTTAACTGTCAATAATTCATCCATTAGTAACATAATCAATCTTTAATGATATCATAAAAATACATCAATTCAATAACTATTTTTACAGGTTTAATAGGCTTTCAGATTCTTGACGTTTATCATGCTTTTAACACATCATTCATAACTCAGCGGCATACTTTGTACACATATGTATTTGGCGCCGATTTTTTACTATTATTTACAAGGTAAATAAAGTTTTACTGTATGTCCATTCTTGGAATGGCCATCTTTGTTGATGGTCCTAAGTAAACACAATCCGTGGCTATTGATTTGCGATATCGGTTTATCGACTTGATAGATAGAATAGTTACTTTGATAAATTCACTTTGATAAAACTTTGCTAAGACGAATTGTATATTAAGACTTAAAAGATGAAGTTATCAAGGATTTGTATTATACAGTATTTGTATATATTTATGTATTGTTCTGTCTGAGATGGTACATATTTTGAGATATATACATGGATAGAAAACTTACTGCAAATCAGTTCGATACTGGTCGGAGAGTAATTATTTAGCAATCACGTGAGTCCTTGGTAGTTCTTAGAAAGTAATGATATAAAGATAGATTAACACTCTTTTGCAACAAAAAAAATTATTTAAATAAGTAGCTTAAATAAATGTGCTAAGTATAAAAGCAGTCTTATCGCTCATAGCTTTAACTTCCGATCATTTTCAAAAAGAGAATCAAATATTTGATATTAGAGCTTTTTTAGTTTATTTTCTTGAAAGTACGCATGTCCACATGTTTGAAAATTACCACTTATTTCATAAAGATTAATTCTTATTAAACATTACAAATAAACTTATTAAACAATTTGATTTCCCTTGCTGACGTATTATTAAAAAAATATTTCTTGCGGTAACGTGAAATGCGCTTGAACTGTGCCTTACACCAGAAGAAAGGGGATTAAAATGTCTAAAAATGTAATAGGTAGGTTAGGAGCTCGTAAGTCATCTGTTATGAACATTTTTGTGATATTTTAAAACATCATTAGCATTAGGCTTTTTCCCTCCCCTTCTGCCTGGAAACACCCGCGAGCATCTGCAATGTCATCGGCACCTATTAAACCCTTAAGTTGTTTTTTATTTATTGATTTACAATGCACCATAACTTTCTTTTATTGATATAACCTTTTGTAGTTATCGAACAGATTACAATGGTACCAACCCTAGAATACTAACTATAAGCATAACCGTGCGAGCGACGGAAGTCGGCCCCTTTACCGCCAACCTCCGCGCATCCTCCGCGATGTTGGTACGACTGATGCATTTGCAATTTCTTTGGGAAAATCGTGATTAGGCACAGGCATACGCTATAACATAAAATTTGCTTCAATTATCAATTATAGCTGCCCTACAAAAAAAAATCTGTTGAGTTAATAATGCGGAAGATTTCGGAAAACGTTGTTGTTACTTCTATATTTGGGTCAGTGGTCAGTCAGTGGATATTAAAAAGAAGTGTATATATATATATATTTGTGGAAGCGTAAAATACAGTTCATTTTCAATCGACGGTCCCGTGGCGCAGTGGTTTGTGTCATCGACATGAATTCTGTGTCTCCGGGACCCTGGGTTCGAATCCCGGCAGGGGCAAACATTTGTGCGATGAGTGTAGATGCTTGTCCCGGGTCTTGGATGTTTGTGTGCTGTGATTGTGTGTGTCCATGCCTCCCGCGATACAGGGAATCCTAGTGCGGGGGTCTGAGTGAGACGAAGAAAAAAAAAAATTTTGAGTATAGTAGACAAATCGAGCGATTTCTCGTGGATTGCATTCCTCATTCCACTGACGGACGATTTTTAATAACGATAGGAAATTTGCGTTTCGTAAATTCCATGTATGTTCTATACACACTGTCACTACTTCCAATGCCAACACTACTGTCACTCATTTACATTATTTTTTTAACTTTATCGTCCTGGCGTTTGACCACTATCACACTCGATGAACGGTAACGATGTGGTCGAAGATGTAATCACGCTAGACTTAGAATGTTTACTGGCTCTCAAGGGCTGCTACCTGAACACTATGTGTTTGGTGACAGTTTTTTAACTTATGGGTGGTAGCTAGCCAGGCAGGTACCTATTCAAAAGTATCCTATGACTATGTTGAGAATTTTATAACGGACTTAGCTTCACCGGAAGAGCTCAATCCGTTGCCGAGAATCGATCCAGCGTACGTCAGTACTCTTTGTTAAGTTCTGGTCATAACTGGTATGTACTTACTATATATGTTATTACACTTTACGTATTCAGTTATTAGCACCACAGCGAATGAAAAATATTTAAATATTACTTACTCTGTCCTGAGCAGCATTGTGAACCTGTTGTTTTAACTCTTCGACCAAAAACATGCCACTTCCAGAAAATACATTATCCAGTTGAGTCAATCGAAAGGTAGACGTTAATGGAACAAAGTTCAAAAATATGTTAATTTAACGGTAAGTAAACAGTTTTAGTAGTAAAAAGTATTATTGTGCGTTAGAAACGAAAACGAGAAATACATTATCCGTGTGGATGAAACCGCACAGTGTTGCTAGTCTTATATAAAATACGGAGAAAGAACACAAAGATAAAAGCTTACCTATGCCTATATTTAAATGCTTTATCAAAATACTTTTCCAGTTTTATTTATAAGAATACAACATTGAGTTCAATATATTTTTAGAAGGTATCTATACTGTCTTATATCAGATTTCTAGCGTGTTTTTTGCACATTGGATTTTTTTCTAATTCTTCACGTTTATTCACGATTCATGATTGTGCGGGTAAAACGTGACGCCTAAGCAGCCTTGCCGATCGTGGTATTAGTATGCATCTAATGTTGTTTTGACATCCAAGAATACAGTCTCCAAGATTTCTCTAGTAAAATTTTAATTCATAGCTGTGTGTCGTGGTCTGTTTTTACATATAAATATCATGTCTACAGTTTTGCGCGTGTCAAAATGGCAGTTTCATAAATTATATGTAGTAATGTATTCGTAAATACGATAAACAACGAGGGAGCAAAAATGTTGCTGATATATGGAAGGATCAGTTTGTTGGTATGTTCGACTATAACTTACGGACGAAGGACACACGGACACTAATATTATAAACGCGAAAGTTGTTGGAATGTTCGACTATAACTTACGGACGAAGGACACACGGACACTAATATTATAAACGCGAAAGTTGTTGGTATGTTCGACTATAACTTACGGACAAAGGACACACGGACACTAATATTATAAACGGAAAGTTGTTTGTATGTTCGACTATAACTTACGGACGAAGGACACACGGACACTAATATTATAAACGCGAAAGTTGTTGGTATGTTCGACTATAACTTACGGACGAAGGACACACGGACACTAATATTATAAACGCGAAAGTTGTTGGTATGTTCGACTATAACTTACGGACGAAGGACACACGGACACTAATATTATAAACGCGAAAGTTGTTGGTATGTTCGACTATAACTTACGGACGAAGGACACACGGACACTAATATTATAAACGCAAAAGTTGTTGGTATGTTCGACTATAACTTACGGACGAAGGACACACGGACACTAATATTATAAACGCGAAAGTTGTTGGTATGTTCGACTATAACTTACGGACGAAGGACACACGGACACTAATATTATAAACGGAAAGTTGTTTGTATGTTCGACTATAACTTACGGACGAAGGACACACGGACACTAATATTATAAACGCGAAAGTTGTTGGTATGTTCGACTATAACTTACAGACGAAGGACACACGGACACTAATATTATAAACGCGAAAGTTGTTGGTATGTTCGACTATAACTTACGGACGAAGGACACACGGACACTAATATTATAAACGCGAAAGTTGTTGGTATGTTCGACTATAACTTACGGACGAAGGACACACGGACACTAATATTATAAACGCGAAAGTTGTTTGTATGTTTGTGTGTCTTTCACGCTGAAACGGCTGAACGGATTTGCATAAACTTTGGATTGAGGATTAATTTATTTGAATTATTATTTAAAAAAAATTAAATTATTGACTGTTCCTGTGGGGTAACGCGACACAAACATCGTCAATACCATGTATCATTTCCCCGTGGTTGGGAAAAATATTGTTTGTCTCAATACCGCTTTAAGTTTCAATATTAGTTATAATATTAAAGGATTCTCATAATCGTTATTAATTCTCAGGGTTAATAGGTTGATAGTGAAATTCACACACAGAAAAGCATCGTTCTCTGAATTACCGGTCCAGATAAATTAAAAATTTAAGAAATGAGATAATTTAAGAAATCTGTACTTAGCGTCGATTTGTCTGTCTAATTTGAGAAATTTGATGACTGTTCAGTCAGTGTCAGTGCTCCAAAAAACATTCATCGCAGAAACGATGTCTAAACTATTGAGCAAAGATTTATTTTATGAGAAATGTGTTCTTCCTAAAGACAAACTTATAGCAACTCTTATTACATTTGAATCTCAAGCAAGTAGATATAGTATAGTTTTTCTGTATGTTATACTCATTTTTTTTATATCTCCTCCGTCATTGACTCATTTAAAAACAATTTCCCTACTTCACTCCACAGCTCATGAAAGCGCAGTTAAACGGCTCGTTCGTTCGATAAAAGTGATCATAAAAAGAATGTCAAATTGTTCGTGACACCATATCCACCTACCGCAGTGAATTCCGTGAAACGGCCGTAAAGGATTATCCACCATCTATGGTATAGCAACGTTCGATAACTGCTAATGAAGGGGTCGCACTAAAGGGCTCGCTAGCCTGGGGCGAGTCGACCCTGTAACCTGTAACTCTATGGTGGCAATAATAGGAAGGGACATTTTCACCTTTTCAAAATGGCGATGGTTTTTAATTGTTTTATTTGATTGAAACACTGCAACTGACTGTTAATAATATACATTTTTTCAAAGTTCCAAAATCTGCACCCTATAGATGAAGTCAATCTTTTAAAAAATATCTTTGTGTCACATGCTTTACGTTTGAACAGAATAAGTTAAATAAATAAAAAATCCAGTATTTCGAGCTGAATTTCACAGTTACAAGTGTTTTGTTAGTAATTACATAACAAGAAGTAATTACAGAATAAGTTACACGTTCTTTTATTCAATTGAAACTGAGAGGAACTACAAAATTTAGTTGTTTTTGAGTGACTCTGATCTGACTTTATTGAGCTAATTTGTATAAATAAAGATTCATAGTCATAGTTAACAATTTTTCATCTTTCCTAATTAGGCGATCCTAACCCTACTAACATTAGTAGATGCGAAAGTTTGTGAGTAGATGTATGGATGTATGTTTGTTATTCTTTCACGCCTAAACGGCTGGATAGATTGGGATGAAATTTGGTATGGAGATAGCTTATACTCTGGATTAACACAATAGTGTATTATCATCATCACCATTCTCACCGATTTTCATCACCACGTGGGTAAAATCGCGAGGCGCAGCTAGTTTTACATAGTTTTCCTTTAAACATACAGGGAAAATAACTTTACGGGGTTGTTTGCCATATAGCGCATTTTATCAATATTAGCCATTTTTTTGTCATACCTACTAATGTTAAGTTAATTCATCTGCACAAATACAAGAGATACATAGATCTCTCATAAACAAAATTTTATATATAGTCACGAAATGTAACTCGAAAGTGGCGATGATGCTTAAAATGTCGTAAAAATTTTACGGTTCAAATGAAAATAAATAGTTTTCCACCGTGTTCCATTTGAGAGGTACAATAAAATGTTTACAACATGGGGAAAATAGACGGGATTACTGGGCTATTTCGTAATGCAGTATTTATAACGATAACAATGTTATATTTCAGCGGTTTTCTTCTAGAGAGATCTTTGAAAAACAAAATCTCGTATAACAACTCCTATGTGCGTTTTTTCGTAATAGCTTTCGTCAATTGAGAATAAAAATTCAGTCAGAGAAAATGATTCTAGGTATTAAGATTCTAGATCTAGCGTGATAACATCCTCGACCACATCGTCACGACCATCAAGTGAGATAGTGGTCAAACGCTAGATCTATACAGTATAAAAAAAAGATAAAAACTACGGCATTTTAAATTATACTCCCAATTCAAAATATTGTAAAATTCAAATATGTACAACAAAATAAAGAAAGAACATAATAATAACCATCAAACTGTATTACATTTTTTTACAAAGATCTATAAATAAAAAAACGGCTTTTAAGTTACTGTCAGCAAGTCTACGGCAAGTTACTACAAAGGTGGCAACATTAGCTCTTTGAATAGCCAAACTTATTTGTTCGCCGAGGTAGGCGCCAGCTCTTTAGTCAACTGTGATTTCTACTAGCCGTCTGGTCATCTCTTTCAAAAAGCGACGTGCTTGAGTACCTACCCCACGGACCCATGGTAAAATAAAATATTTAATATACTTACATATGATGATAATCTACATTCGGATATCGGGTTAAATTTAATTGTTAACTTGAGCCCAGGTTTTATCGATACAGGTTTGCCTAGTGAGGAAACCAAAAGATATTCTCGCTAAGAGATTACATTGCCTGCAAAAGATATAAATATATATTATGTATAGTGTGTTGTGTATTTTTCGAAGCATGTCAAATAGTGTCATAATTATGTATGTAATTTTAGTTCTATATAAGTAATAGCTATTATATCTTTTGCAGTAATAAATATATTTTTCATTTCATTTTTCATTTTCATATGATCACTTACGGCTTTGAAAACCTATGTGCATATTACACCCGGATAGATACATAACAAAATGACTAAAATGATGGGGGTAATTTTGCACTCCCCACTGCCCGTGAACAATTGATTTCGAGGAAATATTTGATCTATAATGTACCATGGACAATATTACTTGTAGCCGAATATAAGACGATTTTTTTAAAGTGACTTCCCGTATAACTAAAACTTAAAACATTATTAAATTAAGTTGGTTTCACTTATTCGTATACTACATATCTATGGAAAGGTAGTATATGCGAATATACACTATCAATCTTTACCGGTACTACTTAATCAACCCTAGACCTCGCTATAAAAGCTTTTAAGCTTATTAATTTTATCCTGTTCCGTATTTTAAGGCTTATTTTCGCGTAAAACAGCGAATAATTATATCTGAAATAGAAAATAGTCGTTATTTTTGGTGTGACGCATGGGAATGCTATGTGACGTAACAAAGTCCCCCAAGATGGTCGTCCTACAGTTCGACCGTTAGGAAGTCTTAGTCCCAGTTGCGCCAAACATTTTGTCCAAGTTTTTTGCCCAAAACTCATCACAAACTTGCAGGAAAAACGTCCGAGAATCTCGGATATTTTGGTTGGTGCAAGTGGGCCTAAGGTGGCTGAGGCATTCAAGTACAGTGCAGAGTCATCTTTTCCCTCTCTTCATTAGAGTATATTAACTCTGGCCAGTAGCAGAATATATAGCAGTATGTATGAAGCATCTTGGCTTTTCTAACTTGGTCGAGGATTCAGCTTATTTCCACGCAAATATATTATTGGTGTCAGATTATTTTGAGATTATACAAATGTCCAGCTCGGTTGTAGTTTATGGTGATGTCTTCAAACGATGCGTGGACAGTGAGCTTTAATTTATCATTACATACATTTATGACTACTTATATTATTTAAGTTTAATAAAACTGGTTAAGCGCGAGTGGTTTCGCACATATTCCTTACCTATCATCGTATAAGATACAGCACGATGTACCTTTTAAATTTTCTATTTTGATAATATTATATCTAATAGAGCAATCGTGAGTACTATTCAAATGTAGAACACCATTTTGTATATCGCCAATAGATTTCGAAGCGCACGCTAATTAATGACTTTTATAGGGCAACATTTTGATACATTGGGTTATATTTTTCCATTATAGGCAGGGATTTCAATTTGTAAAAAATATTTATAATATCACCTATGTTACTCAGTAAAGATGTAGCTTTCTAATGGTGAAAGAGTTATTCGATCAAGGATTTTTGGGTTAAATCTTTTCTAACAAACAAACAAACAAAAATGAAATCATTCGTCATTAATGTATATATAACAAATATAGCATTAGCATAGCATAGAACCCACGAAGTATTTTACTGCCATATCCAGTATGCATACAGACAGATAACATGTGGAATTAATTTCCTAAATCTGTGTTTCCGCTTGGGTAAACATCGGTGTCTTCAAGTCACGAGTTGTGATATATATATATATTTATCTTCTAGGTAGGTGTGTTTGATCCACAGATCCTAGGGGTTATCTGTGGTTTGATCCATTGTAGACCACATCATGACTTAACATCAGGTCAGATAGTGGTGATACGCCTGCTTATTCCCAATAAAAAAGAAACTGAGAAAAAAATACTGACCATTCCATAGTTCAAGACAACCAAACAAAAAGATGGCATTTCAACGATAATCATTCTGAATAATTGCATGCTACAAGGCTATAAACAGTAAAAGTTTTTTCAACTTCAAAAGAAACTAGACATAAAATAATGTTATTTGCACCTTGAAACGGAGCAAAAAATAGCATTTCAAATGAGCATGCTCTCTGTTAAACTAGGTAAACTGTTACAGTGTAGCTCTCGAGTTTACTGAATTGTACTATATTGTTTTTAATTTCAATGTTTCATGTATTACTGTATCCTGTAGGCATGGTAATTATAAATAAGAATCAAAACAAACATTTAATTCAACAAACCCATTTCTTTCAAAATTTTCCATTGATTTTTCTCGTACCTTAACATATGGTATAGATGTAGCAACTTTACTCCCGGAGAGTGCCAATCTGCCAAGTAGCAAAATCCATTGCTTGAAGAATCAACTTGGTTCACTTCACTTACCCACTCGAAAACATCGTGCTTTCTGGTAGGTAACTGAATTCGGGAGTATTCAAATTTTGAAGGAATATAATAATCATTTTATGATTTAACTAGAAGTATTTCTGCTGTGAAACCTTGAAATTAGGAATCAGACATGGCAACAATCGGTCCACAACAACAATCAGAGGTTTGCGCCTAGGTCAGGAGTATTCATTGGAACAGAACGCACTCTAATTCAAAATTGTAAATATCGAATGACCACATTAATTTATAACGTCATTAATATTGCTGATCGCGCGTTTTTGATCTTCATTCTTCACGTGATCATCACTTCTATCTTACAATATATCATAATAAATCTCTGACGTAAGAAACGGACGCTCTAGTTTGATCAATATGACTCTTGCCTGCTATTTCTGTGCCTATCTAGGCGTTCGTGCTTACTCTGATATTTGCACCATCAAAACAGTATATCTGGATGACCATTAATTATTTAAGTCATTTTTATGGCTTTTGGCATGTTTTTCATTTTTATTTTCCTTTGCAATCCTCGTGTCATTATTGTCATTAACGTTATGATTTATATCATTATAATGATTTATAATATCATTATTCTTTATATTCAACTGGAATATTCTTTATATAATTATTAGGGTGTATAAGTCACAATTTGCATTAAAGTATCAGCCTATTACAGTAAATTATATTCAAACTTTACTATGGTTCAATTCAATTCAAAGGCTACCGTGGTAGCAACCACGCGATCCAATCAGAGCTGTAGTTCATAAGAGTTTTTGGATTAGTTGATTACGCAAAAAAGAGTAATGGCTAAGCCATGCCGAACGAATAGTGATGATTGTAAGATATTCAGATAAATATAAACGAATTATTGCTAGGTCTCTCTCAATTTCTATGAATGATATGCTTTGAGGAATTGATAGGTAATTTATTCTCGTCCTTAAAATAATGTTTAGTTAATATAATCTCAGATTCTTGTGTGCATCGGTACTATATGTGTAATTCGCCCAATATTTTCCAAAACGCTTACTTTAGGTCAGTCACTGTCTAGATCCAACATCGGTATCAATTATTTGATTGTGCAACCACCACCTTTCAATAAATAGAACACATAATTGTATACTGTAGACTTACAGTCCGGCAGATGTATACTGTTTGCTCATTTGGCGCGTTACTTTTATCCCTTATTCATCATTTTATTCCAAAAGTTTTTTTCAAATGTAGACAGAATATTGTTCATGCCATTATAGAAACTGACGCAAAAGTAAAAACGAATCATTTTCGCTAATCTCGAAATAATTTCCAGTGCTGGCGAGCTTACGGTCTGTCATTGACAAATTCCCTTCATGCGAGAAGCGACCTGTGCAGCTGTCTTCTCTAAATATTTGCACACTATGATATACCTTTAATGTGTATTACTCTATAGGACCAGTTCATTGAGCCCGATCTATATTTGCTATTGGAAGGGAAACTGCACCATTAGCGCCTGTGTTGTGCTAGTCAATGAAACGGACTACTTAGTAGTCAGAACGGCTTCTGTTTTTGGAATGTTTCTCAATATAGGCCGAATAAGTAGTAATGTACGTGGAAGTTTAACGGTAACAATTTCATAAAAATGTATATTATAAAGCATAAAATACGTTTTCGTGATCCATCATCATTCATCATCGTCGTACTAACTCATGTGAGGATTAGTATGCTTGTAAATTTACAAAATTACTTAGAACTTATGTTTCTTTTGGAATCTTTTGTTTGCTTATATACTCTCATGATATATTATTAATACCTTTTTTTATACCGTATAGATATACATATAGCGTTTGACCACAGCCGACGCTCCCACCGCTGAACTATCATCATTTATAAACTTCATACTTTCAATCCTCTACGATTATATTTTTAAGTCACGAGCCTTCTAGGCTTGCGTGCTACATCTTAGACCGTGTCATCACTAAACATCAGATGAAATATTGGTCAAACGCTATCTTATAAACTAGGTATAAAAAACTTGCAATAAAGAGACCACAAGATAATGATACATTATCTTTATTGCTAGTTTGACATCTTATCATTACTTAAAATAAAATACCAAAAATAAGGCAAGTGTTACAATTGTAGAACGCAGTAATGTATTATTGGTATACCTTACAAAACTGCAACGATTATTAGTCATAAAAATGACATCAACTAAGTTTCAACGAATCTGTAACAAAGGTAACTCTACAATTATGTTTACAGAAAGAAATAAATTTCCAAAACAGAAATCTAGAAAATGTATTACAAATAGTATATTCAACTTTCCATCATATCCTACGATTGTTGCTTTCTTGATTTGCAAATCTTACTTACCAGAAGCATTCTAAAATTATCACATCAAAGAATCCAGAAGGGATCTAAATACTTTTTCCTCTTAAAGACCCACCATCAACCTTCCGAAATGTGCATTAGCAAAGGGCGAGACGGTTTGTCAACACTGACCGGGCTGAATGACAAATTATTCACTTACCAATATCTTGTACCATATGCCATCCGTTTTTGTAAAATTCGGTTGGCATCTTCTTTATCTACACGTGTTAAGGTTTCAATTTGAACATTAGCCCAGTTCGCGGTTGCATCCTGCGCTGGTCTTGGCAGGTTTTTGGATGCACATGTAGACACCATGTTCATTTTACAGTCTGATGCTATTCTAGGAATAATATTCCTTCATATCTCAGCGTATTTCGGTTCAGGTGCGCAGATGTCGAACTGTCTTCCTTTTGCAGAAATATCAGTAAGGGATACGCGATGTAATTTGTCATCTTACTCCATTTCTGTATGCGTCGCTCTCAATTTATTAACATCGTTTTTATTCTTATTGAATCTTGAACTTGATCCTTAATAAGGTTTGCTGACTAATTGTTGATGAAGTCAGTTTTGATTCTTTGTGTTAGTGTGTTAGTATGACACATGTCTTTTTATGGGGGCTATACAATCCTAGATGATTAGAATGATGCTGTTAGGCTTGACTTGTTAAGGCTTGATAATGACATAAAACTTTTTTTTTTCGAGTAAATCCGATTGACACCGGCTGACACAGCTGAATATTCGAAATGGTGTATTACCATTTCGAATATTCAGCTGTGTCAGCCACACAGTGTGTTCGCTATAACCCACCACTGGCTGATGCGAGTTGGCGGTAAGGTTAGTGGCCAGCCCAATGTCGTCGTTTTCATGCCACACATTGATCGGGACTGATGGCTTAACTTGACTTCAAAGCACGGCGGCGCTCAGTTGAAAATGCCATTTCACTCAAGTATAGTTAAATACATATAACATAGTAAATACCTTGAATGAACAAACTTTTAATTTATTCAAATACTATAATAAGTAAACCGAGATAAAATTCGTTTTTTTTATTTAATCTAAATGTTGGAAAATAATTTATTCAGGCTTGCTTATCGATCTGTTAAAAATATTGATGTCATGATTTGCATTCGATAAAGTATAAAGTGAAGCGCTTGCAAGAATGACAAACGCAGTCTGTCTGTATATTTACAAACCAAATTCAAAAAGTCATACCAACTTTGTTTTGCAAAAGCTACCGCTTTTACGAGCCCCAACGGGCGGTATTCACAAAGAAATAGGTTTGTCTGTATGTTTATTGAGAATTTTCTCACGAACATGTGCAGGAACTGCGATGCAGTGGAGCCGCATTAGTATGGAGAAAGTTATGTTTAATTTATTTCGACGATTTGTAATGCGCAGACTCAATGAGATCCTGTAGTTAAGTTATGGTAACTATTAGTTACCATAAGTAAGAAAATTATCCTTGTTGTGATTTGAAAATCTATTAGTAATTAATGAAGTTATTGATTTTCTGAAATAAATATATACATTACTACATTTGATTCAAGAAAAATTAACCAACAATAAAATATAATCAAGGAATTAATGATTACAATTCAAAGATGACATAATCATTACCGTACAATACAGTACGATTGATCTATCACCAAACATTCGGTGTCATTGCCAGATTTGTTTGAGTGTCGATCGATATATTTTTAGTTAATTCATATTTCTTGTTATACCAAATTGACGTCATATCTTCACTAACCAGTCGTTTATGTAGAACCTTATATATGCAGTAGCCTGAATATTAATAATATGGCTCTGCTCAATGACTTTGCTCTATTTTTAATACTTACTGTGTGATTATAATTAATTTATGATTCAATTCAGTCATGTATTGTCTCCGATGGAGCATAAATTTCAATAAAACCTATAGTCTCCATTATGTTTCTTGTTCCATGTCCGAGGAGCAGATTTATTGCCACTTTTTGCTCGGTTTATTTGCTTTAAAAAGACATCGTGTCAAGTTGCACAAAAAATGTCATAACGAGCCTGACCTTAGGTAACCGTTAAAGATGAGCAGTTTTTTATGATCATGTTTGCTCGTAGAGGCGATCTTAATCAATTGGGTCAAGAAATGTCCAATGCGGTCACAACTTGAATGTGTTACTGCTAACCGGTGTGAAGTTAGCGGCCAAAAGTTAGCGGCCTTCGATAACCCGACCAAATGAAGAAGTCGCACATTAAAAAATATCTACTATAATATATAAGCGAAAAGACGAAATAAAGAGAAGTGGGAGATGGAGTAAGATTCAAGGGTGAATCTTATGTTACTAAAAGAACGCCGGGCGTACAAGTGCGAAAAAGTCATTAGATCTTTGGCCTCTCGGTGTTATCCTGCAGATTTGACCGTGTTAACGAAGAGGTATCAACTTGCGAATAGTACTGTTAGATAGCTCTTTTATTAAACTTCAAAATACATATTGTAAAAATTAGTGCGGACGTTTGCAAGAGTCCAAATATATTATTTTTTTATTAGCCGCTAGTTTGCCCACGAAGATTTGACCGTGTTATCGAAAAGGTATCAACTTGCGAGTAATACTGTAAGATAGCTCTTGTGATGTACTTTCTAACGTATATCGTAAAAATTAGTGCAGACGTTCGCAAAAGTCAAAAAAGTCCGTTTTATTTAAAAAAATTGAGATTTTTGCAGATTTGACCATGTTATCGAAAAGGTATCAAGTTGCGAGTAATACTGTTAGATAGCTATTGTGATGTACTTTCTAACATATACCATGAAAATTAATGCAGACGTTCGCAAAAGTAAAAAAAGTCCGTTATACTTAAAAAAATTGAGATTTTTGAATATTTGACCATGTTATCGAAAAGGTATCAACTTGCGAGTAATACTGTTAGATAGCTCTTGTGATGTACTTTCTAACATATATCGTGAAAATTAGTGCAGACGTTTGCAAAAGTCAAAAAAGTCCGTTTTACTTTAAAAAATTAAGATTTTTGCAGATTTGACCATGTTATCGAAAAGGTATCAACATGCAAATAGTATAGTTAGATAGCTGTTGTAATAGGCTTTCAAAAACATATTGTGAAAATTAGTGCAGACGTTTGCAAGTGCCCAAATATATTATTTTTTTAATAGCCGCTAGTTTGCCCACGAAGATTTGACCGTGCTATCGAAAAGGTATCAACTTGCGAGTAATACTGTAAGATAGCTCTTGTGATGTACTTTCTAACGTATATCGTAAAAATTAGTGCAGACGTTCGCAAAAGTCAAAAAAGTACGTTTTATTTAAAAAAATTGAGATTTTTGCAGATTTGACCATGTTATCGAAAAGGTATCAAGTTGCGAGTAATACTGTTAGATAACTCTTGTGATGTACTTTCTAACATATATCATGAAAATTAGTGCAGACGTTCGCAAAAGTCAAAAAAGTCCGTTTTACTTAAAAAAAATCAGATTTTTGCAGATTTGACCATGTTATCGAAAAGGTATCAACATGCGAATGGTACCGTTAGATAGCTCTTGTAATAGGCTTTCAAAAACATATTGTGAAAATTAGTGCAGACGTTTGTAAGTATCCAAATATATTATTTTTTTATTAGCCGCTAGTTTGCCCACGAAGATTTGACCGTGTTATCGAAAAGGTATCACCAACTTGCGGGTAATACTGTTAGATAGCTCTTGTGATGTTTTTTCTAACGTATATCGTGAAAATTAGTGCAGACGTTCGCAAAAGTCAAAAAAGTCCGTTTTACTTAAAAAAATTGAGATTTTTGCAGGTTTAACCATGTTATCGAAAAGGTATCAACTTGCGAATGGTACCGTTTGATAGCTCTTGTAATAAGCTTTCAAAAACATATTGTGAAAATAAGTGCAGACGTTTGTAAGTGTCCAAATATATTATTTTTTCATTAGCGGCTAGTTTGCCTACTAAGATTTGACGATTTCATTTTCGTCATTCGTTTTCACAAGAGCTATCTAACAGTATTACTTACAAGTTGATACCTTGTCGATAACACGGTCAAATCTTCGTGGGCAAACTAGGGGCTAAGAAATAATTATTATTTTTGGACTCTTGCAAACGTCTGCACTAATTTTCACAATATGTTTTTGAAAGCCTATTACAAGAGCTATCTAATTGTACCATTCGCAAGTTGATACCTTTTCGATAAAATGGTCATATTTGCAAAAATCTCAATTTTTTAAAGTAAAACGAACTTTTTCAACTCTTGCAAACGTCTGCACTAATTTTCACGATATACGTTAGAAAGTACATCACAAGAGCTATCTAACAGTATTACTCGCAAGTTGATACCTTTTCGATAACACGGTCAAATCTTCGTGGGCAAACTAGCGGCTAATAAAAAAAATATATATTTGGACACTTGCAAACGTCTGCATTAATTTTCACAATATGTTTTTGAAAGCCTATTACAAGAGCTATCTAACTATACCATTCGCATGTTGATACCTTTTCGATAACATGGTCAAATCTGCAAAAATCTTAATTTTTTTAAGTAAAACGGACTTTATTGACTTTTGCGAACGTCTGCACTAATTTTCACGATATACGTTAAAAAGTACATCACAAGAGCTATCTAACAGTATTACTCGCAAGTTGATACCTTTTCGATAACATGGTCAAATCTGCAAAAATTTATTTTTTTAAAATAAAACGGACTTTTTCGACTTTTGCGAACGTCTGCACTAATTTTTACGATATGCGTTAGAAAGAACATCACAAGAGCTATCTCAGTATTACTCGCAAGTTGATACCTTTTCGATAACACGGTCAAATCTTCGTGGGCAAACTAGCGGCTAATAAAAAAATAATATATTTGGACACTTGCATACGTCTGCACTAATTTTCACAATATGTTTTTGAAAGCCTATTACAAGAGCTATCTAACTATACCATTCGCATGTTGATACCTTTTCGATAACATGGTCAAATCTGCAAAAATCTCATTTTTTAAAGTAAAACGGACTTTTTGGATATTTGCAAACGTCTGCACTAACTTTCACGATATGCGTTAGAAAGTACATCACAAGAGCTATCTAACAGTATTAATCGCAAGTTGATACCTTTTCGATAACATGGTTGAATCTGCAAAAATCTCAATTTTTTAAAGTAAAACGGACTTTTTTGACTTTTGCGAACGTCTGCACTAATTTTTACGATATGCGTTAGAAAGTACATCACAAGAGCTATCTAACAGTATTACTCGCAAGTTGATACCTTTTCGATAACACGGTCAAATCTTCGTGGGCAAACTAGCGGCTAATAAAAAATTAATATATTTGGACACTTGCAAACGTCTGCACTAATTTTCACAATATGTTTTTGAAAGCCTATTACAAGAGCTATCTAATTGTACCATTCGCAAGTTGATACCTTTTCGATAAAATGGTCATATTTGCAAAAATCTCAATTTTTTAAAGTAAAACGAACTTTTTCAACTCTTGCAAACGTCTGCACTGATTTTCACGATATACGTTAGAAAGTACATCACAAGAGCTATCTAACAGTATTACTCGCAAGTTGATACCTTTTCGATAACACGGTCAAATCTTCGTGGGCAAACTAGCGGCTAATAAAAAAATAATATATTTGGACACTTGCAAACGTCTGCACTAATTTTCACAATATGTTTTTGAAAGCCTATTACATCAGCTATTTAACTATACCATTCGCATGTTGATACCTTTTCGATAACATAGTCAAATCTGCAAAAATCTTAATTTTTTTAAGTAAAACGGACTTTATTGACTTTTGCGAACGTCTGCACTAATTTTCACGATATACGTTAGAAAGTACATCACAAGAGCTATCTAACAGTATTAATCGCAAGTTGATACCTTTTTGATAACATGGTTAAATCTGCAAAAATCTCAATTTTTTTAAAGTAAAACGGACTTTTTTAACTTTTGCGAACGTCTGCACTAATTTTTACGATATGCGTTAGAAAGTACATCACAAGAGCTATCTAACAGTATTACTCGCAAGTTGATACCTTTTCGATAACACGGTCAAATCTTCGTGGGCAAACTAGCGGCTAATAAAAAATTAATATATTTGGACACTTGCAATCGTCTGCACTAATTTTCACAATATGTTTTTTAAAGCTTATTACAAGAGCTATCTAACGGTACCATTCGCATGTTGATACCTTTTCGATAACATGGTCAAATCTGCAAAAATCTCATTTTTTAAAGTAAAACGGACTTTTTGGACTATTGCGAACGTCTGCACTAACTTTTACGATGTGCGTTAGAAAGTACATCACAAGAGCTATCTAACAGTATTACTCGCAAGTTGATACCTTTTCGATAACACGGTCAAATCTTCGTGGGCAAACTAGCGGCTAATTAAAAAATAATATATTTGGACACTTGCAAACGTCTGCACTAATTTTCACAATATGTTTTTTAAAGCCTATTACAAGAGCTATCTAACGGTACCATTCGCATGTTGATACCTTTTCGATAACATGGTCAAATCTGCAAAAATCTCAATTTTTTTAAGTAAAACGGACTTTTTGGACCTTTGCGAACGTCTGCACTAACTTTCACGATATACGTTAAAAAGTACATCACAAGAGCTATTTAACAGTATTACTCGCAAGTTGATACCTTTTCGATAACACGGTCAAATCTTCATGGGCAAACTAGCGGCTAATAAAAAAATAATATATTTGGACACTTGCAAACGTCTGCACTTATTTTCACAATATGTTTTTGAAAGCCTATTACAAGAGCTATCTAACTATACCATTCGCATGTTGATACCTTTTCGATAACATGGTCAAATCTGCAAAAATCTCATTTTTTTAAAGTAAAACGGACTTTTTGGACTATTGCGAACGTCTGCATTAACTTTCACGATATGCGTTAGAAAGTACATCACAAGAGCTATCTAACAGTATTACTCGCAAGTTGATACCTTTTCGATAACATGGTCAAATCTGCAAAAATCTCAATTTTTTTAATTAAAACGGACTTTTTTGACTTTTGCGAACGTCTGCACTAATTTTTACGATATGCGTTAGAAAGTACATCACAAGAGCTATCTAACAGTATTACTCGCAAGTTGATACCTTTTCGATAACACGGTCAGATCTTCGTGGGCAAACTAGCGGCTAATAAAAAAATAATATATTTGGACACTTGCAAACGTCTGCACTAATTTTCACAATATGTTTTTGAAAGCCTATTACAAGAGCTATCTAACGGTACCATTCGCATGTTGATTTCTTTTCGATAACATGGTCAAATCTGCAAAAATCTCTTTTTTTAAAGTAAAACGGACTTTTTGGACTTTTGCGAACGTCTGCACTAACTTTCACGATATACGTTAGAAAGTACATTACAAGTGCTATCTAACAGTATTACTCGCAAGTTGATACCTTTTCGATAACATGGTTAAATCTGCAAAAATCTCAAATTTTTTAAGTAAAACGGACTTTTTTGACTTTTGCGAACGTCTGCACTAATTTTTACGATATACGTTAGAAAGTACATCACAAGAGCTATCTTACAGTATTACTCGCAAGTTGATACCTTTTCGATAACACGGTCAAATGTTCGTGGGCAAACTAGCGGCTAATAAAAAATTAATATATTTGGACACTTGCAAACGTCTGCACTTATTTTCACAATATGTTTTTGTAAGCCTATTACAAGAGCTATCTAACGGTACCATTCGCATGTTGATACCTTTTCGATAACATGGTCAAATCTGCAAAAATCTCATTTTTTTTAAGTAAAACGGACTTTTTGGACTTTTGCGAACGTCTGCACTAACTTTCACGATATACGTTAGAAAGTACTTTACAAGAGCTATCTAACAGTATTACTCGCAAGTTGATACCTTTTCGATAACATGGTCAAATCTGCAAAAATCTCAATTTTTTTAGTTAAAACGGACTTTTTTGACTTTTGCGAACGTCTGCACTAATTTTTACGATATGCGTTAGAAAGTACATCACAAGAGCTATCTAACAGTATTACTCGCAAGTTGATACCTTTTCGATAACACGGTCAAATCTTCGTGGGCAAACTAGCGGCTAATAAAAAAATTAATATATTTGGACACTTGCAAACGTCTGCACTAATTTTCACAATATGTTTTTGAAAGCCTATTACAAGAGCTATCTAACGGTACCATTCGCATGTTGATACCTTTTCGATAACATGGTCAAATCTGCAAAAATCTCATTTTTTAAAGTTAAACGGACTTTTTGGACTTTTGCGAACGTCTGCATTAACTTTCACGATATGCGTTAGAAAGTACATCACAAGAGCTATCTAACAGTATTACTCGCAAGTTGATACCTTTTCGATAACACGGTCAAATCTTCGTGGGCAAACTAGCGGCTAATTAAAAAATAATATATTTGGACACTTGCAAACGTCTGCACTAATTTTCACAATATGTTTTTGAAAGCCTATTACAAGAGCTATTTAACTATACCATTCGCATGTTGATACCTTTTCGATAACATAGTCAAATCTGCAAAAATCTTAATTTTTTTAAGTAAAACGGACTTTATTGACTTTTGCGAACGTCTGCACTTATTTTCACGATATACGTTAGAAAGTACATTACAAGAGCTATCTAACAGTATTACTCGCAAGTTCATACCTTTTCGATAACATGGTCAAATCTGCAAAAATTTAGTTTTTTTAAATAAAACGGACTTTTTCGACTTTTGCGAACGTCTGCACTAACTTTCACGATATACGTTAAAAAGTACATCACAAGAGCTATTTAACAGTATTACTCGCAAGTTGATACCTTTTCGATAACACGGTCAAATCTTCATGGGCAAACTAGCGGCTAATAAAAAAATAATATATTTGGACACTTGCAAACGTCTGCACTAATTTTCACAATATGTTTTTGAAAGCCTATTACAAGAGCTATCTAACGGTACCATTCGCATGTTGATACCTTTTCGATAACATGGTCAAATCTGCAAAAATCTCATTTTTTTAAAGTAAAACGGACTTTTTGGACTTTTGCGAACGTCTGCACTTATTTTCACGATATACGTTAGAAAGTACATCACAAGAGCTATCTAACAGTATTACTCGCAAGTTGATACCTTTTCGATAACATGGTCAAATCTGCAAAAATCTCAATTTTTTTAATTAAAACGGACTTTTTTGACTTTTGCGAACGCCTGCACTAATTTTTACGATATGCGTTAGAAAGTACATCACAAGAGCTATCTAACAGTATTACTCGCAAGTTGATACCTTTTCGATAACACGGTCAAATCTTCGTGGGCAAACTAGCGGCTAATAAAAAATTAATATATTTGGACACTTGCAATCGTCTGCACTAATTTTCACAATATGTTTTTTAAAGCTTATTACAAGGGCTATCTAACGGTACCATTCGCATGTTGATACCTTTTCGATAACATGGTCAAATCTGCAAAAATCTCATTTTTTAAAGTAAAACGGACTTTTTGGACTTTTGCGAACGTCTGCACTAATTTTTACGATGTGCGTTAGAAAGTACATCACAAGAGCTATCTAACAGTATTACTCGCAAGTTGATACCTTTTCGATAACATGGTTAAATCTGCAAAAATCTCAATTTTTTTAATTAAAACGGACTTTTTTGACTTTTGCGAACGTCTGCACTAATTTTTACGATATGCGTTAGAAAGTACATCACAAGAGCTATCTAACAGTATTACTCGCAAGTTGATACCTTTTCGATAACACGGTCAAATCTTCGTGGGCAAACTAGCGGCTAATAAAAAAATAATATATTTGGACACTTGCAAACGTCTGCACTAATTTTCACAATATGTTTTTGAAAGCCTATTACAAGAGCTATCTAACTATACCATTCGCATGTTGATACCTTTTCGATAACATGGTCAAATCTGCAAAATTCTTAATTTTTTAAAGTAAAACGGACTTTTTCGACTTTTGCGAACGTCTGCACTAATTTTTACAATATATATTTTGAAGTTTAATAAAAGAGCTATCTAACAGTACCATTCGCAAGTTGATACCTCTTCGTTAACACGGTCAAATCTGCAGGATAACACCGAGAGGCCAAAGATCTAATGACTTTTTCGCACTTGTACGCCCGGCGTTCTTTTAGTAACATAAGATTCACCCTTGAATCTTACTCCATCTCCCACTTCTCTTTATTTCGTCTTTTCGCTTATATATTATAGTAGATATTTTTTAATGTGCGACTTCTTCATTTGGTCGGGTTATCGAAGGCCGCTAACTTTTGGCCGCTAACTTCACACCGGTTTACTGCTAGGCAATGTATATTTTAGGGAGGTAAAGTTTTAAAGTTTATGAGGCTGTAATCTCTAGATCTACTGAACCAATTTTGAAAATTCTTTTACCATAGAAAAATCACGTTATTTGTGAGTGTCATAGACTTATCATCATCATCACCGCCGTTTTTTATCACCACACGGGTGAAACCGCGGGGCGCAGCTAGTTAGTTATAAGTAAGTATCTAATAATATTATGTATAAGAGTTATGTTTACGTTTTAAGCTACTTTGACAATAGAAATTTAAAAATCGTTTAACTTACAATTTAATGACTTATGGACAAATTTCGGCTAATGGCCTCTAGTAAGACGTAAAATATTTAGTTTGTGACAACCATATTCAGTTCCATCGAGTGGTATGACAAGGCAAGGGAAGCTTGTAGATTGGTGTCAATGGTAATCATGATGTGTGTATTTGCTAGGTCAAAGAGATGTTACTTGTACTTTGATTTGAAGTTGCTTACTTTCCACTAAATAAGTATATACTGAATAGAACACTTTGTTCTTCTACTTGTCCTCCTTTCCTTTTTTATTGTTTGTTGGTGGATTTTATACATTATTTTTTCCACAAATTTCTTTGCCTTCGTCACCACGAAATTCATGGAAAAATATTATGAAATAAACGTCACATAAATCACCGAATTAAGGTGGTTTTTCTTTCAAATGAAAAGCATACGTGATATACAGATCAACCATACAGTAAAAAAGCCAGATGTATAATCACTACATAGTATATAGCAAAGTCGCTTTCTCTGTCCCTATATCCCTATGTCTGCTTAAATCTTTAAAACTACGCAACGGATTTTGATGCGGTTTTTTTAAATAGATTTATATGTATAATAACAGCCATTAATGACATAGGCTATATATTTTATACCCGTGCGAAGCCGGGGCGGGCCGCTAGTTACTATATATGGTTACGCAAAATTAATAAAAAATAATAATTTTTAACAGGATAATGAGTATATTTTCAAAAGATTACTTCTATGAAATTTTAAGCATGTATGGAATAACAATTTGATAATAAAGCCGAGTTCCATATACCACAGGCGGGACTACTTGCTTGATGCATTAAGACCGATTAGTGTCGGTGCATACGAACGCAGTTCAGAGGTAACAAACATAAATATGTATAAAATTCAACGAATTGATAACATCCTTTCTTTTTAAAAGACGAAGGTTAAACTCCCATAAATTGTAAAATAATTTCTGTAAGCCTCTAAGGCTACCGAAAAAATATTACTTGGATACAATTATATTATATGTCTATATGAGGTAGATGTCGCACAAGCGCGTGGATACTGAGGCGGCAAAGTTAAAACAATCATCGCAATTTTGATTACGACGCATATTTCAAGCGCAAGTCTAAACATTTAGCTATCGTTTTCTATATGATTTGTACCGTATTATCTGTCGCAGTAAGCGTGTTTAAAATCTGAGCACCGCAGTATGAATATACGTCATCTTTAGTAAAACAAGGCTTGAATAAGAATCGCTAGTTTAGAAGAGTAAAGTCATAGTTTAAAAAATGTGCATAGAGAAAGCGTACAAACTTTGCAGAACCATTATGTCTATGAATACACAGTTTCATATCAGTCAAAAGTGGCAAAGTTAGGAAGATACAAATCCATGTATTTGTATAGTAAAACGAAACGGGTAGTAGCGCCTAGAGCATGTTTGGAATCAAAACAAGGAGCCCCCGGTAGTATTTCCGTCAACGATTCGGGGAAGTGGAAGAATGAATTCGTTTTTACCGAATTTATAGCGAAAGCTTCTCTCATTTATTTTTTTATTGTTATAAGTTTGCGTTTGACGACTGTCTCACCTGATGTTAAGTGATGCAAGGCACAATTAGAAAGTAGGACGAGCCAATTTGGCCCTGATGCTATACTTAATTGCTTGATTAATTTTTAATTTAATATTTCGCCAAAGAGTCGCCAAAAATGTCCAATGACGTTTGATACTGATTAATTAAATGGCGTAGTCTGGGTACGGATGAATATGCCCATAACACAGTTCTACGGAATGTATGTGCAATTAGGGTTCAGGGCTCAGAAGGCAGAGTGCTACCAACTGCGCCAACCGGCCAGTCTTCAGTTAATACTGTCTCATTAAAAGAATTGAAAAACCTGATCCTGGAGTCGTCAGGGCTTTAGAGCGACCATCGCTTGATCTTTCACTAGTCCACGTTGGATTGATTCATGGCCATCACATGCTGTATGATTCACCAAACTGCTTATTCTTGCAAAACATTAAAAGAGCCTCCCTAATCCTCCCTCCGTACTCCCAAGTCGCAACAACATAAGATTCTACAAAAGGAGACTCTCCATAACAAAGCCTTAAAACTATCTTCAACGGATCACAGTGCCCCAAGAGTTACATATATCAATAGGCGACAGCGATCGCTTGCCTTCAAGCGGCCCGTTTTCTTTGTTGCCCTTGTTGCCTTTAAAAAACTACCAGATTCACCAGACGTTCAGCCGGTGGAACAAAATAACCTTTACCACCCCAGCAATTCCAAGATTCACAAGTTTAATCCTGGCTATTTATACGAAGTAAATATTTGTACAAATCAGTGGCAGACGCCGGCCTTGAACCTAATGAGTTAAAGAGGGGGTCGGACTCGAAATAGCGTACTGCTAATTTGCATTGGGAAAGTGAAATAGGTTTATTTGCGATTGGGAAAGAGCATGATAAATAATTGTTAAATATATTCCAGTAAAAGAGCTTCATTAATAAAGTAAAAGATTAATTGATGTTACACATTGGAGATGACATTGATTGGTATTTTATTAGTTGCCGGGTATTTTTAGTCAGCACTAGTTTTAACCACGAGTAATCAATAAACAACCTAGAAACCTTTTTAAACCATTAAAACCTTTTTTAAAACTGTATCGATCTAACGTTTGTCCACTATCTCACTTAATGGTCAGTGACAATGTGGTCGAAGATGTTATCACGCTAGACCTAGAATGCTCTCTGGCTCTTAAGGACTGCTGCCTGAACACACTATGACGTGTTTGGTGATTGTTTGTAGTGTTTTTCAAACTTGAGTGTAGTAGCTAGCCAAACGGGTACTCGAGAAAGTACCTTACCAACATGCTGGGAATTTGATAACGGTGTTACCTTCACCGGAAGCTCAAGCTGTTGTTCGGGATCAAACCAGTGTCCGCCTGTTTAACAGCCGACGCTCACCCCGCTCAGCTATCGTCGCTTCAAATCATACTTTTTAATATACTTTTTTTCCGCGTAGTAGGAAACAATTTAATCAAATGAAAATTTGCCGTGGTAGTACCGGCCTAGAATAGTACTCCCCCATCTCTTCCCGCGGGTGCCGTAAGAGTCGGCTAAGGGACCACGTACCAGAAGGTGGGCAGCAGCGCCTTCTGAGGATTGTAAATCATACTGCGCTCGCCAACTCGCATGCCAAGCGTGGCGAGTATTGGCAAATCCCCCCTATATGGGGGAGGCATATGTCCAGCAGTGGACGCACATGGCTGAGAGAAGAAGAAGAAGAAGAAATGAAAATTTAGATTATTTTTATTTGGGATTGAAAGCACAGTGTCTGAAATATTATATTGCCAACCGTTACGCCAATACTGATGTACAAATTGTAATTGTAATGTAGTCATATTACATGCAAGAATAAAATGTAACTAACTTGCTGCACCCCGCCGCGGTTTCATCCGCGTTGACTAGGTACGGATTCCTCGTAATCCGAAGAATTCGTCTAACACTTTTTCCATAATCGTACCTGCACGGACGATCACCATTTTGGTTCAAATTACGCGTCTAAGACTATACTGTCATGGACGAATAGCTTATTTCAAACAAATCCTTAAAAACAATACCGTTAGAAAACGGTGCTAGTATCACGCGAATCATGCATTAGAAGACAAGTCTTAAATTGACTTTTTATTGCTACGTTGTGTAAATTTTTTCGACCGGAAAGAAGTTAAATTTAGTTAATAATGGAGTTTAAATTATACCTATAAAGTACCAACATTTATACAATTGGCCTGCTAACGTCTTAAACTACTGTCTTGAATACCTAAATATCTCAGAGATTTTTTAGGAATGCTTGCGAATCGCTGTATTATAATACAACTGTAAGAATCCTATTCTGCCACTCAGTAATGCTCAATGTGTCAATCTGGAATCGGATGCTGAATTTGGGCGTCGCCTGTCAAACTGACGGACACTGGTTCGATCCCCAACAACAGCTTGAGCTTCCAGTGAAGGTAATAAATTCCTAGCATGGTGGTAGGGTACTTTCGAATACCCGCGTGGCTAGCCACCACCCTCAAGTTTGAAAAACTGTCACCAAGCACATAGTGTGTTCAGGCAGCAGTCCTTGAGAGCCAGTGAGCAGTCTAGGTCTAGCGTGATAACATCTTCGACCACATCTTCACTGACCATCAAGTGAGTTAGTGGTCAAACGCTAGATCTATACAGTATAAAAAAATCTTTGTCATGACATAGCAGCTTCCACTTGTCACAGTCTGTTTCGTGGCTTCATGCATCAGAGATCTTTGTCACTCTTTGTGCCCAGTTGTTTGGACACTTGATCGGATTATCTTGTTGGACTGTGTTGGTCTTAGGGTTACTAGGGATCTTTATCCCTAGGTAATGGTAGAAATACTCGATGGTATGGATATAGAGGTAGAAGAAGACATGGATGGACTGTGGAAGAATATGTTTATGAAAGGTGTGAACACTGAGACAACTAATGGAAAAAGAAAACATGTTGTGCGTACCCCACCTAGTGTGGGATAAGGACAAGAAGAAGAGATGGTAGGAATAGTCGATGTAAATACTATTATCATCGTTTCACACATAGGACGTCACTGTTGAATAACTCCTCTCCAATGTACATATCTAAGGGCCAGTTGAACCGGTCCATGTCAGGGTGTTCTTATCAAGCCTTCCTGAGATCGTTCTCGAAGGTCACTTGTCCACACTAACAGTGCAGTTCTCTACGAATTTTATCTGTCTATAGGCATAGGTTACCAATAAACAAAAAAACATTGTTTATTTTTAATAAAGAAAGACATCTTGCATCTTGGAGAGGGTTAGCGGCATTTTGGGCGAGAAACATGTAATGTAAAGTTTAATAGCAATCGGTGTAATAGATACAATACTAGAATTATAGTAATAATAAGCAAGCCTTGACGATGACTGCACATTGACCACAAAAAACTAAAGTACCAGTGCAGTCAATTTGACCACTAATGTAGCCTTTTTTCGCGTCTACGTTTTTTATGTTTCTGCGCATTTTGCACTTAATTGGATGGTTACACTTTTTGCATAAAAGTTAAGATATTCACAATTCCCACTAATGATTGAAACTATAAAAATAAATGTATATACATATAAGACATTGGTTGGTGTGAATAGATTTGTTGATTGCTATAGGCTTTGATAAAAATCCGATAGCGGTATGAAGTCGTCTTAACTTACTTTTGCAAAGACCAAGACGCAGCCTGGTGCTTGCGTTTGCGGCTACTATTAGCTAAATAGACAATTTGGTGTCTTTTTACCTGTTTTTTTTCGTTGTTGGTAGAAATCACTATAAGCAATAAGACCGCTCTTTGTAAGTACCTTAGTTTAAGAGTATATATATGATATTTTTAAGATTATTCACATGGTAGGTAAGTGCAATAAAGAATTAATGTGATGTATTGTATTTTTTTAAACTCTTATTATTTCTAATAAACTAGAAAAAATATGAATTCTGATTGAACAAAATATGATTTCATTTAATAATATAATAGAAGAAAAAAAAATCATACGATCACATTGTTACTTTATCTAAAAGGATCCTTTATCTCACGGTAATGACAAATGCGCTTGAACCGTGTCTTACTCCAGAAGAATGGAAATTAAAAAATCAATAAATGTGAGTTAGTACATAGGTCACAGTTTAGGTAATAGTTTTTAATGGTCTGTAGGTTATCTGTACAGTACATTTTGTAATATTTGTTTAAGATGCTTTATTTGTATTAACAGTCAATTGCACTTTTGGTTACTTTCATCGTCATCATCCTCATCTAAGACTTAGGACCTCCATAGCTGGACATAATTATCAACTTTACGTTATTCAAAAATCCCTATTTAGTTATTTGACAATCGCTTGTCGAACAAGGGCTATTCTATAACGAGGACCTAATGATGTTTACACTGCACTTTAGTGGTTGTTTAACGATATGTTTGTCTATTTAGATATACGGTAGCTGTCTGTATGCTATTGTAAACACCACTTAACATCACTACTTAAAAGTATGTTTGATTTAATTTTAGTGTGAGTTATAAGCGTGAAAGTCAAAGTATAAATAACCAATCAGGTTTTATGTGATTGTAGGCAAATTGTTTATCGTTGTAGAAATAACTTTTAAATGATTGAACGATGATTATTTCTTTGAAAGTAATTCAATGTCTGTTATTTAAATCACATGCCCTTTGTGCAGTCGCTGCTATAAGGCTTTCGCAAAAAAACATCGGATTATATAATCAAGACACTAAGTAAATTAAATAAATAGAAGCACTCCACAGATTTTTAATTAGTTAATTACCTTTTACAACTGCTCACTAATTATATTTTAAAGCTAGTATTGTGTTTTACAATGCATGAGGTGTTAGCCTATAATTGGTTATGCATTAAGCCATTGTATTATAGTGTAAGGTAAACATTGTATGTATAAATGTTATAACTGTTGGTTGACCATAAAATAAAATAAATAAAATAAAAAGGCTTTTAATTTTTTTTTTTTTTTCAAACTAACGTAAGCTACTGTTTATCATACTTGATTACTAATAATATCATCACCATCAACATCGCAGTCATTGAAGGCAATAGTGATTATACAGGCTTCACCCATTGATCTCTTCAAGAAACGGCTGGAAGCGGCCTGCATCCAGTTTGTTCTTGCTATCTTATAAGGGTTCCAATTCTCTGATTTATCAAGGCAAGCAATTAGGCAAGGCACTTAGTTTGTAACCTCACTTAGTTGTTATTTAGTTCATCTAGATTAATTTCGCACCTGTTGTGTTACGCTTAGTTAGTAAAAAAAAAATCAAATGTAATTGAAAAAGGTACGGACCGTTGAGTTTGTAGTGTGTAGATTTATCAAAAAAAAAAAAGCAAGCAATTCATAAAAAATGCAATAGTAACCCGAATGTAATTATAAATCGCCGGTATAAATTGTCGGTCGCCGTGGCGCAGTGGTTAGTGTCATTGACATGACTTCTGTGTCTCCGGGACCCTGGGTTCGAATCCCGGCAGGGGCAAACATTTGTGCGATGAGTGTAGATGTTTGTTCCGGGTCTTGGATGTTTGTGTGCTGTGATTGTGTGTGTCCATGCCTCCCATGATACAGGGAATCCTAGTGCGGGAGTCTGAGTATGAAAAAAAGAAAAATCAAATTAAAATCAAAATTATTTATTTTCAGGCAAATTACACCCATTTCGTTCACATAGAAAACAATAAAATACAATAAAATTTCAGTTCAAAATAAATAAACCTAGTTTTTGGCTAAAATAACGATTGCAATTAAATTGAATTGTAGGTAATTTAATTGCGGTAGAAATTGAATCCCCGTAGGTATCACAATTATACTCCAAGTAGAATTCATTATCAATGAAGCGAGTAATGTGTTTAGTAGAATTGTTATAACCAGGCCGTCTGTCCTTTAATTACTAATATTTACTATAATATTTAATATACCTGGGTAATGGGTATCTTCAAGTCACAAGTGAATAGGTATCTTCTAGACAGGCGTGCTCCACCTTAGACCGCATCATCACTTAGCGTCAGGTGAGATATTGGTCAAACGCTTGCCTATTCCCAATAAAGAAAAAAAATTTAAGTATTACGTCAGTTGTCAAGCGCAAGCTAAGTATAAAAAATGTTTTTTTTATCGTATTATTCAGGTAAAATTGATGTTTTATTTTGTATTGTCTAGATATGTGTGTGTACTGTTGTGTTATCTATATAATATATAGCCGATTTTTTTTTACTTTCACTTTTTTAAATCAAGCGCACTGGAACGTAAGTAATAGTTTCTACATAGTTTCTACAAATCACAAGAAGATGAATGTCCACACACTGAGATTTCAAGCTGACCATTGGCCTAAAAGGTAGCCGACTGTTCCTCTAAGACAACGAACAGGATTTTACATACGCTTTACATTTTCTCCGAAGCACCAATTTCACTTACAATATTTACTGTCGTATTCTAAAATGTGTCTTTTTTTCTCCACAGGTAATTATGTTTTTGAATATCACGTGTTGAATTCGTATTCCTGACAAATAAATAGGTAAGTAATAACAAATATATACATTTATATATAAAATGGGTGACGAATACGCGTTTTTATCGACATTTATAGAAAAATAATTCTTTATTGTAACACACAGATAATCATGTATTGGTGTACTAATTAAATTATAAGTATTTACAAAACATAGTATATGACAGTAGATGGTCTTACCGCTAAAAGAGATTTCTACCAGGTAACCTTGAACGGATTCGATTGTAGATCCAATAAGCACGCGATCATGTTTTCTATAAAGACAGACATTAAAACCCAACACGAAGCTAATTATTAAAATATATGCAATATTAATAATTATAAATTATATAAATGCGTTTGTACGGAACCCTCGGTGCGCGAGTCCGACTCGCATATGGCCGGTTTTATTTATTTATTTGAACGTAAGTTGCGCCTAGACTGACGTTAATTCAATTAAAACCTAGTGTAGGTAACGCCCCCCACTGGTCATATGAGTAACACGGTTTTGTTGTTCCACGTCTGGTCTCCACGTCTCGGTGGCGTCTGTCTAACAAGGTCAAGTGAGTCATACGCATCTTATAGCTGTCGTTTATGCAGATATGCCAAGTGACAAATCCAGTGAAAGATATGACGAGGATGGCGTTAAGCGCATTCGCTCATGCGAACTGTAAACGCTTTGTTCATATGCACTTAGAGCGGATAAAGAGGGTAGATGGAATCTTATTTTAAAACATGCTTATTTTGTCCACTAAATGTTTATAAGTCATGAATAGAATGGCGAATTGCAATGCTGTCAAACAATTTTCATAAAAAATTGTGTTTTTTGAGTTTCATGTTTATCTAAAGCATGCTCAGAAAAACGTAATTTTATTAACAATTAACGTTCCATTTGGCAAAGACTTCACAAGAATCTCAGTCGCTAAGATACTGGACTGTAAGAACTACTTAAAAGAAGGTATAAGAAGTGAGAAATAAGGGGCAGATAGGTTTTTAGATAGTGTAGACGCTAAACAAGAATTGTACGTAATACGAAAGAAGTGATTTTTACCAGACCAAGTACATAAATCCCAGCACACGTAAATTCGTGTGCTTATTTGGGAACTCAAATTTTAGGGGATAAGATCTATTGCTTATATAGAGATAGACCCAAAAAGCCCAATTAAAAATTTGAAAGTGAATCTGCAAATGCTGCCCTTTGACATTTTCTGACAATATAAAATTTAGACTGAAACATACATTATAGTAAAATAAAATTGTAACAAAAATAAGAATAAATTATAGAAAAATTGTTCTGAAGAGTATATACCGAATTATTTACTGGGTAAAGAGAATGGTAGGGCTATGGTTGCAAAATTTAGCATCGATTGAAAACTTTATTAGCTTTTAATGAGTACTCAAAGTATAAGAGTCTTTAACTGCATAATAAACTGATTGTTTTACGAACAAATTCATTTAAAGATGTGTGACGATGTGACACTTGATACGCTCTCAGATTTGATATGCTAAGGGTGGAGTTCACCAAAATTTAAACGTCCAATTAATAATTTAACCGTCGATCAAACAGTTTAAGGGTGGATAGAGTTGACCAAAATGTAAAACGTCTGATTATCAATTTAACCGTCGGTCAAACAGTTTGTACTAAACATCTAGGATGGAGTAGACCAAAATGTAAAACTTCCGATTATCAATTAACCGTCGGTTAACTGTATGATAAAAACTGTTTGACCGACGGTTAAATTGATAATCAGACGTTTAAATTTTGGTGAACTCTACCCTAAATAAGAAGTGAATGTAGCTACCGACCGATGCTATGTTTTAGTGTCGATATTGTGAAATGAAAATAAAAATCTAACCTAAGAATGTCGCGCTCAATTAATTTATGAATTTCATTTATGTATAAGATAACAGTTTTCAGTGACTTGGGTTTTTTAATTATCGGGAATTTCGCCCATCATTGTTGCAACCGGCCAGGACTGTCGTGGCGTTTATTAACCGACTTAAAAAAAGAAGGAGGTTACCTAATTCGACCTTATATTTTTTTTTATGTGTATTCGTGGATAACTTCGTTTATGAACCGATGCTGATGATTATTTTTTTGTTTGATAGAGGTACAACTTTCGTGGTAGTTCCATTTAAATTTTACCAAAATCGGAATAGCTTTATTCGAGTTACACTCCAATAACTGAAAAGTGCTACTCATACCTCGACGATATTATAGTTGTGGGTGAAGACATTGATGCACAAACACAATAACAATAAAATTGATCTCGCGTGTAGCAAAGGTAAAAGGGGAAAAAAAAATTACAAGTTACATTCATACGTTACGTTCATACTTTTGAGTGTTGACGTCGGTTCCATTTTATGGTAGAACATTTTTTTAAATCTATTTTCGCCAACCTTTTTCGAACTGATTTGCAGTTTTTCATCTAGGAGTTACGTTATCGTTTCCGATTGGAAATTTTGTGAAAGATATTTTCCAGTAGGTAAATATCACGTTCTAGCCGGTTCTTTGATAGCAATCGAGTGAGTACGTTATTAAAAATAAATTAATTATGATTATTATTATTAAACGTGATTCAAAAACTGCTTAACAAACGACAGTGAAATTCTAAATTTCTAATATCAGGTACTTGCTTATTGTGTTTTAAAGAAGAGTATATTTAAACTGGATGATGAAGTGAAAAGTTTATATGCTATAGGCTATAGAGGCGCCGAGTTGTGTACAACATACTTTTTGGAAGGCAGTCAAAAGAGGTCGGTTTCTGGACATAGTGATCTTTGCATGGAGCCATTGGAAAATACTTATAGTTTCATCCTGATATCTCTATCATGTCTAGTCCATCTTAACATACTCTATGTTAAAGTATTATAATTTTTGTTATTAACATTGTTATAAGTATTTGATGCTGCGTTTACCTGTCCGTGGTAACTAGTCTGCAGGTCTATTTTTGGCAACTACTAATAGCTAACAACTAATAATTAAGCAAATATTGTAAACGTTTCATTGCAGCGCCATCTCGTAGACGCCGTGCAAAGCTCAGTCGCTTAAATAAGTTATACTATAAACGAGCATGCCTTATTGTTGTCAATCTTAGAAAAGACCAATGCTCTATTAAAAAACATGAATTTAATTTACCAGACAATAAACATAAACCTTAGTGCCGAATCTTGGTCGCCGATACAGATTAAACAAATTTAGCTCTATACTGGTCAGTAGATATGACCAGTCAACTTATTTCAAGTATTTTAATGAGTCATAGACTAAGGATCCCAGATGCGCGGGACGGGAGAGAACAAACGGAAATACCTAATCTTTACATTAATGTATCGCGGTTTCGCACTCACAAGGAGAGACCACGTGTGGGATTCAATATCTTTAGTTTTTTAATCATTATCGCGTTCCGGTCTGTAATGGGGAATTTATCTATTTTGAAATGTAACGGAACGTCTGATGTTGTGTTTAGTATTCTTTGATTTGATGTTACATCTACCCTCGATTCATTTCATCTTATGTGTCTATTTTAATATAACCGTAATGTTTTCACTGTCTGCTCATTAGTTCGCAGACTGACAATAGAACCAGAGTTCTTGATATGTTTTAAACATAATTTCTACTGAATCGTTTGTTGCCTGGGGTGAATGATTTGAAGTTATACTACTTTATTATATTTCACTCGCGCTCTTCTTATATTGTTAATAGATGGCTTACGTGCGTGGATACGATAATATACCTCATTTTCATTCACTTCAGCCTCCTTTGTGGTCCTTCTAAAGATATATTATAAGTATCATGGAAATAAAAACGTTGACTCTACGAAATCGCGATCTGATCGACCCCTGGTTCGAGTCACGGCTGAGGCAAAGAACATTAAATCCGTAATTTCTGTACAAGAAAACTAAACAGCCGTCAATATTCGAATTCCTAAGCTTACGAGAACACAGCCAGTACGCCAATCAAAGCCGTTGTCATAACCGATTATTTATAAGGGCGATCCTTAAGCAGAGGTGTAACGTACCTCAATGCATACTAATAGTAGCACGAGTAACAGGTTACAGTTATAACGCAATTGTTACGTATTTGGTAACGTTAGCATGTGTAGCAGGTACTGGCCAATTGTTTATAGAATCACAAGCAAGGACATGGATACAGAAAGTCTTTGAGCATAGCCTGGCCGTGCGTCCGCGCAAGCTCGCGCGATTTTACAATACAGGGAATGCTGTGTATGCGTTTGCAGTCCAGCCGGATTAGTTATCGGAGAGTTCAGAATCGGCTCTTCTCTATTACACATTGAGTAACAAACCTAAAGAGATGCAGTGCATCTTTCGTTTGTCAGCAGTGCCTATATTCCACCAGTTTTCGCCTGAACACCGCTCTGATTGGTCGGTATTAAGCATAACGTGATCTGATTAGTTAGTAGAGTTTCCAAAGTTACTTTTTTGAACGTCTAAGACAACGTCCAGTTCAGGTGATAAAGGTAAGATATTCAGTATGAAATATTTATATCCTTACTAGCTGCGCCCCGCGGTTTCACCCGCGTGCACTACTTTTTTCACGCTAATTCAGTTATCCCACGGGAAGCACAATTTTTTCCAGGACAAAAAGTAGCCTATGTCCTTCTCCAAGGTCCCATCTATCTTTATACCAAATTTTATCTAAGTGGGTCTAGCCGTTTACGCGTGATGCTGTGACCAAGGGAAATAGCGATTCATTTTTATATATATCCTTATACAGGTATATGATGATATATCTATAAGTATACACGTCTACCTAAGATTCGTGTGAACATGTTTCCATACTGTTATATTCAGTTCAGGTGTAGTGTGAACTTTAATAAACACATTGTTGATCAGTCATCGGTAGCGGAATCGTGCGCAGGCGCATTGAGGGGTGTGCGTCAAACTGAATTAAAATAGTAGCAGCAGTATTGTTTGGATAGAATAAGGCAACTGTATAGAAATGTTAAATGGTATAATTTGACGTTCGTATTAAATTCTTACCCGCTAAGCCTTTATGACTGAGCACGAGGATAAAAAAATCCTTGGTCGTATTTGTATCAATAAACTTGCATTTATTATTTTACAATAAGTCAATTCTGCTTAAATTTTGAAAATAAATAATTTTAATTATTTTAGCCGACGAGGGAACACTCTTTATCACAAGTTTTTAAAAAAAATAAAAAAACTCTTTATCAAACTATTGACATCTCTCCGATTTAAATTGCTCGCTCGCTTGGCTTACTAGTACCAAGCACTTGAGTGAGTCCAGGCAAGGATCTTCGATAGCCAGTCAATAATCTTATTACATGGCTGTCTTTTTTTTATATGTTTTTACCATTGAAGACATTGAAATGATTTTGAAGTAAACGCCCCAGGATGGTATTCTAGAGACATAGGATAAAATTTCATAATTACTCTCCTATCCACTGTAACTTTACTAATTTCTTAAGTAGGTACCTACCATAGCAAATTGTGTTATGTTTAAAACTTCACAAAGCAAGGCCGGCTATTCTTTCTTAACTCGAGAGATAGGTACCTATCTACGTTCGCCCACTTTTCATACAAACAGTAAATGGGTCAGTAACCTGCCTTAATACGCAGAAAATGCTCGAAACAGACCAAAACAAAACTGTTCTGACGAAAATGAGCCGATGAAATCTAACTTCATCTGGTTTTCCTTATCGCTGAGTAAGTCCTGACTCATCGGGTCTAAAACTGATCTTCTGGTAAAGTGTGAATCGGTATAGGTCATACCAACAAAATCCCTTATTAGAAAGATGCAAGTATAATATATACAATGTTTGAAATTATTACGCGACTATTTATGCTGTAAACATAAATAGTCGCTGAACTTTTATACTTTAAATATAGTCGCTGTAAACAAAAACTATCTATGTTACACGCACAATGTTTTTAATTTGTAATGACCTTTATTTCTCTTTGTGTATGTAACCCCTAGACACTACAGTTGTCTATCCTTAGTAATATAGGTACACTCACATAGATTTCATTTATATGCCTTACAATTAGCACATACTTACAATAATAAAAGAAATAAGTAGATGTGTCGTATTTTTTGTAAGACAAAAGATGTATTACTTACATGAATTCACAGATGTTTGCCGGGCTACTTAACTGTATGCTAACTTTATGAAAAAGGCTGACCATACATTCTTCCACATAAAAATGTTAAATCAAGAACCTACAGGATAGATCACCTACTTAATATTTATTAAGTAGAATCTGTTATTAGTAAGTAGTGTCTATGTTTGCACAGTATGAAAATCATCATATTAAAGGACCATAATTATGATCAACACCCGCTATTACGTATTTATCTATTAGTTTGAAGGCATGTCCTCGAATAACCAAATTAATGAAAATAATCTATTAGAATATCTCCACAAACCGAGAAAGTTCCTTGAAATCGATTTCCCACAAATCAAACTAATTGAAAACAAGAGAGAGGCGCACGCGCGTCTTCCATAAATAAATTCAAGATGGCGGACGACCCTTCGTTTACCTCTGTACACAAACGAAAACTAAACCTGAACAAAAACGACTTTAGGAGCCAATTAGCAGAAATCCAGTCGAAATAAAATAGGCAAGCAAAAAATTGCAGGAACGCATTATTTCTTCTCATAGTCTGAAGTACCAAAATAGCCTGTGAGATAATTATATTTAAAGCAGGAATTCCTCTTAGTAACGTTTAGACACAATTCCATAAAGAAATTTGTAAACGTTGCCCTTTGTACTATTTATGGCAATTCATATTATAATCCTTTTAATCGTAACGGTGGAGTTAAATATTATTCTTTAATAGTATGTAATAAAGGTTATCAATTCGGTTGTATTATTTGTAATTAATTATTTCAGAACTGAACCATTTTTAGAAAAAAATATGTTTGCGTGTCAAATCATTCGATTTCGATTTTCGAAATTCTATAAATTGATTTGATCGATTCTAATCAATTACCTTCAGAAAATCATTGATTCTATTAATCACAATCGATTCAATATTATCTTCATTTGAGGCTACTTCAGGCAATGTTCCACACACCTTCGTCGTAAAAGTTAGCTATTATTATCGTTTTTAAATTACATTTGCTTTGTTTAGTGATAAATGCAATTGCTTGTAGTTTATTGCGCCTTTTACTGCCGAAAGTTATTGGCCAACTTTTCACCACCGTGGAAATTATTAGATTATAATCTTGTTTATTTAGTAAATGAATCGATAAGATCGGTTTATATGCCTATAATTAGTTACCGTTACTTGACAACGTTGTTATACCTGATAAGCCGTAATCATTATTGAGACAAGACCTCCATCAGACTAGCCAAGCAAGATCGTTTAATATGATTACCAAGGAGGTATCCTAAGTCGACATCAATCATAGTACATATTACTTAAATGCTGCGGTGCACAAACTTATCCAATGGATCTTTTTAGTACATAATTCCGTGATATAATCTACTGATTTGATTGTATATAAAGCACCTTAGCTACTCTAAACTTCTCTATTCTTGTCACTTCTTCACTATTTTTTCTGCTTATAGATTTGTAGGGATTGCGTAAATACTTCTTTAATTTGAATTATCTTCTCGACCACCTCTTGATGACGCGAATCCTAAACTTTTTAACGTAGATGTATTTATTTTAAGTTTAGTTATTCCGTGTGCGAAACTTTGCAGTAACCCTTCACGGGTAATGAATGTAAGTAACCAATATGTTTGATAATATAGCTGTTCTATTTTTTTTTAAGTTGGTCTAGGTTTTTCAGTGGAATCAAATCGGAAATGATGAAGTACGCAGAAGAACAAAAGCCAGGCTTAACAGGTTAGAAAGTTAATAAGGCTGAAGGAAAAATAAATTTAAGATCCAAAAAAGTTTAATCAGGCATAAAAAAAGCAACGAATGTCTTTAAATATTATTAATAATATTTCAAGGACTATTTAATTTGCGGTGAGATTTTAATATACCTACATAGAAGCACTAACGAGAAGAAGGCACAAGAAAGTAACACACCATTATATTTTTAAATATGTTTTCAAATGAGCTCGTTACAACACATACTTATATGTATATTCAGTAGCAGGTTGACTTGACATCATCACGTTAACTTGGCAGAAGTAGAACATGATAAGTTCTTCCTAGATAGTATTGTTTTAATTAGAAATATCAGTCATCAGGTCACCATAGTACAGGCTCTGCCTAGTTTGGGACCTGAAGACCTTGTGTAAATGTTGTCCCATATTATTATTATAATTATTCCTTATCAAAATTTTTTTCATAGCTAATATAAATTTGCGGTGAGCAGTGTTATGGCTTTGAAGTAGGAGGTTTTAAAGTATAAGCAACTATAATTCCTCCAGAAATGACTTCCTCGTCTGTAAAATGCATGGTGCTAAGGTACTTTCGAGTACCCGCCTGGCTAGCTACCACCCTCAAGTTTGAAAAACTGTCACCAAACACAGTGTGTTCAGGCAGCAGTCTTTGAGAGCCAGTGAGTATTCTAGGTCTAGCGTGATAACATATTCGACCACATCGTCACTGACCATCAAGTGAGATAGTGGCCAAGCGCTAGATCTATACAGTATAAAAAATATATAAATATAGGTATTGTGCGCCGCGGCTTATTCGGCGAATCAATTGAAACGGCGAAAATATGCTAACCTAGGTAGTGGTTACATATTTGAACCGTTTGGGGTCGAGACATTGGGCCTCCAGGTCCTCTGGAGCTCATCAGATTTTCCAAAATTTGTCAGAGCGTTTGATCGATGCGACGCGTGACCAAAATGCTGGCACATATTATTTGGCTCAACGAATCAGCATTGCAATTCAACGTGACAATACTGCTAGCATTCTGGGCACGCTGCCAGCCGGAAGCGGGTTAGAACATTTGAGTTATCTATAGGCTACCAATAGCTAGTGGATTGCTCAAATGTTATTGTAGTAGCTGCAGTATTGTAATTCGTTATTAGTGTTTTATTTTAATAAAGGCATTTACCCCAAGTGAAAAAGGTATTGTGTTATTTAATGTAAAATAACTAAAATGCACACAATATTCTATTTTTTTTTAGTATTGCCATTCTATAATCAATACTTTTCTTTATGAAGTTAAAGTTATCCGAAACTTCGTTTACGTTTAAATAAATTCCTTGATACATCCAGCCGTTACTTCCGACTAATTCGGGTGCCCGGCCACTATCCAAACAGAGTCACGGGAAGGCATTAGTCACGGATACTGTTTCCTATGCGTTACGGACGTCACAAATCTTTGAAAACTATATTAGGGAGGTTGGCGCACCGTCAACTTTTATTCCTAAATTGGAAATTAACGAAAGGATGTGCTGTGCCTAGGTAATTGTTAACGCGATAATTATTAGGCCCTGGTAACTTCACAGAAACTAATCGATTACTTGTTATGACGTACAGTGCCGAGGTTATTCCACTAACTTTTTTTTTTTTAATACTGTATAGATCTAGCATTTGACCACTATCTCACTTGATATAGTCGAACATGTTATCACGAGACCTAGAATGCTCATATAAATATCCCAAGGGAACTATACTTTTTCTGGGTAAAAAGTAGCCTATGTGATATTCCAGGGTATAAGCTATCTTCATTAAAATCTGTTGACCCATTTTAGCGTCAATTGGTAACAAACGACAAACGACAGACAAACTTTTGCCTTTATGTTATTTTATTTGGAAAGCA
This sequence comes from Apeira syringaria, assembly GCA_934044485.1. Classification (NCBI taxonomy): domain Eukaryota; kingdom Metazoa; phylum Arthropoda; class Insecta; order Lepidoptera; family Geometridae; genus Apeira; species Apeira syringaria. Next base: position 21,049,442 of record OW203660.1, on the reverse strand, counting down.
AACAAAGATACATAACTAATTACAACTTTAAATTATGTAGCTAAGCACCAATTAAATGCTTCATATAAATAACTATTTACTACTTGATTGCTTACATTCTATGATAGAAATATAGAAAATTAGAGAGACGCATTGAACCAGTTTCTGGTAATAACTTTATTAAATTTATTTGAAGATGAATTGAACAAATCTAGCTAAGGGCAATCGACCAGTCCATTTAGATAATTTGCCGTTCGTATGAAAAAATATCTGTAATTAGTAGAACTATGAGGAGTATGAAGAAAGATGTGATGTCTCATGTACCTTGTAGGAACTTTTAAACTTATCTTAGAAAGAAGGTAGGGAGAATCTACTTGGTTTTGCGGAATCTTAGCTAGTTGCGTTATGTCTGCGATATTTCGTCTTACTTCCAGTGGCAACATATGAAGTCTTTCACATCTAGACGCAAAGCTGCTGTCGTTAGTCTTACATTTAAATTGTAAAGAAGTTGTTCGTAAATTTGCGTTGAATAGATTCAAGTCTATTAATGTAAATGAATAGTAAGTTAATGTACATGTTTAGGTAGAACTAGTAGCGCCCCGCTTCGGTTTCACCCGCGTCGATTACTGTTTTCCTGCTACCTCAATTATCCCACGGGAACTATACTTTCTGCGGGATAAAAGTAGCCTTTGTGTTAATTTAGGGTCTATACTATCTCCATACCAAATTTAATCGAAATCGGTGTAGCTGTTCGAGTTTGAATGAGTAACAAACGACAAACGACAGACAAACTTTTGACTTTAGGTGTTCGAAGCTTTAGGTATAATATTAGTGTGATTGGTCTATTCTCACTGCCAGCCCTACCATTTTTTCATTCGTTTAAATTGACAAAACAGTTCTAAGGAGAGACTATGAAAGTAATCAATAGAAGAACTCATGAAACAGCTTTCTGTTTGGAACAATAACTTCATGAAGGGATTGGTATGGTTATTAGATAATAAAAGATATAATGTAATGTTATTACTTTACTGTCCTATTGTTATAAGTTCAATGCAGAGCTATCTCAATAGTTTACACCCAAGGTGGTCCATTGCTCATTGTTCCTACAGGATGAATGTATTTATATTCAGACTGCTTTTCATGCAGTCGCTCGCTATCATAAGAGAAGCGTAGCAACATCAACCAGGGCCTACCTCGGGATGGGTGCCATCGTCCTCCCTCACCCCTCATGCACGACCACGATGCCCTCGGGCTTAGGTAAAACGTGTCTCAAGCGCTTACCAAAGCCCAGTTTTAAATAATACAACTCATCATCATCATCATCTCAGCCATAGGACGACCACTGCTGGACCTATGTCCAGCATTTCAACGGCCTATGCCCCATTGATTTCCACAAGGACCGGTTGGGAGCGGCCCGCATCCAGCCCTTGCCTGCGATCTTTGTCAGGTCGTCTGTCCACCTGATCGGTGGCCGTCCTATGCTGCGCTTGCCAATCCATGGTCTCCATTCAAGAACTTTTCGACCCCAACGGCCATAAGTTCTTCGAGCTATGTGCCCTGCCCACTGCCACTTGCACTTGCTAATCCGCTGGGCTATATCGGTGACTTACGTTCTTTTACGGATCTCCTAATTTCTGATTCGATCGCGTAGAGAAACCCCGAGCCCTCTCCATAGCTCGTTGTGCGACTCTGAGCCTGCTCAGAAGGCCCATAGTCAGAGACCACGTTTCAGTTCCGTAAGTCATCACTGGTAACACACACTATACCACACATAATACAACTAACTTTTTAAACTCATTTAAATCCAGTTTATTCTTTTATAAAACTCCATCAACGTAGTGTATCGTAAAGTCTACGTCGCAGCATGTAATTGACCGTATCGCCACAGCTTAGGATTCAGTTATTTGTACTGCTACAGTATACCTGTCAGTTACTACGTTACTGTCACAGGTGATTTCATAGTTTGTTTTGAAAGAGATGGCATTCGGTGTGTCACATTGAATCAACTCCCGCGCAGTCTCAGATACGTGTGTCCGGTGCTCTAATTGGTTGATTTTCTTAATTTGTTCTTATGGAGACGTAGTGGTGTCTAGTCACAACTAACATTTAAGTACATAAATACAGCTATTATACATACTGTTGGTATATTGTAATATTAACAGTCGGTATCGGAGCTATACGATTTTAAAAACACTTGGTTGAGACGTATTCTGCCGATGTTACTTCCACGTACTTGAAGAAAAAAATTGCGTATATAATTCTTATTTGACACTGGCTAAATACACCGTTCGTGTGGAACCCAAATTAAGAAACAGTAACATCACTCACACACAGTATCAGTACTAGGAACTACGTAAACTTTTTAATTACCTAGCACATTGCAGACTATTCCTGTACGCGAATTTAACACCTTCCTATCACCTGCGATGACCATTTCACTCAAGAATTTACTTTAGCGTCATTTGCCAACGGAAACTACCCGTTTCAATTTGTGCCCGACGATCTTTCCGCCTTCCAACCGCCATCTTTAATTGGGAAAAAGCGCGCCATTCGAATTTCGAAGACTTGGAAGAGGAAACGGATGTGCCGGTTGTCTTTTTAATATTTCTATTTTATATTCCCGCCGCGGCTGGCCATTCAGAATTTAAAAATAAAAAAGTTTCGTTTCATCTCACGTAATGTGAAATAGGTTCGTAGTGACTTTTGAGCTTTTCTTTTGATGTTTCTTTATATCGGTTGTTCAATGGTAAACTACACTGAAATAGAAAATTGCGACATTAATCTTGGATTATAGTTAATATTGTTCATAAATTTTATTAATAAATGGCTTGAAGAATTGTTAATGTTGTACGACGTGTGACGTCTCAGTCACCAATTCATAGTCATCTTGGAAAGATCGCTCCATTTCTTTCCATTTTTTGAAGGGAACGCTTCTTATGGCGCGTTGAGCACTTTTTGGGTGTACAAAATCATGGAACTCGCGTCATCGTCACCGAACGCTTTCCATTTTAGCTTAAAAAAAAGAAGGTGGGCAGCAGCGCCTTCCGCGGATAAATCAACATACTGCGCTCGCCAATCTACCTGCCAAGCGTGGCGAGTACAACTGGCATCCCCTTGAAAAAAAATCATGGGGATTTCCAGCAGTGGATGATCTATGGCTGAGATGATGATGATGAAGATGACTAGTTTTGTGAGTCGTCAAAAAAGCAGCGTTTCCTATCCAGTTTTACCTCAAATTAATTACCATACCAGAAAATCATATACACAGGAAACCGTGCTATTTCCAAACGTCATACGTCCAAAAGCAATATGACGTCTGTCACCCGATACACTCAAAACAACCTATAAACTACTTGCGCTCCATCGCGGACTACGTCGATTTTATAAACACCTACATAAAGTCCCAAATTGAATGGTAGCTATTTTGACAGCTGTAAAATATATTAGGGTATCGCTTTTAGAACCGACATTGATACTTGACGCCTTATTTCACGTGCGGTTTTTAAGATTTTTATTTTCAAATTATTGCTTTTATTGTTTTCTGGTAATTTTTAATGAGCTCTGAAGGCTCTAGATAGTACGAACATTTAATGGCAGAATGAAGGATAGAGGCGGTATGGTTTTAATATTTAAAAATAATAACATAATATTTTGAACGTATAAAACACGGGAATTACTTACGTAGTAAGTCAAAGGGTATATATAGTTCGACTATAGTTTCGACCACATTCGGTGGTCAGTACTAGGCGAACGGCGACCGTGTCCGAGCGCCCCGTATTCTCCTAGTAAAAGATCAATGGTAGTGGTCCGCTTATTCAACTGAGCTAAACTAAAATATTGGATAATTTCTTATATGATTACGATAAAGTCTAAATTAGTTTGAGACAAATATCACTAAAATTAAATGTATTTATTATATTTGCGTAGTTTTAGTTAAATTAAGTCGCCACTTATTTGGTGCCTACTAAATTGCCAACCCGCAATTTGCCAACATTGGAATAAAACTCGTCTAATATTAGTGAGAGCGTTCTAAGGAGTTATATGAATTTGAATTTCAGCGTAAATAGAATACGAGCTATTTCATGTCGAGGAATTTTAGCGAATTTTAGGTAGTTCGTGTGATTAACAGAATTAGGGCCAATGTATGCTAAATCTGTTACAATAAAGAATTAATTAAGATTCCGCGATCATTCACATCGTTACTAAACATCAATTGAGATAGTGGTCAAACACAATGATTATAATTGTGTTCTAATATAGTGTAGGCAGTATCCATTTTGAAATGAGTTTTGGTGTTACTATCACACGCGCACAACCTCTTGACATGTTACGAATTTCCAACTCTGTTATCGGAAAAAATGACTCGAAATCAACTGACGTACTGACAACTGAGAGCAGCGTCTGCAAAAAAGTGCGTATATTTCCCGTTAGTCGCCTCGGGCAAAACCCATTGCTCGAGAATCATGCAGGACTATTCTCAGCGGATCACGCACGCAAGCACTGTTGCGAGATAATACTATTTTAGCCGTGCGGGCCGTTTGGCAAATTCGGTGCTCAAAGCGCTCATCTCTATCACCAGAGGTGTAAGGCTGGTCTCATACATTCAGAATGGCTCTCATGAAAAGTACACGATACACAAAAGAATTCCTGCACTTCACTAGTACTTGTAATTGAACTGTCAGCACGACCTTGTACTTTGCAGAAAACACAAACCAAAGTATAAATAATTATACTGTGACATAACTGAGTAAGGTGCATTTTTGTACTGTGCCGTATTTTGACCCAGGCATGTTTAAATTGGTTAGAACCAGAAGTAAATTACTGTAACATAATTATCCCAAAAAGCTGGGGGAAATCGCATTTTTATTATATACCTACGTGAATATTACGGTGATATTGACACAAATCGGTATTTAATATGGCTTTCTACTTTATTCGGCTATTTTTAATAAGTTTCGTTAAAAAAAATTAGCAATGTCTAACATTGTTTAATATAAAAGGACATCAAACCAATTAATTGTTCGCGTCAGGTGAGAGGTTATTATCAAACGAATGAAACATAAACAGGTTGACGCCTTTATTAAAATAAAATACTAATAACTAGTCAATACCTACTCCAGCTACTACAATAGCTAGTGGATTGCTCAAATGCTTAATAAAGCATCGGTCTATTGCTTATATAAATTTGACGGTCGCCGTGGCGCAGTGGTTAGTGTCAGTGACACGACTACCGTGTCTCCGGGACCCTGGGTTCGAATCCCGGCAGGGGCAAACATTTGTGCGATGAGTGCAGGTGTTTGTCCCGGGTCTTGAATGTTTGTGTGCTGTGAATGTGTGTGTCCAAGCCTCCCGCTATACAGGGAATCCTAGTGCGGGGGTTTAAGTGTAAAAATATATATATATATATATACATGTCGTTAATAAGGCTAAATAATGTATTGAATGTGTACCGTCCTTACAACTTTGTAATTGTTCCTCTCCGTTCAAAGTTGTCTGGAGGAGATCGCTATGAGCGCTAAGACCCATTGTTACATTGTAAGGTGATTTTATTGTCAATGATTTAATGCAATTTTTTGTTTTGTGGTATGACAATAAAGTGTCCATCTATCTGTTTTGTGTAAATACATCTTAGTATCGACTTAGTAAGTCCTAGTCGCGTTATAATATTATTAGTGGACGGGTTCGAGTGCTAAATGCGTTTATAGCGTGTTTCGGACCTCGACATTTCGTACCACGAAGCTTACGGCTGTTCACTTTATTTTTCAAATGCGCTGCCAAAACAACCAAATGGAAACTGTAACGTACCAGACAAGGTTAAAAGCGAACAAACCCGAGATTCAATACATTCATCCAACAAAGCGCACTGTACGCATTATACCACGCGTCTAGTCTAGAAATGTTTTTAAAATTACGCCAACTCGAACACGTCTTTGGCTTGGTGCCAAGCTATCAAAAACCCATATTGAACATTAGAAAGATTTGCGTTTCGTTAGACTATTGAAAAATGTTTTGCCAAATTATTTTGTTGGTATAATTTGTGTGCAGATTTCTTTGTAATTTTGAACAGTTATGTAAGTCACTACATGTTCGTAGCCCATTTAATTTATGCAAACGGTTTGGCTAAGGGCATTCCTTGGTTTTTACTCATCCCATTTATATTTTTCCGTCCATAACTCATAATGAGCTTTATTTATATACAAACTTATTTTTTAACTAAATTTTTAATACCCCTGCCCCTTTCAAATTTTCAAAAAATATTTTCTCATTTCAGCCCAATTTGTTCAGTGTTTTGAGCTACCTAGCTTTGAAAGATCCGTCAATGTTTTAGTGCAAATTAGTAACTAGATAACTGAGCTTCGCTCGACACTTATCAATGATCAATTTAAGGTGCATGGTTGAGAAACTTAATTAAGAAAAAAAATTGAAGTAAATTTGGGCAAGTAATCATCAAAAAAACCTCAAAAGGGACAAAGGAAGTCCATCAAATCATTCACACTGTAAATAAAAGTCTCTTTTCAAAAGAGCGAGAGATTGATAGGGCGGCCCGTAAATCTTTATCAGTCAACAACAAAGACCATCTGAAAAATATTGCTCCCGACATGTCTTTCAAACGATTTGATTGAAGCAAGCACTGGAATTATCAAAAGAATGAAACAGCGCGTCGGTAAACATTTGATTTCTATCCAGAATCTACATAGGTACGTCCTACGAAGTCTAAAAATGATTTCTAGATTAAACATCTAGGTTCGAGTGTTTCAATTAATTGCAACATTCAAAACGTAACTTTTGATAGTTTTTATAGTTTGCTATTACTGAAAACACTCTCATATGGTAAGCTCTATAATTATTTATCTATTATCTAAGAAACGGGTTAAAAATTTCGGTTGAAAATGTTTATTTTGATTACGTTGAATTAAGATATTAAGTTTAATATATAGCCACATATAGTATATATAGATATAGACGGTACTTTACGTAAATCCATATGAAAATGATATCAAATACATAAACGAGTTTAATTATTCCAGCCCCCTGATTCGAAACGATCGAACTAACCGAAACTATTCATTTCGATATCCTACTAATGTTATAAATGCGAAAGTTTGTGTGTATGTTTGTTACTTCTTCACGCTCAAATGGCTTCACCGATTTCGATGAAATTTAGTATGGTGACAGTTTGAGCCCTGGATTAACACATAGGCTACTTTTATCCCGGAAATAGTATAGTCCCCGTAGGATGATTGAGGTAGCGGAAAAACCGTAATCCACGCGGGTGAAACCGCGGGGCGCTAGTATTTGTTCATATATTTTATATTTTTATGTTTTTTAAGCTGCACCTATTTTGTAAACGTAGTTCCTATTTATATTTCTTTACAATTTTTCTAAAAAGCTTTATAGAAAGTCTGTAAAACGGGTTTCAATCATCACCGATTGCATTCGGTTAGCTATCGACGAGTTCTGAATCGGGGGTCAGGCTATCCTGCGGTGTGCACCGCCCTCTTCTCGCATAAATTGCATGCAGGAAGTAAGAACGATACGCATTGCACATGCATTCTTTGATTAAGAATGCTGGAACCTCTTCTCGCAAAATTACAATTTGGCTCAAAAACAGAATTTATTTCTTGTAACACTGAGACTGTATTGTGTCGAGTGAAGTTTGCTCTTTGGTTTGGAATTTACTCGTGACGAAAAAAGGATGGATACTTTGAAGGAGATTTATACAGCTTGTGGACTTCATGTTTGTAAACAAAAAAGACAGATAAAAAAATAACGCGATACAAACGTTTCTCCTTTCTTCGCATAGATAAGTTACCATATAATGAGATTTCTTCCTCTAGACAAGTTAATATATTCAAAAATAAATACGAGATGTTTTGTAGAAATAAGTTACACTGTAATAGCTTGAATATTAACACAATTAGTAAACCGTCTCACATGATGAGGCAAGCGAGATAAAAAGCGGGCCTTATTTAAATTTATTTGAAAACACTCCACAGACTCCAAGGTTCGTACCATTTTTCAATAGTTATTTCGTTACATTATTACATAATACAAAAGACATGCATGGGGGACCGCATATTTTTTTTACGTCATTTCGATTCGCAAACAGTACCCGTTTACAAGTTGGAGCTTATAGCTTATATACTTGCTCCGTACATGCCTCAAAACAAAGATTTTCTTACGAAGCTAAATGCATAAATTGTGGGTACCCAAAATAAAAAATAATAAGTACACATAATCATTCCTTCGAAATAGCGCCTTAATAATCAATGTCTAATCTTCCCCATAAAAGCTGGTATTATGTTAAGACAATGGATTCAAATGCATTCTTCCACTTTGGAGGTCTTGAGGATTAAAATTAGTCTGAATACGAGTATCACATTAAAAATAGTTTATTCTACCGAGGACTACAGAAAACGCATGAGTGAGATAATTTTAACTGAATAGAAACTGTGATTTATCTGTCTAGTAAAAGATTCATGCAACTATGACACAGATAATTAATTGTACATAATATTATATCAATTTATCTGTGTCACAATTGGAGCAAAAAAAGGTGTGTTGATTAATTGTATTGTTTGGGTAAACAATGTTATGCAATTCATTCGTGTTGCAGTACCTATTGTTATTACTTTTGTTTTATGCACGTGCTAAATAGGTGTTGTTTAATCTGGAGAATGACACAATACAATTAGTTAAAATGAGGACTAAATAAAAAAAACGCAACCGAAATAAAAACATTATCCGATTTTAAAGATAAAGACAATAAACAACACTTTAAATACGAACAACGGATGCGTGTTTAAAATATTGATATATGTATGATCGATCAGATTGATTTTTAAAACGCATAAGGCACTTTTAGTTGATTCTTATTTAATCAAAAACCAGCTTGGGCACACAAAGCTTTACCTTTATCCCGCTTAAACAGATTAAAACATTAATTTCTGTGTTTATCAAATACCCAGCCGACACATCGACCTAAGGTAAATTTCCATAGGTCGATGGGCCAACCTCATTCTCACGAATTTTTACAAGTGGCTATTGTTCTTAAAAACAGAACTTTCGTGATTGAGACGACGACACTTTTTTTTTGTATTTTGGGCCCCAACGGTGCATGCCGCATCTGTTCAGCACATGTAACCGCTAACTCCATAATTTGAGGAGTTCGCAAAAAGTATAGGGATTAGGGACGGAACCACCGGCTTTCAATGTATCGATTGTTTTATCTGAAATATTTCACTACTTTTGATAGTTCATATCAAAAGTAGAGAAATATTTTATGATAATATCAAGGTAATGGTAGCATTTTATTTACAGTAAAAGCTTTGTGAACATCCTATTATGCTTACAGCTATTCTTTCTTAAGATATTGTGAAGGGTTCTCAAATAAATTAGAGCTTGAAAACTATCGCGAGTTTCGTTTATAATTGTTAGTTTTAATGTATAGACTAATTTGTTACGTTCCTTCATTCGTTCATTCCATTCCATAAAACGTATGTTTAAGTGTTTTTATTACCCGATTGCAGCGATGGAAAAATCTGTATTTGTATGGGATGTTGGTTTTTTTTGCACTTTTCTATTTGATTTTGTACTTTATAGTTTTTAGATAGAACTGAAATCTCGAAATCAAAATTACCGAAATTGTCATCGTAGGAAAACGGCTCTTTACCAGCACGTATTATAACGAGAAATACACGTGTGTTATGCATACGACTAAGGAGTGAAACCCATCGACTTTCATTAGACACTATCTCACAATGGTGCACCAATGTGAGATAGTATCTAAATACTAATAGAAATTAAATACTAATAATATTAATCACAAAAACTATGAAACTTCTAGAAATATAAGAGTGTGATAATATATATAATATACATAAATACAGCAGTAGGTAATTCAATTTGCCAGACATACGGAGCCGAAGCACAGACATTTTCATATTTATCGACATCGACACGCAATACCGCTCATCCCTAGTGAAGCCCATAATTCACAGGCCACAAATCTCGACAAGCATTAAAGTTTCAACTCACTTCGAAAACAAAGCGTTGTAACTTTGTCCGTTCTGTCTCGATGCAAAAACAATGGAAAAGGCAATTTGGACACATTGTGAGCTTGGGACAAATTGGATATTTAATTAGAGAATAATATGAATTTAAAATTGTATTTGTCATTGGTGTATCAAATTATTTATTGAAGTAGGGCGTTACCATTTATGTATTTAATTTATCTTCTTTTTTCTATTCCAATTATCTATCAGTTAATTACGAATTTATCTAAACCATTGTTTTTCCATTAATGAAACGTATTTATTATGCTCCGAGAAATCCATAAATACCTGTGTAAATATTGAGCTATTAGCTCGCGTTACCATTCAGCGGATGTACGGATTTGTATTAAATTTGGTACGAAAATTTTTTTGACCTTGAGACACAGAATTCTATTTATTAAACGAAAAGGATCCCGAATAACCAGATGTTTCCAAGAGATAGCGGGAAAAGGGTAAAAGCTGTGGGGCGCTGCTAGTTTGAATGTATATTCAAGCGAAGCAAACATACACCAGCACGCTTATTTTTAATTCTACTCGCCATAACCTCGCAAAGTTATGGCGAAACTCCCCTCGAAAAGGTTTAAAATATACCATTGCAAACTCATTAAAATCACGTTTGGGCCAAAAATAGTGAGTTCGCGAGACACCTGAACGTAATAAATCTGCTATATTATTGTAACGCCTACTTTGCTACCGATGGTGCTATTCTAGGCAACTTTGGACTGAGGGATAGGAACGGGGGTCTTTACTATTGCATACTGAAGGGGCAAGGTTTAATCACACTCACACTCAGACCCCCGCACTAGGATTCCCTGTATCGCGGGAGGCATGGACACACACAATCACAGCACACAAACTTCCAAGACCCGGGACAAACATCTACTCATCGCACAAATGTTTGCCCCTGCCGGGATTCGAACCCGGGGTCGCGGTGACACGGAAGTCATGTCGATGACACAAACCACTGCGCCACGGGACCGTCATACAACTACGTCATAGGTTTATCATACATCTTTAGTTATTGTTGAGCTTTGTACAAGTTACCAAATTTTCGGCATAAAAATGGCATTTCCTAACTATTCACATATTACATAGTGATATTGCGTAACTAAATTCAAGCTATGTTATTTCAAGTCCTGTTCAAAACTTAGTAGAAAGATCAGGAATTATAAAACAGTTTATTATGAAAAATGTTCTCAGGTGCAACGTTTTAGCAAACCAATCGAACATCGAACAGGACGTGTCTTTTACCGAATAGGTATCTATTATTAATGTTCGTTACAGAAGCAAGGATGAATTGAAATATCAGAATCGTACATTCGCATCGCCGATGCATTGATGAAATTGCATAATTCATTGCATGATGTTAGGGCGAAAGGAGATTGATTAAGCGGGTATATATTGGGTGAAGTGAATGGTAGTGTTGGAAGAGGAAGGCCTAGTTCTGAAACCAGATTGATGAAGTTCTAAGAAAGGGCCAGGTCAAGAATACTCTAAGCCGACGCTCTTGTATGAAATTTTTGCTGAGCATGGATGAAGCTAAAGAAGTGTCTCGGGATCGTAGCAATTGGAAGGCTGTGGTCTCTGCCTTTCCCTAAGGGAAAGAGGCGTGAATATATGTATGGATGTATGATGGTAGGGTACTTTACAGTACCCGCCTTTCCTGTTAACACCCCTACTGCTATTTTTACTAGCTACTGCACCCGTGCGCACATCCCTACAATATCGCCCAGTGTTCTTCTTACGTGAACTATACATAAAATGTAAATTATACAAGTCCGTGTGTCCGAGTGGGCAGGGCACATTGCTCGACGAACTGATGGCCGTTGGGGTCGAAAGGTTCTCGAGTGGAGACCACGGACTGGCAAGTGCAGCATAGGACGGCCACCGACCAGGTGGACAGACGACCTGACTAAGATCGCAGGCAAGGGCTGGATGCGGGCCGCTTCCAACAGGTCCTTGTGAAAATCAATGGGGGAGGCCTATGTCCAGCAGTGGACGTCCTATGGCTGAGATGATGATGATGATACAAGTCCATGAAGCAGCGATAATATTTGATTGAAACCATGTAGTTATCTTAGCTATCTCTATATAAAGGCTGAATAGCAGTGCCATAAAGTACTCAGGCAACCTTCTACTTGCAATAAATAAATTATATATTTATTAAACGCCGAGTGGTGCTTAAAAAACTGAGTGCATCCCATCTGTATTCATGCTGCACTTCGAGTTATGTTTATCATCTGAGAATTTCGTTGAGGTGAGATTTTACAAGAATCGCGTGTTAACACTTTACCGCTTTAAAATTCTCTTTTCACTCCCATTACTTTATAAAATATTGGTGCTTCTTATACTGTGACATAGTACTTAAACGTCCATGATTTTGCTGCAGATTGTTTCACGCACCTTTGTTTTGATTGTTTATGGATCCTTGAAAAGGAGCTTTAGATTTACGAGGAACACGGCGTTTTATTGCTTTCATGATTGTACTATTCCTGTTCGGATAGAGATGTTCTGATGGAATACCTATCTCTAACCTTTAGGATGCTGTAATTTAAATAGTTCTAGTAAACCTGTATCTAAATAATACGCGTGCGATCGATTTAATTTATCTCTATGTTCGGCACAAGGCATTTGTATACCATAACAGTTCCGGCCTGTACAGTATTAATAATAATAATAAAATGTTTTTATTGCGTTCACAAACAATACATGGATGAAATCTCCTTTTAAGTAAAAAATACTTGTCATAGGCGATTTCGCTCTTGCCCAGATCTATTTCTTTATTTTACTGTATGGGTAATAAATAAAAACACAGTGTGAGCGTGAGTGTGGTGAGTGTTAGTGTGTGTGTGTTTGTATGTGTGTGTGGATACGCGTGAGTGGATAGTTTGTAAAGATGTCATGTAAAGAGTGTGGATTTTTGATTTGAAGAGTATTAGGTAAGTACAGTATTGTACAGTAGATTATTGTAACTGTACAGTATTGTACCTTTGAGCTTGCACGACCTCTCTTCGCAAGCTGACCTCTTACACGTTTAATTTGCAGTTACGGGTTACTTTGCAGTATTATAAAAGCTGAAAAGAGACTCGAACATTTGAAAAAATGAGAATGAAGTGTAAGACGAATGTGATGATATTTGAAAGGGAAGGATGTGTGACATCGTGTAATATTATAATTGTTAAAGTAAATGAAAATGTATCTCTACTTCGAATTCGATAAATGTTGAGAAGATAATGAAAGCCGGTATTCAAATAGGTAGGGCATTTTCGTGGGCTGTAAAAACTATCTGAAGAGGTACCTACCATGTCAGTGAATGAAGGAGTGTTAGTCCTAACTAACTGTGTGTCTACGCCTCCCTCGACACAGGGTATCCTAGTGCGGGGGTGTGAGTTTGCGGAAAAAAAAATACATATTCCATACACAACAATTAAATGATATAATAAATATGTTTTCTTTTTTTCTAAACTACAAAGTAACTTCAATCAGCGATTTTGCTATATCGATGACTGATGTTCAATTTGAGCATTATATTGAGAAACAATTTAGAATGACGTAGGTGTGTTATCTTGCATGGCGCCAACGGTCATTGTTTATTTTTCACTTTTACTATTATAATTTTACAGTACTTGGAAAACACATTAAACGTTGAAAACTTGGCCGAAAAATTTAATGCTAGTATTAATTTTGGCGCCGCATCAAATTGATCTGTTTACTTTCAAAACTTTTTACTCCTTCATACATGATATCATTTGTGTGTCAAAGTGGATAAAAAATGGATTTAAGATGGCCAAATCAGCATACCGTTTCTGATTCTAAAAAGTGGGTAAGAGTGACGTGACGTCACTCTTTACCCACTGCCGCCGTGGCGCAGTGGTTAGTGTCATTGACATGATTTCTGTGTCCCCGGGACCCTGGGTTCGAATCCCGGCAGGGGCAAACATTTGTGCGATGAGAGTAGACGTTTGTCCCGGGTCTTGGATGTTTGTGTGCTGTGATTGTGTGTCCATGCCTCCCGCAATACAGGGAATCCTAGTGCCCCCGCACTAGGATTCCCTGTATTGCGGGAGGCATCTGAGTCTGAGTGTGAGGAAAAAAATAAGTCAGTTTATCACTCTCTCACATACACATGACACTCACAGTGCAACCTGCATGCTGAACTTTGCCCAGTGAAGCTGTGCCTGCCAGTAGAGGCAAACAGTATAAGTCCGTTTTAAAAATAGAATAATACTAAAACCATAATTCAAATTTAGATTCTAAATTACCTACTCAACTCTATCGTATATAGTTACTTATCTATGACTATCATCGAAAACGAACATCAGAAATCAGAAATCAGTAATATTTATTGAACAACTGTGTGATATAAAAATAAAGATGTTACAATTTAAAATAGTTTCAACAGCCTGCCCAGTTTGAACATTCAATAGTGGTCTGTAATATTATATTTTTTACAATTTTATACAAATGTTATATTATAAATGTTACAAATTTTACATACTTTACTACTACTTAATTTTACTAATTATACTACTTAACTTTACATACAAAAATTTAATACTTAGTCGCTATTACATAAATTACAGTTGCACCGAGAATAATCATTAAAGAATTCTTTTATATTATAGTAGGTTTTGGAGACCAGGCCACGCTTTTAATTTACGCCGGAACAGCTCATTGTCTAATACCTTGATTTCAGTAGGTAGAGTACCATAGTTTTACTTTTTTTATTGTGTGATGATGAGAATCAAACGAGCATATGCTCTGCTTATTAGTAAGTGGCTTTGAGTACACAGCCTTGATTTATCTGAGGTACGTGGTCACCGTCCCCTATACACATAATGTAATATAATTAAAGTCAATCAATAAACTCATGTAAGTATATTAGACTAACCTTTATAAAGCGACACACAATGACACTACCACCACGAACTGTAGAACGCATTCTATCAGCGCACAGACGGACTTTAAATCCAATCTAAATCTAATCATTAAATAAAACAGTTTAATTAAATATGTTGCTTTAGCGTACCTCAGCAAATCCGTCTTTAACATATATTTTATTATTAACTGCCGTGGTGGTACCGGCTTAGAACTGTACCCACCATATCTTTCCGTGGGTGCCGTAAGAGGCGGCTAAGGGATAAACAACCAGAAGGTGGGCATACGCCAACCCGCCTGCCAAGCGTGGCGAGTATTGGCAAAACTCCCCATAGCGGAGGAATGTGTCCAGCAGTGGATGTCTTATGGCTTACATGATGATGATTATTATTATTAACGAGCGCTTCCAATATAATATATCAGACTATCTCGAAAGCCTTTCATTTATGGGTAAGTACATGGGTAGCATTAGGTTTGCTTAAAAGTTATCTAATAAGTTGCTTACTGGGATAATACCGAGCGAGGCTCGATCTTCGAGGTGCTTTAAATACTAATTTCAAAATATACACATTAGTAAACACAGATCAAATAAAAAAAAACAACCCTAAGTACAACAATCAACATTCAACAATCCTAACTATATTCTTGTTTGTTTCAGATGACACGGACGCTGTTTTTGAAGCTTCTACAAACGAGAGGCTTCGGCTGGTCTGCGGTCTCAAGCCTCGGAGTCAGTCTCCGGCAGTGCAATGGTACAGGGATGGTCGCCCTGTGGATGGACTATCGAAACGTATCGTGCTACAAAGACAATGGTAAGCAGTATTTGTATTCATATAGAGTTTAGTATAAGTAGTTAGTACTTAGTATAGTTAGTCTGATATGGAACTGAAATAAACGATGGCAATGGTCATAGTCATATATTTTTTTATTTTTTTTACACAAGGTCTTCACGTCCCAAACTAGGCAGAGCCTGTTTATACTATGGTAACCTGATGACTGATATATACTTATATACATATACACACCCAGACACAGGTCAAACAGACATGTTCATACACACAAATGCTTGACCTGTCCGGGAATCGAACCCGGGACCAGCGGCTCAGAAGGCAGAGTGCTACCAACTGCGCCAACCGACCAGTCAATTTATTGGTATTTATTTATTGGTATTAACATACATGTCACATAAAAAGTAGAGAGACCTACAAGCGTAGGTACTTATTAAATAATCTTGTGTTGTGTTGTGCAAATGCGCATTACACCTTATAATTCGTTTGTAATAATAATAAAATAATATCTCTTAGTGCATTTATGATTGGATAAAATAAAATGTCATGAAGTTATATAAATATGTCACAATTTAAAATTAAGAATGCTTTACACTAATAATATATTAAAAAAAAATGATGTATTAAAATTGTCATGTAATAATCTGGAATTAATTCATTTCATTTCTGCAAAGTCCTTAAAGCTATAAAAGGTTTGGTTGATAAGCCAGCGCTTTAGCTTTAATTTGAACCATTTTAGGGTAGATGAAGTCTTGATGTCCTCTGGCAATTTGATGAGCTGTATACTAGCTTGTTCTACGCTCATCAATTTAGAAATCAGAAGTCAAACGTTACGGACATTCGCCCAAAAAACTAGCAAGTTGTTAAAGCTATACTAGTTAGATGAGGGTTGAGGGTTGATGAGGTACAAACCGATCAACAACCTACATTCCATGAATTTAATAAGCTTCTAATACAAACGCGTGTGGTTGTAGCTTGGAGACATGTACAATCCTTCAATGTTTTCGTCCGCCATCTAGCATAACGCATGAAGGTCTATACCGGTATTTCTTGAAGGTACACTACAATGTGATCCAATTAAAACAACAAAAATTTATCTTTCAACCGTAAAACATCAAAGATGTTAGGAAGGCCATAAACTTGTAAAAGCTGTAATAGGATGCCTTGCCTTGCGACTGAAGCTAGTAATTGATGAATGTGCAATAAAATAAGGTTAAGGTTGGGAACTGTTGTACTCGTAGAACTTTATTGTGCAAATGCTACAAGGATCCTACGTACATATTTAAAATATAAAAAAATCAACTATATTGCAAACCCTCGACTATCAAATTCTCTCCTGTCGCTTTGCCAATTAAGCTCTCACTCCACGAAAAATTCCAAATTTATAGTTACATACATTACTATAATATAATTATATAACTCGTATTTTAGGCAACAATGATCGCTAACCACGAGGTGGCAAGTCTGCTGAATTGCCACATTAGATGAGATGAAATGCCATCATAGTCAATAAAAAAAGATTATATCGAAATGTAACGTAAGCATAGAATAAGTAATTATTCTGTTTCAAACACCTTGGCTAAAGTCCTCGGATCGCCACGTAATCCAGTCGCAGAATCAATCCCAAAATTATAAAAGACACATTTGTTATTTTGACGGGACTACCACGAGGCTAAAAAAGGGTTCGGATTTATTTTACTTCGCTTGTTTACGACCACACGCATACAAATTTTCGTCTGTACCAAAAGTATCAAATAACCACAATCTACACATTCCTATTCCGCAAAATAATCCTGAAACAATTTTGATCACTGCAATATTTCATCCCATCTAATCCAGCCCACAGGCTCACTGCATTATGAGTTATAGACATTTAGTTAGTTCAGATCATTGTACCTAAATGTTGCTCGGATTTTACGAGAAATATTTGAACAGTGAGAGGAAAAATATAGAGGGTTTTGGGGATAGACATATTACCTACTTGCTATAGTAATTACAATTAAAAATTATCAAACGAACAAATAAAATTCAGTGCCATTTTTCTATTAAAATATATATGCATACAAATGCTGACCAAAACGATTAGTTCGTAGATAGGTCGTAACTCACTAATTTATTAAGTGTTCCCGCGTTCGAGCTGTAACAGCTCGTCGTGTCGGCCCTTGTTGTTCTCATACAACAACAGTTGTTATATGAGAACAACAAGGGCCGACACGACGACGTCTACAATCTTTGTGAAACTTCCTCGCCAAGTCATATATATATATATATATATGTGTGACAATATCACATAAGTGATATTGTATTTCTGGTTATGCGTATTCAATCAGTGTTGTATTTGTTTCAGGTTAAGAATAAAACTGTTTCGAGCTAAAGACGCTGGTATCTACTCGTGTCAAAACGAAGATGACAAATCTAGAGAGATGAGTGTTACTATTAAACTCAAGAATCAAGATCAAGATATTGCTGGTAATTTGACATCTCTGTCTATTGTATATGTAGACACCGTTACTGAATTTAATTCTTGTTGAAGTATCATCTGTAATAAGTAGTAATCGGATTCATAGAGCGCAAACAATAGTAAAATCAAACTATTCCATTTAAAATATTCTTTCATATCTTACAGCATAAATTTACACAATTAATGTAATACTTATTAAAAGAAGTTGAATAAATTTGAAATATTTTGCCGATCGACAGGTATCTCGTTTACACATTTCGATAACATAATTATCGATTTTATTTTTGCAGTAGTTAAAAGGTTAAACAGAAACATTCAACGGACTGGGCATGACTAAAATCAAACTCTCCGCTTGTAACGTAATTAAAAAAATACCAATGAAACCAACTTCAACCCTCAAAAGTGTGAAATAACTTGTTCAATTCGGTACCATGATAGTTCAAAAGTAACTATTATCAAAATATTGTGCGCATGGCAACGATTTCGACAAATTACTTCAAACTTTTGAGTGTTGAAGTCGGTTCCATTTTTTGGTAAAAAAAATTATTCAGCCTTTTTAGTGACCTTTGCTACTCACAGCATCAATTGCCATACACACCCTCTAGGAAGTCATCCAGATGTAATGTACGCACCTAACACTTTTCAGTTATCGGTTATTAAAAATCACTTGACTGATTTTGATGAAATTTATATGGCACCACCTCGAAAGTATACTCTATCAAACAAAAGAGAAAAGAATTATCAAAATCGGTTCATCAACGACGAAACCTCTTCCTATTTTTGAAGTCGGTTTTAAACAATGATTATTTTGTATTTTACTTTATGTAGATATTAAACTTTGTGTGCGAGGCTAGCTATCAAATAGCTATAATTCGAGAATTTTCTATAAATTCTCGAATTACACTATACGCCGTAGATCTCAACCAAATCGTAGCACCAATCTAATTAGATTTATTTATTTAAAAAAATAAGAGAAACATAAAAGAAAACACATGAGATATAATCAAGACATGTATATTTTGTATAAATATCATCAATATCATGTAAATTTTGTTCCAAATATAAAAATAACGCAAATGAAATAAGACAGGAAGCTACTTCACGTCAGTTCAGTAAACAAAATCACTCGTGAAATCTCCGATTTCCCAACTCGCCCACGGGATGTGGCGCATTTAATTCAATTTTAAGTGCATCCCGAGTGTCATCGAAAAACGCAAAATCATAAAAGGGGATATATTTCAACACGACATTGGTATTACTGGTATCCCGGAATCCGGTGGTATTCTTGTGTTTACACATGTGGATGGGCATAAATCCGTTTATAACATATATAATATGAAAATAGCCGCGAGCTCGGGACGGCTTTGACCGTGCGAGCAGAATGCGCATGCCTCATTGGACATGTGAAGAGATTCGTGTCTAACAGCGTCACGTAAAATTATGTACATAGTTATAGAAATGCTTACTTAATATTTGTTATACGTGTGAATGCGAATTCAGATTTTATAAGAATATTTCCGAACCATGAAAACATCATGGCTGCAAAGTGCAATCATATATGCTTTAAAATCCATTTCAAGTGGTTTCAGCATCATTATGTAACTACTTATACGCGAACTATATTGCTCCCGTTGTTTCAGGATATCAAGCAGACGTGGATATTGACAGACCTCTACCAGAGATCCTATCTCAGCATGAAGCAGCTTCTCTTGTAGAAAACAACACTATAGAAGAACCCGAAAAACGAGTGCCAAAGAACATAAAGTTTAAAGAATACGACAATAAAGACGAAGATCCAGAAGACAAGACTGAAAAAGAACATCCTAATTATGGACACGTGGATAATACAAAGACAAAGTTTCCACCACGTTTCAAGCATCCAACGAAAATGTTCAATATGGATATGAAGCCAGCTGGCAGCTCTATAAGACTGCGATGCGCTGCTGAAGGTAATAACATACATTATGCTGCACGCGCACTTGGTACTTTTAGTGCTTGTAACCAGATTTGTTATACGTCGTAAATTGATGAATCTATTGAATTCTTTAGAGTAGTTGGTTATGATCGTAGCAATCTATTAGGTTGGGTAATAATATCCAATGTGTAACTTTTGTGTAATGTCACAAATAAAGCTTTTATTCTTTCTTTCTTTCAATGTTTAATAAAATAATATAAGTACTACTAAACGGGTAATTAACCAAAATATATGTGCTGATGGAAATCACAGTGTGACAGTGTGAAAAGTTTAAGGGCGGGTTACATTTTATATGAAATGGAAATTATTAGTCAATTTAAAAACAAATATTATTCCTTTAAGACCAAGTATGTAATCTAAATTTGGCGATACACGTGTGGAGTGGAATTACTCACAATATGTTGAAGCAACAAATCGCTGATCGCCGATGTATCGAGTGTGCGGAGGACATAACTGTTTTATGACCTGCGATGTTTGCAAAGGATACAATGCCATTCTTATATCGTAAAGTGATTCAGTATCTTACGGTCGGATATATCCGTGGGATGTTGAGTTATGTTATTTTATTACCCTCTGGGTTTTTAATCTTTCTCACATTTTATGTGAATATAACATCTTACGTCTAAATATACAGTAAATGTAATAATATGTTATGCTGTTATACACAAAACTGGCCTCTAAATGAAGGCCACGGTCTCATGCACTTATGCCTCTAATCTACCATACGTAAAAAATATTATGATATAACAAATGTTTAACTTTTCCTTGCTTACTTTAACTTTCTGACAATTGGCTATAGTGAAAGGGACATCAAACAGCCACTAAGAAGGAGCTTTTATTGACCACCTGACAAAATTACCTATAACAGTTATTGCAGCATGCAACAATTAAACGTCTTTACCGGTTCTAATATTACACTATACACCCTTGGTATTCCGAGATGGACTCACACTAAGCTGAAGTTTAGTGTGGACCTCAAACTCTTGGCACAGCACCTTTGATAGGAAAAGTATAATACTTCAGCATACGGCAGCTTAGAGCAAAGCCCCGCGCGATTGTGTCCTATTTTTGATTACATATGTTATTTCATTTCGATCATCAGTTTTAGACTCTGCCTCGCCTCCGTCGGGGAAAAGTTTTACATTTTTGTATAGCAATTTTATTGTTGGAACGTCAAACTATTATATGAAATGAATATTCCATATAAATAGGTCAAGAATATCTTACAATAATATACAAAATAAAGTATTTATTTCATATATCATCTCCCAAGCCTAAGCTAGAATAGTGAGCGATAAGCTTTCTACCTAGAAACTACAAAAATACTGCTGCATGACATACATCGTTAGTTGTGCTGAATTTGAACAACATAATGTTCTAATGTATGAAAATCGTTTCAAAACACTGTTTAATAAATTGATACAATATTAATACCGTGCTGATTGATATTGTGGACTAAAGTGAAGTTAGCTAATGGAGAGGCGCGGCTATGTTCACTGGTGTAGGTTGAGGCTTGAATATAGTTAAACATACATGTGATTGTTTACATGAAAACTTGTTAAATTTCCAGGTAATCCAACACCGAATATAACGTGGTCCAAAAATAACGTAACCCCCATTGTGAGAAGTTACTTCCAACCATCATACGGGAAGTGGTCAATGGCTTTGGACGAGCTGACGAAGGCTGACGATGGCAATTACACTTGTGCAGTTTGTAATGAACTGGAATGTATAAATCACACTGTAGTGCTGCATGTTCAAGGTAAGATCGTTGTTAAACATGATTCAAATAGTTTTAAGTTGGTGAAAATTAATGTTATTACTTGATCAATAAAGCCCTACAGAGCGGACTTGTATGATTTTGTCGAGAAAATGAGTAATGAGAGAAATGCGTCCATACGACGTTGGTTCACAGTTACTAGATATAAATTCTAGATAAGTTCTATGCGAAAACCTTAGTTGCCAAGATGTCATATATACCTACCTACTTTGATTACTAGTTGTAATTTTTCTTGGCTATATACACCATTTTTGTCTCTAATCTCTAGTTTAAGTGTTATGTAGTATAAATACCTAATGACATGACATTAGGTACCCATTAGCATTTAGTGCCCATAGCAAGCATAAATCTTTCGGACAATGATGTGTGTTCGACAATGTACGATCCATACAAAGCAGCTTTTAATTTTTCGTTCAGAAAGCGAAGTGCCTTATAGCGACTATATTGTTAAACGGATCTCAAGCTCAACATTATGTAAGTATAGCCATAAAGTTTGAGCTAAAAACTTTATTGTTTTTCATTCATCGCTCATATTATTACGGCATTTGTTCCATAGAACGATACCCATCCAAACCTTACATCAAAGAGGGCCATCCAAAAAACATCACAGCACTTGTCAACGACACGGTTCAGCTGTCATGCCCTCCCGTATCGGACCTCGAGCCTTTTCTGTACTGGATTAGACCTTCCAACTTCTCGGTAAAAGACCCGGAGGTTGGGCCCAGTGATATGCCGATCCCGATTGGAGATGTCATTGAGGTGTCTATCTGATTTTTGAGGTGAAGGTCATAAATGTTGGTGAAGGTGTCCAAACAGTTCTCAAATAATTTCCCTAGAAAAAAATGTATGTGTTGGTTGCGGTATAGATTGAGTAATAATCAAGCTTCTAATGAATATGATAAAAAATGTAGTTCTATTATTAATCTAAGAATGCATTATGGCTATTTCTGGTGAGGTAATTGTATTGGTTAATACTTGTTTCAATGGTAAAGGTGTTGAAAACTGTATTTAATCGTTATCGTCTACGTTGTAACTTTAACTTATTTAGTCTTATGTCTTCTTGGTGTCGGTTGTTTGTGATCTATTAACTTTTAGCTCTTTCTTCTTTGTACTTTCTTGATAGTTTTGGAATAATGTAAATAATAGCATTCTAAGAGAAACTTTTATTCGTGTTTATAGAGCGTCTTTACGCAAAACCAGTGCTAACCCAAGGCACGGTGAACCAAACCAAGCTCATCGGGGAGACGGCAACATTCAGCTGCGAGTTCCTATCTGATATGCACATGTACGTCTACTGGATGTACTTTTCTAAAGAAGAGTTCTTCTACAATGACACCGATATGGATGAGACTAAGCAGTCTATGAACTACTACGATAGTTCTAAAAGATTGTTGGTGAGGGTCAGTGACTAACGCATGGGTGTGTCGCTTGGAGCATGACTTTTAAAAGCTTTATTGGCAGTTTTATGTGTGGCTGTGAATGTTTGGTTTTTGCATGTATTGTTTAGTATACTCAATATATGTTTGGTTAAATACTTATATGACATCGTTAATCATCAGTAGCCTTTCCATTACAAAGGGTTGGCCGTCAGCTCGGCAAACTTTGCCCTCAACTTACCCTTTGAACCAAGGGAACTAGGTCTTCAACGCTGGCAATATTAGTCCGCTCCCGTAAGTTGCGATGCTACGATTTTTTTCTCGTTCCAGCCGTTTTTCTATTCTTTGCCCATAATTATTAGTTTCACGTGTCGCAAAACATGGCCGAGAAAGAAATCGTTTATAAGGAGAAATATTTCAAGGGTAAATTAGGCCGAAATGATCGCAACATTGTCTACTCTACATAAAGTAATATGATTCAGTTGTTAATTTCAAAAGTTTCTGTAAATTATGGTGTTAACTATAATTCTGCCTGCTGCGAACAGTTATTTGAGTACGTTCCCTAAAAATAACGTTTTTCTGTAATGCATTTTTGATTATGTAGGTAATTATATTGCGTTGAACAAATATTTTATTTATATATTCGTGTTCTATCGTGTTCTTGCACATCCTTACTTGTTTTCAGTAAATTCATTTCAAGCAATTATCGTATCTAACTTATACTAATTTAACATAACCTTAAATTTCAGAGTGAAAATCCCGATGACAAACCAGAACAGCTGACTATATTCAATGTTACTAAGGAAGATGAGGGTTGGTACGTGTGCGTAGCTCTAAACACCCTCGGAAACACCACGGCAAAAGGATACCTTACTGTGTTAGAATGTAAGTAAAATCATGCCCTATCATGACGACCTACAGCTTAAAGTACAATTTTTTTACTTACTGAGACCATAGAAACAACACAAAACAGAATAAACTATTCATAGTCATTCGACTCCAAGAGATCGCGAGAAACTGCAAACAAACAAGACATACCTAAATGAGTATGCAATAGAATGAGCTAATCACAATAATCCCACAAAATTAAATATCTATTATAAACGCAAAAGTTTGTATGGACGTATGGACGTTTGTTAATCTTTAACGCACAAACTGCTGGACGGATTTGGATGAAATTTAAAATTTTAAAGTTTGTAGATACTTCAGGTCCCAGAATAAGACATAGGCCACTTTTCAGCATCATCAATAATCATCACGCGGGTAAAACCGCGTGGTACAGCTAGTAAAAAACATCGTTCTATTCTAGTCATGATTTCAAAATACCTATAATAGATTTTTATTTCAAACTATTGCGCTTATATGATAAAAATCTTCAAGACTTGAAGACAAAGAATGGTTCCTTATGTGTCGGGTCATCTCAAATTCATGGCGGACTGGCGGTACATGAAACGACTTGAATGCAAACATGAAATGAAATAACTTTATTCATAGATTTCGGGTAATACGTGCTGTTGTAAAATAGTTCTGTCCTGCAGAAATCGGTATAAACCACCTATACAATAGCACAGACTGAGCACAGACATCAGAGATATCAGCTTAGTCGAGAGTCTAGAAGTTAAACAGTTTCGTCTTATTTTATGGTCCTAAAATTCATGATTTTTGGACCATTTAATAGAATATGTATATGAAATGAAAACGTTTGAGTGATTTTGGACACGAACATGAATTCGTATGTTAGGCACGTGTGCGATGATTTCGCAAGTGCAGAGGGTTATCGAAAACGATAACTCTAATCCACCTTCCACTAGGATCTAGTGACTAAGCATAATAACAAGCGTAATCTGCAACATTTGCATAAACTGATAAACTCTACCATGGTAGTGCGGTAGCCAGCCTTTCAGGTTTCACAGTCCATTAAAATTTATCTCCTACATAGAGCTAATTGCTATTATCTTGGGCCAGTCATAGTACAGATAACGCTTGCATACTAAGCCCTAGTTTCACCAACTTTGGTTAAATGTTTCATAAACCAACCATGTTGCAATAAAACTTATGAATCAGTTAATTTTGTGTGTGCAATGAATATGCATTATTTAAATGTTTTAACTAATTTGGATTAAATTTAAAATAAAATATTCTTGTTTTTAAATATATACATGTCGTTTTCTCGCAACTTTTTATGGATTCACTGGACCTGAAAAACGTTGCTCTGCCATATAAATTATCGAAATTTAATTCGAATTACTTCACGTCAATGATTGACCGTTAAAAGGATATTTAAATTTAAAGGATATTTGTTCATGCAAAATAATACAACTTCGACTAAAAATGGAGGATGGGGGTAGGAGAGTAAAAAATGCCTCACAACCTATTCTCAGACCTACATAATATATACAAGCAAGTTTTTTATATATCAGACAAAACCGTTTCGGAGGACTTCGCAAACACTGTGGCACAATATTATAATATATGTATATCATTTGATCGTTATTGTACAGACGTTGTTCTATAGACGAATTTACCTTTATCTTAAGTACAAAGTCATTTTATTGAGCAATAGTTTAAACATATAAATTAGAATACAATACATTTCCTAACGAGATATTTTACTTATAAATATGACAAAATTAGTCACATATTCATTTTATGGTTCGGTTATTCTTGCCCCAATGCTTGCATATTTTGGCTTGTCTGATTGCAGAAAAAAAAACGTATTATCCAAATTTGATTTTTTTTTTCTTCTTTTAACCATACGTTGTCTAAACTACGTATCAAGAAATTGGATCTTTGTAAAAATCTATAATATTCATACACATCACGAAAGGTAAGCTAAGTTAATTTCCGTCCGTTAGTTTATCTGTCAGTTAGAATGTATCAGGATGTGGTAGGGTAGGCTGAAAATTGCAAATAATTCAAATTCTACACTAATTGATTGCATAAATCTTAGATAAAATTCAAATAAATTAGATATGGGTATTTTCTACTAATACTTTCGAGATAGTTGCGATTCTTAATATATCCTAACCAACTTGTGTTTCTTCTCTGAAGTTGAATGCGTGTATTCAATTTCTCCAGCATGCCCTAAATTATGTCATAGGGACAAACACAGATCTTACAAACTAGTTTTCAGATTTCTTATTTATCATATCTGTGGGGACAAAGAATGTATCCTATAGGATAACATGGTAGGGTCTTATTTTACATAGAAATAAAAATGTGTAATAAGAATTCCATATGTAATAATTGTTCTAAATAATTTATTTATTTATTTATCCACATTCACACAAGGTCTTCAGGTCCCAAACTAGGTAGAGCCTGTGCTATGGTAACCTGATGACTGATATACATACTTATATACATATACACACCCAGACACAATTAAATGTTTAGACTGTAATCTAATCCGACTGGTAATGTTAACGACTTCTTTTTGTCCTTTTTATTATACTCATAACCCCGCACTAGGATCCCCTATGTCGCGGGAGGTCTGGACACACAACAGCACACAAACACCTGTAGCACTCATCGCATAAAAGTTCGCCCATGCCAGGATTCGAACTCAGGACCGACCGAAATAAAGAAGAATATAACAATTTTATTTCCATTTTTTTGGGATAAGAAACAAAATTTATAATAATAATAATAAATATTATTGATAATAAATATAATTTGTTATCCCAGAATTTTCTCCGTCTCCCGTTATTTTTTTTTTATTTTTTTTATATATCACACTCAGTCCCCCGCACTAGGATTCCCTGTATCGCGGGAGGCATGGACACACACAATCACAGCACACAAACAACCAAGACCCGGGACAAATATCTACACTCATCGCACAAATGTTTGCCCCTGCCGGGATTCGAACCCAGGGTCCCGACGACACAGAATTCAATGTCACTGACCACTGCGCCACGGCGACCGTCAAATTTAAAAACCGATAAATAAGCATTTTTTTCATTTGAATTATTATAACTACATACATACTTTTAGATAGGCCGAATTGCATCACAAACGGTGATGCAATTTCGGTTTGGTGATTTTTTTAAATAGATGGTTTGCCAATAAAGCTATGGTCTCGAATGTGGTCGAAACTATGACCGGAAACCTATGATTTCTGTGTTTGATAATAGGTAAATATTCACACATAAATTTGTAATACTCAATAATATGGCTAACATATAGCGTGTAAACTACTTATTTATTTTTGTTTTTACTTGCGAGCATTATTTCAATAGATTCGTCGTCACGTAAACTTTCTCTACTTAAAACATTTATATTTACGGACGAATACATTCAAACAAATTAGTTTTACGATTTGCGTTGTTATGTGCTTATCTAGTTTGTACTTTAACGTTAACAAAATAAGACATTTCTTAGTTTACATTACTTACATTACAAACTTGTGATAATTGAAGTGTATTCTGAGACGATATACCGGATATTCTGATATTACTTTAATATTATTTTAATTAATTTGGATTTTTTAAAGTATAATAATGTAATAATTATATTTATAAAACCTTGTTAATGTTGTGGATATAAGTTGAATTAAAAATAAATAAATAAAAAAAAAAATTCAATTAGACGTAGATGTAAATATTAGCATTGTTGCGGTACATACATAACTATGTTGATAATTTTGGGTACTATTAAACAATTAGCTAAACATTTTTGTAGAATGTTTAATTTACATGGTAGGGTACTTTCTAGTGCCCACTTGAGCAGATACTACCCTCAAAATTTTACGGAAGACTAAAAACATGTTTTTTTCTGAGTAAACGACCGGTGTTCAAACAGTGATATCGTTGTAGGTGCTAGTAAATTTTATGTTTTATTTTTTGAGGTGACTTACAACTAAAGTTAACAAAGTAACAGTAAAATGATTGAGGAAGAGCCATTTACATCACGCCTCAAGTTCTTCATCTCAGCTGATGAGCAGTGAGCAGTGGATGTCCTACGTCCACTGCTGGACACAGGCCTCCCCCATTGATTTCCACAAGGACCGGATGGAAGCGGCACGCATCCAGCCCTTACCTGCGACCATAGTCAGGTTGTCTATCCACCTCGTCGGTGGCCGTTGATAATAAAGTTAATAATATATAACAAAAGGAAAGTTAATAAACGCAAATAATTAAGTTTCTTATAATACGTTGTTTTTACACATTATGAATAGTATATAAAACAGGAATTACTCACGTAGTCAAATCAGAGGGTTTCGACTATAGTTTCGACCACATTCGGTGGACTCTCTCCTTGAAAAAAGACAACCGAATGTGGCCGAAACTATAATCGGAATCCTCTGACTTACTACGTGAATAATTTCCGCGTTTTATATATTCATAAATGAGTTTAATAATACTCAATAATTTCACTTACATATTTACCAATTCCTTACAGCAATTCCAGTGACAGAAGCTTTACCGGATCACAGCAAGCACACCGTGTTCATCAACGTCGTCACGGCAGTCCTTGGAGCTATGTTCTTCATCGCAGCCATCATCGTGGTGATGATCTTCAAGAAGCTCAAACGAGAAAAGATCAAGAAACAATTGGCTATTGAAACGGCCAGGGCAGTCATTGTCACGCATTGGACTAAGAAAGTCACCGTGGAAAAGCCTCAGTTGAATGGTACCTGTACTGCCACCGAGGAGGGACTGGTAAGTTTCCAATCCGTAATTTTGTTATTTATTAACATTCACACAAGGTCTTCAGGTCCCAAACTAGGCAGAGTCTGTACTTTGGTAACCTGATGACTGATATATATACTTATATACATATACACACCCAGACACAGGTCAAACAGACATGTTCATACACACAAATGTTTGACCTGTCCGGGAATCGAACCCGGGACCAGCGGCTCAGAAGGCAGAATGCTACCAACTGTGCCAACCGGCCAGACAATATAAATATTATTTTAATTTCAGACCACAAAAAGTCCATATGAAAGGTGTAATCATTAATTGTTCTCAATATTTATTCATTTCAAAAATACAATTCCTAAATGAATATAATAAAATAACTACTACTAAAATATTATATTAATAAACTAACGTGGTTTTGACACATTATGAATGTATAAAACACGGGAGTTACTCACTTAATAAGTCAGAGGGTTCCGACTATAGTTTCAACCTCATTCGGTGGTCTTTTTCAAGGAGAATACGGGGCGCTTGCGGACGCGATCGCGATTCGCCTCACTATAGTCGGAACCCTCTGACTCATTGCGTGAGTAACTCCCGTGTTTTATACATTCATAATTAATAAACTAATCTATTTAAACACCATCAGTGGGCAAAGTTTCCAATATGCTGGCAGCATTGCCACGTTGAATAGCAACCTTAATCTTTGAGCAAAACAAAGGTCAAAATAAACACAGACATTAAAATATAAAAATATATAGTAGATAAACTTTGAAGTAGAATAAAGACAAATTATAATTATTATCCATATAAATATAATCAATTTAAACTACGAGTATTATCTATAGCCAATCGGTTTCAATAAGTCGGTTAGTCTTTGAAACATTGATAAGCTTTTTATGTTAAAGAACGCCTTATAAAATTATGTACGCAAATTATGAGTGCTCTTGAATCTTTCTTTAATTTATTCGAGGCGCCTGACGAAAAAAGTAGAAAGGTCACAGAAGTGGCTTGAATGCAAGCTTGTGTGTGTTTTGACTATTTTTTAATTGGGAATACGCAAGCGTTTGACCACTATCTCACCTGATGTTAAGTGATGATGCAGTCCTTAATTAATTGTTTTTAAATTACATGGACCCTTTTGTGAAATTAGAATATACTGTTTTCGTTAGTTCCTCGGGTGTTTTAATTATGCTTGATTCTCTTTATATTTCCTGTTTTATCTTTTACAGCTAATGCCAGTAGTAAAAATCGAAAAACAGAAGCTGTCTCAAGTCCAAAATAACACTAGTGATTCCATGATGATGTCAGAATACGAACTGCCGGTGGACATAGACTGGGAAGTGCCCAGAGAATCACTCTGCGTGGGCAAAGTGTTGGGAGAGGGGGAGTTTGGGAAGGTGGTGAAGGCTGAATGTGTCGGGATCCTCAAGCCTGGCCTGCAATCTGTTGTAGCCGTGAAGATGTTAAAAGGTAAGTTGTTTCTAATAATGTCAACATAAGAATTTGATTTCAATCGCATTAATATGCAGGCGTTCTCTAAATGTCACACTAGCTGGTGACAAATAAAATTTCATTGATGTTCTACACATCCGATACTTTATATTTAAAACTTTGATCAAAAGTGCGAAATAAGCGAGCGAAATTCAAATTTGCGGAACTCATTACCAACGGTTGGATCTAAGCTCGACGTCACAAAGCATGTTATGACATTTATCGGCGAATTATTCATTTCATTTGAGTAACTAATTTAGGGGCCGATTCCTTTATTAAAATAAAATACTAATAACTAATTGAAATACTACAGCTACTACAATAACATTAGAGCATTTCACTAGCCGTTGTCAGCCTATAGATAACTCAAATGCTGCTACCATTAGGCAGCGTTCCCAGAATTCTAGCAGCATTGCCACGTTGAATTGCAATGCTGATTTGTTGAGCCAAATATAAAAGTATATACCTACTATCATAGAATTGAACTTTTCCAATATTACAGCTATGCTTAATTCTTTCCTATTTTCGTTGTCAGAGGGCCATACAGACGCGGAGATGATGGCGTTGGTCTCCGAGATGGAGATGATGAAGATGATCGGGAAGCACGTTAACATCATCAACCTGCTGGGATGCTGTACGCAGGATGGACCGCTTTATGTCATAGTGGAATACGCACCTAATGGAAACTTGAGGGAGTTCTTAAGAAATCACAGGCCTGGGAATAGGTTTGTTATCATCTCTTCTTCAGTTATAAGCAAGAAAGCGCAATACAGGCACACACATTTATTTAAACCGATCAATCGATATGCGTGCGAGTCGCCAACTTTATTAAAATAAAATACTAATAACTTATTACAATACTATAGCTACTACAAAAACATTTGAGCAATCCACTAGCTATTGTTAGCCTATAGATCACTCAAATGCTCGAACTCGCTACCAGTTGGTATTAATTATTATTCTATCGCCAGCTTGATGTTAAGATTTCTGTCTGAAATATTTATTTCGATCCAGATTTGAACAGTTTTAATGTGCTCTTGCTAGCATTTTTATGGAAATATCTTACATATTTTAAATATAATGTTAATAAATCGATATCTAGACACACAATGAATTCCTATCACATCGCTTGTTTTAACAAAAATTATGTGTTGTGCACAGAATTGATTTGTATTTATTTATTCATTTAGAGTATCATCATTGTTTGCGTGCCATATAATCACGTGGTAAATTGACTGCCATTCTGTCGAACTTCATTCAGCCAAGCAATTTTTTACTTAGTAAGGAAAATGTTTGCTCCAATACCAATGTTCTCTATGTTGTACATAAATGAACCTACATACTTTTTCAATAGGTTTTTAATCTTTACTTGAATTATTTTTCTCTTTCACCTTTGATTTCATATTACAAAATAGTAGCGCCCCGCGGTTTCACCCGCGTGGATTACGGTTTTTCCGATTACCTCAATTATCCAGGGTTTAAACTATCTCCATACCAAATTTCATCGAAATCAGTGTAGCCATTTGAGCGTGTAAAACTAACAAACATACACACAAACTTTCGCATTTATAATATTAGTAGGATGGTAGAACAGATATTAGTAGGTACGAATGAAACAAATAGCATCTCATCTATATATTCTTGCCACTGTGACAAATCAAGCAAGTTATTTCCTGGTGATAGGAGTTCAGTTATTGAGAGTTCTGATCTACTGCGGGTAGGCCAGTGGCCATCTGTAGTTCACTTTTCTTAAAAAAGATTACCAGAACGTGATTTATCTACTGGTATATCCTATTTATTTGATTATGCCTATATTTGATAAGCATCGTTTATAGACCCTCGACATAGAATTAAGATCCAGCTTGTTCTTATTTGCAGATACGAGTCTCCAAACGAAGACTTAAAAGAAAAGAAGGGGTTGACTCAAAAAGACTTGGTCTCCTTTTCATACCAAGTAGCGAGGGGAATGGAGTATTTAGCTTCTAGAAGAGTGAGTTTCAAAATTAATTATTTCTCATGCAGTTTTAAATATGCTATCCAAAAAAATGTTTACCAAAAAATGGAACCGACTTCAACACTCAAAAGTATGAAAGAAAGCGTAAACTCACCTGAGGATGAGCATCAGTCATGCTCGAAACCTAGGTCGAAACTTCGACTATAAACGTGAGTAAAGCCGGATACCACATATATATAATAGTATGAAAGAACTTGTTGAAGTCGGTACCAGGATAGTTCAAAAGTAACAGATATCAAAATATTGTGGTCATGGTACCGACTTCGACAAGTTATTTCACTCTTATTAGTGACCTTTGTTACTCATGGGATCAAGTGTCATGTTCACCGATGTCTCCACCCGCTACTATAATATCGTGTAGTATAAGCACGCATTTTTCAGTTTTTCAGTCAGTGAATTTAAATGGGACCACACGGGAAGCACCAGCTTTCAAATAAAAAAAAACGATCAAAATCGGTTCACCCGGTCGGAAGTTATGCGGTAACAAACACAAATAAAAAAATATAAAAAAACATACGGATTGAATTGAGAACTTCCTCCTTTTTTGAAGTCGGTTAAAAATAATTACGCGCACTGGATTTATAATTTAACTCAATATCAAAAGTAACAAAATTATTAAAAGTAATAATACTAAAAACTCTGGACACCTGAACGCCTCCAAAAATCACTTGGTTAAGTCTCTGTATAAACTGAGAGCAGCCGCCACGGAACCAAACACTACCCCTAAAAGGTACAAATATGAAGGTCCAGATATTATAAAAACGTAAACTTAGAACGCCACCGCCGGTACCAGGGCGGGGCTCAAGTGACCGATGGTTAGCTTGCTAGGCTGCAAAGCGAGAAACTTAAGGAAAATACGCGCCGTGCCCAGGAGTACTGCATTCTGTATTTGACCCTTGATCCACCCGTCTAGGAAGATAACCGTTCGCTGAAACGGCTATCGGGACAATGGTCGTAGAGTCAAAATCCCACTGGTTATCTCGTGAGCTAGGTCAAGGTTCTTGCTGAGCTTGTCCTTATCGGCCTTCTCGTCATGCAGGATAGTGGCGTCGAGTAGGCTTATTGACGACAATGGTCTTGACCGTGATGATAGAAAGATTCAAATAGAGCAAGGCACGACCATTCTCAAGAACGGGTTTCAATTTTCTCATTTTTTAAATAATTATCGAATCTTCCTTTGTTTCCCAGTGCATCCACCGCGACCTGGCGGCGCGCAACGTGCTGGTGTCGGATGAGTGCGTGCTGAAGATCGCGGACTTCGGGCTGGCGAAGGACGTGCACACGAGCGACTACTACCGCAAGAAGACGGAGGGCAGGCTCCCCGTGCGGTGGATGGCTCCCGAGAGCCTCTACCACAAGGTCTTCACCACACAGACGGACGTGTCAGTACATACACCTAAGATTAAATACGGATTCTTAAAATATGTATCTTCAATCGATTTGAATTTCAAGGATCTCTAAATAGTTAACTTCATTGGTACCTTGCGATATTTTTCTGGTCCCGGATGAAGTGCTTGTGCCTTAATTTACTTACCTTATATTTGAGCGTATATTTCCACAGCTGTCTGTAGATTTATATTTTTATTCTGAGAACTAGACTAGGTATTCCAGGTTCTTTTAAGATTTAAAGCTGAATCTTAAAAATCTTTACTCCAACCCGCCTGCCAAGCGTGGCGAGTATTGGCAAATACCCCCTATATGGGGGGAGGCATATGTCGAGTAGTGGACGTCCTATGGCTGAGATGATGAAAGCTGAATCATTATGATTAAGCTCAGTAGCCTTTTGAAGTAAATTTACATGATCTTTTTATCTTTCCAGGTGGTCGTTCGGCGTCCTACTGTGGGAGATCATGACTCTAGGCGGGACTCCGTACCCGACCGTGCCGGGACAGTATATGTACCAGCATCTCAGCGCGGGACATCGGATGGAGAAACCTCCGTGCTGTACTCTTGAGATGTAAGTTGCTCTTACTATATTTATATAATGTTTATACGGGTAGGTATAACGTGACACTTACGCGTAGTCGGTATATATATTTCTCAGAAATAATTATTTAAGTATGCCAATGCTTGTTCAACACGCGTATAGCGCCGAAATAAGAATCTTTTTTTAACAGAGAATGGCTCTAATTCCGTTAAAATAATTTAAAGCAGTTAATTCTGGAAAAACTCGAACTATTTCAAATTCACTAAAATTATTCAAAAAGAAATGGCTCGTATTATATTTGCGCTAAAATTCAAATTCATATAAGTCCATTTCATGCTATCCTTAATTTTACACGAGTTTTATTCAATTGCTGGCCAATTGAGGTAGATTTAGTGAGCAACAAATAAGTGGCGACTTATTTTACGTATAACCCGCAATTTTAATAAATATATCTAATTTTAGTGCTGTTATGGATAAGTATCATACTGATTTCGACTTTATCGTAACCACATAAGTTTTTATGTTACATATCATATTTCCAGAATTTTAATTTAGTTTAGTTGAACAAGAGAATCACTACCATTAATTCTCCATAACTTGTAAAATTATACTGAATATTATTCCTTCCTTTTACAGCTACATGCTAATGCGCGAGTGTTGGTCGTTTTCTCCCGGGGACCGCCCTTCCTTCACCGAGCTGGTCGAGGACCTGGACAAGATCCTCACTGTGACCGCTAACCAGGAATACTTGGATCTGGGTCTACCCCAGTTGGACACTCCCCCCTCCAGTTACGACGGTTCTGGTGATGAAAGTGACAGTGATTATCCATTTATAAAATAAATTGAGATTAATTTGGATTTTGGACTGACGGATATTAGCAAAGGGTTTACTTTGATCTAATCTATTGTATTGATAGATGGGGCGTTGGGGGCAGTAATGCCACGATAATATTGCGGCTGTCTGTATATCTACATATTCATAAATATGTTATAAGCCAGTGGAAACAGTGTATATCTTTTATTATTTATAGACAACTTTGACCACTATTTGGCTTTTTGATGAGTGAAAATGTGGTAAACAGTAAAATCGAGCGAGACCTAGAATTTTAGCTGGCTGTCTGTACACACTGTTTTGATGAAAGTTTTAAGACTTGACGGCGGTTAGCTGCCACCCCGAGACTATCATTGCTAATAAGAATGATTTTTAAAGCACTTGCGCCAAGCGATAAATAAATTAAAAAGGATAAAATTAGCCTTTGACTGTTTTGAACCGCGACCACTGGATTACTGGTCCAAATGACGTTTACCACTATCTTGGATCTACACGTAGATCTTTCAACATTTAGACCCATGTAATGGGAATTTCAATCTTAAAAGAGAACCAACTGTTTTAGCAAAGACTAAACGAAGAAGTTCTCCTAAACCTTAAGATCGTAATGGGTCGGGTTTTTATACGTTACTGTTATAACAAATCAATAATTTATATTGTCTTTAAGAAGATGACAATCCCACCTTAGAAGAATTATGAAGATTTTTAACATTTTCAATGTACCAGTCTGTATCTTAGATTTAAATTATTTAGCAAAATACAAAATAAAATGTGCCTTATGTCTTGTGCTTTATATCTATGTAAATATACCGAATATTTTCTAAATTTGTTTTTACGTGTACATAAAATTAGTAGATACCAAAGTTTATGTGTATTATGAAAGTATTATTATTCTGAAATATTTTATTTTTATTTAATGTTTTAAACCAATTAAATGTTATCCATGACACCTTAGTTTCAGTAAATTATTGTTTATATGTAAGTTTTTAAAATCTAGCTTCTAGTCTATTGAAATTTTTTGTTAGTATAATTTTTTTTCGAATATTTAGTAATAGATACCTACTGTTTATTTCTTTAATATGCATTTCAACACCAAATAATCATTGTTTTTGTACTTAATTAGAAATATTTAATATCAGAAATTGTAATTAGAACTATGTTATGACTAGAAATTATTTAATTTTTAGAAATATGAAAAAATACTCGTAAAACTTTTGAGATTTCGTGGCTATTTAATGTAAAATGTGAATTTTCCCTTACGTTTAAAAAATTAGCTAATCATTATTCATTATGTGTATCTATTAAACAAGTTGAAAAGTATTATTTTCTTATTTAAATATCTACTTTAGTTACGTGCATTGTGTAAAATGTAGGTGTATACATTATGTATTGAAATCCTATCACTTTTGCATTTAAGTTAGAACTTATTTTATTGTTGAAAATATTTTTGTTCTGTGGGTTGAACCAATTGTCAAAAAAGTTGTGGCCCTTGCTTGAAGTCCTGGTAAAGGAACGTATATGTATAGGTATTTTGCTAAAAATATCGAATGTCTGATAGAGAAAAAATATGTCGGTTTTGTGGAAATCTTGTTTGTATATTTGATGGCTTTTGAATGGAATAATGTTGTAAATATTGAATGTGAAGAAATAATAAAGAACGAATGTAACTTCGTACTTTTGTGTTTATTTTCTATAAACCAGACAGTGAATATGCTCTGCAATTCACTATTATTCACTACTTTTTAGCACGTAACGTTTTACCAGCCTTTTTGCTTCCACACTCCTAGTTTTTCCATAGTTTCCAACCGGCTTGCTCGTAATGACTGAAAAAATATTTTCTAGGCAGGCCTGATACATTCATCGTATAAAGCAATATCACTAAGCATCATCTGATGCGAAATGCTCAAAATTCAGAACCATTTTATTATGCCATGGTTGAACTATTTATTGCTGGTATATCTTATCTGGACCTCGATTGTAGAGTAACGAATCTAGGCCGCAGTCATAAACGATACACAGATATAAAATTGGGGTAATATTCTATTCTGCATAAACAAACATTTCTGAGATGCTAATGCCTGACGGGTGCAGAACAGACAAATTAATTTATTATTGTATTGAGAGTAAGTATTTTTAAGGAATATAAATTCTCCAGAGGACTGATTTTCTACGATAATATAATAAAGATAAATTAAATTTGAATAAAATTCCATTAAAAATCTTTATTTTGACATTTTCAATTACGGCTTTGCCTCATTACATTAGGTACAAATTCTGATATAAAATTACGCTAAGCTGAAAGTATAACGATTCTCTTAAAGCCTAACTAACGATTATAATACACATTTATTATTCCATTCCTATTATACATACATAATTATATTATCAGGGATTATATATATAATGGATATACCAATACGAATTATTATATTTTGATGTTATTAATTCCCATACTTGATTTCTGACGTAGACTTTTTAAAAAGGTTAGGATTCGACAAACTACACCATGAAATATTTCTTAAATAGGTTAAGCCAAATACTCGTAATATATGTGTTTGACGTCATCAAGTCACGAAATGAGATAACAAATCAAATAATTTTTTATAAAATATATGGTTTTTGCTAGAAATTATAACAGCACATTGATTATGTTTATGAAAAATGAATCATCGTGAATCATCAACAGTATTGAACATAAATCACAACTTCAATTATTGATAATTAAATATTCAATTATATTATATTCAACAAACAAAAAACATTTACATAAACATTAGATAAAGCTTAAAGCTAAACAAACTAAATCACATATGCTTAAAATTAAACAAGATTCAAATAATACTTTTTAATTTCATTTATTTGGTTCACAATGGTGCCAATTCTGTTGTTATACTCAAACTAACTAACATTGAATAAATTACTTATTATAGTTATTTTAATACATTGGTTAAGTTTTTTAGGAAACAATGACGATCAAAGATAAAACTGCATTGTCTATTAAAATGCAGTACTTGCTGTGATGCTCAAAATGGACAAAAATATAAATTTTTCACGATCGTTGCGGTTTTCCTGTATAGCCTCTTTATTTATAAACAGATTACAATAAAACAAACATTATATTCGAAGTAAAGAATGAATCTAAAACTAGTACTTAGACACATTAGTGAACACCTCACTTAGATAGGTTAAAACGTTTCTAAAATTAGCGCGCACAAGCACACGGAGAGATTGGCAGCAGTTTTGGGTTCTGCATTGATAAAAACCACGAATAATATATCTTCCATGTATAGATAGCCATCACTTACCTACATTTAAATTATATGTATAGATTATTATATATAATATATTAACAAGGATTTTAGATTCAATAGGTATATCGAGGATCACAAATACCCAATTTCAGTTAGTTTAAGTAACCAACATAATTGCCACCCATATTAACATTTATAATAATTTCTTATACAAAGCTGCAACGTTGTACACTAGTTTTTAACCTAATGATCATAAGAAACAATTTCAAATATTTCAAAAAACATTTTAAATCAGTGTAAACCGAAACGTGGTCTCTGACTATGGGCCTTCCGAGCAGGCTCAGAGTCGCACAACGAGCTATGGAGAGCGCTATGTTTGGGAATTCTCTACGTGGTCGAATCAGAAGATCCGTAGAAGAACGTAAGTCACCGACATATCCCAGCGGATTAGCAAGTTGAAGTGGCAGTGGGCAGGGCACAAAGCTCGAAGATCTGATGGCTGTTGGGGCCGAAAGATTCTCGACCTCTGGAGACGGACTGGCAAGCGCAGCATAGGACGGCCACCGACCAGGTGGACAGACGACCTGACTAAGATCGCAGGCAAGGGCTGGATGCGGGCCGCTTCCAACCGGTCCTTGTGGAAATCAATTGAGGAGGTTTATGTCCAGCAGTGTCTTATGGCTGAGATGATGATGACGATGATTTTTACAGCAGTTGTTTCTACAAATCACGTAAGCTTACATTTTTTGGAAGCATTCTACAATTTAGACAATTAAATATGATTCTATTATGCCTAGATTTGTCCATTTGAAATTTTCGAAGAGGAAAATTGAAAATACCGTATGCCCACGAGTAAATACTCTCCCTTGTAGCTTTCAATTTATTCAAGTTTATTAAAAGCTATAGAATACGGTGCTACACATTTTATTAATTAAATTAAATTCAACCATACTAGTTATGTTCAATGCTGAAATGAATTAATAAATAAAGGGACCCTATGAAACAAAATAGATGTAACTTTATAAAAACAGATTGAATAAAAAGATGTGGATTTTTTATTAACAATGTAATTGTTTCGTGTCTACCGCCATTTTTTGTTCATTTAGCAAGAAACTGCTGAATTGCACCTGTCAACTCAAATGTCTTGTTCTTCCTTCCTTCCTTTCCTTGTCACAAGTCACTCTTATCATTTGATACATATGTAAGGCGAGCAATGGTTAAGAAAGATAATTTCTAAAAAAAAAAAGGCAAATACGTTGACTGATACCTAGTATGATAACCGCAGCGGTTAAAATATGCGAACAACAATCTTGTGTTCATTAGTAATATTGGTCCTAAAGCCTAACCACGACTGACAAAAAATAATCAAAAATTTAACTTTTTAACTATTACTCACCTTAACATCAAAACTTAGTACC
This sequence comes from Apeira syringaria, assembly GCA_934044485.1. Lineage (NCBI taxonomy): Eukaryota > Metazoa > Arthropoda > Insecta > Lepidoptera > Geometridae > Apeira > Apeira syringaria. The sequence goes on along the minus strand of OW203660.1, from coordinate 21,009,572 downwards.
TTTTCTCTCATCAACATTTAGGTACGCTAAGATTCTGATGTCACACAGATTGAAAACGAAACATATTTTGCTCAAAACCTACCCAATTCTAGAGAGTTTTGAGTCATTAAAACAATAAATCTATTGTCATACATAAAATGAGTCTAATACAATAACCTAACATAATAGTAACAAAATTATCACAAATTATAAATGTCACGTTTATTTGTTAATAGTCTACTTAATTATCGTCAGGCGTCTGTTTAGCAACAGTCAGTTGGTCAGCGATAAAATAATATTACAAAAACTATGTAATTTACACTTTATTAACAAGTGGCACATCACGATAAGTATACCTGTAGATGTGTGAATTATTTTTAGGAGTCAAATTAACTATTGTTACTTAATTTCTGTGCTTGTGTTCGGGATTTTTAACCCTTCACGAGTGAGCTGTAAGAAACCAACTTCAAAACAATTAGGCACAATCTCCTTTTCGAAAACAAACTAGCTCGATACCCTCGTGAATAAAAAAAAATGTTTAATACGTTTATTAAAATGGCTTTTCACATTATTTCTTGATTTGTGGCGATTACTACAACCTTTCCAAAGACTTGAAAATGGATTAAATTTAAGACATAATAATATATTAGAAAACAATTTATCATGCACATATCAGAAAGATACAATGACATAAACAGTAGAATTCAGACAAAATTAAAATTGATTAAATAAATATAAATTACCTTATCCACTGGCGTTTCTGAAAGAACTCTTCTAAGTTCTCGGAATATTTTCTTAACAAGGATGTATTAAGTAATAAAACAACTCTTTGGACGGTTTCCTAATGCCATCTAATTCGTATCAGTTAAATATCTTCATTTATTTAAAATACACAAGCCAGTCAATTCATATCTTATAGCGAAAACGCTAGGTTAAGATATATTTATAAAAATGTATCTTACATAGAACTATTCAAAAGTAATTTACAGTAACTACAATGTCTATCTGTATTAAAATGTCAAATCACGAGTATAATCGCTACTTTACTCAGACTTTAGTTAAAATCTATTAATTACCTATGGAATTCATATCGGTTTTTCGTAAGTTTCGACAAAAAACCATTTTTGATTTTTTACCTACTATGCTCATATTTGATCATTTTTATCGTGTAGTCAAAGTCATAATGCAAAAATTAACATTATTACCGTGAACTTTATTTGTTTACTATATTGTTGTACATGACGCATGCCAAAATATATCAAGCAACAAAAGCAACTCACATAACTTGATCCCGATAATAATGTTAATTCTTGAATTTGTGACCACGTCAGTTTAAAAACTCAGAAAGTCATCATGGTTTGAAACTTGAAGCCAGCTTAAGCACACTTAACCAAAATATACATATGTTGAACAGAATTATACATTAATCACATTATACAATTATCCATAATACTTATCACATATTAACACAACGCAATTTCTTCTCAGGTATACGCGACGCGAATTGGTAGCTAGGAACAACTGCTTTGGTCTCCTGTTTCTCATCTTCCAACTCCTGAGCTTGGACGCTATCCTCACCCATAAGCGTTTTAAGACAGATCCTCAAATCCGCAGCAAACTTCCTAACTAATCTCTCTAATGAAAATAGATGATCATCTAAAGCTTCCGGTATCTCTTCTCTCATAAAATCTGCTAGCCTCAACAAGTACTCCGCGTTGGATCCGGAAGATCCTTGGCATTCGAGGATTTGTTTTGCTATATCCGGTAAAGGTGCTGAACCTAACCAGTGCGCATTTTCGGGTATTGCTATGTATAACAACGCGTCTTTTTTATCACTGGATGGTGCTGGAACACTTGTGCTGCTGGTGGAAGCTGATGATAAGTAAGGTCTAGGATGGAAGTTAACCGTGTAGGTTCGATAGCCTCCAAGCTTGCATTCTCGTGTGGTGAGGTAAGGTAATGCTGCGTTGTTCTCTGCTGAGATCAGGAATGCTTTGCCCCAAGTTACTCCCTGAAACAAAAGAAAGGGTAGGTTACATTATGTCTTCGAACTGACCAAAATTATGAAGAGCCAGTTTCTTAGACCACAATATGTACACCTTAATTATTTTAGGTAGAGTACATCCACAGCTGAACATAATCCACAGTATCTTATGTATGCTTATGACATTTAATCAGCGGGCCTATGATGCGACATCCGAGATAATTTATGTCGTGGTTTTTCAAAGGCAAAAATCACGACATAAATTATCTTGGGTGTCGCATCATAGCCCGGCTGGCTTAGTTTATCCATTAATATTATAAGCCAGAGTTTGTGAGGATAGATGTATGGATAATTGTTACACAATCACACTAGAACGTCTGAACGAGTCGAAACGAAATTTTACATAATAGATAGATACTATAACTATAATATTAGGCTAGGTTAGTATAGCCACCGTCGATTCACGCGAAACCGCAGAGGGCAACTGGTATGTAAATTATGTGTACAAATAAGAACTTTTAAATGACTCACGATCATTTTGAGGTTGAATTTAATTGACTTACTATTTAAATGTTTCATTATTAAGTTTAAATACGTCAGTATAGAGGATCATAATTTTAGCTGTAGAACATCCACAGTTGGGTTACTGGGTATATATCTCCACAAGGTCTTGGAACCTCGGTGTGCGGAGTAAATTCACGAGCTCGCTAGTAGAGTATCACGTTACCATCAAGCGTGCCGGTCCGTGTTATCGAGTCGAGGACGACTGCAAGAACCGATATCCTTTCAGAGAAAAAATAATGTGTATATAAGAAGAGGCTCCTATGTATATAAAAATGAATCTGACTTGTACTTTTAGTCGCATATCACAGTCTCCTATCAGATAAGTGTTATTGACACTTTTAAAACAGTATACCAATACAAACACTTGTTAATGCAGTAACAAATAAAAAGTAAGAGACTGGTCGATAAAGCAATGACACAGTATAATTGATATATAAGTATATACGATAAGGAACCAACAGGTAAGCTAACTATAACGATATTACTGAGGAAATATCAGGTACGTTATGATTAGTAGCTAAAGGAACGCTCTTTGGGTACCCATCATTTTTTTTTGAAGCGATGACAGCCCCGCGGTTTTACCGCCTAGGGGCCTTTTTCACAAAACAATTATTCGTAGTAAGCCCACAAATGTCAGTCAATATTTCGTTTATGAAACGTAACATTGTACGTACATGACTGACATTTGTTAGTTTACAAACAATGAAATGTCATTTTGTGAAATAGAGTGGTATAAATCTTACACAATCCTCCGCACAGTCCAGACTTAGCTATACGCGGTTTATTTTTTTTGTTGCGGCAAAAATTCGTGGGCGAAAATTTAACACTCACGGCCGTAGATGATTTTCGGCGGTTATTTTTCGACCTCCCGCAAGATATGTTTGCAAATGTATTGTAAGCTGGTTCACTCGAAAGTGCATAGGGGTCGATGGGGAATATTTAAAAAAGATGTAAATAAACTCTTTTCATATTTCTCATTTTATATTTCACTATTTTTTGTAACAGACTATATTATATAACAGCCTATGTATATATACTTGCGTATACTTATACACTAAGTAAACATGTTTGAGTTTGAATAGTCGCCTTTAGACCACCATTAAACAAAAGATATCCAGAAAAAACATTACTAACGTAGCGTGTACATTATGCGTGTGGAAATTATATCACCAAATTAGAGATAGCTTACGAATTGGAATTGAATCGATAAGATCATACACAAAATTCTAAATTAAAAACGAAAACACGTTGTGTTTATTTATATAGTATATAAATATATTACATAACCGCAATAAGCATGCCAACAATGTTCGACCTTGGGACTAAGCTAATATTTGTCGCTACGCGCGTAATCAATATAGAATTAGATAATTAGAATACTGATAAAATTTCAATGTTCAATGATCTCTAACCTTGAAAAACTGTGCTTGTTATTAACTTTACTCGTAAGTACCCACTTTATTTTGGCCCAGAACCAATAACATTACAAGGAAAGCCAAAGCTGTCACTGTGCATTTTACTGTTCATTCAAAGTAAAATTCCAGGCGACAAACCTTCAATACGCGCTTTTCCTTTTTTCAAAATCCCAGGCGACTAAAAATCACTGGGCGCTTCTTTTTTTTATAATTATACAAGATGGCTTACAAGCAAGTTGTGAAAAAGTATTTTCATATATATTTGCAAAAGAGAATTTCTCAAGTATATTCGTATGCCGTTAGTATATATTGTGGGATATTGATAGTTTTATTTTCACCGCAGCGGAGTCGAGAAGTCAAAATAGGCCTTTGACATATAATCTATTCCGTATGACATTGCGTCTTTCAATTAATAATGATAAACATTACTCTTATGAGGCTAAATACATTAGATACGCAACAATGTAGAACAGAAACACGTGTACGTCGCGACTATATTAACAGATAATTTTATATTGTAATTACTAATAACTTATTACTACAACTTATTACTAGTCCAAATATTACGTTCCCACATCTAGGACACGGAAATTCATCTTAGAAAAATTAGTGTCCGAAGAAATAAATGGAGATATTGCTAAATTTTCGTATATATATACATGTTTATGTAATGATAGGAAGGGTTATTGAATTGAAGCGAGCGTGCTCTCAATACATCACAGACTAACCCCCCATATTCTGGTTGTTATCTCGAAATTTACTCCACCTCATAATAATTATTTTTTAGTATTATAGGACAACAAAAATTCCTGCAATTCTTCTCAACAGATAACCTCATACGAGAGAACTAAACAATCCGCACACTCAAGGTCTACCTTGAAGATTCCTCGAAGTTCACCTAGGACATATGTAGATGTGTTGATGGCTGTGGCTAATAATTTTGAAGAGTTTATATATTGGGGAGTGTCGAAATTGGAACTGACGAATGCGCAGCTCGCGCGCATTTGTTGTTGGGGCGCCCGAAAGAGAGGTGACCCATGGGAGTCGGAAGAGGCTTGATAGAAATGTCTGTCAATATGACAGTTTAGGAATTATGTCGCTTTTATAAAACAATAGCTACGTCCCGCGGTTTTACCCGCGTGGTGATGATTGATGATGATGATGAAAGGTAGCCTATGTGTTATTGCGAAACCTGAAGTATCATACCAATTTCATCGAAATCGGTGTAGCCGTTTTAGCGTGCAGAAGTACCAAACAACATATACACAAACTTTCGCCTTTATAATATTAGTAGGATCATAAGCCCGCGTTTGAACTCTTTCTCACCTGTTGTACTATTCCCGTTCGTCAACTCGACCGATGATAGAATATTGAAACTAAATTATGTTTTTCCAAATTCACCGAAACACATCCGGTATTAAACCGATAGGCAAGTAAATCTACGCGCCAATGTTCAAGACTCAGACGCTACCACTCTCCCAAAGAATTACTTGCAATGATATCACCTCTCGACTGACTATAGCTATTACTATTACTATTAAGTACTACTACGGTAATATTTTTTTTTTATTACCATTCACACAAGGTTTTCAGGTCCCAAACTAGGCAGCCTTTATTATGGTAACCTGATGACTGATATATGTACTTATATACACACCCAGATACAGGTCAGACAGACATGTTCATATACACAAATGTTTGACCTGTCCGGGAAACGAACCCGGAACCAGCGGCTCAGAAGGCAGAGTGCTACCAACTGTGCCAACCGGCCACTCAAACTGGCGAAGTTGGTCCTTAGCTGAATCATTCTAATGATGAGAACATCCACTACATGCACGACCGGACTTGTACTTAATACGTATACATCATACAGGTAGACCAACTGCCCCTGTATGCATCATTGTCTCATTTTGTAATTAATAAGGCAAATTAAACATTCAACAACAAATCTGACATGTGAAAAATATAAACAAATTGCTATTAAAAAAGTGACGTAATTTTAGCACAAACTGTAGTTTCATATTTTTACATAGGTACAAAACCAATCGTTTAAAATATTATTATCATTAAAAATTTACTGTCTTGCCTTCTTACTCTTTTTATCACAAGAAAACAAAATATTTTTTGGAGAAACTTTATCATATCATGTCGACACGCGTACGGATGGCCCAATTTATACATAACTGAGCTCCAGCATTTCTTACACAAAGGTCAACTGAATTCAAGAGAAAATGGAATTTAAGAGGAAACGGGTTGTAAACCAGTTTATCGCATTCTGCTGGCCTCGAAATACGTTACGGCTTCAATTCGTAATCGAGTACGAGAATTATTATTTTGCGAATTAATCGCGAGTTGAATCAACTTTTGTGTTTTTGGTTTCCACATCAGACTAAAGAAAAAAATAAACACCACGCTGTAAAGTAAAATATGAAGTCACTTTTTTGAAGGTACAACATTTTTCTTTTCAGATAAAGATTTCCACGGTATATACTTGAAAATCTATTATTCCAGACAGCTAAAACGCTCACAGAAGACCTCTCTTATATCTATGATATAAGAACAAAATGCCCCTAAAGTATTTTTTGAATGGTAATCTGAAATGATTACAACATAAAAAGAATAAATAGTAAAAGATCACTAGATTATTCGTACTGATCTGTCTTTATTTTTCTCTTTGCCTCAGGTTTTCACGTATTTAATACGTTAAGTACTTACGAATTACACAAAATTCAATCACTAACGACAATTTCGTTTAGTAACAAATCAACATTCTTGAAGCAATTAGTAAAAACTTTAAATGAATCAGTGTAAAATCAATGTTTGAATAGACGTTGATGTCACTTTACTTGCGAACAAAAACAAAGAAACCGAGAACAAAGGTTTGAGAAATGGACAATTTTACTTCAAAACTCGTTAAGCAAACAAAGTAATAGTCTAAGATCCGACCGCGTGATTTATACGTTCATATGTTTGATTAATAAAATATAATTTTTATCGATATTTATAACTAAACCAATGCAGATCCGCAAAGGTGGCCATCCAAATTTGGCCGCAATTAATTTTAATTAAAATGTAATTAATTATTTATTTTTGAACAAATACGTTCACTTGTAATTGTTAAAAAATATATTTCATTAGAAAGAAATATACCTGAGATACCGAGAAAGTTCAAGGTGCCATCCCTCACTTGGCCGCAACCTAATGTCAGCCAGGTGTAAACAGGTATAATTTCGTTAAATATATACGTTCATAATGTATTATCATGTTATACATACCAAATTGAAGATTAATTCTTTCCCTACATGATGAGATATAGGTGCCTATGCAAAAATGCCCGCAAATAGTGACTGCCAACGATTAAAGATAAATAAAAGCGAGAGAAACTTAAGATAAACACCCCATGTCGAATAAAGATAGAGCATCCCAGCTGCTTGTCGTTTTTATGCTACTGCGCATGCGTCCATAGATAAGGTGCTCAACTAGTAGCTCGCGTATTTGCTTGGAGTTTAAAATACTCCAAAAATTGAGCAGTAAAAATAATATGTCATAATAATTAATCTACCAAACTAGTGTTTTCAATATTTTTTTAATTATATTCAACTAAAACAATATTTTTTAACTGTGAAACGTCATTTTAAATATAAAATTTATCTTTTAAATAAATTTTGTTTTATTACAATTTTTAACAATATTAAGTTTCGTTTATTTTCGGTCTTCATAAAAAATGTCATAAAAATTACTATCCAAACCAGTGTTTTTAATTTTTTTTTTAATTATATCCAACTCAAACAATAACTTTGAACTGTAAGACGTTAATTTGAATCTATATTAAAATTTATCTTTATACACAAATGTTTTTTTTATTTTTATTTTCATCAATATAAAGTTTCGTTTATTTTCCTTGAATCCTTGATTAAAGAACTGAATTAAAAACAATGGTAACAGAATTAAACAGAATTGATTTTTTAATTCTGTTGAATTCTGTTTCCATTGCTTTTAATTCGGTTCTTTAATCAGGGATCTGATTAATATAAATTTTTCAGTTTTATTTTTTGAAAACAAAAAATGTTGGAATCATTTATTTAACAATTATTATTTGTTTAAAAAAATTATTTGTTAATTATATATTTTAAAAGAAAAATGCACAAACCTTTTTTTCATTTGATAGGGATAGTGACAACAAAAAGTGAATTATTTATTTTTGATTTAAAATGCAACTTTTTTTTTATTATAAAAAATGATAAAAAATACAAACACTTCTTTATTAAAAAAAAATGATAAAAATTACAAAAATGATAAAAAAGATTTTACAGTTAGATAATTATCAATACATATCGGAGTACTTGTAACGAAAAAATTTTCATTTACGTACTATCGTCACTTGAATCATCAGAACTGTCACTCTCATATGTTGAAACGTCAGAATCTTTATCGTTTGTATCTTCTGAAGATTGTTCAATTAAATCACAAATAACATCTTCTACTTGCTGTGGCATTGAATCTCCAATGAACCATGTTGGTTTTAAAGTTTCATCTAAAATCCAACCATTATTTTCAGGTTTAAATCTGATGCAATCTGGATTAGTGGCATTTTGCCACATTGAATTAACGAAGATCGTACGCAATAATTTTTGTTGCAAGGATTTCAAGCATGGTGGAATAGTGCTTGAATTGAAACCTTTAAGTTTTTTCATAAATTTGTCATTAATTGTAGTCATGGCATACATTTTATTAAACATTAAAAGTCTTGCAGCGTTTACATTTTGACAATTTTTAATCCCATACATTAGAGCTATAAACTCCTGAACTACTATCATTTTGTTATCATCAAGAATATCCTCCGGATTGCTTAATGATGCAAATGTCTCTTGAATGTTCTGGTGTTTACAAAATATCTTGAAAGGGCGGACTTTTCCTTTGTTAAAAAATGCTGCTGTATAGTCGCAACCAGTAAACGCGTGGAATGCTGGTAGTGCAAGACATAAGGTCGGACCTAATTCCACTGATAATTTTGTGCAGTTAATGCAAGCTTGATCTTGATTGGTAGTTTTTTTTGAAGTACTGTTTGCCAACCAAATTTGTAAGTTGGCAAATTTATGTATATTTCCTAATAATATTATTAAGATGTCAGTGTCAGTTGCCTTAACCAAAATTTTTGCACCGTCATGTATTTTACTGATGTGAAAAATAATCCTGGTATCAGCTTCCTCATGTAGGCATGCTAATTCAGGTTCTTCGTTCTTGAGTACGATATTTCCAACCGAAGAAAATGAAAAACATAGTTCGTCGACCGTAATGAAAACTTTTTTATTTTTTAATATTGCAGCAAAACTATTATCACTCCAGTGATCAGCTAAAAATTTTACGAGAGCTTCTTTAAAACGATAATTTTTTAAACTTGCTAAAAAATCCTTGGGTCTAGGCTGTAATGGACCGCTAATTGTATATGGAATATCAATTTCCGCTCTGTTCAATCTTTCACAATCTTTGATAGAAGGAGTAAGGTATCTATCAAATATTATGTGTATTTCTTGGCTATTTGTTGAGCATAGCTTTATCAGTATTGCTTCAGCTACTTTTCCAAAACTTTGTGGTAGAGTAGAACCTATAGAATACAAATAATAGAAACCATCTATTATTTCTACATCAATATGTCCAGGATTTGAAACTTCAATTTTTGATTTTAGATGTTTACTTAGAGTAGATTTGTCTGTCTTATACATATGACCAGTACAGTGGAACAGTGCCGGAGGTACAGGTGCAAGTGGATACGACAGGCAGTTCTCAATATCAACTTTATGTTCGATAGCAATTGCTAAAAGTCGTCCGAAAATATCGCGTTCCATTTTTAATAGAGCTTGGTTGTCTTTACTTTTATTCTTAATTGTTCTTTTTGCACAGTCAGATGCAAAGTTAGAAATAACATTACGTTTGATAGATTTCACAAACCTTGTAGGATCTTCAGAACATTCCGAAAAGAAACGTAATTTTTGTTCATGACCTTGTGATGCTATTTCGTAATTCATAAGCAACGTCCCTATGGCGATTTTGCTGTTTCTCTTCTAAATTAGCAATTTCACCAGCTAATTGAGAGGTATCAATCTTAAATTGATAAACAATTTTTTTTTCTGTGTGCTGCAGAAGATGGCTCTATGATCAGTCGATCGCCAAAGGAATTTATTATTTTATTTTCTAAATTTTCAGCACGGTAATCGTGAAAGTCTTCGGCTTTTACTTTATTCTCACCAAATTCTAATAATAAAGCTTTGTATTGAGAAAATAAATCACAAAGGAACATGACTCGATTTTTTTCAATTATTTCCATGGTGATAACATCTGAAATAACAGCAAATGCTGACTGGTGCAATTGCCTATTCGCATGCCAATGTCCTGGTTCTGCCTTCTCTTTATTTTGACGTTGCAAAGTTGTCTTCAAAGCTGTAAAACAGTTGGAATGGTAAGCGACAGTCGGAAAGTCCTCTAAATTTTTAATTAATGACGAATTTCGCGATGATTCAGCCATTTCTTTGATTTCGGTTACAGTTGCCTCTTTTTGTGGAATCGTTACATAAAGTCGTCGCTTACCAACTTTCTTCTCAACGTGGCCGCAAAAAACACAAGCTAATTTTTTATTTCTTGTTGTTGATTCAGATGTCGTACTTGGTTGTTCTTCCAATGTTTCCTGCTGAGTAGATGAGCTACTGATGTCGTCGTTCGGAGCAGATATACGATTGGTCTCTTGGTCAGAGACTGATGCACTCGGTTGTTGATTCGCAACAGATGTACTCGGCTCAGAACATTGCGATGAAAGATTTGGTACCTATGAATTGAAAAAAAAACTTCGTTAAAATTAAATTGTCTGTCATTGATCATTTATAAAATATCAACAATAAAAATTTTTCAGTAATGAGACTAATAGTTAAGTACTTTGAGTATTTATTCGACAATAAAAATTTAAAAACAGCTATCCCATAGACAATATCGACAGCTCGAAACTTTTATAATCAAATGAAATATTTTTATTTGTTTACTGATTTTCAATAACAAAAAAAAACAGAAAAAATTTTTTTTCCCGAATTTGAAACATACATTTTAGTACTACTGTCAGTTCAAAATCATGTACAATGTTCATCTTGGAGTAACAAAAAAAAACCTAAACGATACTCGATAGATAGTATTGTTCTTTTTAAAGAAGGTCTGGCTACCTGAGTTCGTTCTTTAAAGGTTTGCCTACCTGAGTTCGTGGAGAAATAAGTATCATTGGAATAATTTTCAATTTTAGTATTAGATGAAAAACTAGGTAGTTGAAAATTTCTGTATATATCGCTGTATTAAACATTATTTTGTACATTATTAAATATAAAAAGATAGTCTACTATTATACAAGTTTTATTAGATTAAAAACATCGTACTATTAAACCTACACTCAACGCAATAATATTTATATTTAGTAGCTATAAAATTATTCATTTGTCCTGTGTGATTAAAAATTGTACTTACATTTTGGGTTTTACAAAATTCTTCAAATTCTTCCTTGTATTTACTTTTTACAGTAATAACTTTTTTTAAACAATTCATGTGATAACCAAATTCATTTGTTGATTCCACATTAAGTTTTAGGTTATGATACATAAAATTTTTGTGACGTCGAAACAATATCATTAAAAAACACTTTTTAAATGATACATCACTAAAGTTAAGCACTTCTTGCTTTTCATTACACAACAAAAAACACTTCTTCATTTTATTCTTACGTTTTAATAACGTTAAGAATGAAATATATCAATATTAATATTAACAAAGTTTTATAATTTTGGACTTGAAAAAAAACAACGTGGCGCATAAGACTGTCAAAAACATATGATTGCAATATTCAGTACGGTATTTAGTTGAGCACCTTATCTATGGACGCATGCGCAGTAGCATAAAAACGACAAGCAGCTGGGATGCTCTATCTTTATTCGACATGGGGTGTTTATCTTAAGTTTCTCTCGCTTTTATTTATCTTTAATCGTTGGCAGTCACTATTTGCGGGCATTTTTGCATAGGCACCTATATCTCATCATGTAGGGAAAGAATTAATCTTCAATTTGGTATGTATAACATGATAATACATTATGAACGTATATATTTAACGAAATTATACCTGTTTACACCTGGCTGACATTAGGTTGCGGCCAAGTGAGGGATGGCACCTTGAACTTTCTCGGTATCTCAGGTATATTTCTTTCTAATGAAATATATTTTTTAACAATTACAAGTGAACGTATTTGTTCAAAAATAAATAATTAATTACATTTTAATTAAAATTAATTGCGGCCAAATTTGGATGGCCACCTTTGCGGATCTGCATTGGTTTAGTTATAAATATCGATAAAAATTATATTTTATTAATCAAACATATGAACGTATAAATCACGCGGTCGGATCTCGTACTATAATGAAGGATTTATAATAACATATGGCACATTTATGTTCCTCAGTGCACGTGTCTTGGATACTTGATCATTATGTCGATTCGCACGTGTTTCTATACACATTTAGGTAGAAGATCTTAGATATCTATTTATTCTTTAAGAGACTGTAAAGGGATATCGAGAAAGGACTGCTCCCATTAAAAGAAGGCAGTGACGAAAAGATAAAATAATGGATCTATCGGAATACTATGTTCAACACATCCTCTGTAAAAAAGTAAATTAGTCGGCTGGAGTGCAGATCGGAGTGAGGGGTCTGCATATATTCTATAAATTGACTCAGAGAAGTTACCTTCTCATACATTCAATACTTTACAGCCTGTAAAGAGACAGGCTGTAAATTATGGAGTAAATTAGTCAGAGGAGTGCAGATCGGAGTGAGGGATCTGCATATATTCTATAAATTGACTCAGAGAAGTTACCTTCTCATACATTCAATACTTTACAGCCTGTAAAGAGACAGGCTGTAAATTATGGAGTAAATTAGTCAGAGGAGTGCAGATCGGAGTGAGGGATCTGCATATATTCTATAAATTGACTCAGAGAAGTTACCTTCTCATACATTCAATACTTTACAGCCTGTAAAGAGACAGGCTGTAAATTATGGAGTAAATTAGTCAGAGGAGTGCAGATCGGAGTGAGGGATCTGCATATATTCTATAAATTGACTCAGAGAAGTTACCTTCTCATACATTCAATACTTTACAGCCTGTAAAGAGACAGGCTGTAAATTATGGAGTAAATTAGTCAGAGGAGTGCAGATCGGAGTGAGGGATCTGCATATATTCTATAAATTGACTCAGAGAAGTTACCTTCTCATACATTCAATACTTTACAGCCTGTAAAGAGACAGGCTGTAAATTATGGAGTAAATTAGTCAGAGGAGTGCAGATCGGAGTGAGGGATCTGCATATATTCTATAAATTGACTCAGAGAAGTTACCTTCTCATACATTCAATACTTTACAGCCTGTAAAGAGACAGGCTGTAAATTATGGAGTAAATTAGTCAGAGGAGTGCAGATCGGAGTGAGGGATCTGCATATATTCTATAAATTGACTCAGAGAAGTTACCTTCTCATACATTCAATACTTTACAGCCTGTAAAGAGACAGGCTGTAAATTATGGAGTAAATTAGTCAGAGGAGTGCAGATCGGAGTGAGGGATCTGCATATATTCTATAAATTGACTCAGAGAAGTTACCTTCTCATACATTCAATACTTTACAGCCTGTAAAGAGACAGGCTGTAAATTATGGAGTAAATTAGTCAGAGGAGTGCAGATCGGAGTGAGGGATCTGCATATATATTCTATAAATTGACTCAGAGAAGTTACCTTCTCATACATTCAATACTTTACAGCCTGTAAAGAGACAGGCTGTAAATTATGGAGTAAATTAGTCAGAGGAGTGCAGATCGGAGTGAGGGATCTGCATATATTCTATAAATTGACTCAGAGAAGTTACCTTCTCATACATTCAATACTTTACAGCCTGTAAAGAGACAGGCTGTAAATTATGGAGTAAATTAGTCAGAGGAGTGCAGATCGGAGTGAGGGATCTGCATATATTCTATAAATTGACTCAGAGAAGTTACCTTTACATACATTCAATACTTTACAGCCTGTAAAGAGACAGGCTGTAAATTATGGAGTAAATTAGTCAGAGGAGTGCAGATCGGAGTGAGGGATCTGCATATATTCTATAAATTGACTCAGAGAAGTTACCTTTTCATACATTCAATACTTTACAGCCTGTAAAGAGACAGGCTGTAAATTATGGAGTAAATTAGTCAGAGGAGTGCAGATCGGAGTGAGGGATCTGCATATATTCTATAAATTGACTCAGAGAAGTTACCTTCTCATACATTCAATACTTTACAGCCTGTAAAGAGACAGGCTGTAAATTATGGAGTAAATTAGTCAGAGGAGTGCAGATCGGAGTGAGGGATCTGCATATATTCTATAAATTGACTCAGAGAAGTTACCTTCTCATACATTCAATACTTTACAGCCTGTAAAGAGACAGGCTGTAAATTATGGAGTAAATTAGTCAGAGGAGTGCAGATCGGAGTGAGGGATCTGCATATATATTCTATAAATTGACTCAGAGAAGTTACCTTCTCATACATTCAATACTTTACAGCCTGTAAAGAGACAGGCTGTAAATTATGGAGTAAATTAGTCAGAGGAGTGCAGATCGGAGTGAGGGATCTGCATATATTCTATAAATCGACTCAGAGAAGTTACCTTCTCATACATTCAATACTTTACAGCCTGTAAAGAGACAGGCTGTAAATTATGCAGTAAATTAGTCAGAGGAGTGCAGATCGGAGTGAGGGATCTGCATATATTCTATAAATTGACTCAGAGAAGTTACCTTTACATACATTCAATACTTTACAGCCTGTAAAGAGACAGGCTGTAAATTATGGAGTAAATTAGTCAGAGGAGTGCAGATCGGAGTGAGGGATCTGCATATATTCTATAAATTGACTCAGAGAAGTTACCTTCTCATACATTCAATACTTTACAGCCTGTAAAGAGACAGGCTGTAAATTATGGAGTAAATTAGTCAGAGGAGTGCAGATCGGAGTGAGGGATCTGCATATATTCTATAAATTGACTCAGAGAAGTTACCTTCTCATACATTCAATACTTTACAGCCTGTAAAGAGACAGGCTGTAAATTATGGAGTAAATTAGTCAGAGGAGTGCAGATCGGAGTGAGGGATCTGCATATATTCTATAAATTGACTCAGAGAAGTTACCTTCTCATACATTCAATACTTTACAGCCTGTAAAGAGACAGGCTGTAAATTATGGAGTAAATTAGTCAGAGGAGTGCAGATCGGAGTGAGGGATCTGCATATATTCTATAAATTGACTCAGAGAAGTTACCTTCTCATACATTCAATACTTTACAGCCTGTAAAGAGACAGGCTGTAAATTATGGAGTAAATTAGTCAGAGGAGTGCAGATCGGAGTGAGGGATCTGCATATATATTCTATAAATTGACTCAGAGAAGTTACCTTCTCATACATTCAATACTTTACAGCCTGTAAAGAGACAGGCTGTAAATTATGGAGTAAATTAGTCAGAGGAGTGCAGATCGGAGTGAGGGATCTGCATATATTCTATAAATTGACTCAGAGAAGTTACCTTCTCATACATTCAATACCTTACAGCCTGTAAAGAGACAGGCTGTAAATTATGCAGTAAATTAGTCAGAGGAGTGCAGATCGGAGTGAGGGATCTGCATATATTCTATAAATTGACTCAGAGAAGTTACCTTTTCATACATTCAATACTTTACAGCCTGTAAAGAGACAGGCTGTAAATTATGGAGTAAATTAGTCAGAGGAGTGCAGATCGGAGTGAGGGATCTGCATATATTCTATAAATTGACTCAGAGAAGTTACCTTTTCATACATTCAATACTTTACAGCCTGTAAAGAGACAGGCTGTAAATTATGGAGTAAATTAGTCAGAGGAGTGCAGATCGGAGTGAGGGATCTGCATATATTCTATAAATTGACTCAGAGAAGTTACCTTCTCATACATTCAATACTTTACAGCCTGTAAAGAGACAGGCTGTAAATTATGGAGTAAATTAGTCAGAGGAGTGCAGATCGGAGTGAGGGATCTGCATATATTCTATAAATTGACTCAGAGAAGTTACCTTTTCATACATTCAATACTTTACAGCCTGTAAAGAGACAGGCTGTAAATTATGGAGTAAATTAGTCAGAGGAGTGCAGATCGGAGTGAGGGATCTGCATATATTCTATAAATTGACTCAGAGAAGTTACCTTTTCATACATTCAATACTTTACAGCCTGTAAAGAGACAGGCTGTAAATTATGGAGTAAATTAGTCAGAGGAGTGCAGATCGGAGTGAGGGATCTGCATATATTCTATAAATTGACTCAGAGAAGTTACCTTCTCATGGAGTAAATTAGTCGGAGGAGTGCAGATCGGAGTGAGAGATGATCTGCATATATTCTATAAATTGACTCAGAGAAGTTACCTTCTCATACATTCAATACTTTACAGCCTGTAAAGAGACAGGCTGTAAATTATGGAGGTAGCCCGGCTGTCACCGGGAATTTCGCCAAAAACTATAAGCAAATCAGGAACAAGCGTGTTCTTCAGAGTATCGTAAAGCGATTTAACATGCACAGAGGAACCGGCAAATCGTCTGCAACCAGCAGAGTTTAGCAGTCTATATTCCGCCGAGGTGTTGGAGAGGCACCTTATGTAGATTAAAGGTCGTAAACGTTTCCGAAGATAACTCTTAGACATAGGTTCATTTGTGGCAAAAAACAAAAATCCAATACAGAAAATGTAAAATTAAAACTAATTCAACTTCCACTTTCTTAATGCGTACTGCCAAGGAATGGAACTCGTTGCCCGAGTCTGTGTTTCCCGATACGTACAATCCTAGAGACTTCAAGTCGCGGGTGAATAGGTGCTTTCTAAGTTTGCGTGCTAAATCCTAGACAACTTCATAGACTTTTGCTACAATTCGACCCCAACTCAGCATAAAATGCCGGTTACTACAATCAGCGCTGGTCTCCCGATGGGACAAGCAAGTGACGTCACGCTCGAATGTACACTGTACAGTTGAACATAAAAACATGTTTTGTACAAAAAAAGGTTTTCTTCTTTACGATTGTCCACAGTGATTTGTTTTCAGTGTTGCATTTGTTGGTGGTTGTGTCACTTATTGCGAAATCTGTCACCATTCTCGCTTTGTTCCCATAGCGCTAGTTCCACATACATAAGTCACACGGTTCATCGATCTTCCTTTGTTCTTGTTCTTGTTTATTACTATTTTAGATCAGTAAAACGTGTTATGGATATTATCTCTTGACGTTTGTTTTCGTGGTTCATAGGTCATCTGTTTGTAGAGACAATGGTGTCTGTTTGTGAATCTTTATCATAATAATTACATCTGGTGACAGGATATATTACGTCAGAATGATGATTACGTGTATTTATTATGGTGTGAGAAATTATGTAATATTTTGCTGATACGATGCGTTAAGTATCAATATTTTACTATAGATTACTACTACTTTGACGCGATGATAGCTCAGCTTAGCTGTAAGAGCGTTAACTGAATTAAAGTGTGTAACTTTGGGGCACAATACTCAAACTTTGTGTGTTAATAGAAAACTGGTATAATCTCTACCTTGTACTAACCTTGAGTTGGGGCTTTAAACTTTAAAGTCTTGGACCGAAGTTTTTTTCACATTAAACATGAATATTTTGGCGTCTTCTTAGCCAGAGACTGCCTTTAGGGTCGGCTTCAAACGTTAAGCAGCTCATTTATCTTTACTTGGCCCTGTATTTACTGACTCTTGAGAAAGACCGGCATTTGTATTCAATCGATCAGCCAAACAGCCAACAATCTTCAGTTGGACCAGTATTTACTGACTCTTGTGAAAGACCGGCATTTGTATTCAATCGATCAGACAAACAGCCACCAATCTTCAGTTGGACCAGTATTTACTGACTCTTGAGAAAGACCGGCATTTGTATTCAATCGATCAGACAAACAGCCACCAATCATTAGTGGGACCAGTATTTACTGACTCTTGAGAAAGACCGGTATTTGTATTCAATCGATCAGACAAACAGCCACCAATCTTCAGTTGGACCAGTATTTACTGACTCTTGAGAAAAACCGGCATTTGTATTCAATCGATCAGACAAACAGCCACCAATGATTGGTGGGATCAGTATTTACTGACTCTTGAGAAAGACCGGTATTTGTATTCAATCGATCAGACAAACAGCCAACAATGACAACTGGTAATGATCCCTTAAAGAGTTTGATATCCAATCACACATCAGTAAATAGTCTGAGCTAGTTGAACAGACAACATATAATTTTACCAGCTCTCTTAATAACAAAAAGACAAGTAGATGCAAATATATCTTTAGACAGATCACGCATTTTCCTTTATATAGTCCCAATCTATCACCAGACAAGTGCGTGGTATCAAAACATTCAAATATCTAAGCTATCATGATGCGAACTTATCTCAATATAGATAAATAGTTGCCATAATAGACCCAGACATGATTTTATCATATTGAAGTGTGACATGACTTTTCACTTTGATCGAGGCTATCGTTGGCAAATATTTAGCTTACAATTTGATAACGATATCAATAGTGCTAATGGTGTTAACAAGGTTTTAGATGCCAATTTTCCTCTTCGTTTTGCGTAATGCGTAAATATTTTATTATGGATTATACAAACACGTATTCGCAGCTCTTGGAATACATTCAATGTGTTTAATTATCAATTAACATGCACTGTACCCACTTTAATTTCACCGAAGCATAATCAGGTTCATGTATTGCGCGCTTGGTATTTTCTTATAGCTGTATTCCAAAATCATTTTATGTTTTTACTTGATATTAAGCGTATTAAGGGCTAATTAAGCAGTCAAAAAGATTCACATTATTCAACTAGATAACTAGTATATTATACTATAAAACCAATTCTCAAATGTGTTACTTTCAAAGTCGCTTATGATATTGAGTGTAAAACTAAAATATCAGATATTTAATGCTTACATATCTCATATTACTCTACGCTTAAAGTAAATATTGATAACAATTATATATATATATATATATATATATAATTATATATATAATTGTAATATTGATAGCCATGCAGCTATTTATATTAGCTTATGTTAATAATCTTATTAGAAATTATCTTTGAAGTATCTTTTAGGTAGCAAAAAATAGGGTTTGGCATGGCTTATATAATTATACATATTTTTTTTTTTTAATATTCTGCTTTACTCGCGTTGATATCAGATTTTCGCGACTTATATTTAGGGCATGTTCTGTGGCGATTTCATGTCGTCAAAATGCGTTGTTGTTCTAAGCCTATAAATAGCGAGCGCAAGCCATTACCGCAGTTTGTCGCTCATACGCGGCCACTCGTTTGCGACGATACCGTACAGATATGCTTATAAAAAAATTCGTCTGAACAAAAATGGCGACCATCAGTGACATTGCAGTGGTTACCAGTGGCTTTCAGTGGCCCCTAGCCGTCATGGATAAAGATAATAGAAAACTCAAACAAGAACAAATTGATATCCAAAAAAGAAAATCACAAGTTTATTACACATTGACAACACTATAACAAAAACAGCCCAAACATCGAGCAAACTCTGCGATAGTTGATGTTTTTAGGATCAAAAGTCAGATTAAGTAAAAGATTTTTCTTAGCGAATCTAACTTTTGAGCCTAAAGCCTAGTTCTAATATTTTGAATTACACGAATACACGTTACGTAAATATTCACAGATTTCACTAATAGACAATACAATGAAATGACGTGTTTGACTATGATGATTGGCGAATGGAAACGAAAGGCATACTACATACAATCACGTGACATGAAGGGTCGCACGTCATCCGATGTCGGTATTGCCAATTCGCAAATAACCGGATGCAATCTGCGTCGCGACGAGATGAGAGAGGTCTTGGTCGAGAGTGCGAGGCTATTGTACTTACTTCCTTTGTACACTAACTGAGTTTAACTTTTAACCGCTGCTGTTTTCAGTATAGGAACAGGACCTTTTTGCTAGTTTCATGTAACGAATTGTTGACTCCAAGTTTCTGATGAGAGTGAAGCACGATACATATATACTAAGGCCCACTGGCGCCAATCAAATAACCAGAGCTATTCGCCGAAAACTCGGATTAAATGACATATTTACAGTCAAAAATTGTGATTTGATCTGAGAATCTCGGATAATTTGGTTAGTGCAAGTGGGCCTAAGATTTCTACAATGAGAAATACGGATATCTGTGTACCCTTCGGGTAACACCCGTGAGGTATATAATTTACTTCTATAAACCAAACTGTTTAAATTAGTCATACATTTACGGTTTGCCTAACATTTCATCTCTCAGCCATGGGGCAGCCACTGCTGGACAAATGCCTCCCCATATAGGGGGGATTTGCCAATACTCGCCACGCTTGGCAGGCGGGTTGGCGAGCGCAGTATGGTTTCCTATCCTCAGAAAGCGCCACCTTCTGGTACGTGGTCCCTTAGCCGACTCTTACGGCACCCGCGGGAAGAGATGGGGGAGTACTATTCTAGGCCGGTACCACCACGGCCTTTGCTTAAATTGATTTGACATTTGATATGCTTTAATACAGCAACTCGCACATGTACAATTTGGGTAATATTTTCCAACATGCCTTCATTTACGGTAGCCTTGAGGTTAAAATACTTTAGCAATGTTATCATTTCGTGTGTGAATACGTTCTTCCCGGTAGCATTGACTTACTTTTTAATTTATTTTGAGATACATAATTCTTGAAATTGGCCAATACAAAGGCTGGCCTTGAGCCAGGAGTATTTGTTTTATAATAAAAACAACATACTGTTAAACGAACGTTGACAGTGGGATGAACATTGCGCTTAATGAAAACAAACAGAGCAACACTAATAAAAACAATGGCAACATCAGTAAGGTTTGACCCACAGCAATCAAAGGATTGGCAAGGAACATATTAACCGACATTTATTGACACGCACGCGAATCGCGAATATCCAAAAAGAAGTTCTATGTCTATATCAATATCTAATGTCAATTTATTATTCTATAATTACTTACGTATTTTGAAAACTATAAAAATAGACTGTGTGACTATGTGTAACTTTATGAATAGTTATGAATGTATAATACACGGGAGTTACTCACGTAATAAGTACTAGTAATAGGCGAATCGCGACCGCGTCCGCGAGCACACCGTATTCTCCTTGAAAAAGACCACCGAATGTGGTTGAAACTATAGTCGGAACCCTCTGACTTATTACGTGAGTAATTCCCGTGTTTTATACGTTCATAATGTGTCAAAACCACGTCAGTTTTATGAATAGTGTTTTTGAAATCAAAGACAAAATACCTAATCTATTATAATAAAATTGTATCACGAGCATACTGAAAGTTTCTCTTTTCATTAAAGAAACAAGAGCATCCCAATCGTCAGTAAGTGCCGGGTTTAGAGGGCATCGCTACATTTAAAAATATTACAGATTTTTTTTTTTAATTGAGAACCTCCCCTTTATTGGAAGTCAGTTGATAAAATTGAGATACAGATTAATCTGGCAATTCCTAATATACAGCGTAAGCATATTAATACTGTATCGAGCAGCATATGCCAAAACGCTAGTACAAGGTTAAATGAAAATTATCAATAAACAAAATATATATATTATTATTTACAATAGGATTGTGTAAAAATAAAAAAAAGAATGTTGTAGACAGACTGGTAGAGGCCTGCCGAATGTCAGTTTTCAGTCCGCTTAAGCGCTTTCCACGGGGTACGACTATAATTCAAATATTATAGTCATCGAGGCCTTTGGATGTTCTTGGACACACACATTCACAGCACACAAACACCCAAGACCCGGGACAAACATTTACAGCTACACTCATCGCACAAATGTTTGCCCCTGCCGGGATTCGAACTCAAGGTCCCGGAAACACAGAAGTCATGTCACTGACCACTGCACCACGGCGACCGATGCCCTCCGATGCACAGAAGCTACTAATATGATACAAGATATGGTACATTTATATAAAGGGATTTCAGCGTATACTTATTACATACTTGGTAAAAGACATTAGTCCAATCACATTGGGGTTTCATCTAGGCAATAAGAGCTTAAGTGTAGGGACCTAGGAAGGAAAAAGAGAGACTAGTACGGTGCGGACTTTTCCGCGTGCATATAAGAACATATATCCTAAACCCGTGGCGGAGCATGCAGAAACCATAGGAATGCATGAGAAGTCCGTGTTGATGCTCACAATTTTTTTTAATAAATGTCGACGAGGGTGTTCAACTGCAGGAAGTTCAGAGAATTCAAAATTAACAGCGTTTTTCCCAACGTGACGCATAAAAGGAGCATCATAAATACCGGACAGTGCACAAAACAAACAAAGACTCCAAACTGTTGAAGCGTAAATGCAGTTAAAGTTGTATGTTCTCGACTCATTTCTATATGTTGAAGTTTAATAATAACACTATAGAATACACGTGTATACCATCACGTGTAAGTAATTCGAAGCGATTGCGCAGTCTAGTTAGGTGTGCGTCGCAAAACACTAATTCTTTACTTCTATAAGGCTACCTAAGGAGGGAAGAGAATCCCACTAATAGACCAGGGTCGATAATTTTTAAAACCAAAAAAAATAATAGTAGGATAAAACCCATTAGAAAAGGAGAATATTATAAAAATGAAAGGAAAAATAATTTACGGGCGATCTGAGGTCGGGAAGGGGATGGGGATGGTAGGGAATATAGGGAAGGTATAACACCTATTAAGAAGGCGAAAGTTTGTTTCTATGTGTTTATGTTTGTTACTCCGTCATGCTCAAATGTCTGCACGGATTTCGATGAAATTTAGTATAGAGATAGGTTAGACCATAGAATGACGCATAGATACGTGGGAACATGTGGGATAATTGAGGTAGCGGGAAAACCGTAATCCACGCGGGTGAAACCGCGGGGCGCTACTAGTTTTTTATAAAGTTGAGACATGTAGGTACTTAGGATTATTAACAAAATAATCTGAAAAGACTCAAAATTGTCTATTTAGAAAATGTTAAAGCTGTATGTGATTTACATAATCGTCGTCGCACAGTTCTCATTTATATTACAGTACCGAAATGCGCAGTCGTTGTTTGGAAACAGCTTTCCTGTATCGACAATAACAATAATATTTTGGTGTAAACAGACTGCGTAAAAAAAAATATCGCTATTTACTCAATTTATTCAATTGTACAAATAAACTAATACGCTTCAACTTTATTCTAAGTGAATTTGATTTGCTGCGCTATTAATAATACTGTTCACAACATTGCCGTATAGTGTATGTAGTAGTAGTTTATGAACCTGTTGCATAATAAGGGTACTTAAAACACGAGTGTACGGTAATTGAGCCGTATAGGCAAGTTTTTTTATAGCATTACACGAGTGTTTTAAGACCAAATTATGTGCAGTTTCATACATTACTTTATCTAATCTCATAAAATACAATACAATATAATACAAATACACTTTATTGACACAAAAAAACAGAAATTAAAAAAACAATATTTACAATAAGAAATGTTCAATAGGCGGTCTTATCGCTAAGAGCGATCTCTTCCAGACAACCTTTGGATGGAGAATAATTGATAATAGATAATCTCGGAGGGTGGTGTGTCAAATAAAATATTAAATAGAATTCAACATAAAAAATAATAATAAACATATTTATACATACCTAATTATATATATAATTATATGTATAATATATATAATTATATATATATTAATTAAATTAATTAAAAATTATATATATATATATATATATATATTTATTAAATCGCTTTGGAAAATCTATAGTTTAGACGCGTTAATAAATATGTTTTGGATAAAATATTTGAAGACGTAATAGTGCGCCAAAAATCCGCCATTTTTATTTTGACATTGTAATAATGTATCAACTGTCACATTAACAATAACAACATCTCACAAACTAAAATCCATCAAGCCGTTTAGGTACATAGCGTGTCAATACATATTTGTAAACCTGAGAACTTACCCCTCCTTTTGGCGAATTCGGGTAAAAACGTCATAACAAGTCATACTCAATTCAATTATTAATAATGAAAAAGTATTCATTAGCTAATTTCGCTATTAAAGTTAACTATTAGTTAACACAATGTTAAAGTTACAATTGAATAAGATGCTACTCTTGAACTCTTAACTAACAAACAAAGCAATATATTAGTTAATGCTGAGAAAGCCATAATATTTAAACCCAATAAAGGTAGAGTGATTGTAAAAAATGCCTTCTCAATTTCAAGATCTATCTTGAAATTAGATGAAGAATTAATACAGTATAAAAAAATTATAACCACACATTTTTTAAACTATTTTCTCCAAAGCTAAATTATAACGAAAATTAAATCCGAAGGCAACATGGGGAAACTCGAACGCAATAATTAAAGCGAAATTTGATCAACATCGATTTGACCAATTGCACAAATTGGTAAACAAGTTTTACCAATTGACGATAATGAAACAAAGCGGTACCCTTTGTTTCATTATCGTTAATGCTGATTACGAAACGGTAATCACAAGTCAACCATAAAGGAGAAAATGCTAAATAACAAGCCTTGAATATTAATAATATGTATATAATGGACAATATTTCGGATGCCGAATTGCACGCAGTACGTGTTTAGTTAAAAACGTTTTGAAGCGATGAAGGCTTAATTTAAGAAGGCGTGGGCCTGCATGGGTCTGGTCTAAGAAGTGTCACCAAACACAGTGTGCTTAGCGAGCTGTTCTTGAGATTTGGCCAACATTCTAGGTCTAGCGTATTCCAGCTTTATGCCTAATAATCCCCCTAATAATTGCCGTAATTAGCGAAATTGTTATATAGCTTTTCCTGTTCTATTACTCGAAATATCATACAGGGTTTTAGCGAAAAAAGTATTCTTTCCAGACTATAATCTAATTCTGTGTCATCTTTTTAACTTTTGAGCCTAGTTTATTAGTTTATCGGCTTTTTATCGGATACATTTCGGGGAGTGCGCTCTGGAGTTGCATAATTTGATTCCACCATCCCCATTCCATCTTAGGACGTCCAGACGGACGGCAATGCGACATCCATACATGGTAGACGTTCCAACTTGTCGCACGAAGCGTTTTGCTTCCACATTCATAATGCGTACAGCTAACGAATGGAACTCATTGCCTAAATCTGTATTTCCGCAAAAATATAACCTGGGTATATTCAAGTCACGAGTGAATTGGTATCTTCTAGGCAGGCGTGCTCCATCGTAGATCACATCACCGCTTAATATCAGGTGAGATAGTGGTCAAACGCCTGCTTATTCCCAATAAAAAAATAAAAAAAGCCGTTCAGTCGTGAAAGAGTGGCAAACATCCACTTACCCATCCTCACAAACTTTCGCAGTTTTAGGAATAGGATGTAAGGTTATATTAAAAAAACGTAAACTATTCTGCTTATACGTTTAAATACAATTGGTTTAGCACAAGAAAATAACCAAAGCATAAGCATACCATTATGTTCCCACAGCTGGGATACCGGGCTTCCTCTCAGAGAATTGGCTACCACGCTGGCCATTGCGGATTGGCGAATAGGCTAGCGGCCTATCCAAAATTAGAGTTTTCAGAACTCGCGAGGGCCGCTAACGTTGACTAGGATAAGGACTAGCAACAACTAGGACAGACGACGGCTTGATGTGCCATCCGAAACATGGAAGCGCTCAGTTTCAAACGCCTCAAGCGGTAACCCATCCAAGTAGATATGACAGCGCCGAACATTGCTTAGCTCAATTTTTTTTTTTTTTTTTTAACTTAAGCTTAAAATACTCAAAAAACCTAAAATAGGTTTAACTTGAGTATTAAATCCTCTTAATAATAATGATTACAATAGTACTATCATCTACACTTTAAAGAAAAATTACTACCTTCTACAAAGCAAATCAATGTATCGTAATTAATTGCACTATGGGCACTGTTGCAAGTCGCCAGATCTGACAGATAAGTATAAAGCGAATGCGCTCGAAACCGGTCATTAGCAGCTGTTCTATTGTCGCTTCTTATCTCTCATCGGATTAGCGTATTGAATTGTTAAGATCTCATGGGTAAACTGAGGTGCGAGTGCATAAACAAACATACCAAAATTGAAATGTTTATCTACACTAATATTATGGAGCGGAAAGATTTGTACGTTTATAACGAGTAGCAGAAAAGGAGGGACAAATCCTGATGCGTGTTGATTTAAAATATTACAAAAATGTACTTCAATGATGGCCTATGGCTTAAAAAAGATTACTTATCATATATTTAGTGTCTCGAATTTCCTTTCTTCCTGCCCATTTGTCGTTACCGCGAGAGTTTTCGATAAAAAAAAACATGGACGCTCGAAAATATATTTTCAATAATAAATTAGCAAATGAAATCAAACTTTGTTATATCATAATTAACCTTCATGAGCTATTCTCATAATATTTAAATGATATTGATATGATATTTTTAAAGAAATGTAGGTATTTCAACAAAATAATCTAAAAGACTCAAAATTATCTATTTAACAAATGGTAAAGCCTAAAGCAAGTTGAAGTGGCAGTGGGCAGGGCACATAGCTCGAAGAACTGATGGCCGTTGGAGCCGAAAAGTCATAGAATGGAGACCACGGACTGGCAAGCGCAGCATAGGACGGCTACCGACCAGGTGGACAGACGACCTGACTAAGATCGCAGGCAAGGGCTTGATGCGGGCCGCTTCTAACAGGTCCTTGTGGAAATCAATGGGGGAGGCCCATGTCCAGCAGTGGACGTTCTATGGCTGAGATGATGATGATGATGAAAGCCTAAAGTTATAGTTAGCTTAAAGTTCAGGTGAAATAGTCAAACGCCTGCCTATTATGTGTAGAAAGCTCCTGCATCACTAAAATTATTAAATAATATAATTATCTAATATTACACCGCACGTTTATTAAAATTTAATGAACGCGCGGTTTTTAAAAGACAGGACAAACACTTCAATTTAGATAAAACTCAATCGACAAGTGTGTAATTATGCTCTTAACAACAGCTTTATCAGTTAAACGTACGTGATGAGACTAGTGCAAACAAACATGCTCTTGCGCAGGGTTATCTTTAAGCGTTCAGTTTTACTAATCTATTGGAACTAATGGCTTTTATATATCGCTAAAACGAAAAAGATTGCCCTGTGAACATAGCCTTTTTTCACGGTTTGTTTGAGCACTGCGTCATCTCATAGTAAAAAAATTACTGTTGCAAAGTATGTATAGTTGCCACAACCGATCTCATGGTTTTGATGTGAGCTCTTCGAACGTTTGCTTAGGTACAGAAAGTCTGCCGGTTGAAATAATTTGCCTTCGAGGAGAGCAAGCGAGATAGAAAGATGCGACAAACGTAAGTTAATGAGTGAGGCAGTTATTAAATTATTATGGCCAGCAAATGAGCAAACTAGTTTGCGCAGCTACATGCAGGCAGGGAGCTTCAGAGACAAAAACTTACTTAATGTGCCTACTATATATACGCTTACTATCGTGACTAACTATGAAATGCTAGGCGGAAATTACATTAGAATTTTTGGAAGAAAAAATTTGGCAGCCATTGTGTCTGGAACCTACGACTACACAATACCGTACTGTCGCTTAGCCATCTGTTTTTATTGTCAGTACACCCGCTCGACCATTTCATTTAATTCAAACCTAGCCTGAAGTAAACTATCCAGCGGTTACTATGTTTATTTAATTCTACATTACCAACAGGCTTGAGCTTCAATGCAAACTGGCTGGTGAGTAATATGATTTAAATGTGGAATCTCAGAATATGTATGAGCGCTTTTACGGTATAAAGATTACACTAAAAAGTCTTCATTCGGGTAAAAAGCGGGCTACTATAAACAAAACTGTAACAAAAAGCCTTGAAACATAATATAAGCATACAATCTAAAAACAGAAAAATACAAAAAACAGCAAGTGGCATTAAGTATGCAAAAAAAATTTGCGCGTGTTTTGTTATCTGATAAAATCTTTGGATTCTAGCTCGCAAAAGTTGTGTAAAGGTAATCGGATATCCTCTTTGAGGATAAATCTTTGTCTTGGGCAGGATTCAATGGTAGTGTTTCTCGCTTTAATTCGCTTATTTTTTTTTTATTTTTTATTATCTACACACAGACCCCCGCACTAGGATTCCCTGTATCGCGGGAGGCATGGACACACACAATCACAGCACACAACATCCAAGACCCGGGACAAACATACACTCATCGCTCAAATGTTTGCCCCGGCCGGGATTCGAACCCAGGGTCCCGGAGACACAGTAGTCATGTCACTGACACTAACCACTGCGCCACGGCGACCGTCAATTATTCAACTAAACTAAACTAAAATTTTGTAAAACTAAATCAGTTCTTATCCGGTTACGATAAAGTCTAAATTAGTATGAGACTTATCAATAAAATCGCTAAAATGCGGGTAGTTTTAGCGAAATTAAGACGCCACTTATTTGGTGCCTACGATAACTACTCGCAATTGGGCAGCAATGGAATAAAACTCGTCTAATATTAGTGAGAGCGTTATATGGAGTAATACGAATTTGAATTTTAGCGTAAATAGAATACGAGCTATTTGAAGAATTTTAGTGAATTTTAGCTAGTTCGTATGATTAACAGAATTAGGGCCATTATATCACTAGTAACGCATAAGATTTATGGCCGTTACATCGTTCAGTTCGTAGGACGTCCTGAGTACGAACCCCGGCTGGGGAATAAATGTATGTGATGATAATAGATATTTTATTATGTCATGTGTGAGTGCATAAGTCCCGTGACACAGTGAATTCTAGTGCGACGGTGTGAGTATGAAAGCGTTTATCATGCTGTGTACTGCCAGACTTAACTAGTTAGTCGATATTAATATATAAACACAGCGACGAATATTAATAAAATAGGCAGTCCCATTTTATAAATACTTTATAGATCTAGTGTTTCACCACTACTTCACTTGGTGGGCTGTGCTGTGACGATGTGGTCGAAGATGACATCACGATAGACCTAGAATTTTTACTGGCTCTCAAGGACTGCTGCCTGAACACACTGTATTTGGTGACAGTTATTCAAACTTGAGGATGGTAACTAGCCTGGCGGGTCCTCGAAAGTACCCTAAAACCATGCTGGGGATTTCATAACGGTAGTACCTTCACCGGAAGTTCAAGCTGTTAGTGGGGATCGAAACAATATCCATTGGTTTGACAGCCGAAGCTCCCACCACTAAGCTATCATCGCTTCAAAGTCCAATTTTGTAGCACAAAAACGAGGCAGAGCTAGAAATAGAAGTCGTTTATGAAGTATTTATGCAAGAAGGTATTTATACTCACTTCCTTGTCTTCTATGAGTGTTGCGACTCGTCCCGGCTGTAACAAAAATATTTCTTGTAAGCTTTTATATTAACCAATAAATTTTTGACGGCGAAAAACAGCATTTTCTATTTTAACATCTTCGAAGTGATTATGGATTATAGTCAGGGTCGTGATAAGCCAATAGTTTTGCAACGGGTCCCATCTCACATCCAATCCTACTAATATTATAAACGCGAATGTTTGTATGGACGTTTGTTACTCGTTCACGTTCAAACGACTGGACGGATTTGGATGAAATTTCGTGTGTAGATAATTCAGGTCCTGGAATAAAACATATCATCATCTATGATTACCACCCGGGTAAAACCGCGGGGGGCAGCTTGTTAAACTATAATGATACAGTAAACTAGTTAGCTAAAGATGGCAGTTAATAGAGTCCCATTTGAAGTGGTTCTCCTAGGATAGGTTTAAAGTAGTAAAGGACCATTGCCATAAGTTGTGGCAAGAATATTTTTAACGAAAGATCTAGAGAGAAAGTTATTTGGTAACAAAACTTTCCAGCCATAGATTGCAAAATATGTATGAATATGTGTATGTATATATATATATTAGTTTTAGCGTATTAGAAGACGTACATCATATCTTGATGTATGAGGAATGAAAGTTATAGAAGGTTGTGCTTTGGATGGACCGAAATATTTGAGGTTGGATTCCCCAACAGCATTTGTGGACTGTCTAATGTCCATATCCTTAACAAATTGGCGGATCTAGGACTCTCCAAATGATTGTTATGTTGTTGTATAATTTATATTGTTTATGTAATTAATAGGTGTCTTACCGGACGATGTGGTCGCTATGGGACAAAGTCCAAAAATAAATTTTAAAAATCTATAACTTTCAAGTTTTAAAACGATCATCAGGAATGAAGTTCAGCATGCAGTCCTTGAGGTCCAAACACTGGGACTAGCATGATTTCACCTCCGACCACATCGCTACACTTAGCTGAGACCATGAAAAATACAACACAAAATGTGGTCGGTTACCTATGATATGCATTCAGTAGTTCACTTCACAGCAAAGCTTTCTCTATTAGCAGTTCAATACACCCATTTCAATGTTGGATACGTACGACAAAAGAAACTAACTTTTTCATTAAGCGCGAGTTTGTATGGTTGTCCACAACACAACCGTGCGCGCGCGCAGTTATTTTCGGCGTGCGAAAACTATAAAGACGCATAGGTAATTTGTGCGTTTACGCAATCACGATATGTACATACGTGAATTCCTAATTTATGTGATATTTGCGTGATAAATCTTCAGATTGGATAAATTTACCAAAATGAAATAAAATATGAATACATAAAGGGAATAAAAACACTTTGAAAAATTGCCAATGCATCGAATTAAATATGCCATAAGATAAAATCTGCCGGATTTGAGTGTATATTTATAGTTTGTCTTTCTATTGTATAGTTTTTAGGACTCAAATCTGGCAGATTTTATACTCATTACTTGAAATATATGAGTATATTTGTTTTTTGTAAAGCAGCTGGTAGAAAATGAAAAAAGAAAACGCTGTATTAAAATTAGATTATTAAATTAATTTCCAATATGGGTAACAATTTCAAATAATCTGTTTTTCGGTTATTCTGCATCTCAATAGCTGTGACAATAGATCCACATGATCTACTCTGTTATAAATAAATTATGCCATCAGGCATGGACATTTCACAGGCATATGAAATACCATATGGAATGCATTTTATATGTTAACCCTGCTACTTTTCATCAGAGAGACTACTACTTTTCACAGTCCATAGAACAACCTGACTTCGGAATCATGCAGCGGGCTTCTTCACCAATTATTCATCTCCGATATTTGACATAAGTAGCTTCTTTCTTATTCTTATATTTTTGCAGCTAGGAAAAATTTATTGATCATAAATAGCTTTACACTTCAAAACACATATTAGCATACATACTCAATTTCAGATTCTATTACATTTTTTAAAGTAGTGTAATCATTTAGACCATAAATGAAGAATCATTTGCCTATGAAAAATCACAAGTGATAACATAAATAAAACAATAATTATTTCACCAAATAAAAATAAATTAATAGTAGTAACCATTTCCACCCCCATAAGATAGGCAAAATACCTAGATATGCTCAGTAGCTTAATAGCAAACATTTGGACAGGCATTGCAAGTTCAAGACCAGTTCAAGTTTGATTTAAACTTTCTAATTTGATTAACTTTATTTCATTGCTTAGGAGTTTGTGCTTTATGTTATTACTATTGCTAGTTAGAAGGTAATCTTTTCTTTGAACTTTAGTTAATAGTATTGTGGTTTTAGATTAAGTTTAGTAACCTTATTTGAAGCAGACTTTTTTGCATTTTCAGGCTTTAGATTTTGTTTCACTATTTTGTAAGTATTAAGTAATTATTATTAAGAGGATTTGATACTCAAGACAAACCTATTCTAGGTTTTTTTAATGGTTAATAATGGTTTTAAATGGTTTTTAACAATGTAAAAATGTAATATTTAACTAAAAAAATAAAAAGATATAAAGTTATCGTTTGATTAAACATGGGATGTTGGGGTGCAGAAGAAAAAACTTTGATAAGTGAGATTGGAGTAAGAAATTAAGGTGGTGATTCCCATTCTAGCTCATTCCTGGTGCAAAGGAATAAGCACTTACTATCCTGAGTGGTAATGCTGCCACCAGGAACTTGAAGGGGTTATTTGACTAGATTATTTAAATATATAATATTTTGGCTGTTATAAGTACCTATATATGTTGTTTTTTAGATAAGTATAAAGTTTAAACAAGACCTAGAAACTTCATTTCTTTATCTAATTTTGAGATAAATATATTAAAAGGAGATTCATTGATTGATACGATCATGATTTTATCTCAAAATTGATATGTCCATGGGCATGGCTGGCATTTACCATAAAGATTTATCTCTATGTGATGACTAAGAAGGAAAATATTAAATTTATATGGAAACTCTTTTTTTATCACTGCCTATTTAATTGGACATTGCATACATTGAAAACTTTGGCTTCCATCATCTAGCTCAAACAATCACTTTAAAACAACTTATTTAATATTGATGACTCTTCTATATAATATTATAAAGAGGAAAGATGTGTTTACTTGTTTACATTGAATATGCCATTGTTGCCAAGCAACAATGGCAATAGATTTTGATAAAAAATATTTACCAACGTTAGTTCTGTGACAAACTGCTCCATAAAAATTATATAACTTTATTCTTTATCCTATTTACCACAAATTTCAATGTATGGATCAACAAGTGAGTCAGAACTAATATTTATAGTTAATAAACAAAATGAAAATAATAACATTTGGCCCACATGAAATAGGACTTGAAAGACCCATCTCAAATGTGTGCAGATGGAGAAACATAGACTGAAAATGTAATAGCAATAGAGGTCTTAGGGTTTACTATACAACCATGGAGTCATCATCATCATCTCAGCCATAGGACGTCCACTGCTGGACATAGGCCTCCCCCATTGATTTCCACAAGGACCTGTTGGAAGCGGCCCGCATCCAGCCCTTGCCTGCGATCTTAGTCAGGTCGTCTGTCCACCTGGTCGGTGGCCGTCCTATGCTGCGCTTGCCAGTCCGTGGTCTCCACTCGAGAACCTTTCGACCCCAACGGCCATCAGTTCGTCGAGCTATGTGCCCTGCCCACTGCCACTTCAACTTGCTAATCCGCTGGGCTATGTCGGTGACTTTTCTTCTTCTACGGATCTCCTCATTTCTGATTCGATCGCGTAGAGAAACTCCGAGCATAGCCCTTTCCATAGCTCGTTGTGCGACTCTGAGCCTGTTCAGAAGGCCCATAGTCAGGGACCACGTTTCAGATCCGTAAGTCATCACTGGTAACACACACTGTTCGAAGACCCTCGTTTTCAGGCATTGTGGTATTTTGGACGAGAAGACGTCTCGTAGCTTCCCGAACGCTGCCCAGCCGAGTTGGATTCGACGATTGGCCTCTTTCTCAAAGTCGGACTTACCTAATTGGACTGTATGTCCTAGGTAGATGTAGTGGTCAACAACTTTGAGAATCGAGTTCCCAATTGATATGGGGGCGGGCGCAACATGGGCATTCGACATAATTTTCGTCTTGTCCATGTTCATTTTAAGGCCCACCCTTAGGGAAACTCTGTTGAGGCCTTCGAGCATCGTACTGAGATCTTCCATCGATTCTGCCATGACCACGATATCGTCGGCAAACCGAAGGTGAGTGATGTACTCGCCGTTGATGTTGATGCCGAATCCTTGCCATTCCAAGAGCTTGAAGGCGTCTTCCAATGCGGCAGTGAACAGTTTCGGAGAGATAACGTCTCCCTGTCTCACGCCGCGTTGCAATGGAATCGCCTTCGAAATTTGCTCTTGTACTCGGACCGACATGGTGGCGTTATTGTACAAACACTTCAACACTTCGATATACCGATGGTCAATACGGCACCGCTGGAGAGACTCAAGCATCGCCCACGTCTCGATCGAATCAAAGGCTTTCTCATAGTCCACAAATGCTAGACATAAGGGCAAGTTATACTCCTCGGTCTTCTGTATAACTTGCCGCAGCGTATGGATGTGATCTACGGTGCTGTAGCCTTTTCGGAAACCGGCTTGTTCGGGAGGCTGGAAGTCATCAAACCTGCGTTCGAGACGATTCGCGATGACTCTTGAAAACAGCTTGTAAACATGGCTCAGAAGCGAAATGGGTCTGTAGTTCTTAAGCAATGTGTTGTCACCCTTCTTAAAGAACAACACCGCTACGCTTCTGTTCCATGCTTCCGGCGTTGAACCTTCGAGGACCACGGAATTAAAGAGCTTCTGAAGGACTTTCAGTATCGGTGAGCCACCCGCTTTCAGAAGCTCTGCTGTGATTCCGTCGTCACCCGGCGCCTTGTTGTTCTTAAGCTGCTTCAGAGCCATCCTAATCTCGTACAGGCTGATGTCCGGGATGTCTTCGGTATAGTGTCGGGTTAGCTTGGCTCTTGGGTCTTTGGCCAAGCTACCAACAGGTTTAGCGACCGAAGTGTATAGCTGCCCATAGAACCTCTCAATCTCTCCAAGCACCTCTGCTTTGGTCGACGCTATACTGCCATCATCTCTCTTCAGCTTAGTCATCTGGCTTTGCCCAATAGACCGGTCTCTTGCAAACACTTTGGAGCCTTTTCTCCGTTCGATCGTATCTTTAATACGATTTGTATTAAAGGTACGGATGTCGTGTCGCAAGGATTTCCATATTTGTCTATTGAGCTGCCTATATGACGCAGCGTCATCGGATGATTGCAGTTGCAACGAGCGTCGTTCAGCCATGAGGTCAAGGGTATGGCTGGAGAGTTTTTGAGGTCCATTTGTGCGGCGGGGTTTGAAGAACTTAGACCCTACTGCGTGGACAGTTTCTACAAACCTGTTGTTGGCCTCGTCCACCGACGCACAGTTCTCAAGGCAAGCAAAGCGATTGGATAGCTCAAGTTGAAAGCTCTCGGGGTTTTGAATATGGACATTTTGAGGTCGGAGCGTGGATTTCATCAAACGGGACCTCTCAAGTTTAACATTAATATTCAATATGCCTCTTACTATGCGGTGATCACTACCGGTTTTCACCATGTTGATCACAGAGACATCATTGAATATTTGTTTCTTGGTTGTCATGATGAAATCGATCTCATTTCTCGTGGAACCGTTAGGACTCAACCAGGTCCATTTCCTGTGAGGCGGCTTCTGAAAGAAAGAGTTCATCATAAAGAGTCCCTCTTTCTCCATGAAGTCGGCCAGCCTCTGTCCCCTGGGGTTCCGTTGTCCATAACCAAATTGCCCCACTCTCAACTCTCCATCACTTTTTTTGCCCAACTTTGCGTTAAAGTCCCCCATAACAACAGTATAATGGGTCTTGGAGGTATGCATGGCCCTACTAATGTCCTCATACATAGCCTCTACCTCCTCATCGGTTCCGAGTTTCGAGGTCGGTGCATATACCTGAATGACCTTCAACGAATACCTACTTGATATTCTGAGTATTAGGTATGCCACCCTGCTCGAAACGCTATCGATGGAAATAATGTTGTTAGTGAGGGACTTGCGAACGAGAAATCCGACACCACCTTGGGACTTTTGGTCGCCTTCCCGGTAGTAGAGCAACCATGGAGTGGACAACATTAATTCTGTGAGCTGCTGCAGTGCTAATAGTGTTATAAGCAAGTACTAATGTAACTTTTAATTGGATAAACTTTAACTTTATTCTTAGCTTGTGGGTCAGAGTTATACTGAATACTATATTTGTACAAAAGTAGCTAGCTTTTAACAGCAAACAAAAATATTCTTTAAAAATTGTTAATAACAATGTGTTTACAGACATGTAAACTTCTTCTTCTTCTTCTTCTTCTCTCAGCCATGTGCGTCCACAGCTGGACATATGCCTCCCCGATATAGGAGGGATTTGCCAGTACTCGCCACGCTTGGCATGCGGGTTGGCGAGCGCAGTTGATTTCTAATCCTCAGGAGGCGCTGATGCCCACCTTCTGGTACGTAATCCCTTAGCCGACTCTTACGGCACCCGAGGGAAGAAATGGGGGAGTACTATTCTAGGCCAGTAACACCACGGCACATATGTAAACATGACAATAAAATTGACAAATTATATGTCTGATATTTGATATCTAGGTATTACAAAATTAATTATGTTAGTAAAACAAGTAAAATGATTGAAACCACAAAAATAAGATACAGAAAAGTTATTAACTGCATATTTACAAACTTTATAAATGTGTTTAAAAGATAAAAATAAGATATAACAGCTCAGCCTTTTTTTCTAGTCAGAATAATTCTTTTAATATACAAGAATCACTTATTAGTTACTTTCAAATACAGCTTTTAGCAATGTGTTTATTATTGTTTTTTCATGCACATTTTCTCATTTTACATTCAAAGACATGATGTCTTTAAATGTAGCTTGAGAAAGTGAGTAATCAAAATTCTAAGTACCTACCAAACCATAAGCCATTCATAACCCTTTCCTGCTAGACCCATAAGGTCAGCAATCTCAAGAACGAGTCAAAAAATGACAGAAAGCAGTAATCTAATGGAAGCTAAGTAGAAAATGATTTTTTAAATATTGAGATGTTCTAGAAACATAGCTTTTGAAACATACATAATTCAATTATTGTACACATACCTGTTTGACTACCACAATTAAGGTGTCAGATTGAATACAAACCCACTAGAAACTGTGCCACTCAAGTCGCGAGCTATAAAGCTTTGAAAGAAAAGCCAAACATTGCATCAGACACACACCTGTTTGAGTAAATAGATGTCATTGACCTTAGAGTTGTAATAAACAATGGAATAAGTATTATATTCGAAACAATAATAATTCTAATGTCAAAAATATGCAATAAAAGGGACAATTGTTTCATAACGTTGGCGCAAAGCGTGCAGTTTTTAAGATAATTACCTTAGTTTCAGTGCCGCGATGAATAGTATTTCCTTGCCAAAATCTCCTGGAAAATCCTTTTACGTATCCAGTCATCGCCTGTTGGTATTCAAAACCAGGATTCCAGCAAAGAGATCCATAACCAAATACCCAAAAGGGTTCTTTCATACGGTCCACTCCTTCATGTGTTTTTTTCATAAAATCTTCGGTGTCCATTTTTGTAGAATAAATTTAAATTTGTATGTTTAGCTAATCACGTTATTATAAATTGTCTACCTACTCACTTCGTTCGGACCGACCACAAAATATTCTTTTCAAATTCAAATTTATAATAACAACGAGG
This sequence comes from Apeira syringaria, assembly GCA_934044485.1. NCBI lineage: Eukaryota > Metazoa > Arthropoda > Insecta > Lepidoptera > Geometridae > Apeira > Apeira syringaria. Next base: position 20,972,365 of record OW203660.1, on the reverse strand, counting down.
ATTCGACATCCGACAAAGCTAACACTATTGCTACTATATTGGCTTAATTATTTAATTGTGTGTTTTCACCTTTACCATTTTCGATTAAATTATAATCTACACTACACTATCGCTGTGTATATCACGAATTGGCACAATAAACCGCTCATCGCGGCTTACAGTTGCTGACTGTCTGCTCCCGTATAATTAAAGTACTCTTTGTGTCTGCTGTCACTTCATTCACTGTGTGTGTGATCACTGTCAGTCCTCTGTCCTGTCACGCAGAAATAAATGTTATGCTGTCACGTCACTGTCACTGCACAACAGGGCTGCAAAACGTGTGCGAGTGAATTATCGTAATAATATTCGAAAATTATCGTACCAGACGACTAATTATCGTACAAATGCCAGAAATGTCTGAAACGCGCTATTACACAAAACTAAAAATAGGGTAGAAATATTAGGAAGTTATGAAATTAGACAGAAATTTTTAAAAACTTATTTATTTTGTATAAGAGGTTATATGTATACGTTCGTGGATTGGACACAAATTGGCGTGAAAATCTGTCACCTCGATTTCGATTTGATTTTCCCGATTGGAGAGCATTTCTAGGGTGGAGCTTTATCTTAAAACTAGTATCCGGGTAGTGCGCGAGCTGCGAGTAGCCCGCGTAATTGATGTGCATTATTATTATAAACAATGTTGTTTAGTTTAGCAAAGATCTTTATTAAAACATGAAACACTAATACACAATAATTACATGACACAGTCAAGTACTTATATAAATAACAAAGACATGGCTCGGCAGGCTAACAGCGCCTTTATTAAGCCTTTTAATAAAAGAAATATTTTATGTAACTTTACAAACGTTTTAAATCGTGAAGGTTATTATTACTATTTTAGTTGGTAGCACTCTGCCTTCTGAGCCGCTGGTCCCGGGTTCGATTCCCGGACAGGTCAAACATTTGTGTGCATGAACATGTTTGTTTGACCTGTGTCGGGGTGTATATATGTATATAAGTATATATCAGTCATAAGGTTACCATAGCACAGGCTCTGCCTAGTTTGGGACTTGAAGACCTTGTGTCAATGTTAATAAATAAATAAATAAAATAATAAATAAGTTTATAAAAAAATATATTAACTACTTGATTATTAATTGATGTGCATTATTATAATAAACAATGTAGTATTGTAATTACAGTTTATAAAAAAATATACAAAATTCGTATGCAAGTCGGCTAACTAACAGTTTCTTCTAATTCAATAGAAAATGTGAACAGGGTTATACAATATGCAAGTTTTGCAAGATTTTTTCATAAAATTATAGTCGCGATAAAATCGGACCAAGATTGTTAATAACTTTTATTATAGGACCACACCTCTAAGTGCAGTGGTTAACATGGGCAGTTGCCTCGGAAACCAGCTCAAGATGTGGAAAATACTCCCCATTCGGAACTCGCCCTTAGGCCTCGTTAGTGGTTAGTTGTCTCAGGATTCCTTTGACTATCTGCCACTGGGCACTGGCAACACTGCAATAGAGAAAAAAATTTTTGGATTTTGTGGATCAATTATATATTTAAAATAATTAATTACCTATTGTGAATGTGGATCAAATGATGGAACACTCGATCATATTTTTTGCGGCGAAATGAATGAATAGACAATTATTGATAAATACTTTCTAAGCTCGTAACTGATTAATTTAAAATTACCTATTTTGATTTGTGATTTCCCTAAAAATGGGTTTATTATCTGATCCGGAGTACGGTTCAGTAAAATGGATTAAAGTGTTAAAAAAAGTCCACGGACCACTTTGTTTCTTAAGTTTCGTGGGAGCTGTGATATGGTTTGTGATGCTGGGTAACCGAGAGTTCAATAATGAAACATACTTCTCTGAAAACGCACTACTTCCCGGCCTGGTGACGAACGAGTTTAATGGGGAAAACTCGGCGAAGCAGTTTTTGAATGAATTTTTAAAGGAATTAGAGGATAAGTATGAGGACACGGATGAGATGCCAGTACCATGGTTGGTGGCTAAGATGTCACAGCTTCACCTTGAAGTGTACACACACAACTTTACACTTAACTATCCAATGGGACATGGGCAGATCTTCAAAGGCACAAATGTGTATGGAATACTGAGAGCACCCCGCACTTCATCTCTTGAAGCTATAGTAGTGACGGCTCCATTCAGACCTGTGTCTTCTCACCAGAAAGGAACGGCTGCCGGGATAGCACTGATGTTAGCATTTGCACAGTTTGCTAGACCACAAAAGTACTGGGCCAAAGACATAATATTCCTTATAACAGAGCATGAACAACTAGGAATGCAAGCATGGCTAGAAGCTTACCATGGGCTGCAGAGCAGTGCGGAAACTTTCTACACATCTCTAGGCAGCTTCTGGTTGCCTGGCAGCCCCAGCGTATTCTTTAGAAAGTTGACACCAGGTTTTGTATGGGGAAACCATCAGAAATGTCTCAATCCGGGGAAGTTGCGGGGGCGTTCTGGATCTATACAAGCCGCTATAAATTTGGAATTCAATACCCCAAAAATAAAGTACATTGAAGTAAAAGTGGAAGGGTTGAATGGACAACTACCCAACTTGGACCTTGTCAATTTAGTACACAAGCTGTGTGTCAAATCTGGAATTCACCATTCTTATAAAAATAGTTACTCTTGGATGCGCAGTCGCAATAAGATGGAGGATTGGACCAACAGCCTCTGGACTATGATGGGCATGCTCCAAGCTCAGATCGCAGGGGTACCAAATGGCAACCACGGTCTCTTCCATCGATTTAACATAGAAGCAGTGACCCTCGAAGGTCGCGACACTAATGACCCCTCGGGGGTCCCTCCCAGGGTCAACACCCTCTCTTCAGTCAACTTCTATAGGCTGGGGGTTGCTTTGGAAAGCACCTTGAGGTCTCTCAACAACTTGTTGGAGAGATTCCATCAAAGTTACTTCTTTTACATGCTGGCGGCTACAAATAGGTTCATTTCTATCGGTCAATACATGCCCTCGCTCTGTCTTCTATGTGTTGCCATGCTAATCCGAGCTTTATACCTCTGGGTCATCATACAACAGGAAGATGAGGATGATAAAACAAAGCAGCCAGACACAAAAGCGGACAAGAAATTTTCAGATGAAGAAGAAAAAGACAAAAAATCGGATAATGAAAATACAGAAACATTGGAAAAGCGTAAACAATCTGACACAGAAGAGTCAAGTGAACAAAAAGTCAGGAAAAGAAACAGACAAGCAGAGATTAAGCCGGAGAAGGTAAAGTCTTCTGATATACTAGTACCAGGAGATAATGAAAGAAAAAAGTCTCATAAATTAAAGAAAAATCACGATCTGAGCTTGGGAGTAGTCAATATTGGAGCTAATTATCTATTGGTGCATTTGTTGGGCTATGCGGCTATGAATTCGCCAGCGGTATTTAGTAAAATTGGTGCCCAATACAATCAACAGTCTGAAATCTCAGTCTTCTATGGTCTCATAGCCATCTCTATACTTCTCATCATCATCACTCCGGTTTTTCCACGTCTCTTCCGTAATACTCCCATCACCTGTGAAGAGCTGTGTCTGGTGAACATCCTCCTGCTAGTGGAACTAGCCACTACCTGTCTAACTGTGGGTGTGCATAACTTCTCTTTGGGACTAGTGGTGGCAACTATGTATACACCTCTTGCTTTAGTGGCTGGAGTCACTACATGGTCACCTAGTAAAAGCAGGTATATTCTCTTATTGGCGAAACGCTGTTTCTGTCTGATGCTGCACCCCCTCTCTGTCCTGCTTATCGGCATGACCACATACAGTGGGATTATCTTCCCGGAGGACAATACATTTGAGATGGTCTCTCGGGGGAGGGACGCTGCTATGCAAGCGATTATGTTCTCTATTGTTGACTCTCTGATATACGGCAACTGGCTTTTCAACATGGCAACCTCGATTCTTCTACCAATTTGGATGATATTCTGGCAGATACTATGCAACCCAGTCAAAGAAACATCCTAATGATGTGGTCATAATAACCCTAATCTTCTGGCCACAGTCCAGTGAATTGTCATTGTCATCATTAAGTTTGAAAGATTAAAGTCTTGGATTGAAGTAGCATGAGGGCAAAGTCAAATCAAAATCATTATTTAGGCATCACCAATAATCTTAAGAATGTCAATAAAATATTTTTTTTCAAAGGCTCCAAAAATTTTCAGGATGTAGATTTTGTTTTTACCATCAACATTGTTAAACAGCCCTCAATTCAAAACTATTCTTTAACTAACTGAATCGGTTATAGATAAATGAATCCTGTATTACAAACTTTCTATACAACTATTTAGACATTTGTTAGACAATTTTGTTAATGATACTTTTATAGCATACTAGTAGCGCCCCGCAGTTTCACCCGTGTGGATTACGGTTTTCCCGTTACCTTGATTATTTCCCACGGGAACTACTTTTTCCGGCGATAAAAGTAGCCTATGTGTTAATCCAGGGTTTAAACTATCTGCATACCAAATTTCATCGAAATCGGTTTTAGCGTGAAGAAGTAACAAATATACACACATACACATTTACACACAAACTTTCGCATTTATAATATTAGTAGGAAGGATTTTTTTTTATCACACTCATACCCCCGCACTAGGATTCCCTGAATCGCGGGAGGATTGGACACACACAATCACTGCACACAAACATCCAAGACCCAGAACAAACATCTACACTCATCACACCAATGTTTGCCCCTGCCGAGATTCGAACCCAGGGTCCCAGAGACACAGAAGTCATGTCAATGACACTAACCACTGCGCCACGGAGACCGTCAAAAATTTAAAGAAATATGTGCAAATTAAAAAAGGTCAAAATATAAAACAACTAATGATTTTTTTTTCCTAGTATAGTACACATACAAATGCATGCTATAAATATATTACAATCTAGCCTAAAAAAGTTAATAAGTAATTTAAGTCTAACATAACTTGCTAAATTTACTGTACTAAGAATGTGTCCATTAACACTTTTCTTATTGTCTCTATTTAAGTACTAATGATTGATCAAATAAAATCAAATAGGTATATATTTACTTGGAACATAACATTGGAACACAAACATTGGAATTGAACATGGGTAAGTTTAACAGTTATTGATAAGTATATAATAGCGTTCCATATTCTATATGCATGCAAATTCATGATAGTTCTGAATCAAGGTCTGACTATAATTAATTATAAATTGTCTACTTACTGTACTGTTTTCCGCAAACCTTATTTTGTTGATATCTTATAATGGCATCAATGGGAGATGGCATAAATAAAACTAACATATTTTCAATATAATGGTCCATATACTTATATTCAGAATAAATCACAATATTTAATGATACAGTAATGTTAACTATACATGACAGTAACAAGATTGAGTATTGAATTGATTTTATAATTCATAAAGTACTTACACACAGAGTGAATTTCTAATCAGACACCGCTTACAAAAATCTTGAACTGCAGATTTTATGTAAGTAAAACTAATGCGGACAAAGTGGTTCAATTTCTATAATGAGCATATCAAGAAAAAGAACTCATTGTTGATTGAACTATTTCGAACGTTGAAATATCTGAAGGAAAAAAATCGGCTGCTAGTGGGACTTGAACCCACGATTTCTTCTTCAAATATTTAAATGTATGTTCCACCTAGCATGTTGTTAATGCAATAAACCATAAAACTCTTGAACTATATCAGTTTCCTAATAAGTAACAATCCTAGAGTTTCACTATAAGATTAGTTAGAATTCATAAATTTGGCTTGCATTTATACATCATTGCTCAATACCAGGTGTCCCAGGTTAGACAGTGATAAAAAAAGAATTTAAATAACAAATCCATATCACAAATCTGTGTGAAATTGGTCTGTATATCTTTAAATGGTTATGTATATGTAATAAACAGTCTTTTTTTTTCATATTTATCCAAGGGTAATAAGGAGAGTAGGTAGAGCCAGGTAAGGCAAGAACAATCCATTTTATCAGTTGCATCACTCAGAATCAGTACACTTCACCCTGTTGTCAACCAATACATTAACGTCATAGACCATTTGCTATGCTGCCCTGGCGCACATTTTGTGGGTTTTTGAGTTGCAACTTGTTGCTGAACACTTTTTTGATACCATAAGAGGTACGTAGAGATTGATTCACTGTAATTTTCTTTTCATTTTATACAATATTTTTTAGTGTAGAGATGACCAGGGTGCCAAGTCTCTTATTTATTAAGCAAGCAATTCATAGATAATGCATTAGTAATTTAAATGTATGCATGGAAAACTTGGTATAATAATAAAATAAGAATTGCATCTCGACAACTTTGTAGGTTTTTTATGTACTGTATTGATCTAGCGTTTGAACACTATCGCACTTGATGATCAGTGACGGTGTGGTCGGATGATGTTATCACGCCAGACCTGGTATGCTTCTTCATGCCTGCAAATCCATTTGTGTGTAATTATTTAGCACTTTTGAATTGTTTATTATGACGATTCATTGAAAAGATGAATTACATAACTGTCACAAAACTTTTTGGAATGATATCGTTCTAAAACCTATTACTTGATAAGCACCCGAGCTGAATACCGCAAAGACAAAATAATACAATACCAAATAATAAAATGTTTTAAGTACATTTTGTGTACGCATTTATCACTAATATACTTGATGGTACTTGGTTGAGTGTTTGCTCTCAATAATAGGTATATGTAGGTACCAAAGATATTATGTCAGAATGACTTTCAACTCGCGTGCGGACACTGCGGGCATATGAATATTATAATTATATAAATATACATAAGTACATATTTCCAGTTTGTATAATTTTGATCTAATATAAAATAGATATATTACATAATTCTGAAAGAATAAACTGACGTACATAAAGAACAAAAAAATAAGTTAAACCATTATTAATTTTAATTTTAATTATTTTTGCACCAAAATTGTGATATATCGTAGGTAACTAACATTTAATAACGAGATTACAGAAATCCATAGATTTAAACTTATTTACAATATAATAATAATTAAATTTATGATATTGTGATATTTGGCTTCATTTTCTCCTACACAGGAAAAATATTTCAATATACTGTATGAAGTATTTCAAGATAATACTTCTTACCATTGTTCAAAACATTTAATTTAATCCAATCACTTATATTTTAATTATATTCTAATTTATATGCCTCTATTATTAATACATAACTTTTTATAGTTTGAGACATAGCAACACTCTATTGCTAATAACATAATGTCTACCTACATTTTTACCTTGAAACACTTCAAACAATGTGTAATATCAAGCTAAAAACATTTCAAAATTGTGATGTTATTTAATTATCTGACACTAAAACTATTTACAATCAGACTTTTTACAACATGTTTTCCATCCACCAAAAACAGCCAATAATAACTTCTTGTATATTGTGCTATTAGAGAGATTATTAGACATTCGTGAGATTTTAAATAATATTAAATATATTTGTTATTAATATGGGGTCAGCTACTATCAAGGCAATTATTATACATAATAATTGCCTTGATAGTAGCTGACCCAATTAGTGTAATATAGGTAAATTTACCAATAATTAGTGTATTTTACACGAGATTTCTATTGTTAGCTGCGTAATATTTTTACATTAGTTGGTTTTGTTATAGATTAAAAAGACAGAAAATAATGCGTTGTATTTATTTAACAATGTAATTATTACATTTCCTTCATCAATATGTTTTTAAAATAAATTTATAGTAGGCACAACAACATGAGTTAGTGTCTCAGATGGTGTGTGTGTATGTAGCTACGCAGTAGCTATATTTGAGCATTAGCTGATGCATAGCTGACTCGCTCATTTGCGCACGTTTGTTGCATCATCCTATCTCGCTTTCTCAGCTCGGTGACATACTTTTTTACTGGGAAACTTTCGGTACATTATATGCGCAAACGTGCGCAAAGCCTAACTTCGAGCTCCAAAGAACGGTTGCGCATACTTTACATAATTTCATACACCAATAAAAATAATTGAATTAATATCTACTATTCCTGAACACAGGACAGGTACTGTTAAAATATAAATTGATTAATATTTGATAAAATTATTATTTAATTTATACACAATGACTAGTGATATGTAATGATAACTTTACATAGATAATGGTAAAGCTTTATAATCTAGACATAATAAGAGATTTTTATTCCAAATAGAACTAGGGCTATCAAATTATATAGGTATTTTACTTTAATGATTTCTACTATACACATAATTAGCTCTTTGTCAATATAATAATAATATATTTATAGATATTTAAATTTAAAAATATAGTAGTTGACTATCTATGTATTATTGATATTAAGTTCAAATTTTTAATATATGTACAATGCACCATAAGGGAAAACTAATTAAAGGTATAACTAATTTATTAATTTTAAATTTTCAGGCTTTTTGGTTATTAAGATTACCTACCCATAGGGGTCTAAAAATCAAAGGTCTAAATCATGCATTTTAACGGAGGTAGAGCGTTATTATTACGTATAAGATTACCATTATTATGCCTTTTATGAGTTTGTATTTCGACTAAATTAATATACTTAACGGGATATAATTGGTACGTTTGTAAATAATATCAGATCATGACTATATTTTGGTCAATAATATCTATCACTTTAAAATAAAATTACTACTTATCTCTAATGTATTTATTATATTTTTATTAAACATCTATCCGAGTCATTTGAATGTGAATGTTTCACAGACAGAACAATTATTATTATGATGAATAAAAGTCGGACATATAAAGCATATTGCAGCTTTGTTTTTAATATTACATCATATAATATAGGTATTATTTTAACCATTAGATAACTGCAAAGTAAAGAATTGCAGACATCTCTTTTGTGATTTTTCTGTCTTGTTCAATTATATTAAAATAAATTTACTATTTTTAGAGTAATTCATTGTACTTTCGTACATAGGTATAACACATTTCAAAAACATGACAACGTGCAAGATAAGAAAACGTTTTTGGGCAAATAGTTTTATGTACTTACCTAATAACAAAAGATTATGTTGAATTTTACAGAATTACAGGGGTTTTTATCATATCATTCTACATAATCTTGAAATCTAGAAAAGATACGTGCACGATATACAAATAGTACACTAATTGTAACTTTTCAAAAACAGTATCTCCAAATTATGCGTAACTTTACGCACTCGAGACGTCCTCACGTCAACTTAAATCGAACCCAATATGGCGTCGATTTAAGTGGAATGCTTTGATCATACGTTCGACTCGGGTCCTTCCGTATTGTGCTTGAACGAAGCACGAATCCTGGCCAAATAGAGGGCGCATATGTGCCCGTAACATTTGTTATACCATTCCGGTGTTCGACCCCTGGAATAAAAACATTAAATTAATTAGTAGGTATCTTCAACATCGAACCAAAAAGTACCACTTGTAGCCAAATACGGCTACAAGTGGTACTTAGACATAGACTATAATTATATCATATATTCTATCAATATAATATATCGATACAAAGGCGATAGAAAAGCCCCTGATTCAGCACGATCGATTACTAATGGAATCGATTCAATTCGATATTGTTTATACATTTTATATTACAAACTTTTTTAATTCGCTTATACTTCGTACATGTACCGGAATATTTTAATGTGTACTTCTATTGTTAACAAAATAAACAAAAGTGTCTAACGTGTAAAATAATAAATGTTTAAATTGCTATACAGAAAGTATGTAATTTATCTTTAGCTGAACACATTAACACTAGAAGATACACTCATTTTGGAAAAATAAATAAAATGAACCTAGGTCTTTTCCATCAAATTTTCCCGAAACTAACAGAGTTAGATAGATAGATAATGCTTTATTGTATCACAAACACATTCGTACATATTTATACAGTACTTAACAATTAATATAGTGAGACAATAGGCGGCCTTATCGCTGAAAGCGATTTCTACCAGGCAACTGGACTCGTTGAAGAGTCGGACTCGTCTTGAACTTACGACAATAGAATATCGTCCGTGTTGCTTCAACAATCGGTTTCTTCAATAGTAGGAAGGTGACTCTTAATATGTTATACTGTACGTACTGAGTTTATGGCAAGATCAACTTGTTAAATAGTATAATATCTGTATTCTGATTCAGTCACTCGATGAAATTAAAAAGCGCCATCTCTTTTCGAAGAATAGTAACTGTACGATACTTACATAGTGTCCACTCTAGCTAAATGCACCAACCGGCTCCGTCCCTTCCCGGCCGGTTGCGCGAGGTATCTAGAAGCCAGGACGACGCCGCGGGAGCCCTCGGCCGCGGCGGTGCCATGCGCCACTGACGTTTCTGCGACCGCGCACCATCCCCCGCCACCGCCGCCCTGCTGCCAAGACCTTCAATACCATTCAAATGGTATTAATCATACAGTATAATACAATACGAATGTATGTGTGTTAGTTACCTCTTCACGCCTTTACAGATTTGAATGAAATTTGGAATGTACCTAGAGGTAAATACATTATAACCTGGATTAACACAGTCGATTTTTTATTCCGATAGATAGATTGTTTGGGGCCCACCAAGGCAAACTTTTGCACAACGGGCCTTACAAGAGGCCTACCACGGCATGTGGATGGTTATTTATGATAAACCATTGGGGCTTGGGCCATTTGGGCCAAGACAAAACATTTGAAGACAGGTGTCAGCGAAACTTAAATTCTATCCTACTAATATTACATATCCGGAAGTTTGTGTGTATGCGTGTACATTTGATACTTCTTCACGCTCAAACGGCTACACCGATTTCAATGAAATTTGGTATGGAGATAGTTTAAACCCTGGATTAACACATAGGCTACTTTCATCCCGGAAAGAGTATAGGTCTCGTGGGGTAATTGAGGTGATATCATATTCATGTGATTATTTTTATTCAATCAACATCTATCGAAGACACCGTAAGCCTTCTTCTTATACAGAAAAAATACTCAGGTCCAAGACAGTGTAGATTTGGCCGGTATTCTTTGAGCGATTACTGTGTAGTTACATCGGGAACGTTTTTAATTTTATTAATCTGAGGCGGTAGACGAAATATGATTTCTTTATAATTTTTTCATAGACCGTCTCCAGTCTACCCGAGACCACGATCGCTGAAAAATGTTTTAAACGTCGGGAACTGACATACATAAATTAAACACGGTTAAAACCGTTTAGTTAACTTTGCTTTTTGGTAAACTCATCCACCTAGTAAAAACAAGAGAAAGTATAGGTATATACTTCTATGCAATGAAAAGAAAGTATAGGTATGTGAGATTAAAACAATTCACATAAGTATTTGTGTAAAACTATCTGATAATTTAAAGAAAACAGTAGGTACTTAAGCCGGTATTTACCTCAGAACGCAATAGTCTCTGGGCGGCAGGTTGATGCTGGACGCTGTGATGTACTGGAACACCTCTGCGTTAGTCCCAAGTTTCTCCGCCACTCGCCACTTCACCAGCGAATCGTCCCATATGTGTCGCTCGCGGAGTATCCTGGAAAGTGTTTCATTCAAGGTTATTACAGAATACAACATTCATTCATTCTTTTACACAAGTTAAATATAGAAAGAATACATTTTTGGCATTATTACGAGTGCGCGAATTACTCGCAGTTGCAATCATGCCTTGTCTAGAAAACTTAACACAGTCAATTAACGTTCTCTGCACTTCTCTTCAAGTTGTTTCATCGTCTTTATGATGCAGTGAGAGATGTTACTGTCAATAAGGTTCGCAAATATTCTCTAGGGCGGTCCGATAACCAATTAATAGGTATATCAGAAAATGGGCTTAGTTAAGGGTTCCGCGAATTTAAATTTTAGCGTGAACACAATAACGACTTTTTTATTGTAAGTATTTCAAACAAGTGTCAGGTGAGAAGTTACGACGAAGGCACCGAGAGCGATCTATTCAAGATTCTGATGTAGGCTCTAGAGTAAAAGTGAATGAACATCACTGTGAATGTTTTGGGGTGCGTTTAATTTGATTTCTGGATCTCGTCGATTACCTTTGCATAACCTCCTGAGGCGGCGCCTCCACGTCAGTGGTAGCCCTCCACAGCCTGAGCGGGTGTCCATCCCCGACCTTCTTACAGCACAGCTCTACGTGGGGAGCAGCACCCGATACTGACATCCATCCCCGTGTTCTGAAAGTTATTGCAACAAATATTTATTACGTTTTGACTACCAAGCGCTGATTTTTTAGTTTTGATACCAAACTAAATATAAGGCACTAGGGAACTGAGTAAGTAATTTATTTTGTAGACCTTAACTTAATAATTTTGACATTATCTGAATAAGTACTTATTTCTGTTCCTTAGGAAGAGACTAGACTCCCACGACACAGGGAATCCTAGTGTGGGAGCTAGTGACTCATATACAAACTAATAATCTAAAGTAACCTTAAGTAATTTTAAGTAGCAATGAAAAGTTTATTTTATTGTTAAGTTTAATCTTTTAGGTAAAATAAACTATTTCTATATGTTAACACTGGTATAAGTTTTAAGACCCATATGCCTTGGTATAAATAAATTTTATTTCATTAAATGCTATTTGGGTTTCTTATAACTAAGTTAACACAGGCGATTTTCAACTTCAGGTAAATGAATTTAAAGAAACGTGATTACAGAATCACCTTGTTCACAAATTATAGTTTTGTGAAAGCCTGTGACATGAGGTCCAGGACTGTATCGTAGGTTAAATAAATACCTAGAGTGAACCTCAGAACTTCGATGTATATATACCGGCTTCGAAATTTGATATAATCTGTATAAGGGAAAATGAAAATAATATATTTTCGTATCAGTCTAACAAAATTTCAATACAACGTTACCCAAGGAATGGAACTACGTTACTTACGTAAAACTACGTATTTAAACTAGGTTAGTAGGTACGTAAATATTTTGAGAAATTCTTGTAACAAGCATTCTTGTATTAATGACCGTATCAGTAGGTATACGACGACTTATGATTCAGACCACCAGTTTTTATGGGATTAGTTTTGCTTTCTAACTTCATGTCAGGTGATACCTGATAACCTTAAAGAAATGGTCTTTGATTTGATGGGAGCTCTCTATATAGATATATTGTTCTTCTAAAGTTTATGACGTCAACTCGTACACACAGATTGAATATCCATTTCAGTTACATTGTTTCAAATAATATATATTGTAAAATTAGAATCTACCGTCGCCAACAGATGGCACTGTTTTACATTACGTTATACGTCAATTTATTCATTAGATGTACCTAAATGTAAAATTCCACAGTAGTGCAATGGTTCAGACTTTTTCTTTTTTTTATATTTCACCTAAATAACCATAATCAAACTTATTTGATAAGAAATCCAAAGGAACTTTAAAACTATTTTACTTTACATTTTGCAGCCGCAAAGTCGACAGTCTCAAGATACAGACTAATTTGATTAATAGATAACTTTAAATATCAATCACGTACACAAATACCATATTATAAACTTATATCCATGCTCAAATTATACAGGAAACTTCAGCATCATACTTGTCTTGAACCGGAAGCTTTTGGATAGCCGATCCAGATGCTTTACCAATAAGTCACTAAGACCGTGGAACTTCGTCATATATAACTATGAACTAATTTGACAGGTAGGCACATTATTTTATTCAGAAGATTTTCTTTCAGAATCATGTCAGCCTAAGACGTCCACTGCTGAACATATGCCCCCCATGGCGGGTTTTGCCAATACTTGCCACGCTTGGCAGGCGGGTTGGCGAGCGCAGTACATTTTGTGGCCCTCAGAAGGCGCTGCTGCCCATCCTCCTGGTACCTGATCCCTTAGCCGACTCTTACGGCACCCACGGGAAGAGATGGGGGGGGGGGGGGGGGGGGGGTACAATTCTAGACGGTACCACCACGGTCTTTCAGAATGATCCCATTGAATTTAATTAAAATCAGTTAGGCATTTTTCTATATTTAAAAAAAAAAAAAATGACTTCGCGCCCCTTTTATTCAGTTTGCGATTCAGTTATTAAAAGTGCACGCTCTCCAGAGAGTATTCCACAGATAGATAAGTATTAGAAGAGCTTTTATAGTTCTTAAACTAAAGCAATTATTCACTTCAAACAAATTGTTATCTTATTAATATTACATTATTACACACCAAGATTTTTGTTTTATAATTAAAAAATAGCACAAAACAGCTAGGTGGTCACGAAATCACTAAGATGAGCATGAAGTGATTATATTGAAATGGTTTAGATGAAACGACAGAATTTGAGAGTCGTAACTTCTGTTCTTTTCAGATACTATTAATGGATGTATTTTTTTATCGTTGGCTGCAAGCAGTCTGGTAAAATGAATGATTATTAACTTTTTTTAAACAAAAAGAAGAATATTGAGAAACACGATGCATTATAACTATTATTTAAAAGCTTTTTAAGTGGGTTAGGTACGCACATAGTAGCAATAAATAATATGATTAATCGGCAAATGATTATTAGCGGATGAATCAATTCATTATTCGAAATCATTAGTCGAAACATGACACTAATTCTGCAGCTTTGATCATAAGATATCGCTATTATCAATTATTTAATATATATTTTTTATGGTTAAGAGTAGAATCTAAGATTAGAACAGAAATTACAAAATGACATCGATGATGAAGCGATAATGACGTACGCTCTAACACCGAGTCTCACCTCTTTCCTGATCGCCCACAGATTCTAAAAAAGCACGAAATAAGTTAGACTAAATAGACACAGATTATAAAGATAGAAGCCAGGAATAATGTGGGTAGGTACATAATATATAGTACGTAGGTACCGGTATCGAATTATATTCAAGAATTGTACTTATAATGCGTAGGCACTCTTTAAATATATAATGAAAATTGACGAAACGTTTTAAAGTGAACGTTTTGATGACGCGATAAGTATAGATATAACAATAGATAAGCAGGTAGGCGTAAAAAACACTAACATTCTAGGTATTGGAATATACTCGTAGTTTACAGAAGGTAGAACGGGTAAGGGCTTGTGAAGTCACCTGAGGTCACAGTAACTGGCTGAGTTTTGGTTCAGAATTCTGCACTGGAGTCAAGCAAATATGTGTGTGTTCTGTTCTGATTACAAATATTGCTAGATTTTTCGCAACTAGAGGATTATTCTATATTCTTATTCACAACTCGACATCAGATAAAAGCAACTACTTGGTGTTCCTGATTTCTGATTGCAGTTTTCATGTTGTTGGTAATAAATACCAAATTAATAAAAAACGTACTTTGGTTGGATATCTGTTTAGATTTTGGTTAGAACATTTCATTAAATATCGGATTAGTTATTATGAAAATGAGCTGCTATTATCCTTGACTATGTTGTAAGCGAATATTTGAACTCACTGACGACACATCATTCCTAGGCACGATATAAAGCGATTAAACCAAATAAATAAAAACGATTGATTGCAAACATCACTATTACATTAATTTTTTTTTCAATGGAAAAATTCTGCAACTTTTTAGATTTGAACCCACAACTACAGAATACCGTCTTGTCATTTGCCACCTAAGCTATAGTACCATACCACTAGCCGTCCGAATTTATTCCATAACATCTGAAGGAATGTTTTCCGTAGCTCCATCTACCTTTGATTGTATGAACTTTTAATAGTATCAATCATAGAAGTAGTATGTACTACGTACATACTACTTCTATGGTATCGATAGACCAACATTGCCGTTGGTAACGTATCGAGCGAAGGCACCATACCCTGATTCTAAGAGTTATATGGTTCATTGCATTATCATCATGCTAGGCAGAACTTAGTTTAAATTTTTTTAAGTTAAAAATTTGAGTAAGTACTTGAATGCACAACTACAAAGTACCGTAAGAGTTTTTATTGTGTATCGCATTAACCATATGCTAGGAAGAACTTATGTTCAAATATTTGAAGGAAAAAATTCGGCTGCTAGTGGGACTTGAACCCCCGCAGATGTTAATAAGGAATGAAGTAATTCGGCCCTAGTGGCTTAGATAGGGCTGCTATAGCTTAGTTGGACAGAGCGACAGGACGGTATTCTGTAGTGGTGGGTTCAAGTCCCACTAGCAGCCGAATTTTTTCCTTCAAATATTTGAATACAAAGTATCGTCACTAATTATATTATCTACCTACATATTATGTACGTTCCGGGTAAAATGACCGGATGCTTCATTAGTTTGATTACTTACATATATATATCTGATTAATCATTAATTGGTTGAAAGACTTTCTTTGTGTAGCACTAATTTTATGACAGACCTCAGAGCGTAACTTCAGAGCCGAAAAATTCCGTTGTGCCAACTGTAGTACGTAAACGCTTCAATGTTGTCATGTAACATGGCTACAGATTAAAAGACGGGAATAAAGATAGTCTACAGCAAGTACCAAGTTATAGAAAAGTACCGCTAGGTGAAGTAAATTAAAGATTTGGTAGTGTACTTACTTTTCTTTGGCTTCTTTAAGTAAAGCTTTTATACAGGCTTGTTGGAAGCCTTTCCAGTCTTGGCTGAAATCTGCTCCAAGTTCTTCTAAAGCGACCTGGAAATAGATGTGAATTATTAAATAAACGAATTATTAGTATATTGAATCTAGGTGACCGAAAGTATTGACGGGGAGAAGAGTAGTAGGTATACTGCTGGAGTGAGTGAGGATGACCTCCAACTTCTTTTGAAGCCTCGTCAGTGACGATCTTGTCAGTCGAAAGCTCAATAACGATATATTTGTTCTTGTCTGGTTCTCCAGGGCAGCTAATAGAACACATCATGCGTTTGGTATTGTATTTTGAATATATAAATACAAATGTTTCTTTATTGCAAAACTTAGAGGTTACAAAAATTGTTGTACCCAGCATTTTGTTTCAGTGAAAAATAATTGTGTTACAAAAGGCACTGTCTTCGCAAAACTCTATTTTACAAGAAGGTACAAATAGTATCTTAATATTAATATGAACAATATTAACAAAATAACGTAACACCCCCCACTCCGACCGGCACAGCGGTGATACTTTTTAGTTTTGCCATCTAACAATGAATAGCAAAACTTTTAATGACTTTTTTGAAATATCACAAAAAATACAAAAATACAAAATACAAAATATTTTATTGACATAAATATTACATTCTATTTAATTCCATTCATTTAAATCCATAGGCTCCTGAACTAGAATCACGCTTGTCTGTTTAGTTCAGCAACTCGCCTCTAGGTGGCATGAGTTGTATCGGCGTTACTGCTTAAGCTATTAATATATGCATTGCATAAGTTGATAAAAAATGCTATGCAATAGCTTTACCGCGGCAGTCCCCGAGTGTCACACGTCTTTTTTTATTTGATAGCATGGTACTGACCGGTACGGACTCCTCGAAGTAGTTGAACTTGCACCGGGCGAGCATGTCCGCGGGCGCCAGGAACAGGTGGCGGTGGTGCTGGATCAGCAGCAGCAGGCACGCGTGCGCCGCCCGGCTCTCGCTGATCTGGCGCTGGTCCGCCACGCTCTCTATCACCATCCTGGTACATATTATAAATAATAAAATAAATGCCACGGAAAATAAACCGCTACAGGCATCATGTGAGCTGTTATGTCATCATAAGGAACCTGGGTACTGGCTTCTTTTCTTGAGTTTATAATCCTAATATTTTAATAACAATGAACCTGTTAGAATTCCCTTCCTTCGTGCTTCCTGTAGTAGGTGGTGCATGGTGTAGCCTCAGCAGCGTCGGCGCCAGACATACTGCAAGGTTTGAAGCGGTCATCTGGTTCACCGCTGAGTGTTCTGCCACCTGGTGGGTAATTTATATTTCATCATCCATCAACTGGACACATCATTATTCGACAACTGCTGGAAATAAACATCCCCTCACTTTAACCCTCTGCAGACAGCTATTCGCCAGCGAGAATGCTGCACGATTATTGGCTAAGATTTTGAAGTATTTTTCGCTTTGATCAATTGAATTAGCTGTAGTGTTGTTAGGAGTATTATATTTTAATAAAGACATCGAAATAATAAAATATATATAAAATACGGTACAATGGAATCTCATATTATCAATGCCAATTCGCAAAAATGTAAAATGAAAGTATACTTACACCTGCCAAGAATATCAGTAAGGAATGTAAAGCTTCTAAGTGTTCCTCTGGTAACAACAGCAAGGCACACTGCACCGCATCTGGCCTCAAGGGTTCAGGGACATCTGCAAAAAGTATGTTCAGTAACTTATGAGGAATTATTAATTTCAACACATGCCCGGGACACCATTAGAGAGTACTTATATATGATCACGGAGTAGGTGCTGACAAAGCAGACTCTATGTGGTAGGGCTCATTTGTAATTTTGTAGATGGGGCAGACAAAAATATGAATACGAAAAAGCTACTAAACCTTGATAGAATGGTTTATGATTGACCGAGTAACAGTGGAAATACAGATGGCGTCAGACGTCAATAGCTTGACATTTACTTAGCATAATAAATTGTGACACGATTTTTAACAGCATTCGGTTCAAAAGAATAACGAATTTCGATTAATTTAAATGAAGAAAGTCATCGATCTTTCTTTTTTTTTATAATAATATTTTATTAGGCCAAAGTTACATTTAAGTTCAATTTGTAAAACAAGTTACATATGATTTATTTCCAATTGGTATCTAGTAAACCAAATGCAATATATGCTATAAACTGTGGGCTCCAAACTAGGCAATACCTATATCTTGGTGGCCCAAGAAGGTGAGCGCATCGTGTAACTCACTTCTAGTTTAGTCTGATTATACTTTAGAATTGGCGCAAGTAACTTTGAAGTGAACTCCCACGATCCGCCACCAAAGCGGAAAATATTTTTAAAAGCAGTACCTACCTAATCTGGACTTCGTACTTTTATTTTCAACTAACCCTAATACAATCATAAATTCATTACAAATGCAGTCGTAGATTACAACAGGTTATAGGCCCATTGGAAACAACCTTTAGCGACCAGTATAGTACAATACAATACAATACTCTCTTTTATTGCACTTACCATTATAATAAACTTAAGAATTAATTCACATACACTCATAAACTTAGGCACGTATTGAGATTAAACGAATGGATAAATTTGACCTAGCATGACGTTAATGCAATAAACCATAAAACTCTTTGAATTAAGGTATGGTGCCATCTTCAGATAAATAAATAGGCTGTACGCTCATAGGGTGCCTTCCCAAATCCTTCGTTAAGTTACTAATTGCAATATTGGTGTATCGTTCTTTTTAATAGTTCAATGAATCAAAGGTAGATGGCGTTAAAATACAACCTCTAAGATCTGTAATGGAGGAAGAAATTGATAATGCTAGTGAAGTGCTAAGTATAGCTTAGGTGGCAAAGCCACAGGGATAATATTCTGTAGTCCATGGGTTCAAGTTCTATTAGTAGCGGTTTTTTTTTAAAAGGTTAAAATAAGTGCAGAATCAATACACATATTGATACTACTACTACTCAATGTGTGTATGTGGGTATATGTAAATTTATTTTATTTTACTTTTTGAAGATAGTTTAACCACTTCCTTCAAATATTTGAACATAAGTTCTACCTAGCATGTTGTTAATGCGATACACAATAAAAACTCTTAAAATAAGGGTAGGGTGCCTTCGTTTGATACGATATCAACTGTAATGTTGGTCTATCAGTCCTATTAATTAATTGTTCATACAATTAAAGGTAGATGGCGCTAATAACATCCCCGCAGATGTTAATAAGGAAGGAAGTAATTCGGCCCTAGTGGTTATGGGCTGCTATAGTTGTACAAAGCGACAGGACGGTATTCTGTAGTCGTGGGTTCAAGCCCCACTAGCAACCGAATTTTGTCCTTCAAATATTTGAACATAAGTTTAACCACTATCTCACTTAATGGTCAGTGACAATGTGGTCGCAGATGAAATCAGTTATAATTATTGTCAATTTGATAAGAACTAATTGCACAAGCATTTCTCGATAAATTATTATCCAACTGTGATTTATAAAAATTGCCTAAGCTTACTTACGCTGAAAAATGGCAATGAAAGTTTCACTCAGTTTGTTAGTTAGCAAGGCATCTGGCAGTTCTCTAAAGTATTGCTTCACCATATCCGCCACGTCATGCGCTTGCGAACCGTCAAATGTCAAACTCGACTGTTGTCCTTCAATGACGTTCAAGTTCTCGATAGCGAAGGGTGCGTTCGACGCGCCGGCCGCCTCGACGACCGTCCGTAACTTGGCGATGCGAGATTTAACGCCTGCTTTGCGGAATATGCCCATCTGTCAAGTGAAATTGGTTACATTAGTTGATATAAAGTTTATAAAAAAAAAGTTCCTATACAATCAATTGATTAATAGGATTGTAATCACATTCTAAGCGATAATTATAAACGAGTTGGAGAAAGAATATTTATTTTTACTAGATTTTCTATACACGAATAGAGCCTTAGTTTGGGTTTAAACTTCCTTGTTCCGGAATTGATATAGGATATAATTTCTATTTTTTTTTTACTTTCCTGTATTGTCATGTACATTATCAACATTTAATTATTATCAAATACAACAAAAATAAACTTTTTACATAAATAAAGCAAAATTGTAACAGGTACATCTCAAGTTCTCGGCATAAATTCTCTTGCTTTTGTTGTGTTTTATGAATAATGTCGATACCTAATATAAAGGCTACAACTGTATCGTTTCACTATACACCGCAAGTAAGGAGAAGCTCAGAAGGTTACTACTATTAAGTTCTTAGCAGTAGCATGTCAGCATTTGCGTATGCTCCACCATAAGAAACTCTACTTATCCGATTTTGTTGAATGAAGTAAGTATCAATAATTTGTTGTATGTATTGCTTCCGGGCTGTTTGGCCGTGGTCTATGTGAAACTTTTGTTCCAGACGTTTCGTCGATCACTGCGGTCGACATCTTCAGTGGTTCAGGTCCGAGCGGCGACAAGAGCGTAGAACTCTCCTCCGCGGCGTCTTCTCTGATACTGATGTGGAGTCTGAGTCGCTTGTGTATTTATAGGGGCACTCGTACTGCTATTAGTGGGGGACAGAGAGAGGCAGACTGAGGTGGACGCTCCTGATTGGCTGAGGCTAGAAGGGGCGTGGCCTGTCAGTAAGGGGTCGGGTGTTGGTTTAGTCACCTTTGGAATGTAGTGGCGAGCGGACCTCAGTGCTGGATACCAATCTTTTTGGAGATGAAACCCTTCATTTTTTCTGTTGAAATTATTAGGGTGCTTGAATATTTCGATGGCTTCTCGATGAAGGCGTGGGTAGAAATGTGACGTGGTGGATAAAACCTTCGTGTTTTGAAATTGGATGACATGGTTGCCTCTCTCTTGGGTGTGTTCTGCTACTGCAGACTTGTCAAAATGGTTTAGGCGGCAATTTCGTTCGTGTTCCGAAATACGTGTCTTGATACTTCGTAGGGTAGTGCCCACGTAGACAGAGCCACATGAGCAGGGGATCCGGTAAACTCCCGCTGAAGATAGTGGGTCACGTGGGTCCTTCACTGAACGGTGTAGATCACGTAGCTGTGTTGTGGGTTTAAAAATGGGCTTGATATTGTGGGTTTCTAGAAGTCTTCCAATGCGATCCGTGACGCCATAAATGTATGGCAAAAAGGCTTTCCCTAAAGGAGGTAGATTTTCCACGTCCTGGTTCATCGGTGCAGGTTTTCTTGGATGAAGAGCTCTCCTTATTTCTTGGGAAGAGAAACCATTGGCTTGAAAGGCTGTATTTAGATGGCAAAGTTCATCTTGAAGGTGTTGCGGTTCACAGATGCTCTTGGCTCGGTGGGCCAGGGTCTTAATGACCGACATTTTCTGCCTAGGATGGTGGTTGGAATCTTTGTGTAGGTAGCGGTCTGTGTGTGTGGGCTTTCGATAGACACGGTGGCCAAGGCTACCATCTTCCTTTCTGGACACTAAGACATCTAGGAATGGTAATTCCCCGTTGTTTTCTGTTTCCATAGTGAACTGAATGTTTGGATGGATGCTATTCAGGTGCTCCAGGAACCGTCTGGACGAAACGTCTGGAACAAAAGTTTCACATAGACCACGGCCAAACAGCCCGGAAGCAATACATACAACATGCAACGCCGGCCGTGAAAGCCTTAGAGTTTACATTCAACGCCTCTACGGGGAGGAAGTTCACCAGCGCGTACGCCGCCTTGAGTCATTACGAAAAAAGAAAGCCCAACTTTTGTCATCATTAACGTTTCTGCTCCGTTGTCGAGATAGCGACATCATACCTCGCTTTCTTCGACAGAAGAGAATCATCCAGAGTCCCGCGTCTCATCGGATCTATGACCGCACTGAAAGAGCCTTCCTCAGAGAACGTATTCACAGCACCCGACGCAACCTGGCACTACTCAGTCAGGATCTGCTGACAATACATCTTCAAGTTGCCCATGAACTTTCACCTGCTGATTGGGACCGCCTGGAAAAACTGACCTTCAGAACCATGACTTGGGAAAGTGAGAAAGCTTCTGCTCGTCAGATCAAAAAGTTTGACAAGTTTCCAAAGAAACAAGGGCCTAGTCCAAGTCTGGATAAGTGCCGTGTAGTTGTGAACCTGTCAGACCACCAACTGTCTGAAGAAGAAAGGTCAGTTCTGAGCAAAGGCGAGAATTTTGCCATCACCCCAAAATCAGTCCCTGTGGAAGATATCATCGCCAACGTAGAAGCTAGCCTACGCAAAGTTCCCCAAGAAATAGTCGAAAAGATCCGCCAAGAGTCCTCCAGAATTCTACAGAAAGCTAAGCCACCAAAGAGCAATATCACGGGAAAAGAACAAAAAGCTCTGAGGAACCTGAGAGCTAATAAGGATATTGTTATCCTAAAAGCTGACAAGGGTAATGCCACAGCGATTCTCAATACTAAGGATTACGAATCTAAGATCAACGACCTTCTCGACCCGAATATCTACAAGAAGATTCCCCGGGACCCAACAGCAAAGATTTTGAGAAAGGTAAACAACCTGATCAAGGATTCGTCTATCCCAGAAGATACACAGCGTATTATTAAGAAGTCCGAAGCTCTCCCACCTAGGCTATATGGCTTACCGAAAATCCATAAGCCCTCAGTACAGCTCCGACCGATTGTAAGCGCTATTGGCTCTCCCACTCACCCAGTCTCCAAGTACCTCACCGGACTGCTTCAACATCATGTCGGATCATCGTCGTCATTTATCAAGGACTCCCGCCACTTCGTGGAGAAACTCAAAACTCTCAACCTACACCCGGAGGATCGTTTAATAAGCTTCGACGTGGTCTCGCTATTTACCAAAGTGCCAGTCAAGGAAGCTATGACACGAATCCGACCGCTGTTCTCCAAAGATATTGCAGATTTGTTTGAGTTCGTCCTGACTACTTCCTATTTTCAGTGGAACAATACTTTCTACGAACAAGTTGATGGCCTAGCCATGGGAAATCCTATCAGCCCTGTCGTTGCGAACTTTTACATGGAGTCCTTTGAAGAAACCGCTCTGGAATCAGCTACTAAGAAACCCAAGGTGTGGTTTCGTTATGTGGATGATACCTTTGTGGTATGGAGTCATGGAGACACAGAGTTGGCAAGGTTCCTGGAGCACCTGAATAGCATCCATCCAAACATTCAGTTCACTATGGAAACAGAAAACAACGGGGAATTACCATTCCTAGATGTCTTAGTGTCCAGAAAGGAAGATGGTAGCCTTGGCCACCGTGTCTATCGAAAGCCCACACACACAGACCGCTACCTACACAAAGATTCCAACCACCATCCTAGGCAGAAAATGTCGGTCATTAAGACCCTGGCCCACCGAGCCAAGAGCATCTGTGAACCGCAACACCTTCAAGATGAACTTTGCCATCTAAATACAGCCTTTCAAGCCAATGGTTTCTCTTCCCAAGAAATAAGGAGAGCTCTTCATCCAAGAAAACCTGCACCGATGAACCAGGACGTGGAAAATCTACCTCCTTTAGGGAAAGCCTTTTTGCCATACATTTATGGCGTCACGGATCGCATTGGAAGACTTCTAGAAACCCACAATATCAAGCCCATTTTTAAACCCACAACACAGCTACGTGATCTACACCGTTCAGTGAAGGACCCACGTGACCCACTATCTTCAGCGGGAGTTTACCGGATCCCCTGCTCATGTGGCTCTGTCTACGTGGGCACTACCCTACGAAGTATCAAGACACGTATTTCGGAACACGAACGAAATTGCCGCCTAAACCATTTTGACAAGTCTGCAGTAGCAGAACACACCCAAGAGAAAGGCAACCATGTCATCCAATTTCAAAACACGAAGGTTTTATCCACCACGTCACATTTCTACCCACGCCTTCATCGAGAAGCCATCGAAATATTCAAGCACCCTAATAATTTCAACAGAAAAAATGAAGGGTTTCATCTCCAAAAAGATTGGTATCCAGCACTGAGGTCCGCTCGCCACTACATTCCAAAGGTGACTAAACCAACACCCGACCCCTTACTGACAGGCCACGCCCCTTCTAGCCTCAGCCAATCAGGAGCGTCCACCTCAGTCTGCCTCTCTCTGTCCCCCACTAATAGCAGTACGAGTGCCCCTATAAATACACAAGCGACTCAAGACTCCACATCAGTATCAGAGAAGACGCCGCGGAGGAGAGTTCTACGCTCTTGTCGCCGCTAGGACCTGAACCACTGAAGATGTCGACCGCAGTGATCGACGAAACGTCTGGAACAAAAGTTTCACATAGACCACGGCCAAACAGCCCGGAAGCAATACATACAACATGCAACGCCGGCCGTGAAAGCCTTAGAGTTTACATATCAATAATTTGTTGGGAGGTGTGGAGGATCTGGTGATTGATAGTGATAGCACTTGCTCCAGTATAAGTGGAGTACTTGTGTGGTGGATGTTGAGCTTGACACAAAGAACACAGCCTTCAGAATCGTTCTGTTGATTGCTTAGAGTAACTGAGATACAATTAATCGTCACTATTAACATTATTGGAATTAGTTTAGAAATAATTTAGGCAACGTTACCGCTTCGTCAGACGGTAGATTATAAACGAGAAAGAATACATTTAGACTTACATAGATATCATAAAGCAGTGATGTTGCCAGGTTAATAATGTAAAGGAATACCATATTTTCAATATAATTCACTTTAATAGTCTATGATGATCTATTAACTAAATTACTATGAGGTTTTGCAGTGCCACCAACCTGATCCAAAGCGTTATTCTTGAGCCAGTTCAAAGCACACTGTATGGGTTTAGGAAGAGCGTGTCCAGTCCTCTGCAGCGACACCGTTAGCGGTACACCGAATACAGCCTTATCTGAAAACGTGAAAATCAACAAATTCATTTCAACACAAAATTGCAAGCACTAAGTAGGTTCTACAAACGACTTGACGAATGCAAGCCTGAGGCCCGAGAACTTACCATAATCACAAGCGGGGTTGAGCAACATTTGAATGAATTTTAATTAAAATACAAATAGGTATTTGTTACTTGTTATTACGTATTTGTATTTCAATTACTTCTTAAGTATATCATTTGTAATTGGTATTTCAAATACCGTCAGGTATTTATTTATTTACTGAGATATTTTATAGTATTGAATACTTATTTATGGCTTCAAAATACATTTAGCCATATTATTGATGGCTGCGTTCTGTAGAAAATAGCGGACGATAAGGTTTTTCCAAGCAAAGTTGCAACCACTAATGTGTCAACTCAAAAAATTACTGATCACATTCTTAGACATTTTAATTTCTTTCCTTTTGTTATAAGTCACAGTTCAAGCACATTTGTCTTTACCGCGAGAATTTTTGATAAAATAAGTAGCAGTAGTATAAGTTTAAATAAATTAAGTAAAAATATAGTCACTCATAATAAATTTTTCACGAATAACCGTGCACATTATATCAAAGAAGGATGGCAGAACCAGCCTTGCTCCCGAAAAATGAAATGAGAACCAGTTCATGTATTCTTTATATATATATGAAAATTTAGATTATATTTTTGTAGATTCCGTGAATAATTTGCATTATTTATAAAGTTGGGAATCAGAAGTACCTATATTTTATTTATTTATGTGGTGTTTGTAGTTTTCGAACGCACCTTATACTTTTCATTATGTTTGTTGCGTTCAAATACTTACGCTCTGAAATTAATTGTTATTGTTACTCTATAATTAATTGTTATCTATCTGTAGTCAGAAGCTCTGTAGACCCGGACTGCGTTCATAAACACACCCATGCCCAGTTTATTCCAGAATATGATAAGTAATCTGTATCTGTAGCGCGATCCATGCAATATTGCTTTCTCTGTCTACGATGCTATAGATAGATAGCGATCCATTGAATGGTTCGCATATGGACGTGTAGTTAGCATACTGATACAGATGATTTTCCATGATAACTTTTTACTCCCAACTTCTAGGAAAATGATTAAATATACAATATACAATGTTTTTATTGCTCTATCGATACGTATAAGTTTCATTCATGAACGCGGTTTCTTTCTTCTAGGCTGCAAATGTATGATGGTCTGCCATCCTCCTTTGTTCAATCATAATTAACTTTTATGAACTGTTATTGTAAGTGCTATTTTTAAAGTTTATTGTATGTAGGACTTTCAACAAAATAAGCGGAATAGACTCAAAATTGTTTATTCAGCATATAATAAACCCCTTATGTTTCAAGTGTTAGCAAGGTGAAAGAGAGAGAAGCGTTGCACCCTTTCCTGCGACTGACAAGGATGGGGAGAGATTATCAATATTATTAGATTATCACTGAGAGATTATCTTTTAGAGTCATTTTGAAACAGCATGAATGGAATAATCGTTGTCATCATTGATTGACGGAAGTATCTTAGACTAATATTTATGAACAAAGACATGATAACATGTCTGGTCCTCATTAGCTAACTACCATTTCCTTTGTTCTAAAACTGATGCATTAAGCTCTACACAACATTCGGAAATTATTATATATACTTCAACAAATTATTTCACACTTTTGAGTGTTGAAGTCGTTTCCATTTTTTGGTATTTTTTTTTTAACACTGCAAATTGAATTTTATGAAGAAAATAACACTTAGTACGTAAACCTCTTAAATGTTACCTTTATAGTCAGGAGTTTTTATTTTTCTAATAAGTTTGGGCAGTTCCCAGTTCCACCCGGATTTGTGTGATGGGCAGTACCGTTCCATGCAGGCTGTCAGTCTTAATAAAGCCAATTTTCTTAGAATATGCAGCTGGCCACAGGACAGCGATGACATAGGTCGGGATACTGAAACAAATCGTATAATTTGTTAGAAATACATTAAGGAGTTTTAATAAACATGTGATGGATACAAAATGGGCAGACATTGTTTTGATGTCCATTTTGGATTTGATACAACTGGAAGGAACAGTAGGTACCTACATGATAAATTATTCATCACACTTGCTCAAATAGTAGGCTTTAACATCGCCTTTGGGCCATAAACCGAGCTATAACATATCGCACATAATAACATGACACACTAGTGCGTAAGAGGCTTATCCCTACAAAGTTAAATTGCCTTGCTGTAAGTTATGTGCGAGTTAACAGCATTCTCAATTCAAAAATTAAACTACTTATATCAGCAATCAAAGCAATCAACGCAAAAAAAGGCTAAGTACAAAGACTAACTAGGTAATTGATTGCTCTTTTAATTTACGCGTTTTGGTAAACTCTAAAGTTGCACAATGGCTTGATTGTACTAATGAGTTCTCCTATGCCCAAAGGGGCTGTTTGGAAGAGATTTATATGAGCAATAAAACCGCCCATTATTTCATATAGTATTTAAAACTATACACGCAAGTTAAACAGTAGCTAAATCTAAACAATGTAGAATAGGTACTTACGAAACTTTCAACCAAGTTGTATTTAAAACTGTCTAGTAAGTTCTTATGTTGGTGTTGCAATAAAATGTTTATCTAGTGACTAGCGACTAATAGATCTATCTTATGACGTATGGGAAAGCGAAACTAAAACTAATAATATAAAATTAACAATTTTTACCAAAAAAATAGAAACAACTTCAACACTCAAAAGTGTGAAATAATTTATTGAAGTCGGTACCATGATAGTCCAAAAGTAACTCTTGTCAATATATGGTATCGACATCGACAAGTTATTTCACACTTTCGAGTGTTGAAGTCGGTGTCATTTTTTTTTCACCCTTTTCAGTGACTTGCTACTCACGGGCCCACTTGTATTGTGTATGTTCACCGATTTATTCACCCGCAATAAGAAGTAGTCTAAGTAAACGTAACACTCTTCAGTTGTTTGAGCGTAACTCAAAAACGTTAGTCCGATTTTGATGACATTTAAATGGGACCACTTCGGAGGTACATTGTATAAAACGAATAAAAATCGGTAAACATACATAAAAAAATGCATACAGTGGAACATTACAACGTCCTATTTTTTTAAAAATCGGTTCAAAAAGAAACGTATAGTCGAACATATAACCTCTTCCTGATTTGAGTCGGTTAAAAAGCCACCGATTTAAATGAAGCATTTTTCTTCAATATTTATAATATTATAGTGTATGTAAATAAATATAAAAATCTTACAATACGACTCGGGGTCCTTCTGGTCAGGTTGAGGTTGTAAAGTGTTGTTTGCTTTGGGCCCGCCGTTTAGACTAGTCGTCTTAAACGAGTACCATCTTTGGATATTGTTTCTGTAAAAAAAGTTGACAGAATGTCACCCATTTTGCAAAGTCTGTCTCAAACTTCTCTAATCACATACATTTTTTTACTGGAACGGTAACTGACGCAAGAATAAACACGAAGACATCATAGCTCAGCGGTGGGAGCGTTGGCTGTCAAACTGACGGAGGCTGGTTTGTTCCCAACGGCTAAACAAACGGCATGAGTTTCTGGTGAAGGTAATACTGTTATCCAATTCCCAGCATCCCTCCCTATTGCTAGGGTACTTTCGCAAAACCAGTTACTACACTCACGTTTGAAATACTGTCAAATACGTGTTCAGGCAGCAGTCTTTTTAAAAACCAACAAACATTCTTGGAGTTGCGTGATCTTAGACCACTGATCGTCACTGACCATCAAGTGAAATAGTGGTCAAACGGGAGAAGTATACCTTTCTCGGATAAGAGTGTAGGCTATATATGATCCACCACGCTGGCCAATGCGCCTAGGCGGATAAGCTGAAAGCCATTCCAATGTCGGAGATTTTAGACCACCCAAGCGCGTATGACATCAATTTTTTTTTTTTAATGATATGGAACGACTACTATTTAAGAACAACCGAAATCGACATCTTAAAGTGCCCTTCAAAGCACGGAAGCTCTCAGTTTAAATTCTACTAGCGGTCACCCCTCCAAGGATTGACCGAGGACTAAGTTGCTTAACATAGTTGATCACGTAAGATCGCATATGCAAGTTAGCTACGAGCATTTGAGGAGAAAAAGATGTTTTTTTTTAATATTCAAATATAATCAAATTCTAATATGTGGGTCACACGGTTGTCGTTAATTGATAGAAAATCTTACTTTTTAGTCTTCATATCAATACTGTCATCATCATCATCATTATCGCCGTCGTGAGACCTGGAGCCGGCTGAGTTTGGACTGCTTTCTAACTCCGAACTCCTCGACGCTGACTTATCTCTTTTGAGGCTCCTATCGCGAAATCTGAAATAACAAATGAAAAAAAAAAAATGAAAAATATTTATTTCAGCCTTTAGACAATACAATAAAAGTACAAATGTAAAAATACAAATGGATTTGTATGAGTCACACTCAAAGCTGTATCTAACAAACAAAATGGTGTATTATCTAATGCTGGGAAAGCCTTAACATTTAAACCGAATGATCTTGTGATCTTCACACTAGGCAAGCCTGTAACGTGGAGATCTAAATACGATTTCCTATTTAAATTTAACAATTTACTGAGACCTCAGTCTAGCTTAACTAACTAATAAGTAACGAAATTGAGTATTTCTAAAATATATTTATGCAAAAGGTGAATTATAATTTACTTGAACAAAAAGTACAGTGTATATTTGGTGGGTACGTACAGGGTCATATGAGTAATAGTTACATATATAACAAATACAGATAAAATAAAATAAAAAAATAAATGCCGATTACAACAAACCCCGCCCCGCAGTTTCAGCCGCATGGACTGCGGTTTTCGTGCTATATCATCAATACTGGTTCAGCGACTTAGGAGTGAAAATTTAAGACAGACAGAGTTACTTTTATATTTATAATAATTATTAGTTTGATATGTACACGAAACTGTTGTAAAGTAGTAGCTTTTTTTCTTCAAGTCACAAGTGAATAGGTAGCTTCAAGGCTTACGTGCTACATCCTAGACAACGTAATCACTTAACATCAAGTGAGACAATTGTCAAATGCAGGATTATAATGAGTAAAAAAAAAAGTAGGTAAATAATATTATCCCTTTTCATGCTCATAAAAATCCTTGTTAAGGGCTTGATGTAAGCTAACTAAAATTGCTTTTATGTTCTGATACACAAGTATCCTTTTTACTATTACATAATAAACAGCACATTTTGTATTTCGTGGGTCGCACATAACTATGTATACTTAATACTTACACAATATCACTTTCTATATTATTCTTTAACCTTAACGCAAAAGGGCACATTTTGTTGCAATGATAGTCTTGAAAAAATGCTTCTTGAATCTTGAAAAATCAGCCGTCAGCCAAATTGTTGATAGATCAATTCTCGCACCAAATAGTATTGGTGTAGCTATCATTATTAAATACAAAGTATGGTGGTCGGGTACTTTTAAGTGCCAACCTGCCTAGCTTCCAAAATATTTTTAAAAGTCACATCGTAATCATGCATCTGCTCTTGAGAGCCAGTAAACATTCTATATGTCGCGTGATTCCACTAATTTCTAAATTCTAATAACAGTAGAAAAGGTGAACAAACGCAAGGTAAAAATAAGAGTTTCACAAATTCTTGCTAAACGTAACCCAAACTTCTTCAAATGAGACTCGAACCCACTTTTGTATTGCCGGTTCAGCTATATTGGAGCTTCGGTTTTACAAGGATGACGTCATA
The DNA here is from genome assembly GCA_934044485.1 of Apeira syringaria. Taxonomy (NCBI): domain Eukaryota; kingdom Metazoa; phylum Arthropoda; class Insecta; order Lepidoptera; family Geometridae; genus Apeira; species Apeira syringaria. Next base: position 20,941,209 of record OW203660.1, on the reverse strand, counting down.
TAGCTATAGGTTTAGATTTCATAATATTATTATGACTCTGATATATGATATATACCTAATTTGTTATATGGATTGTATTTACAAATACCCAGTACACGTAAAATTGCCCAAATCTGGAGGGCCTAGCTCTTAGATGATAAGTATACCTGTTAATTCTCCAGCTGTTTGCGTCCAAATCACTCTTAGGTTCGAAAGTTATCCGGAACCTGATAATATTGTACTTCCATTGAACTTTGTTTCAGAGTTAAATAGCAACAAAAGATTATTTCATAAACACCAAACTTGTACAGTTTACCCAACAATACCAATTAATTCACACGAACATTGAAATAAGCGCAACCAACTTTTCTTCAAAAGGAACTCATAAACACCGAAATCAGGGAACAAAATAAATCACGTCCGGAGCAGTTCGTCCGAGCAGACATTAGCATGCCAATAAGTTCGTCCATATACCCTGTCCATTAGAGTATTCGCCCAACACTTTTGACCCCCAGCACTTATATACGCAGCCGCAGAATAAGCCATAGTACCGGCAGCGAATTCTCAATTTTCGTTATTTACTGGAGCCGTATCTGTGGCCACGTATCGTGCTTTGGAGATCAGCAAAGTCTGTCCATTATCAGAACGTCGTTTGTACTAATGGGTAGGCTTCGAGTAATTAGTCAAATGGTAATGAGGACTTTCGAATTGCAGTAAGCTGAGTTATAGAACTTTGTACGATGATCGACAATGGCTGTGGTAAATCACTTTTAGCCGTGCTCGGACCTTGAAAAGAATACATGGGTTAAAAAACTTTAATGGATTTGACTGTAGATGAGAGAGTTGGATATTTATAAAGTGGAAATAACAGAGTCGGTTGAAAGTTACACACAAGATTGTCATTCATTGTCTTTGAGAAGGTATTCGTTAAAAAATTGATAAGGTGCCGCGTGAAAGTGTCCATGGTACGAAAAACGTGTTTATTTGAGGAATCAAGGAGTGTAAAGTGAATGCCAAATTTCCCCTTACGCATTTAAGTTCCTAACAATATAAATTCCTAAAGTCTGAACAAATATCTAAATAAGAAATAATTTTATAGCACGTACTTTAACATTAGACCCGTGACTGATTCATACTTCATCCTGTAAGTTGCCGATTCAGATGGTCCACCGCTGAACTACGGAAATGCTGGTTTAAGCTGCGAATTTGTATATCTGTCTAATATAGGTGCTCGTAGGTTTAATTTTAATTATACTAGAGTGTACGCTAAACATTTTTTTGGATAATTTATTCTCGTATGTCAGTAATTATCATACTGTTACACAATTTCGACGAAGGGGTTTGCGATGTAGACTATATTTCAGATCCCTTCGTAATTAAAAGATAATTGCAATCTAATCAGACCAATAATATAAATTATTTGTTTCAATTATGATACAGCTAACGTTGATCTTTTTATTGACTTTCAAATAACTTTTCTATAGATAGTAGAGTACTGCGTCCTCTGTCCAAGCGACTGTCCCCAGATTTTACTTAAGTCTAAGGTATCTTTGATAACAAAAGCTTTTAGAGCACTTGATACTAACAAAAGTTACGAGCTGCAGTCAAGTCTAAGTGCTAACCACCACATTTGAAATACGTAGGCGTTTCTTACTTTTTGACATCACTCCCAAGGTTGAGAGAACTCGTTCTAATAGCCTGTCGCCTGTGAACCGTGTGACCTGGAGATTTCTGCACTTCTCGTAACACTTCTGGATCTGCTTTCAGCTCTACAGGCGATGGAGGTTCGACGTATACCTGGAAATAAGCAAATTGAAAATATGAGAGATATAACATTAATAACATCTTAAAAAAAGGAATAATCAGCTAAAAGACGTCGATTTTGCAGTATGACGTCAACTGCGGACTTTCCCTATTGATCTTTACAGGAACTATTTGCAAGCAACCTAAAAAATTTCGCTAATCTGTCTGTCTGTCATATCGGTGTATAGTATCAGTTTATAAGAGGAAAGCATGGACCGTCAGGGAAAGGGCCCTATTGAGGATCAGAATCATTTAAGATGATATACGCTGTGCTCACTGTCATTGAACTGCGTCACTTAACCTCAAATGGGCTTCTGTCACCGGTGGACCGGCTGGACTCGGCCCGCATCATCAGACCATCGGCCGTTTGCCTGCTCTCCATTCGAGAATCTTTCAACTCTATTTCGATTCTTCGAGCTATGTGCCCTGCTCACTGCCACTTCAACTTGCTAATCCACTGTACTATGTCAGTGACTTTAGTTTTTCTACGGATCTTCTCATTTCTGATTCTATCGCGTAGAGAAACCCCCAATGGCTATCCATTGTGCATCTCATCTTCGCTCATTGTATGACTCTGAGACTGTTTACAATGTCCATAGTCAGAATCCACGTTTCAGTTCCGTATCTATGCCATCATATGATGTAAGTAACAAGATAGAATAATGAATGTACCTCTGTCTGATGAGCATTATGTTCCTTATAATAATTGTGTCTCCAACTAGCTGGTTGGCATTCCGAGTCACTCAGTGCATTCGAGTCATCATTCTTCACTCCTCTATGGAATATCCGTTTCGCTCGCCCAAGCTTAGATTTTGAGCTTTTATGACTGGAGCCCATACTTCCATCTGAGGCGTAGCTGGAACTATCGTCTCCAAAGGGAGGGTGAAGTACAAAGGAGGGTTCTAAAGGGGCGATAGGAGATGGAGGCATCACTGTCGTGGGTGATGGAGGTTGCGTTCTAATAGCAGCTTTATGAGCTGGTGAATTAAAGTCAGGAAAAGGAAAGGCAGTCGGTGTAGTAGGCGTCATGTCTATATAACTCAGATCAGCGTATTTATCCTGACTGACGTCGAGAAAATGTGGGGATGAAACGATAACTTCTGCGCGATTTTGCCGTTTTCTTCGGCGCGTTTTCAAAGATTCCACCCTTCTTAATAATGCTTTGGCACCGTCTCGGAGACGTTCGGAGCCCGTTCTTCTGAAACGGGTTCCAGTTTCTTCATCGTCTTCTTTGTCGCTCGGTAACTGTATCATTGGTTGGCCCGGTACTGTTAATCTGAAACAAGATGCGTAAGCGATCAATGTCATAAAAGCTAACATTTAAAAAAATCCTCTCGAGTTTTAGTCCTCTCGAGGTACTACCCGGTACTGCGTATAATTCGTTACCGTATACCACCACATAAAAGATGATTGCAGATTATAATAAATCATTCCTTCAAAGAATATTTAAAATATTACGTTTTTAGTTTATAAATAATATTTAATATTTTAATAATATTTTCGTAGACACCAAATCTTGCTCATAAATATGATATATATGCGTAGCATCTCGAAATAGTAAATAATTTGCTAATATCGCGAGTTTCTTCCATAATGTGGTAAACACTGGAAAATTACGTAAGTAATTTTCCAGTGTTTACCACGTGAGTCCTAGTCGGTTTGTTACATTACAATTTGCTAATAATAATTTCTACAAAATAACGTCTGAATCGGTGAATACTTAATCCGTGAATCTCTATCTATATTTTCAACAGATTTGGCATAAGCCAAATCTTGAGAATTCTCCATTAACATAATAAATGCTATCCATCTTCGTAACTTCTTATAATATTTTTGCATAATTCTCATTTACATATTGTGTATTTGCGTGAGAAAGTACCTACATTACAATTTAGAAATTAGCGTAATAAACAAAGTGCTTCATCACCGCTCAAAGTTAAACTCAGATCTGTCATGTTTTGTCGTACATTTCAACATTTTCAGAGGATGAAAGTTTCTAAGTGCTAAGTTAAAGATTGGTCAACATAATAAATAATCTAGTAGCTTGTCGTCCGTAACGAAAATAGATGTAGAAAGGAATTTGAAAACGAAGTATTATTTGTTAATTTCCAATATTTCTTGAGTGAAATTTCTCGTGAGTTCGACACTTTATTATTGACTAGTCGTCCGCCCTGGCTTCACACGAGTAAAAATTTCAAAATTACAAATTGTAACGATCCCTATTTAAAAAAAAATATAATACAGCCTATGTCACCGGGGATAGTGTAGATTCCCAACAGTAAAGAATTTTTCGGATCGGTTCAGTAGTTTTGGTGCATATTCAATGCAAAGAAACGAGCAAACAAACAAAGAAACAAATCTTTCCTCTTTATAATATAAATACATACAGATATACTAGCTGACCCGGCAAACATTGCCCTGCCATGGAGGGTGGAAGTAGGAGGAAGAAAAAAAACTCCTATGACCTTGTCACACATGTCACATGTATGCGCTTGTAACGGGGTTTGATTAAGCGATCCTCACCGAAAAAGTGGGGTTATACAACATTCCTGTCAGTCAAAAATTGGTTGTATGACAGTGGCATTTTGAACAAAGTGCTTCTCTTTGTAGGTCATGTTAATCCGTTTATCTCGGTTGTAATGTTTGGATTCAGATAACAGGCTTTAGTTTAGGCCACCTATGAGCGCGCGGTCTGTGTATCCGCTATCTTACTCTGGCTAGCTTGGCCAATACAAGCCTTCTTCTCACGACAAAGGGCTGATTATGTAAGAGCATTTTGATAGTGAGGTATCTAACTTTAAATTACATTTTCTTTGCTTCTTTACTTTAAATTCATACGATTTGTACATAACGTAATTCACGTGGTGTTATGATTCTTCCAAAAATTACCCTAAATTACTTTAATTAAAATAATTTATTTTGTACAAAAAAACAGCCGCGCCCATTTCCTTCCACGATCGGACTTTTAGATTCAGTTTTAGTATTAATTATTCATTGAGTTTTTAGTTTTCATATTTATTAACTTTATAGTTTTTCTATTCTCTTCTATTTCGCTATGTTTTTAAGTTATATTGAATAAAGATACGACTACTACGATACGACGATTAATGACTTATGTTTAGAAAAGTCTTCCATCGCCACACTAGTAATACTATAAGGAAAAATATTTCTCATTGAAATAATAATGTCAATATATCCAAGCAAATAAAATTTGTCTTCGCGATATCGGATACTGGATAAAAAGAAATGTGAGCAGACAGGAACCAATCATATATATGTAGGTGTAGATAGTTATGTAATAAGAGAATCGTACTGATATACCCCGGAGAGATGATGAAGTAGGTTCCAAGTATTTTCTAATAAAGAGAATCGCGGGACACTGAAATGAACCCTACTAATATTATAAATGCGAAAGTTTGTGTGTATGTTTGTTACTTCTTCACGCTCAAACTGCTAGACCGATTTCGATGAAATTTGGTATGGAGATAGTTTAAACCCTGGATTAACGCAGGCTACTTTTATCCCGGAAAAAGTATAGATCCCGTGGGATAATTGAGGTAAAGAGAAAACCTTTATCCACGCGGGTGAAACCGCGGGACGCAGCTAGTATAATAATAATTATGAAAAGGAATATGAAATCTATGATATGGAGTGCTCGTATGCAACCTTACCGATCAACTGCGTAATGCAACGTACTCCACAGCAATTACTTGGATGGATGGGTAACCGGCAGTGGTACATATGTTCATCTGAGCTCTCAGTGATTCGGATGCCTTCCAATAGGTTCCTTTCAGCGATAGGTCTCGATTGTTCTCTTAGGATAACGGTCGTATAGGAGGTTTTGGGGTGGCCCGAAAACTTCGACATAGGGCTGGCGACTTGCATATCCGCCAACCCGCATCGGTCAGCGGATTATCGTCAACAGTCCTCTCAGAAAGGAAGGTCCAGTGTCCCAGCAGTGGGTACGTATTTGACGGACTATGTACAATAATAAGGTTTTAGTCCAAGAGATAATTAATAGATAATGTGAACTGTTTTTCTATTTCAATTAGTAGCCTATGTTAGTTTAATTGTGGAGATACGTAGGAGTCAAATAAGATTAACGATTTTAATTATACCTCATGCTTCGTTGTAACTTGCGCACACGCCGCTTTCCTGTCTGTTTTTCAAACGGTTGAGAAAAAAGCCAAGAGAAGATGAGACGATTATTTTGACGTGGCTTTAATTTAGTTATGTTTAATGTTTTCTGCCGTTATTTAACCCATCGCCGTCATGAAAATCCTTTATTTAATATATACCTAAATACACGAGTTGCAAAAACATTTTCTATCAAAATGATCATTGTCTAGCACTCATAAAAATATCTTTCCCATTGGTTTTACAGAAGACTCAAAGTAAACACACAACTCCATACGAACTTATTACGGTGAATAGACAACAATAACTATAATTAAGTGGTCTAACGTTTTGTTCTACTTACTATTACACAGTGACTATTGTTCAATCTGTGTCATTACGTACTTAGCCCTTCACCTATCACGGTGCATTGCCAAACCTTAATGATAGGCCTGAGTAAGGGCTTGGTGCCTCTAGAGGCGAGTGCAAGCTTAAATCATTTTTTTTAATAAACCACAGGATAACAAGTTTTATTTGACATGTCTTATTATGTAAACGTTTTTAAATGATATACATATACCTACTATATAAATACGTATTATTATATTCATTTACCTTTTGAATAAGGGAGTTTTTCTACCACAGTATTAATACTGATAATGTTTCGTCTAAGAGTTTTGTTTTAAAATCTTCGTCTATATTAATAATCACGTGTATGATACGACATTTACTATGTTATAGTCAGCGTTGCCGTGGTGGTACCGGCCTAGAATAGTACTCCCCCATCTCTTCTCGTGGGTGCCGTAAGAGTCGGCTAAGGGATCACGTACCAGAAGGTGGGCAGCAGCGCCTTCTGAGGATTGTAAATCATACTGCGCTCGCCAACCCGCATGCCAAGCGTGGCGAGTATTGGCAAATCCCCCCTATATGGGGGAGGCATATGTCCAGCAGTGGACGCACATGGCTGAAAGAAGAAGAAGAAGAAGTCAGCGTTATTAATTGAACCCCACACCACTGGCGAAAACGGGCAGTGGTAATAAAATTATTTTCCGTCAAAATTGTCAGTTTTGTCATCATCGCTTACAAGACAACAGCCAGGCCACTGTCAGATTTTTGCACTTGCTGCATGTTGATCATATAATATGTAAAGAATATACGACATGATACACAATATGAACTGTACCATAACAATACAATATATTAAAATCATACAACATTAAACGGATCTAATCGTAGGTATAAATAATATTTTTGTGCTCTACATTTTAAACACATTTCATTGATCTTGGTCTCGGGTGGTTTTTAACGTTGGCGATCATCATCATCATCTCAGCCATAGGACGTCCACTGCTGGACATATGCCTCCCCCATTGATTTCTACAAGGACCTGTTGGAAGCAGATGCCAATAAAACAAATTAAAAGTATCGAATATAATTTTGTATATTTTATTTTCTAGTCCACAATCTTTTTAAAATCTCTTTATCTAATTAACAAATAAAAAGATAACTATATAAGATTTTATCGCGTGTTTTGGTCACTAAATAGTCTACAGATAAGAAGCAAGAAAACGTCGATTTAAGAAGAAGTAACTTTTTTGTTCTAAATTTATAATTATCATCATCAAGTTTTTTTTAATAAATTTATTTATTTGATTTTCTTTTCTTTCGTTGGGCATTACAGTTACCTAATTCACCCAACCAATGTTAAACTTAAGCTGACTTAAATGATATTAACAATAAGTACTGCAAAAAAATAGAATCCATTGCCGCTCTGTGACATTCCAATACTGTACAGTGAAATATAGTGGGTGTTCGTGAGACAAATCATTGAGCAGGAGCGACAAACGCATGACAGGTGACTGGCGACCCAGCTCCGTACTGTTTCTTATAGAGTCATCTCTTAAATCTTGTAGAACATCATCATCATCATCATCATCATCTCAGCCATAGGACGTCCACTGCTGGACATAGGCCTCCGCCATTGATTTCCACAAGGACCTGTTGGAAGCGGCCCCAGTAGCACATATTTTGCTTCAAATGGAGACCAAACAAACGCATTGTATTATATAAATTTTAACATCTAATTGCTGTCAATCGGACCAAACCCAACCTAACGCATGACTTTGGCCTCGATAGCCCAAATAAAGGGCGTAAGGTTTTTTAGAGCGGAATGCTTTTAGTGCAAGATTAATTGGTTCTGTGTGAAATTGAGTGGAAACTATGTGAAATAATACGCGTTGAATATTATATATGAAGTCTTACAACCAATGGACGTTAAGGGCAAAATAATTGGGTATATGGCTGTCGTATTATATTCGATCTATTACACATGGGACCTCCTTATTCTTAAAACGGAGTATAAACACAAAAAAATACTTACACAGGATTATTAGTAGTTTTATAGCACAAAAACAAGCAATAGCAACGAAACGATATTTCTGTGTAATGTCTATTTTTTTTGCCAATGAAGTGTATATAGCTACGCACACATAAATGTATATGTTTTAATTTGTCCTTTTTATCAGGTGTTTGACAATGACTTTTCCTTTTGTTTTTGTTAGCATTGGTGGATCTAGCGATTGATACTCAACTATATCATCTACTCTATTCAGCAATAGAATATTGAAATATTCCACGTTTTGTTTCGCGTAAAATACTGAGGGATTATTTATACTACCTGCCATACCAACTACGCAATAGATTCGTATTTCGGACGTACTCTTCATATTTTTAATGGTACGAGTATTCGTAGGTTGTTCCAAAAATTGTTAGCCACAGAATAAATACAACTTCTTTATTCCTTATGCTATTTTGAATCGACGGATAATTTCAATTAAAATGATCTTGCGGAAATCAAAAACCCTCCACTTTATGGGTATATAGATCTTTTTTAAAATACTAAAACACTAGCTGCGACCCGCGGTTTCACCCGCGTGGTGATGGTAATGAAGGTAGGCTATAACACTCAAAAATTACGTGGCTTTCTATTGGTAAAAGAGTTTTCAAAATCGGTTTAGTACATTCAGAGTTTATCAATAATGTCTTCAAAACAATATACCCAAGATGTAGCAACGTTGCCCCGAAATCAAATGCTAATTCGTTCAGCTAAATATGTGCCAGAATTTAGATCACGCGTCGCGTCGATTAAGCGTTCTGAAAAATCCGACGAGCTTCCCGTCCATACGGGCCTAATGTCTCGACCCCTAACGGTTAACATTATAGTATTTAATATTATTTTGAGAACGACTAGAGCCTCGGTGTATTAAGAATGATAGTCGCTGGTTCGATTCCCACCTATTTCGGCGTATTCAACATCATTATAAAATCCACATCATTGTTGAAGCTATTTTCCTGGCTAGCTGTTACTAAGTGTGAGAAACTGTGGGCTCAGGCAGCTGTTTTTGAAAGCCATTCAATATTCTATGTCTAATGCAATCCTATCACCACAAAGTGGGACAGTGCTTTAGCCTATAAATTATATATAAAGAAGTTTTCATAAAGATTAAACCTTTGTCATAAACTTGAAGTAATGAACAAGGCAGTAACTAACAAAAAAAGTAACACTTCCATCCATACACAGTCAGTAAGTGTTACTGAACTCCATTGAAATTCTCATACGTCCCAATTAATATGTAACAAAAGTATATCTATATCCAATTAGATTGACAGTCAAAATACACCTGCCACTTATCACGAACGAAACTAAAGGCACAGATTAAATAATACGTCACTCGTAAAAGCTAACAAGCCAAACATACGAACAAAAGGTCTTAATTTCATTTCAATAGGAAATCTATCATCTTCATTACGCCTCTGCTACACAATCTCAGACGAAATCAATCTACTTAAAATTCCAATCGATCAATAAATGGACGAGTCTGTCAGTTGCGGAGTATGGTACATAGGTTATTTAATAGTTTATATAATAGTGTTGCCCGATCAGATTGAAAAAAAATATCATAACACGACAATATTAATAAGAACACTGAACTACGAGCTATATAAAAGAGCTAAATAACATCTTATCAGTAGATAAAATTATTTGGTCGGATTCCATCTGTCCATCGTCAAGAAATAAACATAGCATAATAAAAAATAAAAAAAAGTACTAAGATTTTTTCAAGGAAAAGATGACTCGCTATTTCTTTTTAAACTATGACTATCAGACATATTTTATTGTTAAAATTATTTTGTCTGAAGTATGACTGTGAATAGCCCAATAAGCAAAAATATCTGTATGTATTTAAGCATGCCTATCGAAATATTCTTCTATACCTCCATGATCTGCGGTGTCCTCAAAGTTGAGTGTGAGACAATGATACTTATTTTATCTATTATATTATATCTATTATATTTAAACATTTATATTTAAAATCTATCTCAGTCACCGACTCTTGCGCGTTATTAGTTTTATGTGTTTAATTTTAATTAACAAAAAATATTTTGTTTCACCTTATAAGTAGCAACATTAATTAACGTTGGTATGGCAATACCACCAAGATATACCAAAACTCGAACAAAGATATTAATAAGACATTGCGGTGTCAAGAAGATAGACCTTTTTATGAGAGTTTGAAGGGCTCCAAGAGAGCGCTTAATCGTCTTATTTAAGATCAGGAAATCATAGGGTCTAGATTGGTTTTATTCATTTTTAACGAAAACGAAATATACCATATATAATTATGCATTCTAGCTTCAATACTTAAGAATGCTTGCTGAAAGCAGCAAGGCATATTTTTAAAGATTCCTGAAGAAAATTCAAACGATGCAATTTTGAATGAAAAACGAGTATTTTTCGTTCTTGTCCTTATCTCAAGCTATGTAAGATCGCAACAACATTTTTTTCCTCTTCCACTTCGTTCAAAGACCTCAGTGCACATACCTTTCATGAACATATATTTTTTCACGAAGTCCATCCATAGCTTTATCGGCCTCACTCTAAACTTTATTTACGACTCACGTAAACGTCACGCATACTTCCAGACACATCATGTTTCCTTCATGACAAAGATACAATAAGTCCAGACATTTCTAAAAAAATGAGTTTGTTAACGCCGTACATATTTTATAGATGTCTGATAATACTTGCATGTTCCACAATCCTTAATTATAGAATTTTCATGTATGTATATAATTATGTAAAATATAAGAAATAAACAGTTCGTAATTTAAAAATAAAAAATATGACATTAATTATTATGCCACGGATATCCAGAAACTCGCATCTGTTTGAGTAGTGCGTAGAGCGAAGTTAACAGGCTGATTATGCTATCCTTATGTAGTTAATCCTAGTACTTTGAAACATCAGATTATCTATCCAGAAGACTTAAAAGAACAAAACCGTTCGAATTAGTCTAGTGTTCAGTAATAGTCTGTTTGTGTAATGTGCTTAAAATACTTATATATACTATAAAACTTTTAATATACTTATTAACATAAAGAACACATGACCAAAGTGTCTACGCCTTAAATAGAGACAATAAGAAAAGTGTTAATGGACACATTCTCAGTACAGTACATTTAACATATTAAGTTAAATTACTTATTAGCTGTTTTAAGCTATAGTATCTGATAGGCCGGTTGGCGCAGTTGGTAGCACTCTGCCTTCTGAGCCGCTGGTCCCGGGTTCGATTCCCGGACCGGTCAAACATTTGTGTGCATGAACATGTCTGTTTGACCTGTGTCTGGGTGTGTATATATATATTTTTTTTAACGATTATAAGTTTGCGTTTGACCACTGTCTCACCTGATGTTAAGCGACGACGCGGTCTAAGGTGGAGCACGCAAACTTAGAAGGAACCTATTCACTCGCGACTTGAAGACTCCAGGGTTGTACATATCGGGAAACATAGACTCAGGCAGTGACATCCACTCTCTGGCAGTACGCATTATAAAAATGGAAGCAAAACACTTCGTGCGTAACGGTGGTATATCTACCATGTAGCGGTGGCGCATAGTCGTACGTCTGGTTGACCGATGATAGAATGGAGAAGGTGTTATATACATACTTATATGTATATAAGTATGTATATAAGTATATATATATATATCAGTCATCAGGTTACCATAGTACAGGCTCTGCCTAGTTTGGGACTTGAAGATCATGTGTGAATGTTGTCCCATATTATTATTATCTTTATAGGATGTATTTGTATGTGTACTATGTTAATGAAAAAAAAAGCTTATCTATGTAAAGATTAGATGCCCCACCTCAGCAGTTTTTGTACTGTACACAGTATCTTCTAGGCAGGCGTGAATCATCGTAGACCGCATCATCACTTAACATCAGGTGAGATAGTGGTCAAACGCCTGCATATTGTGAATAAAAAAAAAAACAGTACTTATACAATTAGTTCTCGCTTATCTCTTGTCTTATCTTGAACGAATAAACCACTGCGTTATTTATGTGTAGTTTTGAAGCCCTAATGGCCGACGCGACGCCTCCATTTCCAAATAAGGTGAGGTGTTTAGATTACATTGTGATGCAGTTGACGTCTATCATATTAATAGATGTCACATTATTTCTTGATTGTTTAATGGTATTTGAATGAGAGTTGGACTGTCAGTGTAAAATTTTCTACAGTGGGCGGTACTACTATTTTTTTTATTAGAACGGACTAAATGCTTTTTTCCTCGGAAACATTAACAGTTTCACTGGGCAGACGAAACAAACGCATCCACATTTAACCTCCGCACTAGGATTCCCTGAGTCGCGGGAGGCGTAGACACACACAATCACAACACACAAACATTAAATACCTGTGAATAAACATCTTTGCTCATCAGAAATGTTTGCCCCAGCCAGGATACGAACCCAGGGTCACGGTTCTAAAGATCACTGAGCCAGGACGGCCGTCAAAGAACAGGGTTCTTAAATAAAAGTACAGTACTACAGATCGTCAAATAATATAGAAGTAAGATTTTTTTACTGAGCGCTCCCGTGCTTAGGAGGGCACGTTAAGGCATTCGCCTTATTGTCTGATAGTATTTATAGAACAGTCGTTAGGCCCGTACTTGGGTAGCCTAAAATCGCCGATATTGGGCTTGACACTGGCATATACGAAAACTAGCGTGTTGGATTATGGCTAACGAGTAGGTACATCATTGAAAGTCTTAAAGGGGAAGATAAGTGGTGCTTTAACATCCCAAGCGCTAAGCATGGGCTCGGCGCGCAATTACATGCACGGAAACTCTCACATCTGTGTAAATAGTGTTTAATTTGACTAATCGTAATTATTAGTCTTTAACACTAAGCAGACATGACAAAACTAATCAGACAGGGGTGAAGAGAATGAAGAGATGTGCTGAACCATTTGTGCGAGTGACCGAGAGACAGAGACAGTAATAAACATAGGCCGATGTCATCGGCTCCGGCAGAATGATCGCGTGTTATCTATCTCGCTCTCACAAAAATGGCGAATCAAAAATATTATTGTATTTTACAACCATCATTATTGGCTGTATTTACGAGTGAAAAGTAATCCTGTGTGACTGGTTCAATCTTCTTTCTTCAGTGATTATAATACTTGTAAAATGTATAAGAAGTTGATGATGCGATTTTTATCATTAGTAAAATTGTAAATATTCAGGTTACGTGGACAGACAGCGTTCAAGATCACGGTCCGTGCGCAACTGAGTCTAGGTGAGATCACGGGACTTACTTGAGTAGAATCAGGCGATGTTACAACGTCACATATTTATTCTCCCTCTCCCCCCTAACACACTCCCCCTTTTAACGCTATCAATAGCTTAAATGTCCTACTCCTCTTCGGCTCTCTCTGACAAGATGTCCCGTGCTATAGCAGTCGTTGATTATTCTATGATTATTGTACAAAGATTGACTTACAAGTCAGGCTCAACATCAGTGTAATGTCCATCTGCATCTACTAGACCAACCCTGATGGTGGGTAGGGTCTCGTCTTCGTCATCTTCTAGTTCCCCTCTCGCCTCCCTTGCCTCTCTCTCTGCTAGCGCTCGTGCTGCTATCACCTGTAGACAAAATATTATGCTAAAATGGCGCAATAGACCTCGCCATATCTTTAGCTTCTCAAATAATATAACTATATGATGTCACAACCAGGTCTTACCGGTTGGGATTATCCTATAGAATAAAAAGAAACATATATTTTCCTTGTTCGTTATTCTCCAGTAGAGCGTACTGAACCGACTGTATGTATAGTTTTTTTTTTGTCTATCTATGCATAAGAAATGAATTAATAATTCCCTTGGTCACGCCATAACTTGAGAACGACTAACGATTTTGTTCATCCTTTTTTTTAGTTTTCTAATGTCACGTAAAAGGTTCACACGGTAAGAAATATTAAGCAAAGTTCGCAGAAAATTAGAAAATTGCGGAGTAATGCATGGTAATAGGAAAACCATGATCCACACGGATGGAACCGCGGCCTGCAGCTATATCCGTTTATATATAGGAGCTGCCACTGCAACCAAATAATAATAATAATAAAAAGTTTATTTCAGATAAAATTGCGCACTTACATCATCTTAAATGGCTAGAGTTATGCACATATTAAATTTTGGCTATCTGTCGCCGAACTAGGCTCACTGCCCGTGTTTCAACTTACAGCGCCCACCCCTTACAAAAGAAATTAAAACTAGCCGTGTTTACCTATTTTCTTCGCATATAACGCTATAACTAGTAAAAACATAATTGAAACAAAACTGAAACTTATTCTAAAAAACAGCAAGATACTTAAAATTAAATATGTACATCATGATGGGAAGGATCCTCTCTGTGTGTTTACTGAAAGTGCATGTGTGTATGTGAGAGGGTGTCTGAGCAGAATACCATCGTATCGACCTAAGATATTACTTTCAAAAGCTCCTCAGTTTTATTGTAGCTAAGTGATTTTAGCCAAGTTGTGACTTTTAATTTTACTTCATCTCACCAAATCAAATGACAATACAGATACAAACCCAAAGAATGTGATTACCTAAGAGTGGTCTTAGAAAAAAATAGCATGAGTAAACGTTAGATTATGATTTTTAAAATGTATCGAAGTTCGGTGTAATTTGACCAAAAGGCACCTGAGATCTTAACAACGTTTCTATATAACATAAGATACTGACTACGTCTCAATTACAGTCACTGCTTAGAAGATGCACCAAGGAACTCAACATTGAATTGAAAGCTACTTTATTAGAACTTCCTCAATCGGATTTCGCCACATTCGCCTAAGACCTCCTCTTCCAACACTACCATTCACTTCACCCATGTATACCTGCTTATTCAATCTCCTTTCGTTCATTCTTTCTATACACATGGCCAACCCATCTTAACACACTTTTCTCAATCTTAGTCATCTTAGTTTACACCACAACATTCCCTTATCACACTATTCTTTACCCTGTGACTCAGTTTAGCTCCAATCATACTATTCTGGGTATCAATTCTACTAACACATTGCTCATAGATTGTCAATGAATCGTCGTTTTTTCTACTTGGAGTATAATTGTAATGGCTACGCAGATCTAATTTCTACCGCAAAATTGTTATTTTAGCGGAATATCAAGTTTATTTATGATAACATTTGAACGACTATTGCATTGTTTTTGAATGGATTGTCTTAATAAGACGAACAAGAGTATGGGCACCCAGAGCTCTCATTACAACTGCATGAAATCTGATTTCCTGCTTTTTAAAAAAAAATTGTTGTGTTTACTGTCGGGTAGCCTTTATCACGTTAAACATATTAATTTGGACTAGCTCTCAAATATACAGCTGGAAACATCTTAAGGAGATTTTTCAATCTTGAACGAGGTTGGCAGAAAAGATGATTATTAGAAAGTACAGACCTAGACCTACACTTATCTAACAAAGTCCTTAAGTTAATAATCAAAGCTCAAGCCTGAGGTCGGATCGTCTTGTAAGCGCTTCATCATCAGCTAACCTACACTGTGTCTGAGCTATTAAAGGTATTTTAAGTATCTTCCGAATCATAATTATTTCTAGGTATTTTATACCATTTGGTTATTAGTTCTCTGTGTTCTGTCTCCAAGGTGATAATTAACAATCGCAAATTAAACAAGTTTTTTTAAATATGATTGGTCTAAGTTTTACTGGAGCCACTGTACCTGTAGTCTTCTCTGTGCTTGTGGCGTGATCTCTACGACCCTCGACCACCTCCGGGATTTCCTCTCGTACTGCCATTTGTCGCTCAGCGCACACTGTTCATCGTCAGAGTCATTCTGCGGACAAAAATGTTTCAATGTACATATTTTTTTTATACAGAAAACAGAAAAGAACAAAGGGCGCTAATAATCATTAACAACATGTTTTGGTGCCTTTGTACAACTTAGTGACAGGTGAATATTTTTGTTAATTTTCAGTACAATACGATCTTGAAACGAGGCGCCGATTATTTCAAAGTGCATCGACCCATAATATTTTCGTTGCTAAGTTTTTCGCTATAAAAAGAAATCTGTGCCTGAAGCAGGAGTGAGTTGCGTCAAATTCATCGTGATGCAGACGTATACAACAATTGAAAAACGCACGTACGGTATAAATTATCATTTCTCTGTGTCACAGTTGTACTAGATAAATGACAGTGCTGAGTGCAATTGTGTCGCGCTACGACTGTGATATTGATTCGTGCTAGGGTCACTGACGAGATCAAAATAGGATTATGATAAGCGTAAAAAGGAATCCTCAATCTAATTAATATATAAATGATTAGATGAACCATTTGATTTAAATTTTTCTAATATTAGAGATCGAAGGTGATATAAGAATTTGAATTAGCGCTGAAGCGTAGATAGTTTGAGAGATTAAGAGAATTACGACCAGTATGTCCACTTTTGGACAACTTCCCCGTCCATAAAATATATTCTTTCGCATAAAAAAGTAATCATGGTCAAACGTTAGATCTATATAACGTAAAACAAACCTTCAAATTAAGCAGAACAGAGCGCGAATCAGACGCGACTCAATGATTCATTTATTTCTAATCGTAAAGAGTTCCTAATCTTTCAGAACCAATATTTTCTTTGAGGATTTATCTTTTCCCTTCTAGAAAATTCAATCGAATTTGTTATTGTTATAGATTGGGACGAATTCCCCTTAGGATGAAAACGTAACAGGGCGGCGTGTATAGGTACTGGATTTTATTAAGAAATGGTACGGTGACGCCTCTCTAAATTTGCATCACGTTGTTTTTTCAAAGTGTTCCGTGGGTCTTTTTTATACTTCATAGACCTAGCGTTGGACCACCATATCACTTCAAAGTCTTTCAAACTTGAAGGTAGCTAGCGAGGCAGACACTCGAGGCTTACATTCACCGTACGCTCAGGCCGTTGGTGTGGATCCAGCGTACGTCAAATTGACAGCCAATGCTCCCACCGCTGAGCTATCATCGCTTCAAGGCATCAATAATCTCTGACTGGCCTATCGAATTGTCCTAAGATAATAATCAGTGCAAACGATGACTTAATTTGACGACTCATTATAATCCTCATGGTACATTTTATATACAGGGATGCCACGAAATCAAATGTTCGCGGTAGGCAAGAGATTAACATGCCCTACGAAGCATAGAAGTGGTATGAAAACGCCTCTAGAGCTCACCTACCCAATTAGTGATCGCAATAAAAGTTGTTTAACTTATTTTCCTCAAAAGGATCATGTAAAAATCTTCCTCATTATGTCCGATTAAATTCCTACAACGGAATTAGGAACAAGGTCTTAAGGGAAATTACAATGGATGACAACCTTGGTTTTACTTTTAAGCAGTTGATAATGAGGAGTCTACTTGTACGGACTTAAAATTTATTTTTGAATTAAAATTTCCTCTAATATATGTGTTTTTAATTATTTATCTACATCAGCACAGACTGACGTATTACACTAACGAAACAATTTACTTTCACAGCTTTTACTAAAATCATTGTTTGCGAAATTATAAATTATAATCAGAAATGTTAATGGTATTTAAATGATAGTTGGACTGTCACAGTGTATAACTTTTGTACAATGAGCGGCAGATTCAACTGGGCAAACGAAACAAACGCATTCAGACTCACACTAGGATTCCCTGTGTCGCGGGAGGCATGGACACACAATCACAGCACACAAATATCCAAGACCCGGGAGAAACATCTACACTCATCGCACAAATGTTTGCCCCTGCCGGGATTCGAAGCCAGGGTCCCGTAGACACAAAAGTCATGACACTGACACTGACTACTGCGCCACGGCGACCGTGTTATTATGCATCAAAGTTTTTAATATTATAATAATTCAGAAGTTATAAAGATATGCACGGAAATCAGCCACCTGCGTAGGTAAACTGACTTAAAGAAATGAGGGCGTTATTATTTCAGTAGTATTTTTTTTATATTAGTTCCCTCTGAACTCCGACATTTTTTTTTTATTTATACATACTCAGACCCGGGACAAACATCCTCACTCATTGCACAAATGTTTGCCCGGCCGGGATTCGAACCCAGGGTCTCCGGAGACACAGAAGTCACGTTACTGACACTGACCACTGCGCCACGGCGACCGTCAAACTAATTAGGGTAATTCTATCATTTATTGGAAGACAAACATACTTTATAAATGTAGTTGAGTTGACTTGAAAAAGACCACCGAATGTGGTTGAAACTATAGTCGGAACCCTCTGACTTATTACGTGAGTAACTCCCGTGTTTTATACATTTATAATGTGTCAAAACCACGTCAATTTTAATAACAAACATACTTGTTCCTATTAAAAAATAAATCTAGTAAAAGCCTATGTAGTTTTCACACTACAAAATTATATTGGAAAGAGAACACTGTAAAACACAGCTTATCATATTTTTGAGGTGTAATTAATTCAATATTCGCCTGATTATAGCTTCCAATCATTTTGAATCTCGAGCTCTAATAATCAAGAATCAAAATCAAACCTCCAACCATTTATCATATATTTAATCAATCATTTTCTTAATCTCTATATGACAGGTAGCTAAAAGATATCAACCTTACAATAAACAAACATTAAAGTTGCTTGTCATATACTCGTTAACACCATCCAGACTTCAATAGACACAAATTAATAATATTAACCAGCAATTTGAGAATATAAGATTACTTTAGAAATAGATTTGATATTAGTAGCCAAATGAAATTAAGCCTTGAGAGAAATGATTTAAGAACGAAATGAGTTCACATATTATGTTGATTTTAATCTCAAAAATAGGTTGTATTTTGAACTCTGATCAAACGTAACAAGTTTAATTTTTTTCAATAATCCCAAAACATTTTGAATACCATCTTAATTTTAACAAAATTGAAACTTTAATGATTAAACAGTAAGGTTAGTTTTCGTTAATATCGAGAAATGTACCAATTTGCTGGGATGAAGCGTGGAAATCGAAAGATCATATCGTCAATTCGGATAGTCGTTAACACAAGTGATTTATGGTTTTTCAATAACATTAAACCTTGTAAAGTGATATTTAACTAACTGATGACAGGTGATGAGATATGATTGACAGGCTATACATATAGCTAACAAGGTGTGTACTGGTAGGTACACAATGGACAATTCAAACATAGATATGTCAGATTTGACATACTTGTTTGATTTCTGATAGAAACTGGTGTTATTGTTGTTTGCATTGATAAGTTGGTAAAAGTGTGTGTGTTTTTTGATTATGTATGCTCGTATTTAAGAGCAATGACTTGTCGATGCATTCTTGTCTTAGTGATTCTCTGCTGGACAGATTATGCCTCCCCCTTATAATTCCCCCAGACATAATCAGCTCAATAACGTTCCTACTGCTGAGACACGAGCCTCAGAGAGAAGCGTCGGCCAAAATCAACCACGCTGGCTAATGCGGGTTGGCGGATAGGCTAGTGGCCAGCCTAGTCGGAATGTTCAGCCCGCTCTAGGGCCTCCGACATGGCCGGTTTAACGTGCCTTCCGAAGCGATTTATTGAAAACTAGCGGCCCGCTCCGGCTTGGCACGGGTATAAAATATATAGCCTATGTCATTAATGGATGTTATTAAACATATAAACCTTCCTCTTCAATCACTCTATCTATTGGAAAAAACCGCATCAAAATCAGTTGCGTAGTTTTAAAGATTTAAGCATACATAGGGATATAGGGACAGAGAAAGCGACTTTGTTTTATACTATGTAGTGATAGTGATAATGAAGTGATGGCAATAGCACGCACTGCACTGGTCACCCATCATCGATTAAGATCGCAACTTAAACTCAGCTTTGAGCACTTCGCTCTACATGAACTAGTTAGAAAGGGACCTGCATCCAGCTTCTCTCTCTAATTTTAGCCGGAACTGTCGTCCTACAAATGATGATGATGGTGAACAGAATAACTTTATCGGAATTAAAGTGATGGAGGTGATGGTTAGTAGTGTAGAAGTTTTAATTTCCCTTCTTCTGGTGTAAAACACGGTTCAAGCGCATTTCTTGTTACTGCGAGAATCGAAGGTACACGAAAAATATGGACGCTCGAAAACCTTTTCTCATTAATAAATTAGCTAATGAAATCAAACTTTGTTTAATCAGAATTAACCTTCATGAATTGTTCTCATAAGTGTTATTTTTTAAAAGTTTATAAGACATGTAGGACTATCAACAAAATAAGCTGGAAAGACTCAATTTTATTTTATTTCTATTGTCTATTAAATGGGTATTGCTAAATACACAATTGGTTCTTGGTAAATTATACTTAAGCATAATTACTTAAGTATAATTTACCAACACTATGCAATCGACTGTACAATTTAAATGACTTGACAGAATCTTGAAGTACCTAATTTGAAAATGGCGTGCGGCGCGCTATCATTTGCAAATCCGATTTTTTGCTTTTATTTCACGCAAGGTCGTTGGCTTGTTATATATAAAAGCCTGTTATGATTTTCACGTAACAATTGGATTGTTGCGGATGCTTTATTAATGATTAAATTGAAAATTTTATTGAACCCCTATAGCTGAAATTCTTCCTTTTTTTTTTTTTAATATTATAAGTTTGCGTTTGACAACTGTCTCACCTGATGTTAAGTGATGACGTTGTCTAGGATTTAGCACGCAAACCTAGAAGGAATTAAGGAATACAACATATTTTGAGATTAACTTTGATAGAACATATTTCTTCCTGGTTGAGACAAAAAACAACTTAATCAAAATTGGGTTATTCATTTTTTTTTTTTTTTGTTAATATTCACACAAGGTCTTTGTTTCAATAGCCATGATGTCACATACACTCACAGATACACAGACAAAAACGTCATCAGGGTTTAAATGTGTCCATGTTTTTGCGTCAGTAGTTAAAATATTTTAAATTAAATACAGCTGAACCGGTTTTGATACAACATATTTTGAGATTAACTTTGATAGAACATATTTGAGAGTGATTTTTATAAGCACCACTAGAAAAACTTATTTTACAATAATTAAAAAATCAACAAAAACCAAATAAGTTCACCCATGTAAGAGCTACCGTGCCACAGATAGATACACATAAGTGGTCAAACTTATTACACATCCTTTTGCGTTGGAGGTTAAAAAAAGAAAACATAATAGGCACTGTGGTACTGAAGATTTTTTTTCGCACAAATGTCAAACTACTGATTAGCCAATATCCATTCTATTTTAGACAACTTTGTGCCTCTCAAAAAGCAAGTCGAACGCCAATAATATTTTTTATCTTTCCATCCAGTAATAAGGTAGGTACCCCGCGAGGGGATAAAAAAATCTTAGCCCATTCAAATTAAAACTGCAGTGCTCAGCTAGCCATAATTTATATTAATGAGTTGTATGGTTTATTGCATTAACAACATACTAGGCGAAACTTACGTTCAAATTATTTGTAGAAAAAAAATTGGCTGCTAGTGGGACTTGAACCCACGACTACAGAATACCGTCCTGTACCGCTTTGTCCATACAAGGTATCAGCCACTACCACTAGCGTCCGAATTTCTCCCTTCCTTTAACATCCACTAACATCTTTTCATCATCATCATCTCAGCCATAGGACGTCCACTGCTGGACATAGACCTCCCCCATTGATTTCTACAAAGACCTGTTGGAAGCGGCCCGCATCCAGCCCTTAGTAACATCTTTTACATTTATTTAAATACTGTAAACGGCACGGAACACACGGGTGAAAACGTTATGATCTCATACATCGCTGAGGTCAAACCAATTACATTTACAGGGAGCAAAGATCATTCGTGACCTTCGCACATGTTTGTTACAATTATACACACGTGATGATGACCATACTAAAAATAGATATGTTTTCATTTTTGGTCCAATGTCGGGAAAAGATGAAAGAATATAAAACAATATGCGTATCTTATCAATCGCAAACTATTAGTTACCGAATCATTTTTTTAATTTTTATTTATTGAGTATATGCGTTTGACCACGATTTCACCTGATGTTTAGGGATGATACGGTCTACGATGGAGCACGTAATTTAATTCAACATTCAATTTTTATTTAATTAATTATTATTTTTTTGTCATTATACGTGTGTTATTGATGCCTTAATTGTATCAATAATTTTGAGTCTGAGTTGCATGCACACGTGAATTATACTGTACTGGATACAGAAGTAAAGATTACATATATTATTTCTACACTCTTGTACATTCACATGTACAATGTAATAATTAGTCCACTAGGAAATATGAATAGCGGAAGAACCATTTTCAATAAATAGCACAAAACTACTGTTTTTACATCTCAAGTTCCCTCACAATAAATCATAGAAACTCCTTTGCTACTTGTACTGATCGCCACAATATACTCATACGTCTTTTTTTTTTGTTCGTGCCGCAAACAGGGTCATTTCGGCGTCGACTATTAGTCGGCGATTAATGATTGAGAACTGAGACCTACGTACACTTGCATTTTTCTTTCATGCATCGATTAAAAATTATACTAGCGACCATTTAATTCTAAGATTTGAATAATTAAAATTATTAACTTTGAACAAAACTAGCGCGTATTCCATATTTATTTTTGCACACGACTTAAACCACTTTTAAGTAATCATGGTCTCGGGTAGCCTGGATGAGATTAATCAGATAAAAGATATTAATTTAAATTATACATAATACTTTGTCTACGAAAAAGTTGCGAAAAATAGTTTACCATTTCAAATGATTCATATAAAAAATATAAACGTTTAAAAAAGTAATCGCTCATAGTGACTAAAGATCTTCGCATTATGAAATCACCAGTGCATCCGACTTCCGCTCGAATCTTACGAGATTCAAATACAATTTCAAATTTCAAATCACATCCAAACGTAATTCATGTTGACACAATATTATACTTTTACGTTTTCATATCGCCCAGAGGTGTATACATTTAAAAATGTGTCATTTAATAGATAATATGTAGGTATATTTTGTAGATTATAAAAACCCTACTAAAAGAAAGGACTTTCAAATCAATAAACAAAATATTTACTAACAGAAAACGGAATAGAATACACTCGTGGAAAGTTATCGTAGTCGTGGTTATTTACTATTTAGAAACAATTGTACTCTAACGATATGCAAATAATATTATTTAGCACGAGTACCAGGGTAACATAAATCCATGGCGATGAATCTCACCGTCGACAACGCAAAACAAAGAGGTCGCGTAGGAAGTTAGGCGATAACTCGTTTGCATACCCGAAGCCGAGTTCTTAACTTATCACGATACGCACGAATTACAATCAAGGGCTTTGTGGTATAAGTTAGAATGCATAACTTATGTAAGTAGATATTCTTATTATTTCGAAAATGGGACTAAAATGTCCATCCTTTTTGCGTTTGGAAACTCTTCTACAAGTTTTTTTTTGCTAGATGCCCCCGCTACTGTTCAAGATAAACAAAGTCCTATGAACCTGATTGTGTTGTTATAAGAGAGATAATTTATCACAACGTAAGCTTCGTGAAATAAGACTTGATCAGGCCATACTAGAACTGATCCCTTATATGTTCTACCAACATTCTTAAGGTCACCAAGTAATTTAAGAACTTACAACCATTTCCACCGGCGCCCTTAACCTCTCCGCTGGTAGAAACACAAAAAGATATGGAAATCCTATACCTACAATTGAATATGGGCACTATTCGGAATGGGACAATTATATTTTAAAACTTACACAAACCATAGGTCCGGTGATAATAAATAATTTTCCTTGATGATATCCTTAGATGGCTATACAACTTTGCAGTTCATGTGCTTTGGGTAAAACCCGTAAGACTTAATTTTCCATCGCAGTGACTTTATGAATCAGCTGGGATCTGGGAATTTCTATAATAATATAAGCATTAGTTTCCTTGACCACCGCGCAACACAAAGCCCAGCCGATATCACAGATCAAATTCTGTAGACTGTAGATTAAAATACGTTTCATAATCTTATATAAATTTGAGTCTGAAAACTATCGCGAGTTTCTTCCATAATTGTAATGTAACAAACCCGACTAGGACTCACGTGGTAAACACTGGAAAATTACTCTCCGACCAGTTTCGAACTTATTTGCAGTTCTTCATCTGGGAGTTATGACCGTGCCAGGCGGTATATATAAATTTCATAATCTATATATGTACCTATTTACCATAACCATTCTACTAAATTTCTAAGGTGATCTCTATTGTGTATATGTGTACATAACCTTGGTACACTGCAGATTAATATATCAATTACGGGCCAATTTCAAGCGCGAGCGGCCGCTCACAATGGCTTACAATCTAGCAGTAACATCAGCCTGCAGGGTGTAATATCATGTACTTACCTACTGTTTTGTATTTTCACCTACATTACACATAGATAATAAAATTAATGTTTTATCCTGAGCCAATGCCTTGTAATTGGTTCTACTATGCACTTAATAACACTTTTTATTTAATTAACGAAACGGACACGTATGGGTAACATCGCGACGTGTGCTCATTCAAAATCCAACTTTAGAGAAAATCTTCAATCACAGCTTGTTATCATTACGTTGTTATCATTGAAGACATCATGGTCACAAGACTTAGGAGGTATATTAGTTAAAAAATAACTGATCTCGACGAAGGAACTCCTTCACCGTTATCACCTAGGTATAAAATTTTGTAGGATATTTATGCGAAATATTAAGAAAGATGGTTTAAGAAATATTTTGATCGACTTCAAAAAAAGGAGGAGTGTCTCAATTGAGAAACTCCATTTAGATTTGACTGTTGCCTGAACACACTCTGTATTTGGACACAGTTTTTCAAACTTGAGGGTGGTAACTGGAAATTAAGTTACCAATACGTAGATTCGATAAGTGTTTACCTAGTGGGGATCAAATTCTCAACTGTGATGTTGACAGCCGATGTTCTCACCTGCTCATTATTTTTTTACATTTCACATAGATTAAAACATTGATTTAATTAACAATCTTTAACCTGACGAAAATATAGATATCTTAGTGGGCTCTTTGACTTTGTGAGTTATCTCCTTCTAAAGTAATTTTATCAACTGCACGCATCATTGCTCCAAAATTGTAATAAAACGGGCACAGCTTCAAGCAAAACGTTTCTCGTAAAATAACTATTAATCGCCAGTGATATATACTTTTTATACGTATATAACATGACACTTACGCTCAGTCTATATCACGATCGCTCATTATGAACGTGAGTTTTAATAAGAAGTATATTTTTGATTGGAAATTCTCGTGAGTTTGACACATTATTATATATATGTGGTATCCGGCTTTACTCACGTTTATGCTTCACACGCTTCACTTCCAGATCAGCGTAAACTCACCTGAGGATGAGCATCGGACATGCTCGAAACCTAGGTCGAAACTTCGACTATAAACGTGAGTAAAGCCGGATACCACATATATATAATAAGAAGTATATTTATTAGACACGCTATGCTTCGAACGCACTCTATCATATCCATTTTAAGTGTGAATTATTCCTTTAAATGATAAAATACATCACACTAGCTCTGATAAACTTACGCAACAAGAGACGAAACACAGAAGAAAACTTTGTTACGAGAAGCTTTCAACTTATTTTCTTTAATATAAGCCAAGTTATTTCAGTAGCGAATGCTTTTAGCTCAGACAAAAATAAACTTTCGTACAAAAAGCCAAATATTACATTGTTGATTTAGGCTCACCGAAATAACAACACGCGATCTTATCAGAACACCTCAATACCTCCTGCCCTTACTAATCAACGAGCTTCCTATTGACATTAAAGAGAAATTAAACTTAAATAATATCAAAATGGTCTTGAAAAGACACTACTTATCAAAATGAAATTGGAGCATCCTTTATAAGCCCTGTGCCTGCACAAAGGCCTGAGTATCGTTGCCTGTGCCTGCACAAAGGCCTGAGTATCGTTGTGTGCGTGTACGTGGAAGCGGTGTTGGGTGAAACAAAGCGCAACTGTCACATTTATTTATACTTGCATATCGTTGTATTGCTTGTTACCTGTTTTGTACTACATACACACATACCTACTTATAATTTAAATTGTTTACTTTAGATACGCGTCGAGAACTTAGTGTCTGGGCAAACCTAATTTAGGTTTTAGACATTTATAACATTATCACTATTGTAATTTTTATATTGATAATAAATGAAAAAAATAAAATTTTAAAAAAACCTATCAGTAGTGCACCAAACCGAGCAATATCCTAATTATACAAAGATTTCAAAATAAAGTATTAAGGGAAATAGTAAATGCACCCTGGTACATAAGAAACAACGACCTCCACCGGGACCTTAAAATAGAGTTCGTTGGAGCTAACAAAGACTTCATCATCACGTTAATGTTGAGGCAGTTATGCTCCTTGACCAGACCGATCTAGTGAGAAGACTCAAAAGAACAAAACCGTTCGAATTAGTGTAGTGTTCAGTGACAGTGTGCTAGTGTAATGTGGTTAAAATACTGCTCATAGAGAACACATGAACCAAGTGTCTCCCCCTTAAATAGAGACAATAAGAAAAGTGTTAATGGACACATTCTTAGTACAGTAAATTTAGCAAGTTAAGTTAGATTTAAATTACTTATTAGCTTTTTTAGGCTAGATTGTAATATGTTTATAGGACGCATTTGTATGCGTTCTATACTAGGGAAAAAAAAAAAAAAAAAAGTAGCGCATTTACAAAAAACGGTCAAGCGGGAGCGTTTGATTGATTTGACCAATCTACGTCTACTCTTCGATGTGGATATTGCCATATCGAAGAGATTGCTCGGCTCACAATTAATGACTATTTTGGCAGCTTTGGTAGTCAGTTACTTTTAATTCGTCTATATTGAATCAATCTTAGATTTAATGACGCAGCTTGTCATTTTTCATTATCTGTTAGCGCATGAAATGTCAAATGCCATACGAATCGCCAAAAGAATAAAATTGACTTTTAGAGAGCTTACCGATCTTTTCTGATGATGGTGATGCTCCAGCTTCATGGTAGCACATCGGTTTAGTGCCGTCAGTCTTCTGAAGAGGGACTGAAGAGAGTCTGCATCCAGGAACGGGTGATCGTTCTGGACGCCAGACACGTCGATGGGAAATTGAAGATCTGTAACAAAAAAACGCATTCATTTAGAAATTAAACGAACCTTCTACAGTGGCGTACTTCTACAGTACAGTTGTCAACTTAAATTAATAATTTTTCAGTAATTTAAAATGCATCAATTTATTGTTAGTATAATTAATAATAATAATTACTTTAATATTATACTTGTTACTTTTATTGTTGACATAATTGAAATTTAATATTATGAGTGAATTACTATTGATTCTATTTTATTTGAGAGAGTATTAGAGGCATATGTCTAGCAGGTGACGCCCTGTCGATCGCCCTATATATGAGATTATGATGTGGATGATACTTTATTAGATGATGATGATGATGATGATGATGTAGATAATTTAAACTTTAAAAGTGAAAGTTTGGATATAATTGGGGCAAATGCCTTTATTAAAATACAACACTAATAACTAATTACAATACTGCAGCTACTACAATAACATTTGAGCAATCCACTAGCTATTGGTAGCCTATAGATAACTCAAATGTTCTAACCCGCTACCGGCTGGCAGCGTGCCCAGAATGCTAGCAGCATTGCCACGTTGAATTGCAATGCTGATTCGTTGAGCCAAATATGTGCCAGCATTTTGGTGACGCGTCGCTTCGATCAAATGCTCTGATAAATTTTGGAAAATCCGATGAGCTCCAGGTCCCCACGGGCCCAATGTCTCGACCCTCAATTTAAACTTGTTTTAACATGCAAATAATCTGCCAACGTCGGCTGCGTTAATCCTAAATCAATTTGATGACATCATATGACTGAAGCTCTTGCTCATATGCGTTTATAGAATATGCTATAAAAATACAGTGTATGACGCTATAGGATATAAAAAGACGATAACTTTTGTAAGTGAGATAACCCTAGATCGTTAATCACTTCCAGTCCAAGGCAAAATGTTTACGAAGAAAAAGTTTAATTTTTCCGTAGTAATATCCTGCCGGGCTATGATGCGACACCCGAGATAAATTTTTTTTTCAAAGGTTTTTCAAAGGCAAAAACCACGACATAAATTATCTCGGGTCGCATCATAGGCCCGCTGGACATGTATGAGACAACGAATGTAGATATATATTATACGATATTAAACGATCTAGACATCAGTGTGTCATCACGTCATTAGCCATGCGTATGACGCGAAAACATGGTCTTACGCGTCAGCAAGCTTAAGGTCGCACTATGAGCTGCGGGGATAGCTATGCTCGGCGGTTTTCTACGCATTTAAAAAAAAATACCAAAAAATTGAACCGACTTCAACACTCAAAAGTGTGAAATAGTTTGTTGAGGTCAGAAGTTCAGTTATTGGAGTGTAACTCAAAAACCGCTTGTCCGATTTTGATAAAATAAAAAAATATACGGCAATATACACTATCAAACAAAAAATAATCATCAAAATCGGTTCGTAAACGACGAAGTTATCCGCGAACACACATAACAAAAAAAAATCGTCGAATTGAATAACCTCTTTTTTTGAATTCGGTTAAAAACGAGGAAATCCATTGACTAAAGAAAGTCACTAATTTGCGGAGCGGAGTTCAGTGGTCATCCGAGGGAGGGGATCATGGGAGTCATGCTTCTGAAAAACTGTATCATCACATTGATAAACCTCTTAAAATTTACAGCTTAGATAGAGATAGGATTAATGACTTGTAAGATGAAAAACCAGGTCACCCCCAGTAAAATATTTGACTGTGTCCGCGCCTGGCGGAGTGGATATAGCAGCGAGCAGGGCGTACCAGTTAGATCTGATGATTGGATGGGATTGAAAAGTTTTCGAACGGAGAACACGGACTGGCAAGCGCAGCGCACATATACGGCTTTAAGGCTTAAACTTTTGCTTAATAGACTGTAAGTCTTTTCAGCTTATTTTGTTGAAAGTTCTACGAGTCTAACAAACTTTAAAAAATACAACTTATGAGAACAGTTCATGTTGGTTACTTATGATTAAACAAAAATTGATTTTATTTGCTAATTTATTAGTGAAAAATATTTCCGAAAGGCCATATGTTTCCTTTATGAAAAATTCTCGCGGTAATGACAAATGCGCTTGAACTGTGTCTGTGTCTTACACCAGAAGAAAAAAGTCTAACAATGTAAATAATAATATTTTTTTTATCAGTCATCTGTTAAGTATATGTATGTAAGATTTTAAATCAACATACATCAAGACTTGTCCCGCCCTCTCTGCCTGTAAATACGACACTGTATATTTATATGTTAATATACATACCTCAAATATCTATTTAAAATTCTCAACTCTTTATTATCAAGATTTCCTTAAGTAAAAACACTTTGAATTATATCACAGCGAGACATCCACTAGGAATGAAAGTATCCAAAACAAACACTACTCAAAACACCACACTTATCCACTTATAAAAGGAAAAATTACTGTGCTTATTATTGTTATCGATTATACCGTATTAAGTATACCTAAATCATTCTTGACACGTGACTGTAAAGTTATCGAATATCAAAGTTACGTCCATATCAGAGATCGTGTGATGTGTAACTGGTAGATATCACGTATAAGGTCGCTGCGCCTCGAATCCTCGATTGCTCATGCTTGCATTTGTTTACCTGTTTGATTCATTCAATTAATTATCGTATCGTCATATCTATAGGTGTATAAATACATGCTGCACATATAATTTACATTAGTATCAGCATCGTTATAGTGTAAACAATTGAATAACGCATTTATCTGTGTATACACTGTATCTACACTAATATTATAAAGAGGAAAACTTTGTTTGTATGTTTGTTTGTTTGTACTGAATAGGCTCAAAAACTACTGGACCGATTTTAAAAATTCTTTCACCATTCAAAAGCTACATTATCCATGAGTAACATAGGCTATATTTTATTTTGAAAAAAAATAGGGTTCCGTAAGATATTTGGGTTTTTCGGACACAAGGTGTAAAAAATCAACCAGAAAAGTTACTTATTTTGCGTACGCTGTCTAAACTATAAAAGGTAGAACCATAAAATGTTCTAATTAATTGTAGATCTTATAAATATCTACAAAAAAGTCCACGACACACTATACCTATCTATGTGGAGTGAGGCACAGCAACCATTTTTTTATTTTTTTTGGACTACATTTAAACGCGTTTATTTAAGGTATGGCGAAATTAAAATATTACGATTTCTGCTGCACGGCCCGTTGCGAAGTGCGCGTGCGGGAGGGGAGTTTAGATCTATGAGTAAGCTACCCGCGCGGCTCAGTTTCAAAAAAAATAGGGATCCGCATAATATTTAATTTATTTCCCGTGCGAAGCCGGGGCAGACCGCTAGTATTATATAAAAATGAGTCCCCATTTTCCTTGGTTACGACATCACGCGTGAACGGCTGGACGAATTTTGCGAATTAGTTTTTTTGTCGGGAAGGTTCTTATGAAAGAGAAAAATAACAAAGTTGCGGGGATAATTTAAGAAACTATACAAAACATATGATATTCCGTAATATACCTTAATGGTAGTTTTGTAACCGTGTTTTTGACAAGATAAACTTTTTTAATTGAACCTTATGGTGTTTGACAGAATGTGTATATTATTTTTATGTATGTTATTATCTAAAACGTCGGTCAGGTCAGCTAGTTTTATATACAAAGTTACTATGTTGTCATGTTCGGTATTTACATATTTTTTTTTACTTAGTATAAGCTAGCATTTGACCTCTCCTTAAGTAATGACGTTGTCTAGGACGCAAACCTAGAAGGGACCTACCTCACTCGTGATAACCCCAATTCGGTACGAGTGTTTTTAGTTGAAGTACATTCCTAAAATTTGATAATTGTGACACTAAGTAAAACCTAATTGTTTTCAACAAGAATTTTATAAAGGTGGAAAAATGACGTTTTATTTGTACGTTTGTAATCGATAAACTCAAAAATTACTGTACCCATCCTAAAACACCCTCTTTCACCAGTAAAATGGGAAATAACATACAATAATAACTTTTATTTCAGGTTTTAGGTAAGGTTCCATTTTAGATGGAACTTCATTGTACTCACGAGCGGAAACGGTGGGCACAGCTGGATTTTTTTAATTTTATGAATAAATAACAAAAAACTGTTTATTTTATTAATATATCAAAACTGTACGCAATTTAAAAAACTGAGAAGACTTGTGTGAAGATACACTGAGAAACGATGGATGATCAAATAATTAGAAAATGATAAATTGTGAACTTATCATGTAAGTACCAAACACAACAGAGTTATTTGTGTCAGAGATGTACAGAACTGCAGATAGTGTATAGACATTGCCTATGGCATTAATTACTTGCATCAAAGTGTTTGCAAGTAGTATTGTTAATCTCTTTGGTGTTTGCATCGTAAGTAATCGTACAAACAACTGAATAACGCCACAATCGCGCGGTACAAACTGTCAATTCTCGGTGTCAAAGTTATACTAGATAAATAGCAGTTTATTGGGAACGCACTAGTTTTTACACTGCTAAAGCCTTCTTTAATTTCGGATACAGGTTCGTACTCATTGCATCTTGGTTTCAAACCAAGAACTCCAATAACATACAGATCTTTTTCAATACCAAAATTTAATCTCTACACATAACAGATATTTTATATACACAGTCAACGTTACTTGGAAGAACTTCGCTTTATCGTGTTAAGTTTTTTATGAATATTTTAAACTGTTTATAGTTATACAACATATATAATATACAAAGTTTGGTTTTAGTTTTGATATTTAGTAATGTTGTTTCTAAAATTAAAACACCTTCCTAGCTTCACTCAAATCTCCTTAAACGAGTTGTCTAAAAGAGGTCGCTCTGAGCGAGCAGAAAAAAAAAATTGCTACACCATGATATAAATATCTTCATAGTCTTATGTAAATGTTTTGTAAAATTTCCGCTCATGGTGTTTCAAAAAAGTTTATCAATATTATTTTTAATCGACTTCAAAAAAAGGAGGAGGTGCTCAATTCGACCCGTATGTTTTTTTAAATTTTTTTTTATTTGTGTTTGTTACCACATAACTTACGACTGAGTAACCGATTTTTTATTTGAAAGCTGGTGCTTCTCGTGTAGTCCCATTTAAATTTCATCAAAATCAGACGAGCACTTTTTGAGTTACAAGTCAAAAACTGAAAAATACCTACACTATATCATAGCAGCGGGTGAAGACATCGGTGAACATACATACACCACAATGACAATTGAACCCAAGAGTAACAAAGGTCACTAAAAAGAGTGAAAAAAATATTTTTTGCCAAAAAATGGAACCGACTTCAACACTCAAAAGTATTATAAATGTATGTCAAACGTAAATATTCATATACGGATAGGCCGTTCGCAAGACATCGGATAAATCTTGGTCGAGAAATAATTGGCCAATGGTTCTCTTCTCTCTCTCTTAACATCATCTCTTCAACAGCCAGTAAAGCGAAATCAGGCCTAACTTAGGACAGTAAGGTCTGATTTCGCTTTACTGGCTGTTGATTAATTTCGTGCGAAATAATAAGGACTTTTAGATACACAACCTTTCAGCAAACGGTGCGTTAATCTTCTTTGAGTAGACTAAGCCGAATTGGATGCGCCTTTTCAGGCTATGAGGTTCTAAAGGCTGAAAGGATAAAATAATTAATAGAAAACATTGACGACGTAATATCACAAAATCAAAAGACATAATTATGTAGACAGATAGGCAAGTTACTTAAGTTACTTACACGCTGCCACCTGGTAAATATGTATTAGACTAAAACTAAAATACCGGTTACCTATAGTAACTCAATGAAGAAGAAATGTAAATGAAACTTAATGGAAAATACATTCTCTTATTTATTTTGTAGGAAAAAATAAAAACGTTTTTTTAAATTTTTTTTAGTTTTAAAGCTTTACTATCGGCGCCGGCGCCCCGCGGTTATACGTGGTAGTTCGAATTTTGTGTCTTCCTGTCATCTCACGGAAACAGTCAATATTTCGGGATAAAAAGTAGCTTAAGTGTTATTCCAGGGTATGAGCTATCTTCATTTTAAATTTCATGCAAATCCATTTAGCCGTTTCAGCGTAAGAAAGTAACTACCATACGAACGATAAACAGACAAATGACAAACAAACTTTCGCCCATATAATAAAAGTGTATAAAAACAATCTTTTCTTTTTAAATCAATGCAAAAGTAAAATTGTTTAATATCTTTGTTTTAACTGCTTTTATTCTGTTCAATATTCGCAGAAAAATCGTAGTTGATGTACAATAACTAATAAGTACCTAGACTTAAAAATATTTTTGTAATTATAAGATTTGTTCTAGTAACTGTTTGAAGATCTCAACATAAAAGAATTTACAAAAATAAACAGTATACGGAGAAATCGGTGAATTACTTTAAAAAAATACAGTGGAACATCGAGCTTTCTCCTTTTTTGAAGTCGGTTAAAAGAAACAAGTGCCTAATATTTATAATAATAAAGATCAAGACCTTTGAAAATTTAGGCCGAAAGTCACATCGATCAAAGGGGACATCACCAAAATTAATCAATTCGCCATTCAAGGTGACTTAGGGTTATGTGAAGAAAGCTGAAGACCTCCAAGAAAGGACCTCCGCACTTACAAATAATAAACTCGCTAATATAAATGTACTCCACTTTTACCAGAAATACACTCTATAATATTGTAATCGACGTACATGACTTCCGGTACCCGGGGCCCTAAGATCGAACCCCTGCAGAGGCAAACATTTATGTTAAAAGCATGAATGTTTCTCCCGGGTTTTGGACGTTTGTTGTGATGTCATTGTGTGTGTCCATGCCTTTCGCACGTCTCAAGGAATCCTATAGTACGTGGTGCGATTGTAATAAGAAAAAACAAAGAATTGAGCTGAGCTTGGCCTATCAGCCAACAAATATTGGCTACAGAGGATGGTATGGTATATAATGGAATGGTAATAGTATTTAAAAAAACAAATAAATCCAGAGTCAATCAATTGCATTGAAATAAATTCTACCACAATGAAAAATATAAACGTAATACGTTGATATAAAAACATAATAAAAAAATCTTAGGTCACGCTTCCATTTTATCCGCCAAAAATCTACAGTTTTATTTATAGGAATTATTGTTTACCGAACATCATAACATGAAAATACTTCCCACTTTCAAACGTTGACCATATTATCTTGCATCCGGAACATCATCGCTACCTTTTGTGAAAGAGATATACGATTACGTTATTTATCTTCGTAAGACGTCTCAAACGATACTAAAATGGCAGATAATTTTGGTTCCAAATGGTTTGAAATTAAGAATCAATTTATTAAATGGAACCAAACTATTTTGAGCCTATATAACTTTTCTTAAGTCCTTAATTTTAGGAATCAATTCTTAAAAATCTTTAAAATCTTTTATACTTTTAATCCTTAAGAATAAATACATGATGTAATTAAAATAAACAAAATCATCCTTAGACGCAACGCGAAGAAAACGCAATACTCTGAATGAATAAATTTGTTTTTACGTTTTGAGTTAATTTTTTCCAAGTTAAGCAATTTGTATACGTGTTTTAATTTGTATGAATTTTGCTTTATATAGTACGTATAAATGTACAAAAATCCAAGATATAGCTTTTTGAATATGCGGCGGTGTTTCATTGGCTTCAGATTATTTATAAATTGGTTGAGCAATGCTGTTGGAGCAATTTTCTTAGCAAGTGCCACGATCGTAAGTTTAGTGCGGGATTAGCTTAGTATAGTTTCTTTAAATAAAATATACCTTTTTTATATCTCAAATCATAATCTCAATCAACGATGTGTTCAATCCGTATAAAAATAAGTTTGATTAAGTAACAGAGATTTGAGTCACGCGTTCACTTTTTCATTCACAAACCAAAGATAATTAAAAACAGCGTTAAGATTTATTCCAATAAACATAGTGCCGTAAATTGTTATATTGGGAAGTTACAATTTGTTATTAAATCGTAGTTAACTTGTTTGCTATGTATCTAATGTTAACTAAGCATAAGTTCTCCTAAGCTCATATCCTTAGATATCATATCACTAGATGTCAGTTCAGACATAGGTACATTGTCAAACGTTATCTTTATTATCATCCCACCTACCCATACCTACGTTCACCTACCTCATAGTGAGATCAGTGTTTGATGTCGTAATAGTGTACGAGTCGGTGGCGGTGACGTGTTCATACATGATGGAGTGACGTTTCCTTTGCTTTCGTATATTGAAGGTATTTTAATACAAAAAAGGTGCGAAGTATCTTGATATAGAAACTGTCCCAGAACATGACGATAAGCCTGCATCAGGGGAAAGGCCTACTAGTGAATACTCTAACGATTTAAATTAAACTTTTATAGCACCAACTCGTACTCCCCCCCTCCTTTTCCCGCGGGTGCCGTAAGATTCGGCTAAGTGGTCACGTACCAGAAGGTGGGCAGCAGCGCCTTCTGAGGATAGGAAACGATACTGCGCTCGCTAACCTGCCTGCCAAGCGTGGCCAAGCGTGGGTAATTGGCAAATCCCCCCTATATGGCTCCCCATATAGGGGGGATATATGGCCCTATATGGCCGTGGTGGTACCGGCCTAGAATAGTACTCCCCCATCTCTTCCCGCGGGTGCCGTAAGAGTCGGCTAAGGGATAACGTACCAGGAGGTGGGCAGCAGCGCCCTCTGAGGATCGGAAATCATACTGCGCTCGCCAACCCGCCTGCCAAGCGTGGCGAGTATTGGCAAATCCCCCCTATATGGGGGAGGCATACGTCCAGCAGTGGACGCACATGGCTGAGAAAAGAAAAAAAGAATAGGGGGGATTTGCCAATTACCCACGCTTGGCCACGCTTGGCAGGCAGGTTAGCGAGCGCAGTATCGTTTCCTATCCTCAGAAGGCGCTGCTGCCCACCTTCCGGTACGTGACCACTTAGCATATGCTTCCGCATATGTCCAGCAGTGGACGTCATAATATGACGTCCACTGCTGGACATATTATGGCTGCGATGTGAACCAAAAGAAGAAACGAAATAAGATATCTTTACCTCAAAAAAAAACGATTAAATTCTGTACAAATGTGTACAAACCATACGGGCAAAGCTCACTAATAATCTGTAAAAAATATGCATTGGTAGTGATTCTCTTGTCAAGTAAACTAAACTAAAATTTAATATTCTTATACGGTCACTATACACTCCAAATAAGTATCACTTATCAATAAAAACACTAAAATTAGATCTTTTCTTTTAAATCGCGGGTAGTTTTAGGTAAAATAAGTTGCCACTGATTTGGTGCCTACTAAAACTTCTGTATCTGTCTATATGTATATACATGTAGATATATATCAACGTAACATCGTAAAATGTTACATGCTTGAAAATTACGAATGTTAAGTTTACTATCTCATTAAGAAGAAATCCTTAGTTGTTTAAGCCACTAACAGAATTATCTTGCCGAAAAGTCGTAAAAAATACCGCAGAAATGGCGTAGCAATAAAAAGGACATCAAATTAGAACAGGCATAAAATCCAACATTTAAAGATATCGCAACCGTAAAACTAGGACGCCTGTTTATGTCACAGTATCACAGTTGACAGCTTCCGGTCAACAGACGCCGCGCCGGAAGTGGGACGGGGATAGTTCCGTCTCAGTAGAGCGTTGACTGTCGAGCGTGTAGCACGCGTTAGTTTCTTTGCTGGAAATGTTTCTAATTTCTTCGGATATTAAAAATATTAATTATCACTTGGCTTAACTCATTATCATATATTTTTTTATACTGTATAGACTAGCATTTGACCGCTATCTCAGTTGATGGTCAGTGGCGATGTGGTCGAAGATGTTGTCACGCTAGACCTAGAATACTTAATTGACTTTCAAGGACTGCTGCCTAAATACACTATGTATTTTGTGACAGTTTTACAAAATAGAGGGTGGTAGCTAGCCAGGCGGTTACTCAACCAACCACCATGCTGGGAATTTGATAACGGTGTTACCTTCACCGGAAGCTCAAGCCGTTGGTGGGGATCGAACCAGCATCTGTCAGTTTGACAGCCAACGCTCCCACCGCTGAGTTATCGTCGCTTCAACTAATTGACCACATGAAGCAACTTGGATAATATAATATAAAGAAATGGCGAAAGTGTCATTAAGTACTATTATATAAAAATAATATTGTCCTAAAAACATCGTGGCACTTAATAATGCAGGTTGAGCCGGTAATCACTCAGGTTTTTCGAACAATCGTTATTCTTATTTTAATTTGATTTAAACATATTAAGGAAATAAACAGCTACCCAATAAAACAGTTAGTCGGCTGGTGTTCAGCAGAACCATCCTTGTGCGAACGATGACTATAGACGCGCATTCAACTATGTTAAAAAAACGTGAAGATCACCAGTTCATAATAATATATTAATAACTTTTTTATTATTAATAAATATAAAATTTGATATTCTGCACTGAACTTAATTTGAATTTAAGCTATTAAATGAGAATGATTTACATGTAGTATCTCTGGAGTCGTTTTGCTGTGAACAAAAGAGCCCTCGTTATTAAAATGTTCTCGGATAACCTTTTAAATTTAATTTCTTTTATTGTTGAGAGGCGTATTTAGAAATTTTCCACGATTAATAAATGCTCATGACATGATATTTGGTCCTTTTGATGAAAACAGAACTTGTCAAGTATCATGACAGTTATCCTCCACTGACGCGGGTTGCCCGTTGTTAATAGGTAGGTGACAATGGCCACATTGGGCTCAGAATTTGGAGATCTGTTGTGTTGAAGTTGTTCTATGACAATACTATTTGTGTTGTATCTGACTTGCAGGAAATCGTAATCGTATCGATTTACTTGGTTGGAAGTTTCGTAAGTATTGGACTTGGTTAAAACTAGAGGCACGAATCCAGTCGGGATATCTACTCGACTAATATACGCAAGTCAACCGCAGTTTTCAACTAAAAAGTATATCGATTAAACCATTAGGACAGGTCTTTCATATAATTTTAATATAGATTTTTAATATAAACCTTAATCTTTATTTCTGCGTGGATTAGAGATAAATTACACATACATGTAATTTATTTTGTTCTAGTTGTATTAGGTACTATCAATCAGCATATCCTACAATATTATAAATATGGATGGATGTTTGTTACTCAATCACGCCACAACGGCTGGACGAATTTGGATGAAATTTGGAATGTAGATACTTCAGGCCCCGGAAAAACACCTATGCTACTTTTCATCATCACCATCACCATCATCATGATCATCAATCATCACCACGCGGGTAAAACCGCTGGGCGCAGCTAGTATTATATATATAGAATATTTAAAATACAAAACAACGAGGTATGATTTGAAGTCGATGATGTCAAATTCTAAATGGCCTGTAACAATGAAAGTATCCAGTGATAAGGTGGTTGGTAAAGCTCTTGTATGAATTGCCTGATGAGCGTGGATGAAGCGGAGGAAGTGTGTCAGGGTAGTAGCAGTTGGACAGATGTGACTCCTCCTACCCGTACGAGAAAAACTCGTGAATATATGCATATATAGGTATTATATTTCACTGATTACCTAGACTGGGTAGGGACCTGTGCCTGGATCAGAAATGACTTGTATCACACTCATCGTATTGCAAAGGAATATATATAATACTAGCTGCACCCCGCGGTTTTACCCCCGTGGTGATGATTGATGATGTAGATGATGATGAAAAGAAGCCTGTTAAAGTTGAAGTGTTAATCCAGGATCCAAACTATCTCCATACTAAATTTGATCGAAATTGGTGTAGCCGTTTGAGCGTGAAGAGTTAACAAACATACACACATACTTTCGCATTTAAAATATTAGTAGGATTGAAATAACTCACATACCGTCTATAGAACGGTGTGTCACAGTTGTACTAGATAAATGGGAGTTCGTCCTGAGTTCAATTGTTTCACGCTGCGATACGACAGCGATAGGGATTCCCTGTTCGGCCACTAACTCCTAAAATATTACTACATACAAATACCACTATTAATTTTAAATTAAGAATAAAAAGAAATGGCGTTCAAGTACAATAGCAGAGGCTTGGTTTCAAAGCTTCCATGCCAAAGTATCATTCATCATGTTATCATTCTTACAATATGCTAAATATGCGGTTATCATTTTTTTCTACCCTTAAACTCGCATTGAACACGAAAACTATCCACGCAATCATTGCAGCTCTATTTCGAATGACCCACTTTTTTCTTCAAAATACATGTAGATATGTAGACAGTAGAGAAGGTTGCATCAGTTACATAAAAAAAAAATTCATTCAATTTGGCATCATTATCTTGTGAATGTCAATATTAATAATTAAATTATTTTCTAACGCCGAGTTCTAAAATAAATTGAGCCCCAATAAGTAGAAACAGTGAAAAATATCAAGTGTTTACAATGCTTTCACATTACGGTAGACATTCATTTAACATGTTGTACATTAATGTAGTTAGTAGGCAGAGATGGCGCATTCCAAGCATCACCGAATATTGTGCATTAAATATAACATTAATAGCAGCTGTAAAGACACAAGCTGTTTGAATTAAAAAGGTTTCCGCCTTTTGAATTTAAACAACTTGTATCGCGGGGACCAACAACCCACTGAATCTAAAAGAAAAGTTTAAAGGCCATTTTGAGATTAGACCAACTAACCTCAAAATGCTGCTCTCTCAATGATTCAGCATTGCTATTCAATGTAGTATTACAATGGTAAACTTTACTGATACCGGAGATATAAATATTTTTTTAAAAAAGACGACTCGGGGACTTTCGCGGTAAAGCTATTGCACAGCATTTTTTATCAACTTATGCAATTAATATATTAATAATTTATGCAGTAACGCCGATACAACCAATGCCACCTGGAGGCGAGTTGCTGAACTAAACAGACAAGCGTG
Source organism: Apeira syringaria (assembly GCA_934044485.1). NCBI lineage: Eukaryota > Metazoa > Arthropoda > Insecta > Lepidoptera > Geometridae > Apeira > Apeira syringaria. Next base: position 20,900,862 of record OW203660.1, on the reverse strand, counting down.
ATATTTCAAAAGAGTCATTAAAAGTTCTGCTATTCATCGATAGATGGCAAAACTAAAAAGTATCACCGCTGTGCCGGTCGGAGTGGGGGTGTTAGGGTATTTTCGTTACGGAATTTCTGGATTCGGTCTCCACGCTCAAGGCCCGCGATAGAAGCTATGCAATAGCTTAAAAAGTTTTTCTTTAAGATAAACTCGATTGTTTGAAGCTTTGTAACTGAATAGTGCTAGTACTGTGACGTAGGCTTCACGATGACGTAGGTACATGTTTCAGCGGCGGGCGCTGATATGATATATTGTTCTTACACAATGTGTGCTTCTGATAACGTTGTGTTGGAAATAAAGAGGAAATTGGATGGGTTTGACACCGCCTGTCTGTCACACACAAATTGTCTATTTACTATTCTAGTCAATAATAATGTATTAGACAATGTTAAGTTCATTTAGGGCGGCCACAGACGTTCAGTTTCCTGATCAGAAATTCAGAATAGGAAATCTGAATCTACTACTTTCATACAAAATGTTCAATAAAGCGCACATGTTCTTATTTTTTATGACCGGAAAAAATGTAACGTTGTACAAAATACGTAGTATAAATTCGTAATACAAAAAACGGGACGTTTGCGGTAGTCTTACAGAATTCCGAATCTGAATTCTTGATTAGGAAACTGAACGTCTGCGGCCGGCCTTATATTAGAGAAACATATGTTCTTATTTTTTATGACCGGAAAAAATGTAACGTTGTACAAAATACGTAGTATAAAATTCGTAATACAAAAAACCGGACGTTTGCGGTAGTCTTACAGAATTCCGAATCTGAATTCCTGATCAGGAAACTGAACGTCTGCGGCCGGCCTTATATTCGAGAAAAATAATTTGTAATTCAATGATAATTAATTTTATGTATAAATGAGACCGACCAAGCCAACCCTTCCAAGAATTTGGCGTGACGTTGTCTGGCAAAAAAATCTTTTCAGCGATAATGCCGCCCTGTGTACCTACATAGTCATTTAGCCGTTTCAAGTTATTATTCCTTAATAATTACACTAGTAAATGTGAGTTAATTATTATATATTTCATTATGTATTACTAATTAAGAAACATTGTCATTGAAATGTCATCCATAGCCCATGTCACATTTTCATAGTGTGAGCTGCTCAATTCTTATTTGAACCGGCTCTGTGCTGAGCTGAGCGAAGTTAAACATCTCCAATAAGCACACGATCGAATAAAATTAGGTCATCTGGTAGAAACATAATAAAAGCAATATGCAAGTATATACTCGGGGCATATACTTGCATATTGTATACGTTTAGGCTCACCGATTTAGGATAAAGGCGAGCGCAGTGGGGCGGCCCTTCGCGGTTGACTGCCCCGTGCTAATTATAAACAGCCTCTTTGCGGTAGACTGATGGCCGCCTCTACTATATTATATAATATTATTATTACCGTGCTTGGGGAAATTAGCTGTGCTTTCGTTATTCACCTTTGTAAAACTGTCACGGAACACAATGTGTTCAGGCAGCTTTTCTTGCGATCTAGTAATGATTTTAGGACTAGACTGATTACACCCGGGTGTAACTGGGTGGTTGAAGGTGTAACTGATTACACCTTCCTTTGTCACTGATCAAGTATCAGTGACAAAGGAAGGTGTAATCAGTCTAGTCCTAAAATCATTACTAGTGAGTGGTCAAACACTGAATCTATAAACGATAAAAGAAAGTTTAAGGAGTATTAAAATAAAAAATAAACTAAACAATATATCTACTTGAGAATGGGTGCAGAGATTTAGTTTCTCATTATAAATTGATAAATGATTTTTATTAAAACTTTACAGACATGATAACGAAATAGTTACACTTAGTTGGTTATTGAATTCTGAGTACCCAGTGTTATTATATCCTGGGGATCATAGTTTCATATCATATCAAACTACCTGCGCCCCGCGGGTTCAACCACGGTGAAATGGTACGTGATATCGGTTTTTGTGTCTGCTCGTCAACAACTTATTTGTTATTAAACCTGACGTGGTTTTGACACATTATGAATGTATAAATCTTCTCTTAATTAACAACGCATATTTTTTATGTCTATGTCATTCACAATATACTTAGTAAAGTAATAGAGTTTTATTATGTTTATTTTAACAAGGATTCTGTAGTCGAGACACGACTTCAAAGCCTGCAGCAACGACGTAGAGTTGCTTATCGGTTTTTTACCGGATACATTTCGGGGAGTGTGCTCTGGAGTTACATAACTTGGTACCTCCTTCCCCATTCCATCAAAAAACGACCAGACGGACTGCAATGCGACATCCATACATGGTAGACGTTCCACCCTGTCGCACCAAGCGTTTTGCTTCCACATTTATAGTGCGTACAGCTAACGAGTGGAACTCATTGCCTAAGTCTGTGTTTCCACATAAATACAATCTGGGCATCTTCAAGTCACGAGTGAACAGGTATCTTCTAGGCAGGCGTGAGTCATCGTAGACCGCATCATCACTTAACATCAGGTGAGACAGTGGTCAAACGCCTGCCTATTGTGAATAAAAAAAAAATGTATGACTCCTCAGTAACGTTTGTGACCTAATACAAGCGGCAATCTTACAAGATACACAGCATAATAAAAAATTCTAATCAAAAGCCCACAAAAAATCTTCAACTGAACAAAGCGTTTATTTCTAACATTTATAAGAAATCACTCTCTTTCGCTACTCAGCCGTCGTTTTTCTCATTTCGTTGAGTTGATAAAAAGTTTTTCGCAATGACTCTTTAATAATAGAACGCGATTTTTTAATTGAACTCTTATAAAGTTATTCTTTTTTCTTTGACTTTCAGTCGCTTAATTTCTTTTTCGTATTTCGCAACGCAGAGACACTATGTGACTATGGGAAGATGCAGATGAAGTCTTTCCTAAAAACCTTTGTTTATACGAATATTTATAGGAAAGACTTACGATAATATAGAGACAGGATTAACACAACGACCAAAGTAATAAACAATAATATTTGTTCTTATACTATAAAGTGCATTCTTCTTCTCTCAGCCATGTGCGTCCACTGCAGGACATATGCCTCCCCCATATAGGGGGGATTTGGCAATACTCGCCACGCTCGGCAGGCGGGTTGGCGAGCGCAGTATGATTTCCAATCCTCAGAAGGCGCTGCTGCCCACCTTCTGGTATGTGCTCCCTTAGCCGACTCTTACGGCACCCGCGGGAAGAGATGGGGGAGTACTATTCTAGGCCGGTACCACCACGGCCATAAAGTGCATTGGTAGGTACAGCAATATTCCAAGCGTTGGCATAAATGTTTGTGAAATTTAGGCTTTAATGAATGATTTAAACAATAGTTGCAGCCACATATGCTCGTAATCGTTATTTCTATAATTGACTTGGTGCCTGTAGATTTCTTGAGAAAAGTCAAAGTCAAAATTAAAGTCAACATTATTTATTTGCCTGAACGTGGGCATGATAAATTTAATATATGAAACAATTATAGCTCTCCACTTTCTACCAAACTGGCACGCAAATTAAACTAATATAATTAATATTTTAACAAATAATAATATGGGACAACATTCACACAAGGTCTTCAGGTCCCAAACTAGGCAGAGCCTGTACTATGGTTACCTGATGACTGATATATATACTTAAATACATACTTATATATATATATATATATATATATATATATATATATATATATATATACTTATATACATATACACACCCAGACACAGGTCAAACAGACATGTTCATGCACACAAATGTTTGACCTGTCCGGGAATCGATACCGGGACCAGCGGCTCAGAAGGCAGAAGGCTACCAACTGCGCCAACCGGCCAGTCTAATTAATATTTTAACAAATGTAGGACTTCTAGACAACACTTTTTGAATACATCATATAAAACAGTTATTATTTGAACAACTCAAACAAATTTATCATTTAAATATTCTTTGATGGTTTAATAGCATTTGGTAACTAAAGAATTATACAGGCCCCGCTTAAACATAACGACGCACTTTGATTCCAGTATCATCTTTGGTAGATGATTGTACAACCTGGGGGCCATAGCTAACACACTGTTGTGTAGAACGGAGATATTAGATCAATGGATAACGATAGCTATATAACGATAGAGGCTATATTATAGCCTCGTGTATTCGTTAGTTAAATCAGCTGGCGGGCGAAGGCTACTCTTTTTTAATACAGTGTAGAACTAGCGTTTGACTATCTCAACTCATGTTGGAGCTAGCCAGGCAGGCACTCGAAAGTACCACCGTGTTGGGAATTTGATAACGGTGCTACCTTCACCGAAAGCTCAAGCCGTTGGTGGATATCGAGCCAGCGTCCGTCAGTTTGACAACCAACGATCCCACCGCTGAGCTATCATCGCTACATGAGCTTTCAGTGAAGGTAACACCGTTGTGAAAGCTCAAGCCGTTGGTGGGTATCGAGCCAGCGTCCGTCAGTTTGACAACCAACGATCCCACCGCTGAGCTATCATCGCTACATGAGCTTTCAGTGAAGGTAACACCGTTGTGAAAGCTCAAGCCGTTGGTGGGTATCGAGCCAGCGTCCGTCAGTTTGACAACCAACGATCCCACCGCTGAGCTATCATCGCTACATGAGCTTTCAGTGAAGGTAACACCGTTGTGAAAGCTCAAGCCGTTGGTGGGTATCGAGCCAGCGTCCGTCAGTTTGACAACCAACGATCCCACCGCTTAGCTATCATCGCTACATGAGCTTTCAGTGAAGGTAACACCGTTGTGAAAGCTCAAGCCGTTGGTGGGTATCGAGCCAGCGTCCGTCAGTTTGACAACCAACGATCCCACCGCTGAGCTATCATCGCTACATGAGCTTTCAGTGAAGGTAACACCGTTGTGAAAGCTCAAGCCGTTGGTGGGTATCGAGCCAGCGTCAGTCAGTTTGACAACCAACGATCCCACCGCTGAGCTATCATCGCTACATGAGCTTTCAGTGAAGGTAACACCGTTGTGAAAGCTCAAGCCGTTGGTGGGTATCGAGCCAGCGTCCGTCAGTTTGACAACCAACGATCCCACCGCTGAGCTATCATCGCTACATGAGCTTTCAGTGAAGGTAACACCGTTGTGAAAGCTCAAGCCGTTGGTGGGTATCGAGCCAGCGTCCGTCAGTTTGACAACCAACGATCCCACCGCTGAGCTATCATCGCTACATGAGCTTTCAGTGAAGGTAACACCGTTGTGAAAGCTCAAGCCGTTGGTGGGTATCGAGCCAGCGTCCGTCAGTTTGACAACCAACGCTCCCACCGCTGAGCTATCATCGCTTAATTGCTTCATAGATACTCGAAGAAATGCTGTAAAATATAATTACATAAGATACAAAAAGTATTACTAGAATATTTAACCGACTTCCAAAATTAAAAACAACTTGCCAAATTATATCATCCACCTTACGATTGAAAATCGTTCGATAACAAAAAGGTTAATTTTCGTGTGCAATAATATTCTGACAGTTCAGTTTTCAACCTCATCGCTATTGCGATTACATAAAAACTTTAGTCAAAACCGGTACACCATTTACATGCCTAAAATAAATAAAAAACATCAAGCGTTCGTTCAATAAAGCATAATCGAATCAGCGGCTGAGTGCACACAACCTTTTGTTAGCTCGATGCAAACTATTTTGGAACAAATTGAGTACTCTGAAACAGTGCTACGAAATTGTAGACATGTCGGATCCAAAATAAATCCTGTATGGTTTTTTTAACAGTATATAGGTCTAGTTTGAAATGGCATTAATAATAAGGCCTCATTTTCGGAAATAATATATTCTTCATTAGTACAAAAATCACCATGAAGAATATTTCGATTTGCTAAACTAGTAATAATATTGGTAATCAAAAGTTTATTGACTTCTATTAATGTTTATTCATTTTTATTATTTATTTATATCAAATTATATATCCATTTGTAGCAGTGGTAAGGTTTGGCACTATCAATTATTATAAATATCTATGTACATATTTACGTCATGATATTATAATAATTGTCATGATTATAATATAGCTATATTATTAAATAGGTTTTTTTTTTTTTACTGTTATATGTTTGCTTTTGACAACTGTCTCACCTGATGTTAAGTGATGACGTTGTCTAGGATTTAGCACGTAAACCTAGAAGGTACCTATTCACTCGCGACTTGAAGACTCCAGGATTGTACATATCGGGAAACACAGACTCGGGCAACGAGTTCCATTCCTTGGCAGTTCGCATTAAGAAAGTGGAAGCAAAACGCTTCGTGCGTATAGGTGGTATATCTAGAATTGCCGTACGTCGAGTCGACCGATGATAGAAAGGTGATGGTGGAATCAGATTATGATATCATTTCTCTTAAAGGTTTCAGTTTTCCTATTTCAGTCTAAATGGAAACTAGAAATAAGTTTTGAGCTAAGCTGATATTCTAACTTGAATATAGATTTCACACTGGATGAAACAAAAGACTGTGCAGACAAAAACAAAACAGCCTTCCAAGATTGCAACGTGCAAATAACAATTCAAACAGATATAACCAACCGTCGAGAACGAGAGTAAACCAGTTGATTTAAAAATAGAAAAAAAGCAACGTTCATTGAGAACACTAATGGAATACACGGCCCAGTGCACACGGCCCTTTGTCCGGACTATAATTCGATGGCTATTTGTGGAATGAAGAGAGAACCGAGAATCAAAAGAGTCAGTAGCTTATGAGAATTTACTTCAGCGGCATAGTAACAATCATTCTTATATAGTATTCTAGAACACATTACTTTTTGACCGACTTCAAAAAAGGAGGCGGTTCTGAATTTGACTGTATTTTTTAAAATATTTGTTACCTCAGAACTTTCAACTGGGTGAACTGATTTGATGATTCTTTTTCATTAGGAAGCCATTGCTTCCCATGTGGTCCCATTAAATTTCATCAAAATCGGTCAAGGGGTTTTTGAGTTACACTCCAATAACTGAAAAGTGTTATGTCTATCTGGATGACTTCCTTGTTGAGGATGAATGACACTTAATCTCGTGAGTAGCAATGGTCACTAAAACGGGTTAAAATAAAATTTATCAAAAAATGGAACCGACATCAACAGTAAAAAGACAAAAAAATTGACTGCAACAAGTTATTTCACACTTTTGAATATTGAAGTCGGTTCCATTTTTTGGTACATTTTTTTACTTTTGTTGCGTATGTAGTGCGAATTACTACTGTCACGAACGCGTCTTATTTTTTTTAAAACTGTGTAGATCTAGCGTTTGACCACTATCTCACTTGATGGTCAATGACGATGTGGTCGAAGATGTTATCACGCTAGATCTAGAATGCTCACTGGCTCTCCAGGACTGCTGCCTGAACACACTATGTGCTTAGTGACAACTTTAGGGTGGTAGCTAGCCAAGCGGGTATTCGAAAGTACCCTACCACCATGCTGGGAATTTAATAACGGTGTTACCTTCAGCGGAAGCTCAAGCTGTTGTTGGGGATCGAACCAGTCTCCGTCAGTTTAACAGGCGACGCTCCCCCCGCTGAGCTATCATCGCTTCAAAGTCACTAAAAACTAGATATTGATCACGACAGAAGCTTATGACAAATCAGAAATTCTCAAACGCGTTAATTTGCAAAACTATTTTGCATTTCACAAGAACCACAGCTCGTTCTTATCGGACAGATAACGAGTAACTATTGTTATTATACCGAATACTAAACTTAAAGCCATTATCTTATCTCTAAAATTGCACAGGCCAATAGTTCCATTCCAAAGATAACACTAAAATAATGGTGTTACACTAAGTAGCGGATGTGACGTCATGCCTTCACGGTATTATGCGTAAAATTCCAAAAAGTGTGACGCCATTGCTCAGAGGACATGACACGGCGACACGGGTGGTGGATAGGTACTCTCCACTCCACTCTCCCTCCGACTCAATGGCCCTACGTGCCGGGGAGCGGCTGAAGGACTGAGCTAAGCCGCTCCGTCTGCCGTTGGTCCGGTTGATGGCACCGGACCTTAAGCCGGGGCGGGATGGAAAGTACTTCCCCATCTCTCCCCGACAGGCTGCGTCTGCTCGCCGGGGTGGTTTGGTCGGTAGGGGCCCGGCTTCTCTGGGTTGGAATGTCCATTAAACTGAGTCCGACAGACGCCGTCTGTGTCCCATATGACAGGCGGAAGTACGTAAAAAGGATTAACCTCGATAAAAAAAAAAAAGGCGCCTAATATCAGAGTTTACTAACTGCCCGCAGATCTATGATGTTATTGTTGTTCTGACAACTACGTAGGTAAACCGACAGTGGCATGTGCCCTGTGAATCACAAAAATGCCAAGTAGGTCTACTTGTAACTTTTTATGAACCGTTAAATTTGCCTGCTAGCAGTCAAACAAGAAGTTGAAACCTTGTTAGGTGGTGGACGATGGTGCGAAATCGCGCCTAAAATCTATGAAAAAGGTCCTTAGCAACGTTGCTTTGGACACAGCGTAAAAGTGAGTAGATTGGGTGAGACTGTAGTACGAATGTATGGAACGGTTAGTTTCAAGCCGTAAACTAAATCGCAATAAAAGACGCTGGTAGGCCTCCAGGTCTCCAATCTTTAGCGGTTATCCATCCATGTCGTAACTAGCACAGTATGTTGCTAAGCCCAATTGATTGCTAAGGAGCGATGAAAGCGTCAGCTGTCAAACGGACGGACGCCGGTTCAATCCCCACCAACGGTTTGAGGTGAAGGTAACACCGTAATCAAATTTCCAGCACGGTGGTAGGGTACTTTTGAGTAATCGCCCGGCTACCAACTTCAAGTTTGAAAAACTGTCACCAAACACACAGTGTGTTCAGGCAGCAGTCTTCGAGAGCAGTCAGCATTCTAGGTCTAGCGTGATAACATCTTCAGCCAGGTCGTCACTGACCATCGAGTCAGTGGTCAAACGCCAAATCTATACTATACTAAGGTGCTATTGAGAGTGCTTCAAACTCTCCGATTACTTCTGGCTATAGATGCTATCTAGAATTCTAAGTCGAAAGGTTTTTCTCGTGTGGAGGCCCCAGACAGGTACCGTGGGACGTCTACCGACTATACCGGAAGACAAGTTTGACAGACCATCTGATCAAGATCGCAGGATAAACTAAATACGAACCACTTCGCACCCGTCCTTGTGAAGATCGATTGGGAAGGCATATGTACAGCAGTCTTATAGTCTTATAACTGAGAATACGAATTTCTTACTAACTTGTAGTGTGTCACCCGCGTGGTGATGATTAATGATGATTATGGTGATGATGAAAAGTAGCATGTGTTATTCCCGGATCTGAAGTATCTACACATCAAATTTCACCCAAGCCCGTTATACCCACGTGATAATGAAAAACAGTGATGATGGTGATGATGAAAATAAGCCTATGTGTTAATGCACTATCTGTGTTCCAAAATTAATCAAAACCTGTTCAGTAGTTTTTGCGTGAAAGAGTAACAAACATACATCCATACACACAAACTTACGCATTTATTATATTACTAGTAGCGCCTCACGGTTTCACCCGCGTGGATTACGGTTTTCCCGTTACCTCAATTATCCCACGGGACTATACTATTTCCGGGATAAAAGTAACCTATGTATTAATCTATTGCTTAAACTATCTCCATACCAAATTTCATCGAAATCAGTCTAGCAGTTTGAGCGTGAAAAAGTAACAAACATACACACAAAATTTCGCATTTATAATATTATTAGATACTAGGATATTAGCTACACTTTGTAGGCCACGTGAGTGATGCTGTGCAGGTCAGCTAGTGTAGTTATACAGCTGACTCTACTCAATGTATGTCGGTACACTTTAACTATACAAATAAACGATCTATGCTATTGTTGCGGTCTGCGGTTAAAGGGTAAGCAAATAGTTTGGACATGTTCATTCAAGCAAAGTTATGTTATAGTTAATTAATTTTGCGGTTTCTAAAATTAATGAAGCATTTTGCTAATAGCTCAACCATATTAAGAACAAATAATAATTAAATTTATATTATATAACACTGAAACACCACAATTGACTTTGAGCCGCGGCAATTCGGTTAAGGACGCTCTTTTCATTTTGATTTTTCTTTGAGCAAAAATCAAGTATGTTTACTACTCAGTCTACAACTTTTGTTGCATTCATATGCAAGAGTCATAATGCAAAAGTATATTTTTACTGTGTGTTTGCTAATTATGCATATTACGTAGTATCGTGACCTAGTGCGTGTATTGCACGCACAAGGGGATGGACCCAGATTACAAACTTATCAAAACGTGTCCAGAGGCCTATTTGATAAAACAATTATTCGTAGTAAGCCAAAAAATGCCAGTCTTGTAGATACAAAATTGAGTTTATAACACACATATAGATATAACTGACTGACTTGTTAGTTTAGTACGATTGTCCCTTTAAGAAATAGGCTCCATGCATCCTTGATCATTTATTTTAGGTAGTTACGCGAGTCATTTACTAATAGCGCGGTGCACCTCGAGTGTTCGAATTAGATCAGCCACGTACTATATGGGTTGTGCTTGAAAATTTGGCATAACTAGAGTTAGAGTTTATAGGCAAAAATACTCTTAAATATCTATCGGTATGCAGTTAACCCATCGACGATTGCTCGAGGGAGCAATTTTTTTTTTTTTTTTTTTTTTTTTACATATTATAAGTTTGCGTTTGACAACTGTCTCACCTGATGTTAAGTGATGACGTTGTCTAGGATTTAGCACGCAAACCTGGAAGGTACCTATTCACTCGCGACTTGAAGACTCCAGGATTGTACATATCGGGAAACACAGACTCGGGCAACGAGTTCCATTCCTTGGCAGTACGCATTAAGAAAGTGGAAGCATAACGCTTCGTGCGTATAGGTGGTATATCTACCATATAGCGATGGCGAATTGCCGTACGTCGAGTCGACCGATGATAGAAAGGGGATGGTGGAATCAGATTGTGTAATTCCAGTGCACATTCTCCGAAATGCACCCGATAGAAAACCGATAGGCTTGCTCCTCTACGCCGGTGTTCAAGGCTCTGAAGCCTATTTGAGAAGCCGAACATAGCGATATCAACTTTACGGTGCAACTAGTGCAGTTTAGAATACACGCCCGATGTATATTTCATACTGCTCCCGTCAAGATCAAATTCGTAGAGCTCTTGCAATTGCACTAATATTTATTTTGTGACGTATTTCTGTTCAGCTCAGTACGCAATTAGCGTCTGATGTGGTAGTGCACGCCATCAATTTCTCGAAACAATTGCACATCAGTATGAACTACTCTGCGTTCGCGAACAATTAATTTGGTGGAAATTCTTTATTGGAAATTTATCATGAGCATTATTCTCGATGTCAGCGAATTAAGGCCTATAGGTCACAAATCTTTACAATACGAGCTAACAGTGCACTCGTAAGGTAAGTAGTAAGTACTTTTGCGCATGAGTAACTTTTGCGCATGAGTAACTTTTGCGCGAATTTTATATTCTTTATAAAGCATTTGGGAACGGTCCATAGTTTAGTTTCAGTAATTTGCGGTAAGATTGCCATTTCCTTGGGTCAAAGGGATGATAGGAAGGGGATAATGAGCTGTAAATAAATCGATCGACATTTTAAATTCAAACTCAAATTCATTTATTACGTAATGGATAATAAAAGATAATTCCTTGATCGCATAAAAAACAATTCAGCAAGTTATTTACCTCGACATTTCGACCGAGTTGCATTGGTCGTGGTCATGGGAATACTAGAGACTGTAGGTGACAATATCGGCAAGAGTCTTCAATCAAATATACTATAGATATTTTTTCACCATCGCCAGTGTTTACTTATACAGAGTTATACCTCTCTAGATTATATAAAATTAATCCACAAGCGGCTGTTGTTTCATTTTAATAATTAACCTTACCACCCTAGCAATAGCGTTGTATAACATTTGAGACAGTTTTTCAGCTATTACTTTTTGGATTCCCACTTCGGCATCGCAATACGTCACACGATTGGCGTGGTCACACGCGACTGAGAGCAAAACAAGGCATAATAATATGCCTTGTTTTGATGGTGCCATTTTTGAGCGGGCGATCGGCTATCTACCCTATTTCATATCTCTGGCAAGAGCGCGTAATATCTCTACCCGCTCTTGATCTTGTTAATTTAGTACCGTACTTAGACGAGGCCATATATCTTCTGATCTAAACAATCTTTTCTGAAGATCATTCCTATTTATTCTGACGGTCGCCGTGGCTCAGTAGTCAGTGGCTTGACTTCTGGTCCACGGGGACCCGGGTTCGAATCCCGGCAGTGGCAAATGTATGCGATGAGTGTAGGTGTTTGTTCCGGGTCTTGAATGTTTGCGTGCTGTGATTGTGTGTGTCCATGCCTACCGCGACACAGGGTATTGATGTGAAAAAATATTAAGTCAAGCGGGAGTAAACGCTATCTTTAAACGGTCTAACGTGTCATGCTCCATTCACAGATATTACTTTGATGATTCCAGTAGACAACGAATGAAATAAACTAGCAAATCAACAATGTACGGTGAGATCAAAGCGATAATTTTAACTGAAGTTACCGTATGACCTTCGTATACATAATAAATTCATTGTTGGTCTACTGCTGAAGTGCAGTCAATTCAGCGGCACAATTGAACCCAGATGGTCAGCTTGGTAGGTCACTGCGTGCAGATTATTACTACATATACATACATACAAAGGTAGGGTGTGGTGTAAGTTATCAACGTATCGAGATATACTTTATATCGAAATGAAGCGAGACTTGTGCGAGTGAGAGCGAAAGATACAAGTATAAGTAGAAAAAAGAGATGGAATGATTTTAAAATGGCGGGCTGAATTTGTGTAATGTTAAGATAGTTAAAGATGTGTGTAAAATAAATATATAGTTGAATTTTTTTTTTTAATATGTGACAAAATTCACACAAGATCTTCAAGTCCCAAACTAGGCAGAGCTTGTACTATGGTAACCTGATGACTGATATATACTTATATATTTACTTACATACATATACACACCCAGACACAGGTCAAATAGACATGTTCATACACACAAATGTTTGACCTGTCCAGGAATTGAACTGGGACTCAGAAGGCAGAGTGTTACCAACTGAGTCAACCGGCCAGTCCATTCGAAGTCAGAAGTGTTTTGAAAGCTTTGTGTACGCTCTCCAACTATATAGATTCAGATTAAAGATTTAATCTATCTTTAGGCTTAACACTGAGGCTCTAAGATCAGTAAAGTATAAGAAAAATAGTCATTATATGCAAAAATACCTTCCCTTAATTATTTGACGCTTTAATGAGCTAGTGTGAAAAAATATTGATACGTATGATATATTTTAATGTTTTTTTATGTTAAATAAATGCCTTTGTTAAACTGATGCATCGCACATAAAAATTGATTTGCGGAGATTAGGTCAATAAAGCCTCTCTGTAAGGCAAAATCGATATCAAACTGATCAAAACCACATTCACCTAATATGAATGACCCAATTAAAGATGGTAAAGCGGACTCCATTATGTCGCGGAGTAACTCATTGTAGTAATAGGTCGTTTTGCAGAATTATAGTAAATTTTAGCTAGGACGCATGATTAACAGAATTAGGGCCATTCTCAAATTTTATTGTAATCTGCCTGAATATCTGAATCTATTAAACAAAATCTTTTGGATTTTATAATCGCCACCGCCTATATATCGTACCGACTACCACAGGTTCCAGCGAATCGGCCAAGGTTAATCCACACATGCTTTGCACCATACAAATAAACCATAAGTGTTGATCGATGAACCGTACTACATAACAACCACACTTACTACCAATGTATTTTTAACACGTTCGCGGCAGGAATGGACACACACAATCACAATACAAAAAAATCGACTCTGCCAGGATTCGACCACAGAGCACCGGGGACCAGAAGTCATGTGACTAACCACTAAGCCACGGCAACCGTCATAATAAACAAACAAACCAACGCTTTTACGCTCTGATCCCTGCACTAGAATTCCCTGTATCGTGTGAGGCATATACACACAGAACCCCTTAATATAATCATATAAGCTCATCACAGATATATTAGACCGTACCGGGAATCAAACCCAGTGGCCATCAGAGGCCAGGTCACTGACTACGGGACCATAGTTACTCCGCCGAGGTCACCATCAAATATAAAACATATATTTTTTTTATCACACTGACACTACGATTCCCTGTATCGCGGGAGGCATGGACACACACAAACACCCAAGACCCGGGACAAACATCTACACTCATCGCACAAATGGTTGCCCCTGCTTGGATTCGAACCCAGGATCCCGGAGACACAGAATTTATGTCAATGACACAAATCACTGCGCCACGGCGACCGTCGATGGACGGTTGCACTATTATGATGGAAGTGATTTCTTTCACCATTATTCCAATTAGACTTTAACTTACCAACTACTGCAAAACTAAGCCAAATTCTACCGGCACAAGACAGTCCAGTCGGTGCACCATTATTTCGTCACTATATTAGTATTTCTTTCCGGATAAAACCGCAACCACAAAATAGAGAAGTGCACATTGCAACACCCTGTCACAGACTGACAGCCAAATCTACCTGAACTAATCGCTAAAAATATTTTGATGGATATTTCAAAAACTGTCAAGGAGACCGACCCCCTGCCGCCCTTGTGATCATTCAAATCGCCTTAATAACACTTTAAAATTAATTTGAATTGTATTTTAAGCAACTTAGAGCTTACTTTTCATTGACTGTTGTTTTTTTCTGGTTAACTGATAGTGTCACGTTCCTCCTTGCGTAAGTCAAATACGATTTACATCCTTATTTCAATGGGATAAAGTAAAATTTGTATAGTATTTATGAGGAATGTGGTCGTTTAGAGAAATGCTTACCTGTGCCGCAGATAAGGCTAATCGGTTATGTTTTGTTTGACTACGAGATGACGTAAACGATCGTTTGTTACCTTAGCCTTGTTAAATCTGTGGGCGGACACTTTCGACTTCGGGTTGCAAGGTCTTTAAAGGCGCTTAGTGCTGCCAAACGGGAAATCAATCCAAATAATCAATTATATCCAAAGATACAGAGAACTTGTTCGTTTTTAGATATCAAAAAATGATTGATTATTGAATCATAATCAATCATTTTTTATTTGCAAGAATGCAGTACATTATGATGTTAGGTTAATATTTATAAGTGTTGTGTATTCAGCTTGCACGCAGTCTTGCATTATAATATATTATATTGTCATTAAGTCGTTTACAATTTTAATATTACTTATTATTCTGGGCGCGCTGCCAACTGGTAGCGGGTTAGAGCATTTGAGTTATCTATAGGCTGGCAATAGCTCGTTGATTGATCAAATGTTTTTGTAGTAACTGTATGTAATGTATTTAATTTAAAGTAATGTATTTAATTAGTTAATAGTATTTTATTTTAATAAAGGCATCAGCCCATTAAAAAATAAATATTTTGTCTTTTCAAAATTTGCTTAACACATTCTTATATCTCTTGCCATTTAGTAGTTTTATGTGATTTGGTAATGTTTTAAATTTAAATATTTTATATATATATATATTTCTTTTCTACACGGGGGTTAATAGAGTATGTTGAAGATTCGTTGTCTTTTTCTTACTGCTTGTTAGGATTGTTAATTTTAATAACTTCGATTTTTTTTTGAGTATTCGTTATGGCGAATTCAAGCGCCTTAAGGTTACAGCGCCCTTAAATTTATCACAGCAAAAACTTTGGATTATGTCATTGGAAACCGATAAGGCTGATTTTAGAGCAGTTTTTAGGTCTCTCTTTGTTAAGAACTAGAAAGAATGACAGATACGAAGGTACAGTTTTTATGGTGAGCATAAAAATAAAACCCGCAACGGAATTGAGTAGCGAGTTTTTAGGGTTCCGCCGTACGTCATTAAGATCATCATGTAAGTTTCACGAGCACCTTGCAGTTTTAATCCGTTTCATTTTAAAAGGTCTCACAATACGGTTTTAGAATGTTTGAAAATGTAATGGTCGATTTCAAGATACCTTCAGAGCCTTTAATAATCATAATTGCAATTCATAAGGAATGCAGAAAATGCGTACTCTCATCGAGATTGAGGCATCAAATTCAGCAAAATGATAATGATGATTAGCAAATATATATACTGTAAAAAATATGTAAAATATATTTTGTGGATTTTTTTCCGATTAGCATCATACAAGAGTGTCCCTGGGAATTTTAAATATGGAAGACTTTTTTTATATATCGCACCACCTTTGGAGTGTGGTCTTAGTGAATATGTCACAATGTGAATATCATCATCATCATCTCAGCCATAGGACGTCCACTGCTGGACATAAGCCTCCCCCATTGATTTCCACAAGGACCTGTTGAAAGCGGCTCGCATCTGAATATATTGCATACTATTGATTAGTACCTGTGTAATGTGTACAGAACCCCATAACTAAAAATGTGTAGACATTCGCTTGGCAAGTTTTGGTGTACTATTATGTGAATTATATCCACTGGTTATGGTAAGTATGTTAATTTTATGACCGTCAAATATTTACAAGGTGCATACTTTATGTCAAATTATATTGGCGCCTGTTGTAAATCTTGTTTTGTGATATTAATACTTTACTGTGACCATAACTTTTATTGGCCAATTAGATATAACGGTTTAAAACATATTTGCTTGGAATTTGGTATATTGAAATAAATATTGACAGAACTCACACCCGCCATCAATAATCTACATAATACTTATATCTTCGTTCCTGTTTCCTGACGAATTTTGGTTTGAATTTGTCGATCAACACGAGTGTGAGTGGCCGTATTTGATTTGGAAGTTTGTTAATATACCCATGGCATATATAAATTGATGATTTTCCAAGAAATCATTTGTTTAGTGCGGCGGGAAGGTTAATCCAACTCATACGAGTCTCAGGTGTGATACAATATCGCATTTACTGAGATGGGTCAATTTTATGACTTGGGTGATTTACGTATTTTTTTTTTTAAACCGACTTCAAAAAAGGAGGTGACTCAATTCGACCGTATATATGCTTTTTTATGTGTGTTCGCGGATAACTTCGTCATTTATGAACCGATTTTGATGATTCTTTTTTGTTTGATAGTGTATACTTCCGTGGCAGTTCCATTTAAATTTCATCAAAATCGGATGCGAGGTTAGTTACACTCCAATAACTGAAAAGTGTTTCACTTACCTTGATGATATTATAGTTGCGGTTGAAGACATCGATGCACATACACAATGACAATTGATCCCGTGAGTAGCAAAGGTCACTGAAAAGGGTGAAAAAAATTATTACCAAAAAATGGAACCGGCTTCAACACTCAAAAGTGAGAAATACTTGTCGAAGTCGGTACCATAAGCACAATATTGTGATGATATAGTTACTTTCATCAACTGTCATGGTACCGACTTCAAGAAGTTATTTCTCACTTTTGAGTGTTGAAGTCGGTTCCATTTATTGGTATTTTTTAAAATGTATATGTAATGTAATGTATATCAATTATATTTCTTCTTTTTCTTCATACAGAGGGCCTAATTATATGATGGTAACCGATTGTCGTCATACAATAACAAGCCTATATATAAATAAAACTCTTGAAATCACCTCTCCTTATTTTAAAGTCAACAGTAATTTTCGTAAGTGACGCTCTCATGTTTAAAAGTAAACAATACACCGAATATAAATTTAATTACATAAAAACAAAAAGGGGCGGCATTTTTATCGACGAAAAGTTATGGATATCGATAAATTGTATTTAACAGTTTCCTTTTAAACATAATGTCGCAAATAAGGTGCTGTACGAATGTTGCAATATTATGTTTTTCCACGAAGCGAATTATGCGGTACCAATGCATGACATTATGAATGAGTGACTAAGCTTGGACTATAAAAACTTCCATATTGAATAAAATATGAGCACAACAAACTTATAAAATACGTGTTGCTTCACTAGCGGAAGCGACGAGTCAGCTTTTTTTAGACCGAACTAAATGCTGTTAGCCTTTTTCCATTTTCGGCATTTACATGTTCACCAACAAATAACCAAAGGAATAGATCATAGTTTAGATAGCGCACTTTTTAACCAAACATGTACGCGAACGCGAAACATGTAGTCCATGCGGGTGTAACAGCCGGCCGGAGCAAATATATATACTATAGATTATAATCTGTATAAATAAAAATGAATCCCTATCACAGTCACAGAATCACACGGCTGTACCAATTTCGCTAATTGTTTTTTTGTTGTGTTTGTTATTATCAGGAAAAGGTTCTTATGAAAGAAAAAATAAGAATGTCAGGGGTTGAATTTTACACAAGAAACTTTAGTGCTTTAGTAGCAATGATATTATATGTTTATATGAGGTAAATGTCGCACAAGCGCGCGGAAACTGAGGCGGCAAAATTAAGTCGATTGTAGTAATTTTCATTACGACGCGTATTTCAAGCGCAAGTCTAAACATATAGCTATCCTTTTCTGTATTATTTGTACCGTATTATCTGTCGCAGTAAGCATGTTTATGTCGTAAAGGAACAGAATCTGAGCACCGCGCAGTATGAATATACGTCATATTTAGTAAAACATCATTGTTTAGTAGGGGGTATCAGTGTGAAAAAATAATAATTAGAAAATGAAAAGTCCAAATTGGGTCCTTCTTAGTGCTTTGGACATTATACACTTTTTTGTATTTCTAATTGACAGAATGTGTTTATTATTTTTATTTTAAATATCTACCAATCCGAATTTAATACATAAAGTTACTTTCAGTATATAGTGTTTTATCTGTGTAGTTTGGATAGGACAATGTCTAACGGGTCAGGTAGTAATAACTAAAAAACTGGATTGTTTCACATTCCTTTCTTATCATACAGATTATGATAAAGGCCTTGACTCTTTCAATATTTTTATAATTATGATATTTTGAAAGATAATCCATCACAGCGATTGCGTAACAAGGAACAATTTTAGGAAAACAATGTAGTGTTGTATTCTAAACATTTTTATGATAATAAACTGAAATGTAAATTAAATACAATGTAAGCAAGTCTGCTTACATTTATTTCATTTACATTTACCGAACATAGTCATTTTCGGTACCTCACACCAGTGCAGTACATTTTAGATGAAGAATTTTCACGACTGCTATAATTGTTCACAGCAGGGAAGAGGGTAAGTAGCTATACAGCGAAAGTTAATATGCTATACATTTTAGAAATACTATTTGTAATATTTTAAATCAACACGCATCAGGATTTGTTCCGCCCTCTCTGCCTGTAAACACCCGCGAGCCTCTGGAATGCGATCGGCACCTGGTAAGCCCTTAAAAGCTAACCGATGTTAGCTTTTAAGGGCTTACCAGTAAGTCTGATGCCTGGTACCTTACCAGATGCCGCTAGCTAGGAGTATATGATATATATGCGTTTTTAGAAAATATTGATAAGCTTGAGAAGCAAAACATTATCAAAGTACCAAATGTCATCAAATTTTTAGAAACGTTTGCGTTGTCATTTAATATACCTACAATACATTTGAACAAGAATGTTATATCTTTTTTTTATTATTCATATAGGATATATTAAAAAATATTTTCCCGTACAAAATATATTTATTAGAGAACTATTCAATCATTCCAGTCAATGGATCCGTTAGTTTGATCAACTGGAATGTTTAGTTAATAGTATTTTATTTTAATAAAGGCATCAGCCCATTAAAAAATAAATATTTTGTCTTTTCAAAATTTGCTTAACACATTCTTATATCTCTTGCCATTTAGTAGTTTTATGTGATTTGGTAATGTTTTAAATTTAAATATTTTATATATATATATATTTCTTTTCTACACGGGGGTTAATAGAGTATGTTGAAGATTCGTTGTCTTTTTCTTACTGCTTGTTAGGATTGTTAATTTTAATAACTTCGATTTTTTTTTGAGTATTCGTTATGGCGAATTCAAGCGCCTTAAGGTTACAGCGCCCTTAAATTTATCACAGCAAAAACTTTGGATTATGTCATTGGAAACCGATAAGGCTGATTTTAGAGCAGTTTTTAGGTCTCTCTTTGTTAAGAACTAGAAAGAATGACAGATACGAAGGTACAGTTTTTATGGTGAGCATAAAAATAAAACCCGCAACGGAATTGAGTAGCGAGTTTTTAGGGTTCCGCCGTACGTCATTAAGATCATCATGTAAGTTTCACGAGCACCTTGCAGTTTTAATCCGTTTCATTTTAAAAGGTCTCACAATACGGTTTTAGAATGTTTGAAAATGTAATGGTCGATTTCAAGATACCTTCAGAGCCTTTAATAATCATAATTGCAATTCATAAGGAATGCAGAAAATGCGTACTCTCATCGAGATTGAGGCATCAAATTCAGCAAAATGATAATGATGATTAGCAAATATATATACTGTAAAAAATATGTAAAATATATTTTGTGGATTTTTTTCCGATTAGCATCATACAAGAGTGTCCCTGGGAATTTTAAATATGGAAGACTTTTTTTATATATCGCACCACCTTTGGAGTGTGGTCTTAGTGAATATGTCACAATGTGAATATCATCATCATCATCTCAGCCATAGGACGTCCACTGCTGGACATAAGCCTCCCCCATTGATTTCCACAAGGACCTGTTGAAAGCGGCTCGCATCTGAATATATTGCATACTATTGATTAGTACCTGTGTAATGTGTACAGAACCCCATAACTAAAAATGTGTAGACATTCGCTTGGCAAGTTTTGGTGTACTATTATGTGAATTATATCCACTGGTTATGGTAAGTATGTTAATTTTATGACCGTCAAATATTTACAAGGTGCATACTTTATGTCAAATTATATTGGCGCCTGTTGTAAATCTTGTTTTGTGATATTAATACTTTACTGTGACCATAACTTTTATTGGCCAATTAGATATAACGGTTTAAAACATATTTGCTTGGAATTTGGTATATTGAAATAAATATTGACAGAACTCACACCCGCCATCAATAATCTACATAATACTTATATCTTCGTTCCTGTTTCCTGACGAATTTTGGTTTGAATTTGTCGATCAACACGAGTGTGAGTGGCCGTATTTGATTTGGAAGTTTGTTAATATACCCATGGCATATATAAATTGATGATTTTCCAAGAAATCATTTGTTTAGTGCGGCGGGAAGGTTAATCCAACTCATACGAGTCTCAGGTGTGATACAATATCGCATTTACTGAGATGGGTCAATTTTATGACTTGGGTGATTTACGTTTTTTTTTTTTTAAACCGACTTCAAAAAAGGAGGTGACTCAATTCGACCGTATATATGCTTTTTTATGTGTGTTCGCGGATAACTTCGTCATTTATGAACCGATTTTGATGATTCTTTTTTGTTTGATAGTGTATACTTCCGTGGCAGTTCCATTTAAATTTCATCAAAATCGGATGCGAGGTTAGTTACACTCCAATAACTGAAAAGTGTTTCACTTACCTTGATGATATTATAGTTGCGGTTGAAGACATCGATGCACATACACAATGACAATTGATCCCGTGAGTAGCAAAGGTCACTGAAAAGGGTGAAAAAAATTATTACCAAAAAATGGAACCGGCTTCAACACTCAAAAGTGAGAAATACTTGTCGAAGTCGGTACCATAAGCACAATATTGTGATGATATAGTTACTTTCATCAACTGTCATGGTACCGACTTCAAGAAGTTATTTCTCACTTTTGAGTGTTGAAGTCGGTTCCATTTATTGGTATTTTTTAAAATGTATATGTAATGTAATGTATATCAATTATATTTCTTCTTTTTCTTCATACAGAGGGCCTAATTATATGATGGTAACCGATTGTCGTCATACAATAACAAGCCTATATATAAATAAAACTCTTGAAATCACCTCTCCTTATTTTAAAGTCAACAGTAATTTTCGTAAGTGACGCTCTCATGTTTAAAAGTAAACAATACACCGAATATAAATTTAATTACATAAAAACAAAAAGGGGCGGCATTTTTATCGACGAAAAGTTATGGATATCGATAAATTGTATTTAACAGTTTCCTTTTAAACATAATGTCGCAAATAAGGTGCTGTACGAATGTTGCAATATTATGTTTTTCCACGAAGCGAATTATGCGGTACCAATGCATGACATTATGAATGAGTGACTAAGCTTGGACTATAAAAACTTCCATATTGAATAAAATATGAGCACAACAAACTTATAAAATACGTGTTGCTTCACTAGCGGAAGCGACGAGTCAGCTTTTTTTAGACCGAACTAAATGCTGTTAGCCTTTTTCCATTTTCGGCATTTACATGTTCACCAACAAATAACCAAAGGAATAGATCATAGTTTAGATAGCGCACTTTTTAACCAAACATGTACGCGAACGCGAAACATGTAGTCCATGCGGGTGTAACAGCCGGCCGGAGCAAATATATATACTATAGATTATAATCTGTATAAATAAAAATGAATCCCTATCACAGTCACAGAATCACACGGCTGTACCAATTTCGCTAATTGTTTTTTTGTTGTGTTTGTTATTATCAGGAAAAGGTTCTTATGAAAGAAAAAATAAGAATGTCAGGGGTTGAATTTTACACAAGAAACTTTAGTGCTTTAGTAGCAATGATATTATATGTTTATATGAGGTAAATGTCGCACAAGCGCGCGGAAACTGAGGCGGCAAAATTAAGTCGATTGTAGTAATTTTCATTACGACGCGTATTTCAAGCGCAAGTCTAAACATATAGCTATCCTTTTCTGTATTATTTGTACCGTATTATCTGTCGCAGTAAGCATGTTTATGTCGTAAAGGAACAGAATCTGAGCACCGCGCAGTATGAATATACGTCATATTTAGTAAAACATCATTGTTTAGTAGGGGGTATCAGTGTGAAAAAATAATAATTAGAAAATGAAAAGTCCAAATTGGGTCCTTCTTAGTGCTTTGGACATTATACACTTTTTTGTATTTCTAATTGACAGAATGTGTTTATTATTTTTATTTTAAATATCTACCAATCCGAATTTAATACATAAAGTTACTTTCAGTATATAGTGTTTTATCTGTGTAGTTTGGATAGGACAATGTCTAACGGGTCAGGTAGTAATAACTAAAAAACTGGATTGTTTCACATTCCTTTCTTATCATACAGATTATGATAAAGGCCTTGACTCTTTCAATATTTTTATAATTATGATATTTTGAAAGATAATCCATCACAGCGATTGCGTAACAAGGAACAATTTTAGGAAAACAATGTAGTGTTGTATTCTAAACATTTTTATGATAATAAACTGAAATGTAAATTAAATACAATGTAAGCAAGTCTGCTTACATTTATTTCATTTACATTTACCGAACATAGTCATTTTCGGTACCTCACACCAGTGCAGTACATTTTAGATGAAGAATTTTCACGACTGCTATAATTGTTCACAGCAGGGAAGAGGGTAAGTAGCTATACAGCGAAAGTTAATATGCTATACATTTTAGAAATACTATTTGTAATATTTTAAATCAACACGCATCAGGATTTGTTCCGCCCTCTCTGCCTGTAAACACCCGCGAGCCTCTGGAATGCGATCGGCACCTGGTAAGCCCTTAAAAGCTAACCGATGTTAGCTTTTAAGGGCTTACCAGTAAGTCTGATGCCTGGTACCTTACCAGATGCCGCTAGCTAGGAGTATATGATATATATGCGTTTTTAGAAAATATTGATAAGCTTGAGAAGCAAAACATTATCAAAGTACCAAATGTCATCAAATTTTTAGAAACGTTTGCGTTGTCATTTAATATACCTACAATACATTTGAACAAGAATGTTATATCTTTTTTTTATTATTCATATAGGATATATTAAAAAATATTTTCCCGTACAAAATATATTTATTAGAGAACTATTCAATCATTCCAGTCAATGGATCCGTTAGTTTGATCAACTGGAATGTTTACTGTCAAAGAAAGTGAATGCGTGTCTGGTCCTTTTACTGCCTATTAAGGATAGTTTAGTCCATATTGTCATCTTGCCTGAAAGTTTTGTATGGATAAGCCAACGATTTTTTCTTTACTGTGAATGTTCAAGTTACCGTGGGGTTCGAGATATAAATAGTAACACAAAAAAATATAATGTTTATAGCTCGAAACCTATACAGAAAACGGCAAGGTAATTCATAGCATTATGATTATCTTCGACGATTCAGCGCTTATGTATCCATTACTGAAGATATGCTATTAAAGTTGGTTTTTACCAAAGGTTGGAAATAGCCTCCAGCTTCATCACATTTACAATAATCCAGATTTTAAAGGGTTTTTTTCACCTAGGCGGTGCACATCGCTGCGCTTGCTAGACCGAGATCTCAAATGAAGCACAGTTCCATTATGCCACCAGCTTGACACGATAAGTACCCTGCCCACTGTTTTTTTAAATCGCTTGTCCAGTGATGCTAGGGTACTTATGTTAACAACTTTCGTTCTTCTATGGACCTCTTTATTCATCAACCTTGTAATAAAACATCGATCAATCTCCTCTTCATTGATTCTTAAGCTAATTTGACTTATTATTATACGGCATATACGTAAACACTATATTACGTAACATTTCTTAGCTGTTCCAAAAAATAACAAGTTACGCAATATTAACTTATGTGATATCGACCATAGCTTCTACTTGCACTATTTAGAGCGTGAGCGAGCACTTCGCTGTTTTGAATAAAACTAAGTGACGTAATATCTGTCGTAGTTTATAAAATAAGGGAGACAGATTAACTCTTTATTGCAACACCTTAACATAATAACTTATTATGAGACAATTTTATATACAATGTGAAATAATGGGCGGTTTTATCGCTCATAGCGATCTCGTTCAAACAAGCCTTTTCGCATAGGATAATGGAATAGTACAATCTGGCGTTGTTTTATCTCATTTAAAAATACATATTAGAATATAAAAATGTAATATAATATATAAGACTTATTCTGAACTATTTTTTTCGTTTGGAAAAACAATAAGCAATTAAAATCTAGGTTTAAAAGTTAAGTCGACAAAGATTGATTCAGGTAAGTAAAAAAGGTAGGTAAAAAACTTATACTATTATTATTTTACACTACGTTAGATATTGTTAGATCATATCCATATTATTATTGTGCCCACTATATGTAAGAATAGCGATCAATTGAAAGGATCATCTCTGCAGCTCAACGTTCTTAATATTTGTGTTATATACAGGATGTTTGGCTAATTGCCAATAATAAAGGATATTGAATGTAATTCATATATGAATTCAAACTTTATTCGTCGCTATTCTATTAACTTATAATGTTGCGTGTTATTGCAAATAACATAAGTTCCGAGGTAACAGATTTTAGTATTGAATATCCAAGGACAAGAAATAATGAAGAAATAAAATGTATTGTTTTTGATATAAGACTTTGTTATATTAATATATTAACAACCGCAGCAGAGCCCTTACATTACAAAAAATTACATGTATATAAAATGTAGTATGTCTTATCCAGACAAGGTTTTCTTTTGAAGTAAGTACACTTCAGATTCCTCACTAGGCAAGCCTCAATCGAGAATATTTGGAATCATATTTTTATGTTACAATTTATATGATGACATAAAATATTTTTAAGGTAGGTACTCTAAGATTTTAATGATAATAATAGAAACAAATTGTTCCCTACTTCACTCAAGTTGATAGTAGAATTATTTGAGGTTTTGAGAATGTGTTACTCACAGGGAAGTTGAAACGAAAAATTTGGTTCTAATCTTGAATATGCAATGTGTTCACATTGAACCCTGGTGTTAGCGTTGTTTAACTAAAATTCGCGGTGAACAAAATGCCTATTGTACATAAAAAAGCCAGATGGACGGAAATGTGATATCCATACATGCTAGATGTTACAACTTACACAAACCTACGCTATACACACAAAGCGTTTTGCTTCCACATTCATAGTGCGTACAGCTAATGAGTGGAATTCTTTGCCTGAATCTGTGTTTCCGCATAAATACAATTTGGGTATCTTCAAGTCACGAGTGAATAGGTACCTTCTAGGTAGGCGTGCTCCATCGTAGACCGCATCATCACTTAACATCAGATGAGATAGTGGTCAAAGTCTTGCCTATTCCCAATAAAAAAAAACGGGAATAAAGCTATAAAATGTATATTAAGCAACTACTAATAAGACAATGTATATGTACGTATTTTTGTTAATAATATTAAAACTCACGTTCATAATTACTTTACACTGTTTTTTACGGGTAAAACGTGGTACTTACGCGTAGTCGATCAGGATCGACAATTGTTTCGGTTTCTTCCGAAAGCCTTCATCAGGATCTTGAGTGCGGTGCGTTAGTCGTAACGTCCCGTCTCGCACTGCGGGCGGCAGCGCGTGATGCTCGACAGGACACCGCGGGCTGTGGAGGCGGGTGAGGGGGTGACGGTTGCGTCATCACATCTATGTGTGGGGATGGACGCGTAAGTACCACGTTATACCCGTAAAAAACAGTGTAACGTATTTTTGTTGTTTACTTTTTTATTAAAATACAATAACATTATATTATACATAATGTCAGGTCTATTTTCCGGAGGGTTAGACTGAGGTCAGGGATCTCTCCTTGCTCTCACTCATATTTTCCTACTTCCTTCACTTTCATCAGATAATAAAATATCGTGTTAATAATTCGTTTTAATCATCCTGTATATTCTATAAAGAGCATGTGGGACAGCATAAACATGATTAATCGATTGTTGGGACAGGTCGGGACAGTGTTCCGGGAGCGTGGCCTTAATAGAATGGGAACCCATTTCTTTTTGCTTATTTTATAAATCGTAACAAGTGGGTATTAATGTACCTGTTGGTGGGTAGTGATTTAAATATATATAATATAGATATTATAAGTATATAATAGATAATGCCCCTATCCAAGTATGACTAAGAAGTAGGCACGTTGCTTAACCCAGTTGATTGATTAATATCGCATAAGTGAACTCCGCCATGACAGCCTTGTAATTAATGAGCAATTTTAGCTTACCTTCGTACATCTGTGCATATTGAGGGAAACCAGCAGCTCTCAACCATTTGCAAGCTTCTGCCGCTTCGATTTCTGGAACAAGGAATACATTGAATTTTAGTCATGATTTCCTGGTATTCTTAGAAACGTTCTGTTGATATACAAAACTTATACCTGATCCCTAAAAAAAAACTAAGTACAGACACCTTTCTAGGTTACCGAGTAGACATAAATAGAAAAAAAAATTGGTTGTCTGTAATGTCGGTTTACGGACGATAGATTTACGTGATAACGACATAATCATGTATGACATTGACGTTGACGTTGACATGTGACATTTGACATTTGACATATGACATTTGACTTTTGACTTGACATTTGACATTTGACAATTGACATTTGACATTTGACATTTGACATTTGACATTTGACGTTTGACATTTGACTTTGACTTTGACTTTGACTTTGACTTTGACTTTGACTTTGACTTTGACTGACTGACTTTGACTTTGACTTTGAAGTTTGACTTTGAATTTGACTTTGACTTTGACCTTGACCTTGACCTTGACTTTGACCTTGACTTTGACTTTGATTATATTATCTAGATCTAGATAAAACTTAGGTGGAACGTTACAGGAATGTTACCGTTACTATTTTTCATTTTGGCATTCATCAATTTATAAAACGTTATCACGTCAAAAATGTGTATTTAATTCACGGAAATTTAAATGTTTAAAAAAGTAATTATTACTTGAGAGTGGAGTTCACCAACATTTAAAACGTCCGATTATCAATTTAACCGTCGGTCAAACAGTTTTTACCATACAGTTGACCGACGGTTGATTGGTAATGGGACGTTTTATTTTTGGTGAACAGCACCCTTAGTCTTTTAGATCACACGCATGCAAATCATCAAATTTAGTAAGAATATAATAAAACATATTATTTATGACGAGTTTGGCGTATTAGAAGACGTACAACATTATCTTGATAGAATGTGTGAGAAATGAAAGTTATACAAGATTTTGTTTTAGGCGGGACTAAATTATATTTGAGGGTCGATTCTCTAACAAAATTTTAGGCTATCTAATCAATGATATTAAATGTTTATATGAGGTAGATGTCGCACAAGCGCGCGGAAACTGAGGCGGCAAAATTAAGTCAATTGTAGTAATTGGGATCACGACGCGTATTTCAAGCGCAAGTCTAAACATATAGCTATCCTTTTCTATATTATTTGTACAGTATTATCTGTCGCAGTAAGCATGTTTATGTCGTAAAGGAACAAAATCTGAGCACCGCGCAGTATGAATATACGTCATTAGTAAAACATCATTGGATCTAATGTGTAATCAAGCTCATATTATGCCGCATAAGCTGGGGTATCTAGGATTTAATTCAATTTGTATTGTTTTTGTGAGAAATGGTTTTCTTACCGGGCCATGATGTCGTTCAGTTACAAGCTCTTATACTGTATAGATCTAGCGTGTGACCACTTGATGTTCAGTGACGATGTGGTGAAAGATGTTATCACGCCTAGAATGCTTACTGGCTCTCAAGAACTGCTGCTTGAACACACTATGTGTTTGGTGACAGTTTTTCAAACTTGGGGGTGGTAGCTAGCCAGGCGGATACTCGAAAGTACCCTACCACCATTCTGAGAATTTGATAACGGTGTTACATTCACCGGAAGCTCAAGCAGTTGAAGGGGATCGAACCAGTGTCCGTCAGTTTGACAGCCGAAGCTGCCCCCGCTTAGCTATCATCGCTTCAAAATAAAAAACTAGGGAAGGAAGAAAGGAAGTAATTCGGCCCTAGTGGCATGGGCTGCTATAGCTTAGTTGGACAAAGCGAAAGGACGGTATTCTGTAGTCGTGGGTTCAAGTCCCACTAGCAGCCTAATTTTTTCCTTCAAATATTTGAACATAAAAAACAAAGTACTAAAAATCATTAATTGTTAAAACAAAAGTTTTATTGTTAAAAAAAGTAATGTCCCGACCTTTCTCAAAACAAAAAACAATTGTAGCTAACACAGTAC
This sequence comes from Apeira syringaria, assembly GCA_934044485.1. Lineage (NCBI taxonomy): Eukaryota > Metazoa > Arthropoda > Insecta > Lepidoptera > Geometridae > Apeira > Apeira syringaria. The sequence goes on along the minus strand of OW203660.1, from coordinate 20,871,749 downwards.
ATATTGGTTTGGTCTGATTCAGCGACGTGGCGAGGGTTCAAGAAAAGTTTGGTTCCGTATACTACTATCGATATATTTATGTATGTAGATATGTAAAGTGCCAACTACATGTAGCAATTCTTTGTCAATTTTTCGGTTTTGAAATCTTATGTGTACAGACACGCGTGCAAAAACTAGTATATAATATTATTAGGTATGTATCTATTATCATCAATTGAATTAAAAAATAAGAAATCCAGCTTTCCAAAACTATCAAACGACTATCAAACAAGGTAATATTGTGTGAGTCCGTAGCTGTTTCTATTGACCATCGTGAACTTAATCAAATAAAAAGCAAACGCAGTCTGTTAAACGACCATTTGATATGCAAAAACCAATGGAAAAGAAAATCATCTCTATTTATATGTATACTAAATTATTTTAGAAGGTTTTGCTATTGAATTGGCTTACAAATGTTTAGAATTTCATAAGCGTTTTCAACTTAATTATTTTAATAATATATCATCAGATAAGTCACTAGAAAGAGATTTTGAATTTAGCGGTAGTTATCAAATCCCGTTACAGAGTTAAACGCAGGTTTAAATTTTCCGTAAATTTATTACCATTACAGATACGAACTGCCGTAGGGTACTCTAGAATTATACTAGGGTGACGTAAGAGTCGGCTAAGGGATCACGTACCAGAAGATGGGCAGCAGCGCCTTCTGCGGAAAAATTCAATATACTGCTATCGCCAACCTGCTTGCCAAGCATTTCGAGTACTTGCAAACTCCACTTAAAAAAATATATGGAACATATGGAGGCATACATGTTCAGCAGTAGATGTTCTCTCTCTGAGATGATGAAGATGATGATGATGACGATGATGACAGATACAATGTAAATACTATTTTCAAAATTGTTCACCAGTTTTACCTAAGATAAACGGTGCAACTATGCAGATCAAACTTAGAGAATGAAGTAAATACTTAGAGACAAAGGCGGCTGGGCAGTGCACCAACGGTTAACCCTGAGGGACAACCTATGCAATCATATAGCTGATCAACTTGATGAAGGCACGTACTCTGAGTTCAAACATGGCCAGCTGGCTTGATGCCCAGAACTTCTTCCTTGAGAAGGTATGTGTCCCAACCATGGGACCTTAATGGACTAATTATACTAAAACTATTATGGTTATGATAACACAAAAACTATCAACTTTCACACTATAAATCACACATCAAAACTTGTCTATTGGGAGCCAATGGCAGGTAACATATCATACATGTCCATATATTAATTTAAATAGAAAGTGATCTATGACAATGCGCCCGGGACTATAATTTGTCCGTACTTTAAGTAAATGATTAAAGCAATTTCTTAATAGGCTTTTAAATTTATGTGCCATAGAAAAAAATATTCGTAGTTCTGTCGCCAGTTTATATCGGACCAAAGGGCCTATGAAATTCGAGTGCAGTGTATGCTCGCCGGACTTAAAATGCACGAGAAGAAGCGAGAGAGTTTTGGTTAAATAACTGCGGCCTACAGCCCTTGTTTCTCAAAACCAGTCAATCGCGACAAATAGAGTAATTACTGTAGACTCGCTTTAGTACAGTGAGTTCGAACAAGCCAAAGGCATGTTTGGTTCTAACCGCAAATATGCGGCGTTTGAGCGTTCGAACATTACACTAGACCAGACTAGCTAGACCATCATCTGTCACGTTCATGATGTTCCGTTGACCTTTCCATGAGTTATAAATTATTATTTTTATATATTATTTTGATATATTAACGGGTTTCTCTTAGGTATATAGGCAAAGTTTTTCGACCTTGATGTCGGGCATATCCGATGCCCATCACCAGGTCAGTTTACGCTGCCAGATAATTGAATAAAGAATTAACACTTTGCTGACTGATATACGCCATTTTGACTTTGATGACAATGACACACGATCATTTTTTGAGTTTGACTGTTAGACGTCATTGCAACTACTCTGAAACGATACCACCTCCGCGCTGGTCCTAGTGGATGTCATTGCGGTGCGCCACTTGAGATCTGCAAACCAGCACACGTGCATCGCGAGATGCGACATTCATATGCCAAACACGACGTTTTAATAGCACCAGTGGCTAACAGCATGTATCTCAACTACTTCAGCTACGTGCTATTCGTCGTTAAGATCATCTCTGATAACAGACTGTTTTTTACCAGATTTCTAACTCGTCTAAATGTTCTCAGTTATTTATTGCTTGATAAGAGGCAAACCGTTGTTACAACACTATGTCAAAGTTGCTTTAATGAGCGACTTTTGAACTCAACATGTTCCGACATTTGTTTGAACATAGATAAGTATGGTAATTATTCTTAGGTGATAATGGGAAGTAGACGTTTGTAATACATTTTGGTCAATCTATTGTAATAATGGAAGTTTAACGAATGTATAGAATCTACTAGAACTCGCCAGACACAAGAATTTTTATCTCAAACCAGTTTTGGACAGCCCCCTGATTCAGCACGATCGAATGAATTAAACGAATCAATTCGAGACAATATAGGTCATACATTTTATATTTTTAAATTTGCACACATTTCGTAAATGTAATTGAATACTCTTATCTGCACTGCTCTCTCAAAAATGTTTGAAACAGATCTATAGAAAGTCTGTAAATATGGGGTTTATTCATTAGCAAAACGGTTCGAAGCCATTGAAGTGTTTTGAATCGGGGGGCCTATTTGCTTGGAAATCGTGTGCCACGCAGCGAACGCGAGCCTCATCATATGCTGGGACTCCGTGATATTCTTCTTAAAGAACATGTTGGACAAAATGGACAAATTTTAAACTTCAATCTACATCATTTTGATTATTAGCTGCAAGACTTCCAATGCTGGACTTAGACGCTGTTATACCCTAAAGACCTAAACACAATTCCCCAACTTAAACAGTTTCAAAACCACCATTGTACATTTTCAAAGTGGTTATAACCAACCCTTTGTTCACATAATTACTCTTTACAAATTAGCTGACAAATAATAAACATACCATTAATGTTTTACTAATTACTTGGACATACTAAACCAAACACGAGATGAGCTTTGGAAACGTTTTGCCTACTTTTATCCTATCACTGCCGGATACAAAAGGTTTCTCCGACACAAAATCTCGAATTCATTTTCATTCATTCATTCATCGCAGCCATAGGACGTCCACTACTGGACATATGCCTCCCCATATAGGGAGGATTTACCAATACTCGCCACGCTTGCCGGGTGGGTTGGCGAGCGCAGTATGGTTTCCTATTCTCAGGCGCTGCTGCCCACCTCCTGGTACATGATCCCTTAGCCGACTCTTACGGCACCCACGGAAAGAGATGGAGGAGTACTATTCTAGGCCGTTACCACCGGCACCGAATTCATCAGGCGACTCATAATTTAGTCATAATTAGTACCATAATGCAATTTAATTAAAGAAACTGTACGAGATAAGTTATTCGCGGCAACAGTGAAGTAAACATAAATAAGTTATCAATGCGACCCAACTACATCTGCTTAATACTAAATGAAAAACAGTTTAGTTCACACAAATGGCCTCCTATGGTTCGAGTGCATTTTGTACTAAGAGTTTTTATTCCAGAATCATCTATGAGTTGTAGAGCAGAACACCAATTAGATAACGCGGGAAAATGCAAATACCAAGGCAAACGGATGAGTAACTAACCAACCGGCCTATTGACCCTTCGCTCGCCGTAAACAAAGGACTTCCAAGAACAGACATGAGTGCGATTCGACTAATTAAATTGACAATAGTAATATTCTTCTCAAGTAGACCACGCGAAAGAGTTAACTAAAAGTCAGTACATAAAGAGAAAAAATATACCTGTTATTTGGTCGGCGCTTAAATTAGGAACACTCATTTTTAGCACTTCACTATTTAACACATTATCAAGCACTAATATAACGAAGCGAGAACTCTCGAGACTGGCAATCGCACGCGCATCATAACAAACACTGATTCACTTATAACGAAAATTCGATTACGACGACTCATTAAACGCTATTTTATCACAAACATATACATAGTTAAATAACAGATTTCCAATAATGCAATAACCTGTTACAGAAAAGTCACTGCACAACGCGAGATTTTATTCGTTAACACTTGTTATTTTATGCATAAAAATGTTATTTTCATTCAAATGTTAGTAACGGTACAGGTGTAAAGTTGTATAACTACCAATGTCTTATTTTAACACTGCCCACACACAACACTCTACGAACTTAATATAAATATCATATAGTTTCGGTTGTTTTTGTCAATCAAGAGTTAAAATATCAAAGCACACCTTCCAGCAAGCTAATTGCATTATTCCAGACTATGCATTATTCTAGACTTAAATTCCATAACACTTTAAATAAGATCACCAAAATTTTATTCTAGAAATATTACAGTCCTTATTTTGAGAAAAAGTACGCAAAATAACAATTCGTTATTTGAATTATTTAAGTCGTGCGAAGAACGTTGTCCACGGATGTAAGAAACAAACAAGTGTGCTCTAGGAGACGGCCAAGAGAGATTAGTTATCAGCTGTTATCGTGTGGTCGTTTACCGTCCTTTAATCGTTAGACACGTCACCGATAGTGGTTGTTGTGATTGAGGACACTAAGTTTGAACCTGGATGCGGTAAATATACTTTAAATCAATAAATACGTACAATATAGTATTAATATATTTTACGTTTACTAAGATGCCTTATATGCATAGATTCGTTTGTAAAACATTGGATAACGTTTGCTAAGGCCATTCAGTAGTTGCTATAGAAACGATGCACGCAGCACTGTTCGCGTTGCTTGTATCGGATACCCCCAGACCTTCCGTACTCATCCCGTGATGGGTAAGGTCTTAAGTCTTCTAAGTGTCTTGAGGGTAGCGCAGGTCCTAACGATCCTCAAGGCAAGTCAGGCGGTTATGGCTTTGCGCGGTGCGGCGCGGCAATGCCAACATTTTATTTAGCGGATAATGTTTTACTATTGTTGTTCGAAAGTGTAATTCTTAATTAATGAGTATAAATGCGTTTGTAAACTATGAGCTACGGCACAATAAGTGTTTATTTTTAAGTAATTATATATCTCAGTAAGTGAATGTAATTCTTTTGAGATAATAAATATTCTGAAACCGTTATGTTACAAAGGTGGGAACGTAAGCTGATTATGCCAAGCTATTTTTATAGAAATGAAGTATACCTATATATAATAAAACATGTATGGTAGTGTATTACTGGGTCACAGCTATATTTCGTAGCTCTACGTCACCATAGCATCACGAATGACTTTAAAAATTAAGGAAAATATTTAGAAGTACCGGTTATCTGAGCTGTCATTCAACGCGGTACCAATTACCTAATATCATTAACCTCTTGGCTGGCGAGAATTAAGAGATTCCCGGTAAAACATCTTTATTAAATTTACCATGGGCACTGATACAAATAGTCGAACTAAAAGTTAGAGTACAGTTTGACTTAATTCGCTGTTCTGCACCTTGGGAGTTAGAGGGGTGGTGTATTCCAGTTCAGGTCCAGGTTTCCCCCACCAGTAGGCTTTGTATGAATGCTTATTTTATCTTTGTTGGAAAGGTAGGCTAAGGATCACACAGTTTTCTTTAGCCGCTCTTCTTTCTTGATTGGTCGTTGCATAGTACTCTTTACAGCACACCTATTGCAGGTGCGGGGAAATCTCACTGAAATGAATCTCATTGAAATAAGTATCGGTTTCATAAACAAATTTGGTGATCTTACGAAAAAAAACTGCCTTGCATACTTGGTCTTTTAACTGATAATTTGAAATTACTTATTATAAAAGAAAAAATAAAATAAAACATAAAAAAGCCGTTTATTTCTTCCAGAAAGTGCCAGTTTACAAAGTTGATTAGTTTTATTAGTATCTCAAAAATTAATTATGTATTATGTTTAATATTTAGTAGTTATTACTTTTAGATACGTTTTTAATAAGTTATCTAAATGTTGTAATGTGTAAATTATTCTGTACGAACCCCTCTACAGGTAAAGGCCTCCTCCAAATTGAGCCAGTTTTCTCTGGACTGCGCTATTTGTATCCAGTTTGGACCCGCTATGCGTTTAATTTCATCCTCCTATCTGTTGAAAGGTCTTTCTATCTTTCTTTTGCCCACTGGCCCCCTCCATTCTGTCAATTCAAATTACTTATTATGTCTTTATAAGTCTATATAAGTCTTATTAACTTATAAGTCATAAGAAGATAAGGCAATGTACGGTTCGCCATCGTCGATGAGCAATGTTGCTCATCAAACTGCTGGATAATAATATGCAGCAGTACCACAGCTAGGTGATTATTTGTGACATTTTCAACTGAGCAATTCCGTGCTTCAGAAAGCACGTCAAGACGTCAGCCTCGGTCTTGCATAAGTGACAATATAGTGGTCTGTGCTTAGCAGATTATGTGACAACTAAATACTTAAATATTACTTTTTATTGCAACACCATAATAAACCTTAGTACGAAATTACAAACTCAAATGTCACAATGCGCGGTTATATTGCTGAGTGCGATCTCTTCCAAATACCTTGTGGAGGGGAAATAAAATATTATTAATTGCGCGTTGTTAAATTATAGTTTTTTATTTTAAAATTATCATTGATAAAAAAATGATGGGACGCTTATGCCGCTGTCTCTGTCTAGGCAGCTATAAGTCGATAAATATTAGTAAAATGAGATTGTGTTTTACATTCGTGACCACTAAAGTCTTCTTTTAATGGAGTGTGGCTTAAGTACTTGCGATAAAGTTATGATTAAGATCCTTATCATCGAAACGATCAAAATTACATAATTACCAAATATACTCTATCTCTATATATAACTTCTATATCAAGCAATCTCGTGAAAATACATAAAAACCGATAAAACCACACGGATAAAAAACCATTACCGATACGACCTTCAAAGAACAATCGCTATTCTTGTAATCAATGCACTTCAAACAACTCGAGCGTAAACAGTTTGAGATAATGCAGTAGTAAAACCGATTTAATATCGATTCTCGGTATCGATACCTATCGATTATGGATACCCACTGATATGAGTCAGGTCTACCTGTTTAGAAATTCCGAGTCATACAATAGTATTCTGTGAACCTTACGTAAATTAGTAGATCCGGTATCTTTAAAAAATTTATATATGTCATGATTCATAGATTTGGATAAAAATAAGAAAGTTTGTAAACTGTCACAGACATAAGACTTGAACTGTTTTGAACTTGACATGTTTTTGGCTCTAGATATTTGGCCACTTTTGCAAACACCATAATATCTAAGAACAAAAATATACGATATGAATCCCGTTTCTAAAGACAACTTTTTAAAAAAAAGATTATAAAATTATTATTATTTGAGCTTACGTTTGACCACTGTCTCACCTGTGGGCCTAGACAAAATGCATCGCTTCATAGCGATTCTCTTCCTCTAGGTCGTTGAATGTTTGCTCTCGTTTTTCATGGGATATATCCAATGACTATGAAACCTTTTGACTAATGGTACATTCCCCTACGGCGAAAATAATTGGCGCGAATAGAGCGCGTTGATGTCTTTCGTCCCATCCTGTTTTTTTATGCGTAGTTTTATATCGTTCTATCTCGTTTCCTCACCCTATTTTATCGCTCGCTTCGCAACGAGAACGAACATTCGACGGCTAGAGACAGAGAATCGCTATGTAGCGATACATTTTGTCTACGGGCCCAGATGTTAAGTGACGACGCGGTCTAAGGTGTAGCAGGCAAACTTAGAAGGTAACTATTCAATCGCGACTTGAAGACTCCGGGGTTGTACCTATCGGGAAACACAGAGTCGGAGTCAGAGAGTTCCACTCCCGGGCAGTACGCATTATAAACGTGGAAGCAAAACGCTTCGTGCGTAACAGTGGCTTATCGTTAGCGTTTGCGCATAGTCATACGTCTGGTTGACCGATGATAGAATGGAGATGGTGGAATGATGTGTAATTTCATTGCACATGCGCCGAAATGTAGCCGATAGAATAAGCAAGCAACTCTAAGCTGGTGTTCAAGGCTCTGAAGCCTATGTTCGACCAGAAAGTCGCTACCAATGCAATCAATCTTCTTACTACTCCGCCGTCTCCCGGACTATAAATCTTCACAGATTATATATTATAACTGAGAGCTATTATTAAAAACATCAGTCAGAAGTGTGTTCGTCCGGATTTCGACCAGATGTTATTCTCAGTATTTATCTAGTAATTAGATAATGTGTGGTTAGCGAGTTTTCTCGCTACTGTCATTCGAATGACTCATATATGTCATTACACATTATTTCCTCTTGCTAAGTAAGTATTCAATAGGCACAAAAGCCCAATCATGACTTGTAACAACTTTGAACCTTATTGTCTATCTAAGGCGATTGATAGTATGATTACCAATATTAACAAATTTATCGGACATTACCCGGTGTGAGATATTTATTTAGGCGAATCGAGCATTGACTGACCCTTATACATTTCTTGGAAGCGGAAGTGTGTCTGTTTTTAAAGTAGTTAGTGTTAGTACACTAGTAGTAGTTTAGTGAAGAACTTTTTGCATTTTTTTTATGCAGAACGTAGCAGCTTGCACCTTTTTTAATGTAAATGTATGTCGGGCTCGAATATATGAAATATGCATTTAGATAATAAAATAGACTAAATTATAGCGAAGTGACATTTTTGTATTCTTGTTTTTTACCTTTTACCTTACGGCAAGACTTTCCGTCTTGCCTATTCAAATCCTTCTTGGAATTATGTTAAGGTAACAGGAAAACCTATTTAACTCTATATGGCAACTTTTCTAGACATCTGTTAAATTAACATAACTATCAATTAAGCAAAATTAATTATCGATTCGATAATTATTCCACAATTTGTCCAATTAACAAAAACAAAACAGTGATACAGTATATTTTTACGGCTTCAACGTTGTTGAAATGAGAATAAGTGTTGCGGCTTGCGATAATTGTTATACAGTTAACAGAATAAAACATTGCTCAAAACAAACTAGTCCGAAGCAAATTTACGAGTTTGCAAATTCAATTGCAAAAGCCGAAGCACCGTGTCGCTTTGAGTCCAACACTTCTTTTGTGGCTACTGAGGAAATTAAAATAAATGACGTTTTATTGCGACAGAGTACAATTCAGAATGTTAAAAATCACATAATGTGCGGTCGACGCGATAAGCTGTTGACATAAAAATCATTATTACATGAAACTTTGAGAGCATTTACAACCAAGTGCCGACTTACAAGGTGCGAGATAAAAACGAACGAGGTATTAAGAGTGTATACGTTAATCCTCAATTTTAAACTGAAGTTGACGTAATCTTTAAGGAAAAATAAGACATAGGCGTTTGTGATAAGCTGAGCGAGTTGTAAACGCCACACTAGAGCATATATAAAAATTGTATCTAAATACAAATACATTGCGGATTCGTGACTGAGTGTTTCGCGTGGCTTAGTTTTAAAATAAGTACTTTATGAATCTAGCGTTTGACCACTATCTCACTTGATAGTCAGTGAAGATTAGGCAAAGGTGATATTTCGCTAGACCTAATATGTGGACTGACTCTTAAGAACAGCTGTCTGAACATATCATGTATTTGGTAAGTGGAATTTTACAAATTTAGGTGACTAGTGAGACAGGAACTAGAAAGTACCTACCTTTTCACCATGCTGTGGATTTAATAATCATATTTCGTTCACCGGTACCTCAAACCGTTGGTGAAGATTGAACCAGTGACCGTCCCACAGTCGCGGACGTACTCGCCCTAAAGTTTAGCTACTTTTTATTATTATTTTTTACCTTTAACATTTCAAATTACGATTTTGGAAGATTTGTTTATGAATCAGATAAGGAGCTTTGATGTCTAAGCCTTCGTCAAGAATACATTGCTAACAACTATTAGAAACACATGACTTCGTGAATATATTATTTAGACAAATTAAAAATACCTAAATTAAACAGACTTTCCCTTTGACATGGAAAATTTCACGCACAGACGTTCATAACCGTGGCTAATATTTTTAGTTTTCAGTCCAGTTTTTATGTTTGGTCTGAGCCTGCTTCCTAGGAACGCCTAGAAACTTTGAACGCCCATCACGATTGAACAGGTATCTTATAGGCAGGCGTGATCCATCGTATACCGCATCATCATTTAAAATCAGGTGAGATAGTAGTTCAACATCTGCCTATTGTGAATAAAAAAATGTCATTGTTTTGAACAACAAAAAGGTTCAATCGCATTGCATGTATATAATTAAATAAAAAATAATGAAAATAAAACGACTACAAAAAATATAGCTTTCTAGAAATGAATAACAAGATAAACGATCAAAAATTTAATTATGACTATATACTTTAAAAAAATAAAGAATAAAGCCGGTCGGTCATCTTAAAAAAAAAATTGATATTAAAATAATGCTACGTACCTAAAAACACGCGTGAAAAAAATGTTAAAAAGAGGTCGTTTTTAGACATAAAATAAGATGCAACATTTTAAACTTAAAACATTCAACAAAAAAAATGTAGATGTAACACAAACTGCACCTTTACATGTAATTTTGTAAACTAACTATTATCCATGGGATAATATATATATTTATGTAACTCGTTATAATAAAAAAATACTATAAAACACATATTATACACATATTTAACAAAAAAAAAAATAGAACAATTCGGAAGTGAGCTAGCCCTCGCAGACTCAGGGTATCCGGAGTCCTCCGTGATAACTAGAGCTCAAATAAACTAACTTAATTTAAAAATGCATGCTATTCTATATAAATATATTTGTACATAGTAATACGTTAGAATATAACATAATTATTGTATGTACTATATAAATAAATAAATTAAACTAAATATTACAATAATTTCAAAATCGCTATTCTATGCAATATGCCACCTCCCTCGGCTACTTTTGTCTGACAACCTGTAACGCGATTACTGCTCAGTGGTGGCACAAAACAGATACGCAGTGGTGGGCCGGAAGCCTGTACTGACCTATTTGCATAATTAAGATGACTCAACATTCAGCTTTCGGTGACTTTCAGTTGCGATTAGGAAGATAGATGGATTATACAAAAGGGAGGTTTGCGGTTTCATAGTCTCGGACGGCGTGTTAGCTGTTGTTACTTGCCATCATATCATTGTTTTCAAAGGAAACAGAGGATGAACACAATGAAGAGGATAAACCAATATCTGTGTTTTTCTTTACCATGTGTGTTTTTAAAGAGTGTCAGATTGATGAATGCAAAACACAGATCTGACAAACAAGGTTCAGATGTTTGTCAGATCTGTGGTGCTTTTATTTATACTGTATAGTTCTAGTGTGATGGTCAGTGAAGATGTGGTCGAAGATGTTATCACGCTAGATCTAGAATGCTCACTGGCTCTCAAGGATTGCTGCCTGAACACACTATGTTCTTGGTGACAGTTTTTCAAACTTGAGGTTGGTAGCTAGCCAGCCGGGTGCCCGAAAGTGCCCTACCACCATGCTGGGAATTTGATAACGGTGTTACCTTCACCGGAAGCTCAAGCTGTTGTTGGGAATCGAACCAGTGTTAGTCAGTTTGACAGGCGACGCTCCCCCCGCTGAGCTATCATCGCTTCAAAAAACTGAAACTGTAAAACTAAGCAGTCATGTCCACAAAGAGGTGTTGGCACAAGTTTGCATCGTGTGTCGGGTCGGCATCTTCTCACAAATATGGTTGAGGAAGGCGATGGCTGGCACGCGTGTCAACTCGTGAACGGGTGCTGTTTGCGGACATCTGTATAAAACATCTCTTCTTCTTCTCTCAGCCATGTGCGTTCACTGCTGGACATATGCCTCCCCCATATAGGGGGATTTTCCAATACTCGCCACGCTTGGCAGGCGGGTTGGCGAGCGCAGTATGATTTCCAATTCTCAGAAGGCGCTGCTGCCCACCTTCTGGTATGTGATCCCTTAGCCGACTCTTACGGCACCGGAACGGAACGGATACGGAAGAGATGAGGGAGTACTTTTCTGGGCCGGTGCCACCACGGCACGATTATAAAACATACATGGGAATTATTTTTAGTCACCGGAATAAAATATTTGTACGTCCTAATGTTATGTGACACGCTAAAACTAATCAAAGGATATCCTTGCATTTTTCCTATGAAGATAAGGCACATAAAAACTATATTAATTCACATTCGCTGACAGCAAAGAAAACTATGGCTCTTTGAATGTTCATTACCTCAGACGAGGTTTGAGGCTCCAACTATTTAAGAAATAAGATATTTTTTTAATACAGTTGCTCAAAAAGTGTCGTATTGCAGGGACCTATAGCGTTCGGGAAGTGGGCTATTACATACTCGTGCTTTTTCTTTACCTTTTCCGAACTCGTGCGAACTCTTTCCCAACTCTCAAAATAATGTCTATTAAAAAGAAAATACCAACCATGAAGTTTTTACTAAAAAAAATTCATAGAAGGTTTTATGATTCATGCAAATATTTCTAAAAAGAAGCTACCAATTTGTTTCAATATCAGGTTTAATGAGATCAGAGAGATCAGATTTTGATTCAATGAGTTTGGTTAGGTTTCATTTCATTTAATCTCATTAAATTTCATTTCCATTTCATATCAATAAAAAAATGCTACTGAAGATTTGGCTGTATGGGCATAGTACCCTTTGCCTGCGCCAGAATGGGTTAAGAAAATAAAAAAGTCTGTACTTAAATTCTTTTACGTTTAGCGCCATTTTCCAGAAATGTTTTTGCGAGTTTAGTTGTTTGTTGCACAAAATGAGTAATTTCGACGATATTTTATTTGAATGAACATCACCGGAACTCAGTATAAATGCACAAAATGCTTCGGAGAACATTTTACCGCAAAAGTCAAAAAGTCGCTGCATATCTACATACGACGAATTTATTGCGTGCAGAGAAAGGAAAAAAGTGAGTTTATTGTGTTTTTATTATTTAATTAAATTGCTTCATTTTTCCGCAACTGTATTAAAAATAGTCGTTCAGTACACGTGCGGAACCGTCATTGCAACTTGTTCCGACTGTCAACCCTCGCCTTCGGCTCGGGTAGACATTTGTCGGGACTCTTTGCAATGACAGGCTTTCCGCACTCGTAATGAAATATACTATATCGGCCATATGTGTTGAATATCAAATTTTAGAACAATAAAACAATGTGGCGATATTTGTATGACAGCATATTCATGAGAACGTGTCTACGCGTAAATGATTTGTCAAAGTTCAATATTAATTTGCGCAGTTTAAAATTCAATTTGTATTGAACGCCCTTCGACACATTGTATGGATTGCTCGTAAATACTTTGTTTGCAGCATAAACTAGGCTCTACTAGGGTTGGGGTAGTATTCTTTGACCGGTTTCTGTAGGTCAAGTTTACGGGTAAAGTCCTCGGCCGTGTTGCACCAACCAAAATTATCCGACAATCTCGGTAAAAATCACAATGTTTTTGCCTGCAAATTTGTGTTTTAATTCTAAATTTAGGCAAATATCTCAGAAAATTTGGTTTTCGCATGTGGGCTTAATAAGCCAACGGTACATGAAAAAAGGATTTTTTTAAGATTATATTTATGTAATCATATTATTACATTTAAAAAAACTTACAAATCATTTACGATACAATTCCTATAAAAAGTAAAATATTATAATTCCAAGTTGTGTATTTTTATTTACATTTTATAAACAGAAAGCAGCGCTTAGAAGAAAACATGTGCATAATTATATACTGTTTCAATAAAGATATTTTATATTTATTTACATAATCCAACAGCGTCACACTAAACATGTATGTAGTAAATTTTAATTTGCTTGTTGTTCGAAATGAATAAAAAATAAACCATTCGCGTTGGCTGATTTGATTTGTCAACTCAATGAAAGTATTACTTGTTTTTCCAATTAGCTCGCGAGTAGACACTTTGATTTTTATTTCATTTATATAAAATAGCTTTCAGCGTGGAGATTGTCAAACGTACCAAAGTCGTCTAGACATCGCCGGTTGCAGGCGTTAAGCAGACTTATAGCGGCTTAGCCGTAAAGTCTAGACCAAGACATGCATTAGAGTGATTTCAAATAGACTGCATAATATTATAATCCCCATATTTCGGTGTCAATCCTCCTCCTCAGTCGTTCACTCTTGAACGAGTGGTCGTGGTTGAAGACTATGCCTTTTAACTAGACAACGCAGCCCTTGCGGTGCGTCTCCACTTGTTGCGGTCTTCAGCGTCTCGGGTGCTTTGGACTATGGAGGTTTGTATTGCAGCTTTTATAAGGTGTGTCCAACGCGTGGGTGATCGACCGCGAGACCGCTTGCCTTCTACTGGCCCCTGGCTGTGATGTCAATAAAGAAATGGAAAATAATCAGACTTTAACACTGTGACATAATATATATCTAATATATGATCAATTTTTTTTTCTTAATAACAGTGGTGGCTCAATAGGTAGTTCATAGGTCGCCCACGGCGAATTTTTTGTGGCGCTGCAGTAGCGATGCTGTCGCGCGTCAGTCGCGATGCTGTCGCGACGCTGTCGCTGGCTGTGTACCTGCGCCCAGATACTGTATCGCTACTAACGCGCTACAGTCACGCTTCAGTCGCGCTACAGTCGCGATGCAAACGCGATGTGCAATTGTCACCAAACCGAGATTTTATCGTGGAGTATTAGAAAAATCAAAGGATTGTACTGAAATGTTGGTTTTAATATAGAATTTCAAGTATATACATAAGTATATAACATACGTAAACATAACACCTACCGTTTGTAGCAATATTCCACAAGGGGAAAATGATTAGGCTTGTTTATTACTAATCTCAAGTATCTATAAAAAAGACATAGTAAAAGCTGTTTTCCAAAAATGTAAAATTAAAAAAAATAATAATATGGTAGTATTATGCTAATACATTAAAAACGCAAAATAGAATATTTTTGGGTTACCTTTTTTCGGTAAGCTATTTTGTAAGTGCTTCAAAGTTATGCGTATGCAAAAAATTAACACATAGAAACAAAAGTTTTTAATCTATTTTGTTTGTACTTGTAAATATAACTGTACACTAAATATACTTGTAATACAACAAAAGTTCAATAAATATACCGGTACTGTGAAGCTTCGAGAAACTTATCCAATAATTTAATTTACGGATAAATGTGTCCCATCTCGAAGCAACTCAACAATTCCTCATACAAATTCATGGGACCTCATAGGGGGTTCGCGCTATAAACCATGGTCCCCGTGACATTTTTACGACCTCCATGGCTGGTGTACTAGTCGAGAGCCCTATTTTATGTGTGTTTAAAATTCTTATGTTTGAAGATGAAATGTTTAAAGGTTTAGTGATGATGTCTTTGAAACTCTAAACCTACAAAGACTTCAAATAATAAAAATGCAGTATGTCAGAGGTAACGAAATATAATAATTATTGACCTGCTTCTATCGAGAAGAAATGATAACTCGGAAAGACATTGTGACTAAAGTTTTATAGTCTCTTGATAAAACTATTGTCACTCCTTTAGTCCTTGAAGCAGCAACAATAGCGACAAGAAGCTATAAACAGAGAGAAGACATTGGAAATAATTCTCTTAATCACTCAAACAACAATATTTATTTTAAATTCTTTCAATTAAAAGAATTATTCTTATTACACTATTAATTTGAATTCGTATAACTCTTGACGACGATATCTCTAATATAAGCCGAATTTTATACAAATGTGGGTAGTTTTTATAGGTACCAAATAATGTCACGGCTTATTTTACTTAAAACTACCAACCCGCATTTTAATAAAAAAATCTATTTTCAGTATGACAAGTGTTCTTACTAATTCGGACTTTATTATAAGTGCATAAGTAACTTATTGAACACCATTTTAGTTAAGTATCGTTTTAAACTGACATGGCTTTTCATAATAAATATCGTGGAACCGCGCCGAAATATAGGGAACTCGATCAAAATCTAAATCATGGTGCGTATCCCGTGGGGTACCGGCTAAGAATAGTACCCCATAATAATAAAGATGTATTTGATAATGATTTAAAATCTTTACCCTTTATTAGGTAAGGCTTGACATGGACTTGATACTCAATTTCTTTTAGGTTAAGTGTGTTTTAACCCTAAATAAGGATGTGGTTAGTCTTGTATATGTTTAGTCCTTTATCGCATTTCCCAGAGGGATTATTTAATAGTGTAGTTTTTTACTTGTTATAGTAAATATTGGATTAGTGAGAATTTAATCGAGTGTAGTTCTTTGGCGGAAATATTTTTAGAGGGTAACATTTTTATACATATTCTGTGGTTATGTGGCAATTAAACGTCTCCCGAAGTCACGTCATCTGTTACAGTTTGCGATGATTCCTTAAAAAGAAGGGTAGTTTTTGTATTGAACACAGTAAACAAAATAATAATCAAAAATAAAAATTTAGGATAACTTTTATGCGGTCTTATCGCTGTCAGCAATCTCTTCATATAATGGAACTGAAAATTCAGATTAAACTAGTGGAGGAGCAAAATATTTGTAATAGGCTTTTTGCAATGTATAGAGATAATATTACTGTATATGTAGAGCTATTATTAAATAATTTGATAAATAATGTTCTTAAACCTTTCCTAACAACTGTCCAAAAATTTTGGAAGACTTACATCACAACGTTTATTATATCAGAAGGTTTATTTCAATGGAAGTTTTCCCCATTTGGATAAAAAATCTACCTTCAAAGGCTTTTCGATTTAGAAGGTTTTTCTTACAGACGTACGGCTATACGCCACCGCTACATGGTAGATATAACATGGTAG
This sequence comes from Apeira syringaria, assembly GCA_934044485.1. NCBI lineage: Eukaryota > Metazoa > Arthropoda > Insecta > Lepidoptera > Geometridae > Apeira > Apeira syringaria. The sequence goes on along the minus strand of OW203660.1, from coordinate 20,854,924 downwards.
GTGTAACGGTTTAAACACGAAGCGTTTATTTTACTTTTACTTTTTTAATGCGTAATGCAATCTGTGTTTCCCGACAAGTAAACCCCCCAGAATCTTTAGTCACGAGTGAAACCTTTGTAGTTTTCGTGCTACAATTAGATCGCAAAATCGCAGACGTAGAGCAGCCAGATCGCAGAGCTCCATACTAACTGTAATTTGCCTAGGCAAATTACAGTTTATTATAGTACTTATTATAGTATAATGACACAGCAAAATTATAGTTACTACGTACTATACGCGTGCTGTTGCACAATATTGCTGACCTAGGGGCAAACTCCAACCAAATCCGACGATCCCGTGGCGCAGTGGTTAGTGTCATCGACATGAATTCTGTGTCTCCGGGACCCTGGGTACGAATCCCGGCAGGGGCAAACATTTGTGCGATGAGTGCAAATGTTTGTCCCGGGTCTTGGATGTTTGTGTGCTGTGATTGTGTGTGTCCATGCCTCCCGCAATACAGAGAATCCTAGTGCGGGGGTCTGAGTGTGATAGAATATATATATATATATATAAATCCATACAGCAAATATCAATGATAAACTTTACTACAAATACCGCAGTTTCCAAATTAATCTTTCGATTATTTTGCCTCTGCGGTGTTCTAATTTGCTTCTAAAGCCGTCTTGCTGCCAGTTTAGCTTCTGTTACAAGTGAAGCGCTGAAACACTTTTGTGGTTCGTAAAAAAAAATAACGTTTGTATGTGAGTGACAAGTCTCACACATAGTACATACGACTGTGATACGATGATTGTGATATAATTAATTCCAGCGTCAGGCACAATTCAGAAAAACATTATATAAATTTATGCTGAGGTTGCCGCGATCTGGCAGCGTAAACTCACCTGAGGATGAGCATCGGACATTCCCGAAACCTAGGTCGAAACTTCGACTATAAACGTGAGTAAAGCCGGATACTACATCTATATAATAAACTGATGCTAACAACTATAGAAATATTTTGAAGGTAATACTTTATGAAAACTACTACTTTCTCCGCACCCATATAGTTAACAACTAATAAAAGAGAAACATTAAAGTTATTGCTAAATACTTCTAATCAAGGTTTCATAATGCTCTGGGCGAATGGCCGAGAATTAATGACTCAAACGCTATTTTGCGAAAATACAATTTTACAGCATAATGCATGAATTCGATTTCAAATACCAAAGAAAGTGAAAACGTTGCAACGTCTGGTGGTTTTATGGCCTATTCTCACCTACATATATAGAAGATGGGCACATATAGTGTTATATTACTTCGTACGGACAAGCCCTCTGTCGCTTTGCAATGAGCAATAATTTATGAATTGTTTGTGTATGAATTATGAACAGTATTTTATTTGTATAATACAAAAAAGTGTTAAGTTGAGTGTATGGAATCTGTTAAGCTTTTATTGAAATTATTCGTATACGTACCACAAACATGGGCATGCAGGTCGCACAATGAAGTGATCTCGAATATAATATATAATCGTTTAGCATTTTGCATGTTTCAATATTTTTTGTAAGGATTTTAGAAATTTCAATAAAGATTAAGCCTAATAAGCCTTTAAGCCATTAAAGATTACTAAAATATTTAATTCCTTAGAACGATTTAAAATTGTCTATTTCTCTCGCTTAAAACTCTAAAAATGGGCGGATTTATGGATACAATTCGTTGTTGGACGAAATGATACTGTTTTTCTTTAAAAGCTTATGTGACAAAATGACATATTCTTAGTATGTGCTATGCATGCCATTTTACTATCGATATGATTCACTTCTTGTAATAAGTTTCATGTATTATGTTTGCTAAACGTGTGCAACAAATACCCTGAAGGATGATACATCAAGGGAGTATCGTAACTGTCATTGTAACAGATTCTATATTCTATAAATATGACATATTTGATAACATCCCTTAAATTATTTTCGAATTTTGACCTTCTTTTGCAAAACATCGACCAGTGGGACAAATGTTCTTGTGTGCTTATTCATAGTAAAAGTATCTCAGTGGTCACCTCTTTATGGGTTATTTTAACGATTACACAATCACGTCTACACAGTTGACCATAAATGGCGAATGTTTGTTATTGGAAAAAGCCATATTAGGCCTAGACGTGAATTAGAAATAATTGCATGGCAATTTTGTTCCTACAAATGTTAATTTTCCTTTGTAACTCCTTTAGAAAGTTTCAAAATAATGTAAAAGTTTCTTGTATCATATATTATTATTTTTGATTGAAGCTTTAGTTTTCTCTCCTCAAAGGAGGTTTAGTTGATAAATCGCAGAGGCCAGTATAATTATATTTTAAATAAATACTTGAGGGTTAAGTTTGCCATCCTCGGAATTTGGCTTCCTGCGATGGCGTGCGCGTTAAATTTCAGATCATAATGCATTAAAGTATAATTTACACATACACAAATTAAAATAAATAATTTATATTAAAATGAAAAAAAGTACTCGAAAATTAATAAATGGATTTAATAATTGTTTTTAACATAAACCAAGTCGAATTTAGAGCTTCTGTTTATTCAGTTATCTGTAAATAATTCAACTGTTAAAATGAAGGATTTTTTAATAAATATAAATTAATTGTTTATTGTCTATTGTTCTTGTGTTCTTACTAAATTAATTGTTAAGTTTGTAATTACTGTAATAAATGTAAGTGTGTTTGTGATACAATAAAGCAATATCTATTAGTATAGTAAACAACTAACAATAATTTTAAAAAAACATATTGAAAAATGTAATATATACAATTTTTTCGCGAATATAAACAACTTGGAATTAAAACCAAATATTGTTTATTGATATCTCTTTAATAAAAGCAAACTCATGAGAATTCATAATGTATGAACTTATATTACTACTGTAATAACTATGGTTCTGCGTATAAATTTACATTTTTCGATATTTTATATCGCATTGCACTTATATATTTTTCTTGGTAGCTTTCTTAAATGTAACTTCGCGAGGTCAGCGTTTTGACACTGTCACTAGCAAACAAAAACCCCTTACTTCCTCACTGGGTGAAACGAACCAGCTCAGAGTTCCGACGCTATAAAAGCGTTTATATTGCGTTATTGATGCCGCCAATTTAATCATTTAATCAATTAATAAGAGCCAAATTTGGTCAAAATTTCGCGGTCACACTTTTTGTGTGGCCACGTATAAGTCCAATACGGACATAGGAAATTTGGGCCAACACCGCCCGAGAAGCTTTCGCTTCTTGGAAAACATTGCTTTATATTTTAACACGATGTTTGGAAATTTAACATAACATACATTTTATTAAATATTTTTTTAAGTTATCTTAAAATGGCTGCTGAGCAGGATAAATAATTGTATATTTATTTAACTTGTTAAACTGACATGGTAACTAATAAAATAATTAACATTACTATCCAGATATTTACCATGTATTTTGTATATACAATGAAAATACATGGTAATCAGCAATAGCAACTGTGCCAAAATATCAAGAAAAAAATAAAATAAAATAAATGGTAAATAATTATCCCGATAATAAGGTTAATTCTTGTATTGAATTGTATTGCATTTTGCCCCGAAAGTTCCCGTGGGATGACCGGAAGACACAAAAATCATCAATACTATTTCGCCGCGGATAACACTGCGGGGCGTAGCTAGTGAGTAAATATTTTATTAAAGCTAACACCAGCTTCACTAAACTTATATTATATCGTATCGTGTTAAGACCGAGGACGTTTGATGATTAAAAAGGACGTCTTACATCCCAAACGTCGAGGGTTAACGTAATAAATACTCACCAAAGTTTGATTTTTTTTTCTGTTTGCTATTTAACTTAGTTAATGAATACAATTTATATTCTAATGTCTATTTCACCTCCTACGAAGTTAGTTAATTAAAAAGGAATACAAAATATGTCTTTATCCATTAAAGGCTTGTATCATTTGCATCTAAACACGCATCAACTATAACCTTATCTATGTCAAAACCATCAAACTGTATATAAATAGAAAAAAGCACTCTAACACCATAATCTTTAAGTTTTACATTAGTTTTATATCGTTTCTTCATTTGAAATGTTAATGAAAATTAAATTCCAATTAAATAAATGCATATTTTAAATGAATGTCTTCATCCTATTTAACTAATTAGTAGAAATGATAAGTCTCATAATTAAATCGAGGTTTTATTCATGATAGACAACTTTCCATTGGAATGCCATAATGACTCTATTTCTCAGCTCAACGGTTCATTTCTTTCAGAAAGTAGATTATAGTTACGTTTCGATTTTCTACAGTTAATAAAAAAACATCTTGATAAAGCTTTTTTATCTATTTATGGAAGTTATAAAGATTTACTTGTTATATTGTGTGATTAATTTATCGCAGAGTTTTGAAATGGGGTTTTGAACAAGATACTTGACAGATAATTTGTGAAGAGAGACAGAAAGCGGAAAGTTATTCAGGGCACTGCTTTGTATTCATCTGCTCTGTAATAGAGATCAAATTTCAAATTTGGAAGCAACCATAGTATTGTAGTGAGGGTGGTTCAGCGATCACGCGGTTCGTCGATTCCCTTTTCAAAGTTTACTTGGCTTTTAGAAAAGGTACGACGATACTGGAATAGCGTGGGAAAATTTATTTAAATATCATTTTGAAGTGATATTTATATAAGCATTTGATTTTCAACACTAGATTATATACTGTTTTGGTTCCGAGCAAACACGTAGGTAATAATGAAGACGTACTTCTCACCAACCTCCAAATCACAGGACATTCTAGTGTAGAGATCAGTGTAGGTACCACTAAATTATTTCAACTTTCGCTGTGCAATATAACTTTTTTGTTTACCTAAATAGAAATTCTCTGGATACCCGGAAATTTATACCTCCTCTCCGACATATCCGTATCCGGCTCGTCCTTTAATCCGATACGCGTACCTCGACAGTTTTACGATTTTATTTCTCATAGCGCTCTGATCGCCTCTGGTCCACATCAAAAAGAAGGATTTTATCCCTTACATTCTGTCAGAATGTATATGGAGGGATTTGATTTCCTTATATTTTCTGCATCTCAATGTATAACAAATCTTTAATATATTACCAAGAATAAATATAATTACAATGGACATGTAAAGATGTATACCCATTCGCAATCTCATTAGCACCGTGATACCCGTAGGCAGTGATGTAGGCAGATGCTAATCTGTTACCAACAGATGTGTGGCAAAATCATCATGAATTTACCATAACAATAGCATTTCAATATACTCAGTAATATTTTAATATTGTATATTTTTATATTGATGACATATGGAATAGAAACATGGTGTCCAACAGTGGACTGCGCGCTCAACGCCGCACAACGATCTATGGTAAGTTTCTTAGGGTTTCTCTAAAAGACCGAATCAGAGGTCAGGAGATCCGTAGGAGAACGATAGTCACTAACATAGCCCAGGGAATCAGCTAGCGATTGATTAATGTAGAAATGTATGATATCTTTTTTATTTTATTTTATTATTTACCTACGTTATGTATTGTGAGCTTAATATTGTAATTTTGACTTGCCCAGTGTAACGAATATTGTTATGAGGCTATTTTTTTTCTTATTCCTGCTTATTCTAGTTGAAATAGTAGTGGGCAGGGCACATATCTCGTAGAACTCTGGCTGATTAATGAATAAGAAGACAATTTTTGTCGTCATTCATATCTTTATTAGTTGAAGCGATGATAGCTCAGCGGGGAGAGCGTCGCCTGTCAAACTGACGGATACTGGTTCGCTCCCCAACAACAGCTTGAGATTCCGGTGAAGGTAACGCCGTTATCAAATTCCCAGCATGGTGGTAGGGTACTTTCGAATACCCGCCTGGCTAGCTACCATCCTCAAGTTTGAAAAGCTGTCACCAAACACATAGTGTGTTCAGGCAGCAATCCTTAAGAGTCAGTGAGTATTCTAGGTCTAGCGTGATAACATCTTCGACCACATCGTCACTGACCATCTAGTGAGGTAGTGGTCAAACGATCAAAGATCTATACAGTATAAAAAAAAAGTTTTTTTAGTTTTTTACGGATGTTACTAAGCCTTTTTTGAAGCCTTTAAAGTTAGACACACTCATCAATTAACCAACTTTGATGAAAATTAATTATTCAGCGAATGGATAACACATAAATAGATTTCCTTAGGCCGTGGTGGTACCGGCCTAGAATAGTACTCCCCCATCTCTTCCCGTGGGTGCCGTAAGAGTCGGCTAAGGGATCATGTACCAGGAGGTGGGCAGCAGCGCCTTCTGAGGATCGGAAATCATACTGCGCTCACCAACCCGCCTGCCAAGCGTGGCGAGTATTGGCAAATCCCTCTATATGGGGGAGGTATTGTCCAGCAGTGGACGCACATGGCTGAGAAAAGAAAAAAGAAAAAAAAGAAGATTTCCTTATAAATGGAATTCACGGAAGGAAGCGGAAAAGTTAAGATAAAGTTTTTTTATTTTTTTTTAATTTTTATTTAGTATTTGTGATATTTACCAAATTAATAGTATTCTATAGACTCTCCCATAGTACGGAGAGAGGGGCAACAATAAACTACAATTGCGTAGGTTTACAACTGAACCCGTGTGTATAAATATTCATTTCAATTGCCAATACAATGACTAAGAACTGTTTAGAATATTGAAAGGTAACTTACAATTTACGTGTCAAGGAAAATTCAAATTAACACAAGGAATACACAAGCAGTTAATGTTTCACCCTCACACCTCTGTTTTAGAAAATCTTTACAGGTTATTTCAGTTATTTTCAGGTCTTTAAGTTGCATCTTGACAAGGAGTTGACTATCTTCCACCGAGTGATACAATCTTCGACCACGTCATCGCTGACGATTAAATGACATAGTAATCAAACATGACAAGAAATTTAAAAAAAACTTTTTATTAAAAAAGAAAACGTCAAGAAACAATTACAGTTTGAAGCCTCATCTTCATAGTAAGAATGACCTCACGTAGTTTTAAAAATCAAAAATAGAATATGGGCATTGATGGCAAAATTTAAAAAAAAACGGATTTGTTACATTTGAAATTTTGAAACTTTGTCTTAACAAATGTATTATTTATTTTGTCTAGTTATAGCTATGGGTGTTTAAAGCAAGCATAATCGAATTTAAAAAAAAGGTGGTATGTGCATGTGCACACACTACTGCCCATAATAGAAAATGTCGATAAAACTGGCAAAATTTATAGGTTATATCGTTTTTTTTAATATTTATTTTTTGTTTGATAGTGTAAGAAATATAGTGTGTGTGTATGATAGTGCCGTGGTGGTACCGGCCTAGAATAGTACTCTCCCATCTCTGCCCGTGGGTGCCGTAAGAGTCGGTTAAGGGATCACATACCAGAAGGTGGGCAGCAGCGCCTTATGAGGATAGGAAATGATACTGCGCTCGCCAACCCGCCTGCCAAGCGTGGCGAGTATTGGCAAATCCCCCCTGTATGGGGGAGGCATATGTCCAGCAGTGGATGACAAATTGCTGAGAAGAAGAAGAAGAAGAAGAAGTGTAAGAAATCACAAGTTTAAAACACTGCAACGTTATCGTTGCCAGACTCAATAAATCTGTCAATAACTTACTGTATTTTTGGAAACAAACAACAAATTAGGAACGTCCTTGTATAATTTTAGTACATATTTTGTAATATCTCCTACGCTGTTACGTATCTAGAGTTGTTAATACCAGATTAACAAACTTTAAAACCTTATACAAACACTCGTTGTGCAGAGTGACATCATCTCTTGTGTCTAGCAACAAATCTCTAAGGTGTGCGGTATAGCGTTAAATTTTTGAAGCTTTATTATTATGAAATGTTTTTGATATAAGTTTTCATTATAAGTAGTTTGAAACAGAACGGCATCATTTATTTTCCATTTTTTTTTGTTTGCTAAATTGTTACTTGTTGATAGTGACGATGTGGTTGAAGATTTTTTTTATTGGTTATAAGCTTGCGTTTGAACATTGTCTCACCTGATGTTAAGCGACGACGCGGTCTAAGGTGGAGCACCCAAACTTAGAAGGAACCTATTCATTAGCGACTTGAAGACTCCGGGGTTGTACATATCGGGAAACACAGACTAAGATGTTATTATAACTACGCTAGACCTAGAATGCTAACTGCTTAATGCTGCCTGAACACACTATGTTTTTGGTGACAGTTTTTTAAACATGGTACTGGTACCCAAGCTAGTCAATCCTTATAATGTAAGCATTTAGCACACGTTGATTTGTACTTTTGTACACTGGTATATTATCAGATTATATATGATAATATATTTATAAAATGTATTAAAAGACAATAATGTGAAACGCCGTACTTTAACACCATGTAGGTATATTTTACAAGATTATTCAATTCAAGTAGTACTATGAATAAATGGTATATGTTCATATAGATAGTAGTCAAACGCCTGCCTAATATGAATAAAAAAAGATCTATGTATATCTAATAGATCTTTCTTATTTATATTGGGCAGGCATTTGACTACTATCTTTATATTTCTTATCTTTAAACGCCCAAACTATCCATGTAAAGCAGGTATTGGAGAGTGTAAATGGACCAACTACGAAGAGATGACCCCGAAAAAAAACCCGAGAAGATTGAAGACGTTCTGGACTCTTAACAGATGTGCGTGTATTGACGAGTCTGATATAATGAGTGTGGAAGTTAAATTTAGAGTAGAATCGAGCCACCTACATGGGAATCTGAAGCTGTCAGAGGATTACAGTGGAGACAAAAAGTACACAAAAATGTGTTCGCATTTGAAGACAAACGAAAACGCGAACTTGACTTCAAACGGGCACAAATCTAAAACAAACCGCAATCTAACATAGCGTATAACTATGTATGTAAATATTTTCCTCACATGTAGCTATGTAGTAATTGTTAAAAGTAGCTATTTGAGCCATGTGATGGCACACCAGACATAACTTACTCACTTACCTTAAATTATTAATTTTGTGCTTATTTTATTTTATTTATTAATAGTAGTAATGTATGAGAGAAAAGACAGCAGTAAAAGTAGCAGTGCTCTAAGCAAGAATACTTTGCGTCACAGTCACCGTATACCATAATCAATTGAATAACGCATGCGTTATTCAATTGAATAACAGTACATGCACAGACATTACATGCATGTACTGTCCGTACTATATGTTTTCGGAGTCACAGTTGCGCTAGATAAACGATAGTTTGCACTGAGTTCAATTGTTTCTCGCTGCGATATGGCTACTATTAGATAAGCTACTGCTTGATTATTGCTTGTGCTTGTGTTACAGCTCTATATAATTCAAACAAGCTGCAACCTTTTTTTGTTTATAAGTCTCAACCGCTTCACCTCTCAACTTAAGACCCTACACGAAACGCAAATAATGTATTACGTTTAGGTATGTTTGTGTTACACGAATCACACTTACGAAACGCACAGCGAATCTCGGCGTGTGTTTGTTCAGTGCATTCTTCACTGATGTGATTGTGTGGTAACACGATAAACATAACTTTTTGAGTGATATTTTTAGAACAAGAAGCTTGTGTTGCGCTATATTTGTTGAGAAAATAAGGTTTAAAAGACTGTTCGTTTATGGATAGAAGAGTACAAGTTTTTTTTTTCTACTCAATTTTTTTTTATCACACTCAGACCCCCGCACTAGGATTCCCTGTGTCGCGGGAGGCGTGGACACACAGTTTAGCTAGTTGAAGTGGCAATAAGCAGGAAACATACCACGTAGATCTAATGATCAAGGTAGCGTATAAGTCGTATGTGTTGTCAATTGACAAGGTGGACAGATGCCCATAAAAAACCTTAGGAAAACTGTATTGGAGCAGACTAAAAAATGGCTTTGGTTTCCTTATGAAATAAATCTGTAGGTATGCCCAGGCGTGCACGTACTACGGCTCGGCGATGATGATTACGGTCTGAAAACCGTAGTTCCAGATTTTTGTACAAAATTGCGTTTTGCTAGAAAATGCACTTACACATAATATATGAGAGGGAATCTACAAATTTTCGATCACGTTGTGGAATTATAATAAAGTACTAGCTGAATCGCTCGCGGTTACGCTGCCGTGGTCGGGAATTTACAGAAGATGAAACCACAGATAAGTAAAAGTAAGCCAAAGAGTTTTTTTATACAGATGCTCAATCACCAGCACATTTCTAACTTTAATTGTGATATGTGTCAATCCACATATATGCATACCTGTAGAAATAAATTCGGTTATAGAAAAAATCTCGAGTGGAGACCACAGACTGGCAAGTGGAGTGAAAGACCTCTACCGACAAGGAGAACAAACGACCTGCGCTTACTATCAGCTTTGTAAAAACCATACAAGTTTCGAGCAGTTCTAAAACCTGGCTTAAACCGCTTAGTGTGAAATCATAGTGTGGTGTCTAGCCTAAGTGCAATGGAACGTAAAAGCGGGCACAGTGATTGTTTGACATATGTCACATTGTATGGCCCGCTGTCTGTGGATCCTTCCGGCTGTTGCAAAAATAGTAACGTGTCGTATCTTGAGTGTACCAATTTTACTTCTTTTGCTAAAATATAAAATCGGCAAGCTACAGTCGTTTTATTCCACGTCCCTTTAGGTGAACGGTAAGAACATTGATATTCTCAAAGGTGAACGGTTATTGTTGTCTCTGGCATGTTTAGCCAGGTTTTAAAACTGCTCGGAACTTGCATGGTTTTAACAAAGCTGATAGTAAGGCCCCTGACCAACATCGCAGGAAGTCGCGACATGCGGGACGCTTGTCAATCCTTGTGGAAATCTACATGGGAGCCCAATGACTAGCATTTGACGTATTAAGTATGACTAAGATGATGATGAGAATAAAATTATTTACTATGGATAATGTATATAATACAAATAGAACTTCGGATACAAGAATTATCTTTGATCAATTAATTCATAATATTCTTCTCACAAACTTATAAAATGATCGATGGTCTATACGCTGAAAAGACAATAGAAAATTCTATACAAAGCTATCAAACTCATTGTCATATCGCATCACAATTATTCGATAACATTGTAAAATTGATCAATGTACCTTATTGATGCATATAGCAATTGTGATGACAATAAAAGGGAACAATTTTGATTCCCACCATTGTGCTGTGTTCTCACGGAGGAATGTATGATGTATGGTTATGCTATATCAATTCTGTAGTTTGATGCACTAATAGTACATACAGAAAATACGTACCAATGGACTAGTGGAGGGGTACCCATTGGGCACGAATTTCATAAAATCAATCATTTTATTATTACAGGAAAACACGTTTAAACTTCATGTCATTGCGTATACCGATAAATATGGCAAATATTTTTGGTTGTATTCCAAGAGGTGAAATACTGTCAGAAACATCGGCTGCTGTCCTAAGTCATAGATAGTTCATGGCGATTTCTTCCCCCGCAGACACATAACCTCGACTAGCTTCACAAGATGGGCTTGGCTATGGGCCGGGCGTTTAGATGGGAAACTCACCGCACATAATTTCACTCAGATCCAGTGAAATGTCAATGTAGTGAAGTATCTTGTTCCCTCTTGAAAAAGAAGGTAATGCGTGCTTCCATTCTATGGACTGTACTGCGACATTTACCACAGTTTAAATGAAATAGAAGACGCGATGGTATGTATTGAAATAACATTCAGTGTGTGTGCAATCATATTCGAATAGGTACTTTTGCAATATCAATAATGACGGTATTATTTGCCCTGGTTGTTATTGCTGATGGTCGCCGGTCGTCCTCGTTCAGTGATCTGCGGACCTAGACAAGATGCATCGCTTCTCTTTCTCTAACCGCTAACGATGAATATTTATTCTCGTTGATCACGTGACATATCGCTTTGAAGTGCCAATCTTAAATTTTTTTTTGTTTTCTCAGCGTTAACGCTTATATTAATGAATGAATATTATTGTGTGTTGGCCTACAGAGATATTGACTTTACATCCGCGACCCCAGGTTCCAATCCCGGCCGGGGTAAACATTTTTGTGATAAGCATAAATGTTTATTCTCGGATCTTGGAAGTTTTTTTTATATGATGGTGTTCAAACCTCCCACGGCGCATTGTCGTGCGGGGGTGTTTAGTGTGAATGCAGTGATATAATTGCTTAGTCTCCTTATTCCGAAAATACTCTAAAGAAATCAATGTTTTAGACGTGTGAAAAACTCAAATTATACGTTATAGTCGAGAACATACAGTAGTTCTTTATTTAAAATAACTCACGTGACATAACAATGGACCGTTGACAAACGGTCACTGGCGCAATTTGTCAACGATGTACGTGATTTGTCAACTCTGTCGGATATATCTGAAAATTGACCACCGGGCTTGAGGCGCTTGTCACAGTGCATATTAATGTGGTAAGGTATCTTATATTCCAAAGCATAGATATGTATAAAAATAGGAACTGTACCTATATTTGGGTTTTTATTGTCAATACTTGTGCGACAGGTGAAACATCTTAGTATTATTTAAATTAATTTAGTTTTAGCTTTTCGTTTAGCTGCCAGCTTACGCTTGGATGCAAAATGCTATGAACCCCATCACTGCCAGTGTGGTACTGCAGTTGATCAACTCGGTCACTCGGTCACCACGGGCTTTCTTGTTCCAGAAGAGCTGGTCGATTTCCCGCCACACTAGCATTAACAACATCATTTGTCAGGATTTTACCAGCGCCAATACGTTTCAGCCATTTTTTAACCAAATGGTCTCATACTTGACGATGGTAAAAAACACACGTCTTCCCGAGATACCATGTTAAGGCCGTGGCTTATTCGGCGGAGAAATTGAACCGGCCTAAATATGCTAACCTAGATAGTGGTTATACAGGGTGGGCCCTAAGGGTGTTGGCAATTAAATGAGGGTAAGGGCCTTCAATTTCTCGGAAACGTGTGGCGCGGGGCGGCGGCGGGGGTATGTGTTGTTCGCCGCGCCGTTTCCTGGAAACATGCTCTCCTAGTGGCACAGCGCCGTCAGCGCTAGCCTCACTAGGCGGTGCGCCTTCTGCGCCCGCACAAATACCGGGCTGAGCACCATCAGTGCTCGCCCCCCCTCCGGTGAAGCTGTAAATACCGGTAGAGGCAAACAGCATTAGTCCGTTAAAAAAATCCTAGAAATTTAGTCGCATGGAGCCGCACACGGGAGCGCAGCGTGCGTTTTGTGTTCGAGCGTATTACTAAAACAATAAATCAGCAACTACTGTACGATGTTTGTATCGACATAGCTAGCTAGACAGTAGCTGTGGTATTGTAATTAGTATTTTACTATCATAAAGGAATCGGCGCATTTTAATTAATAAATAAATAATGTAGCCGAAGATTTTATATCCAAGATGTGAACTGTCAATTAATGCACCCGAGCGTAGCTTTTAGTTGAGCAGTGAAAAAGTCACACGATGATGTAGAATTCGCACACAATGCTTATTCAGTTAATAACTCACAAAAGTGCTATTGCTCGTAATAGGTGGTACTTTTCCAAGAATTATTTTCTGTAGCGGATCGGTTGAGGCTATGGTAGAATGTATCCTGCGTTCATTGATCAAAACTTCTGCATTGAGCGTCCATTAAAAAAATACCGTTATCAAATCTACTGAATTGTCTAGATAATTATATATTTATTTTATTAATAATTAATCAATTGTTGAAGTTATCTTAGGTTCGAAGAGAGGAAAACAAGTTGAGCTATAGCAATAGTCAAAGCCATATTTTTAGATGGATGACCACCTGGTTCACAAACTTATCTGTAATCAATTCTATGGTAATTTTATGTATTTTTAAACGCGGCAAGATCTCCATAATGACTTAGATATTGCTTACTGAAATCAAATAAGCTTCAATGCTGCACACTGTGACTTGAGATCTCTTAAGCCGATACCTCATGTCGCATATTGGTTTTCCCCCAAGTCGGCACAAAGCAATTTATCAAGGTAAGAAGATTGTCGTCTCTACGCATCTGCCTTTGATTACATTAACTTGCTTCTTACACGTGAAGGGGAATATTTGAAAATAGCTAGTTATTTGGCATTGGATAAAAAAGATTACATATAAAAATATGTTGACAATCACACTGGGCGTTTTAAGAGGACCATAATATGCTGTGTCGACCCCACCTACTGTGGGATAGGGACAACAAGAAGGAGATCATATTTATCATTTATGTGAATCATCTAAATATGATGACAAACGGAAATAGTGAAACGAATTTCCTGTTTCATGGGAAAGTGCAGGGACCACAGATATTAATTAATTCGATCCTTGCATAGCTATAATGTAGGTCCTTTATTTGCGTTTCATTTAGATCTTTACAAGTGTTATTATTACGTGGTCTCTGACTATGGGCCTTATGAGCAGGTTCAGAGTCACACAACGAGCTATGGAGAGGGCTATGCTCGGAGTGGAGAGAGCTATGCTAGGGGTTTCTCTGCGCGATCGAATCAGAAACGAGAAGATCCGTATAAGAATGAAAGTCAACGACATAGCCCAGCGGATTAGCAATTTGAAGAGGCAGGAGGCAGAGCACGTAGCTCGAAGTACTGATTGCCGTTGGGGCGAAAAGTTCTCGAATGGAGAGCAAGGATTGGCAAGAGCAGCATAGGACGGCCACCGACAAGGCGGACAGTCGAGCTGACTAAGATAGCAGGCGAGGGCTGAATCGGTCTATGTTGAAATAAATAAGAGAGGCTATATCCAGCAGTGGATGTCCTATGGCTGAGATGATTATGAAGTGTTATATTTATTTTCTGGCCATCAAATTAGTAAGAGGTAAGTAGGCAGACCACACTTCGTATACTGTCAGTGTTATCACACACACTGTTTTTAGTCTGGAATTGAGATATTTTAGACGAGACGACGTCTCTTAGCCAAGTTTATAGCCAAGTTATAAGGTTGGTCTACTTAGAAGTCCTGGAAGCTAGACCTGCCCATTTTGTATATGTGTATATGTATATAAGTATATATATCAGTCATCAGGTTACCATAGTACAGGCTCTGCCTAGTTTGGGACCTGAAGACCTTGTGTGAATGTTAAAAAAAAAAAAAAATTTTAGGCTAGGTAGAAGTTGTGGTTGACATTTTCGAATACAAATTAAGTTACCACCTGCGTACAGTATAATTCCAGTCTCTTTGCCATAAACCTATCGTAGCACTTCACTAGCTGTACCACATTTTATCCAAATCTATACAACCGTATAGGCTTGAAAGAGTAACAAACATATATACATCCATAATCACACTAATATTATAAATGTGAAAGTTTGGGTCGATCTTTGTTACTCTTTCACGCAAAAACTACTGACCGGATTTAGATGAAATTCGGCACAGAGATAGGTTATAGTCTCAAGCACATAGGCTAGCACAACCATACTTTTCCGCGGTGGTACTTTGGCCGTGGTGGTACCGGCCTAGAATAGTACTCCCCCATCTCTTCCCGCGGGTGCCGTAAGAGTCGGCTAAGGGATCACGTACCAGGAGGTGGGCAGCAGCGCCTTCTGAGGATCGGAAATCATACTGCGCTCGCCAACCCGCCTGCCAAGCGTGGCGAGTATTGGCAAATCCCCCCTATATGGAGGAGGCATACGTCCAACAGTGGACGCACATAGCTGAGAAAAGAAAAAAAGAAAGAAACCATACTTTTCATTGCGGAAAAGTAGGTGTTCACCTGTGGGATAAGCAAATAATTCAAGTCTCTGATATTCCTTCACGCTCAAACGGTTGTACCGATTTCGATAAAATTTAGTATGGAGGTAGGGTAGACCCAGGAATAACACATAGACTACTTTTAGTATAAATATAGTTCTCACGGGATAATTGAGGTAGCCGGAAAACCGTAATCTACGCGAGAACGAGAAACCGCGGGGCGTTACTAGTAAAACATAAAACTTTTAGTAAGTTGTATAAAATATAAATGATTGTTTAATTTTTATTTACCCTAGAATACATTCACTGATTAGATACCTCACTTTTAAGACACCCGTATAGGTACGTTATATAGTAACCGCGTTCAAAAACACTACTTTTTTTTTTTTTACATATTATAAGTTTGCGTTTGACAACTGTCTCACCTGATGTTAAGTGATAACGTTGTCTAGGATTTAACACGCAAACCTAGAAGGTACCTATTCACTCGCGACTTGAAGACTCCAGGGTTGTACATATCGGGAGACACAGACTCGGGCAACGAGTTCCATTCCTTGGCAGTACGCATTAAGAAAGTGGAAGCAAAGCGCTTCGTGCGCATCACAGTACATCGCAAAACAACAATCACCCACACATACCAAACTGTATCATTACAAGAATTTAAACGATGATCATTGCATAAAAAGGCATTGGAACCAATACATTTAATGCATTATTCATAATAAAATATTATGCGTATCCCATTGTATTCATATTAGCGACAAACTTTCGCCAATTACAATCCTACTACTTTATATATAACTGCTATTTTACCATGAACCGAGATGTAATCATTGTAATTTAACTCTTCTTCCGTATGGGACAAGACACAGTGTTATTTCGGATGACCTTATTCAATAGCAAATCTATTGTGGTTTTAGTGTACTAGTGCTTTCACAGGCAAACTCTGGGTTTGTCACTAGTGGGTGTGATGTAGAAATTAGTGATGTAAGCTCTTATGTAGATTAGTATTGGTGGTAACCCCTCCTTGGGCGCAAGCAAAATACTTCGTGGAAATTATTTATCTTTTACATACCATCGATATTACCGTCGAATCAAATATATTTTTTTTTATGTTTGCTCAAGTCGTAGAGGCTTATAACTATGGACTTGGACAGGGTGCATGCTTGCGATTTCCCTACAAAACGATTTAGACATCAAAATAATATAAGAGCAAAAGACTGCTACGGTCTAACGGGTTAGCAAATTACAAATACAAAATATTTTATTGACATAAATATTACATTCATTTTCTTGAGTCCATAGGCTCCTGAACTAATAATAATAATTTTTTTTTTTTTTTTTTAACATTCACATAAGGTCTTCAGGTCCCAAACTAGGCAGAGCCTGTGCTATGGTAACCTGATGACTGATATATATACTTATATACATAAGTAAGAACTAGAATAACTGTGTTTCAAGAGCCAGTAATTCGAACTAATAGTGGGCATGGAACTTAACATTCAGAACTGATGGCCGATGGAGACGAAAAGTTTTCTATGACCACGATTGACAAGCATACGACAACAGATAAGAGTAGCGTGAGGAATCTGGATGGAAGCTTCTTCCAACTAGGATATATGGACAAGGCCAATAATGCCATGGATATGGAGAAGGCCATTGTCTAGCGGTAGACGACATAGAAAAGAAAGAAAGAAACTTTTTTATAAATAAACATCGATTTAACTCTATTCGAATATTCGGGTTAAATATTTAACGGTTGTTATTCTTAAGACTGTTAAACAAAAACCAGTCTTGGTATCTACCATTCATAAATTCAGCAACACAAGTTAAACACTAAATTACTTTTTAATCTTTACCTATAAAAAATGTAACCGTTTACAACACCAATTAAACTGAAAAACCAAGTCATTATTGATTTTAATTGTTGGATAAAAACTGCTTTGAACCGGTTTTATAAAAGTCAAAACGCCTAGCCGTCGATGCGTCTCGCTGCGTTTGGTTTTTGTCGTGCCACATTGCAATGCTGTCGTTATTGGCAGCATCTTTTATTTAAACTGCGTCGTTGATGTTATGTTGCTCGTGTGAAAAAAGCTGTAACAGTCGCAATTGATGAGCGGTTGGCAATGTGAAAATCTACCCAAAATTTGATATCAATCTTCGAGTATCTGACCTATATACCAAGTGTGATGGACTTCTTTGCACTGGCAACAGTAAGGGGCGGGTTTTTTTTTAACCTAACTATGGATTTGATACCGTTATGATTTTTTTGGAAATGCCTTAATTAAAATAAAACACTAATAACTAATTACAATACTGCAGCTACTACAATAACATTTGAGCAATCCACTACCTATTGGTAGCCTATAGATAACTCAAATGTTCTAACCAGCTACCGACTGGCAGATTTTAGATTTCTTTCAGATTGCATTGTATTCAACCTGCTTTAAAGATATATATTATTACTACCATATAAGGATGTCTATATTATATAGGAAGCAGGGGGTCATCCGTCTAAAAATATTGCTTTGACTATTGCTTTAGCTTTTGACTTTCTTTCTGTCTTTTCTAACCTAAGAAAGCATCAACAATTGATTGATTGTTAATTAATCAATTTTATAATTAGTTTATTAATAAATAATTAATTGTTGAAACTTTCTTAGGTTCGAAAAGAAAGAGAAAAAGTCGTAAGCTATTACAATAGTCAAAGCCATATATTTTTAGGCGGATGACCTCCAGAACTCCTTTGGGTGCAGCATATATATACGATTATATATTAAAGTCTTTAGAAACATTTACGTTCCTCATTCTCAACTTAAGCCAAAGTCTATAAGCGATATATCTATAAAAAACGATTTTAAATGCCAGAGCAAAATTGTTGCATCCGACCATGAAACAGTGAACGCATAAGAAATTTATCTTCTTTCATCAAAACGTTTTGTACTTACATTGAAACTTTTCGAAAACTCATTGCATTGAATGCGGTCATTGCTTAAAAGGCGATCCACGTTTTCTCCCCAAAAAGACAATTTTATTTAAAATATAAACAGTAAGGATATGACATCAAACAATACAGGACATATAACAATGAATAGTCATCGTGAATGTGGTGTAAATATTATAATATATTATATATATTAGTGTATTTATATTATATTATATATTATTATTAGTATATATTATAATATATTAGTGTATTTATGACATCAAATAGGGTCCTAGACCTTCACCGCACGCTCAAACCGTTGGTGGGGACCGAACCAGCGTCCGTTAGTTTGACAACCGATGGTCCCGCCGCTGAGCTGTCATCGTTTCAAAAGGAAAGGGGAAAAATAATATAATATAACTATAATAAGGATTTTTTTTAGTAATACTCAAAAAATCCTTATTTTAGTTATAGCTGATAGCTCCTACCAAACAGTTGAGACAAACTGCCAGAAAAAAGCAAGATAATTATTGAATTATTAGAAAATAGCATTTGTTAATGGGCGCAGAATATCTTGTTATTTTCTGGCCTTCTTTTCGCCTGATAAGAACATAATCCAAAATGTATGTCAGAAGTGTTCTAGTGTTTACACGGAGTACTTTTATTAAACACATTTTCCACGGAGGTAATGAATGTTCCTATTGATGCATGATATATATGCTTTTTTTTAATAAAAAGCATATCAAATAAGAATATTATGTTGCTGCACTGGAAGCGTGCTGTGTCCATACTGACTATACATTTCGTTTTGGACACTTGAATGGGCCGCAAAAAACCACGATTGCGCTTTTCCGTTTCAAACATTTAAGTGTATGAATGAAAAATAAATTTCAACATTTAACGTCGGCCACTGAACCTGGATAAAAAACAACTCGTCACATTGTCTTTAAACTGTTGGTAATTATGAACGGACTCGTGACTGTGTTTTTGGATATGGAATCAAAAATATATGCCATATTATGTTGTATATATTTTGGTCAAAAGTATACAAATGAACAAAATTTAATGTGTATGTTCGTAATATCAAAATGACTTTTTTTTTTGTTATACGCACATGGAAGTATGTATTATGTATGTAGGATTAATTATGCAGTATGTCCAACAATATTTTTTGTTCTTTAACCGACTTCAAAACAGGAGGAGGTTGTCTATTCGACCTCACAAACGAATTGAATGTTTTTTACCGGACTTTGACTATACCATATAGCAATAGCAAGCACGCCATGTCACCACCAGAGCCGCAGCATGCACCAAGTTTGTACCTAAGACAGCGTGATCCAGTTCGGGGGCATACAAAAGTGAGTTCTTCTTCTCAAGTTGCTTGGTTTGGATCCAAGGATGGATTGCACTTTGTTACACCAACGTCTCTATATCAAGGTGATTCAATTACCATCCATTGAAGACAATAGTAGAATAATTAAAAATTGAGTTTGTAGAAAGATTTGTGAAATTAGTATTCAGACAACCATTTAAGAAATATATTTTCTATTCAATAATTGAGATAAGGTCGTTAATGTGATCGCGGGGAGAGTTGAGGGCGAACTGATGGTACTCGAATGGGTTGCAGTCTCCTTTGTGTGAGGACCAGTGATCGAGAAGATAGAGTTGACAAAAAATATTAGCATACGGGGCTAAAAGATCAGGACAGGACAGGACCACAACACAAGCAATATATAATATATGATAGCACAGTTTGCAATAACCTTTATTAGGGTTAGAGATTTAATAACACCAAATAAAAATATTTGTAAAATGAGTTTCAGAATAACAAAAGTTATAATTGCAAAATCCTTTCACGGCATACTGAAGCATAAACCTATACCTAAATGTTTAATTTCTATTCAACAATTTAAAAGGTATATTAACGCTCCATCACCCACTGAAGCCAAAGAAATTAAAACTGTAAAGGACAATGTGAACATCTCAAGAAGAACAAGATTCTTCATCAAAGCGAATAAAAAACAAACACAATACATCGAACTTCGTAAGACTTGTACTTGAATTCTTATACGTTTTCCAATTTAAATACCCACACAAAATCTTTTGAAACTTTTTGCAACAAACGGATTGAATTTCCACAATGGCAACTCCCAACTTCAATTCACGTATTCCATTGAATTATGTATTGCCAGTCGCAAGAAGTTTACCCATTATACAAGGTTATTTCGTTTATTTTGCAATCACAATTCGTTTTCTTAAGTTGACTGCATGGACTTAATTATTTTTTAAGTGTGTGGTATTTTTACAAAGAACCTGTTAGAGTTCCCATTCAAGCATCGCAATTTTTACTAGTTAAATGCTAAATACGTTTATTTATTTGTTTGCGTCTATAGAATAAGGACGGTAACTTCAGCTATATTTTAAAATATCTGATATGAATCAGCTGTCAACGAAGACTTCAGCTCATTGAATCAAAAGTTAATATTACCTAGACAACTTTCATTGTAAGCATGCGCAAGCTAGCACAGAATGTATGAGGAAAATGCAATGTTAACAATACGGCCAATCTTCCTTCGAATAATATCTAAAATAATTTCATTACAGTTAGACATTTAATATATAAAAAAAATTGGTTGTCTGTAAAGTCGGTTTACGAACGATAGATTTACGTGATAACGTCATAATCATTTATGACTTCGACTTTGACTTTGAATTTGACTATGACTATAACTTTGACTTTGACTATGACTATGACTATGACTGACTTTGAGTTTGACTTTGACTTTGACTATGACTGATTTTGACTGACTTTGACTTTGACTGACTTTGACTTTGATTATTTTATGTAATACAAAACTCAGGTGGAACGTTACGCGGAACGTTACTACTTTTCATGAGTGTTGCTGGTATTCATCAATTTATAAAACGTTATCACGTCAAAATATCGTATTACGGTGTATGTGGTCGCACTTCTCTGAAACAGCTTGACTGTTTATATACTACTACTACTATATAATAATGTTTGTATGTATATATAAAAGAAAGTTAAAATAAAATAAAAAAATAGACATTTGTTCTGCAATTTTACGGCAGAACGACGTACATAATAAATCAACATGAAACGTAGAACATGTATTAAAGAAAGAACTATAATCGTACTTACATTTCAGTCATATCAATTTAGAAACTCAGTACATATAATTTAGTAAAATTATGTTATTACAAAATGTTAACTACGCATTAAAATGTATTTTCTACAAAAATGGGATAAAGGAACCATACACATAAGTGTGTATGTATAAATAAAAAGTTTTTTAACACGTGTTTCACATTATTGTGTTTCACCTTTTTTAATATGTGTTAAATATACAATACTTTTTAAAAAGTTCGTTAAATATTTTATACTCCGTATAAGCAAAAATGTGTTTGAATAATGTCAACCCTATTACTACCCGTACTGCTAAGCCAAAAATGGCCAGTAGCTATTTCAATTACGCAAAAACAAATATGCGGTTAACTATTCAAAATTAATTGTTAATTTATATGCGTGTGAGCATACAGTCTTCTTTGTTCACAGGTTTTAAGTAGACAGTTCCATATTTGGCAAACTAAAAATGCATTAAGCAATTCCAAAAAGAACAGGACAATGTTATTGTAGTTTTAAAAGGGCATGTCTGGGAATGAAAATTATTTCGAGCCTACTTCTTTTGCCTTGACATTAGCATTATTAGCTCTATGGTAAATTTGTAAAATTTTTACATGTTTATAGTAATGGTAATAAAACAAGTAGTCTAGTGTATTCAGTCTGCACGCAGATGTGTAAATGTTAGTCTAAATATAAGAAAATAAAAATGTAATTAGAATAAATAAACGAAATATTTGAGGTGAATATGGTTTTGCTTATGATTTTTTTAACACTATAGAAACAATTTGTCGTGAAGCTATTCATGCATAGTTTTTTTTAAATGTTTCCATCAAACATCGTAATGTTAAAAAAGTGTGTTATTAATTAAAGATGTTCCCCTGTTTTTTTATTTTTTTATTTGCTAATGTATCCCTAACGTAATCAGGGGTGTGTTGTCGTTTTTATTCTAAGACATTACACGAACGACAAGAAAATTTTAGGTGCAATTGGAGTAGGTGACGACAATTTTTCTTTTTTGTTGCTAACTAAATACATTCTAGTATACTATACTAGGTTACATACTAATTTACTGCAAGCTTAAAGCTGATTATTGCTTACTATTTCTTTTATTTATTCTTTTTACTATATTTATACAATAGTTGATAAACTATTGTATAAATATAGTAAAAAGAATAAATAAATGATGTTCCCCTATTGTACATATACAGGTCTCGTGATGAAAGGAGTATTTTTCTGTCAACGGGGTGATATAATCTGTTAGCGAACTTGGTTCTTATTTGGCGAGTAATAACTTCAAACTGTTTTTAGTAAAATTTGGATTCTATTTGGAAAAAATACATGACATCTCTGATATACTACGTACTCAGGCGAGATAGTATGCTAGATAGTAGTATAATTGGTTGATGATATATAAAGTTAGTGTTTGTTGTGTTTTCGATGTTTTTTATATATTCATCATCATCATCATCATCTCAGCCTTAGGACATCCACAGCTAGACATAGGCCTCCCCCATTGATACCCACAAGGACCGACTTCACTCGCAACTATAATGTCGTCCACGTATACATAGCACTTTTCAGTTATTGCAGTTTAACTAAGGAGGCTTTAATATTTACGTGACGTCGCCTGATGTTACACTGAACTGACAGACTAACTGACACTTAAATTCAATCAAAAAAAATTGTAATAAAAAAAAAGGTACGGACCGTTGAGTCTGTAGTGTTTAGTTTTTTCAATAAAAAAGAAAATAAAAAAAAATATCCAAATGCCAATTTGAAAGTTTTCACCAAAATTAAGTATCTATTTATATCTTTCTTCAGTCCATTCCGAGATAGCTGCCTGTTTCGTTTGACATTTAGAATTGGGAATGGAGTAAGTTTCTCATTAGATCGCCAGTACCACGGATTTGTCAAAAGTACTGAGTTTCGTTCATTCAATTAGTTCCAAATCGATGGAATGGGGTTCGGTGCAGCGGGCACTTCGCCGGTACGAATTTATACATACATATATACTTTTTATATAACTTAAGTATACCTAGATCTAGCGTATGACCACTATCTCACTTGATGGTCAGTGACGATGTGGTCGAAGATGTTATCACGCTAGACCTAGAGTGCTCACTGGCTCTCAAGGACTGCTGCCAGGCGGGTATTCGAAAGAACCCTACCACCATGCTGGGAATTTAATAACGGTGTTACATTCATCGGAAGCTCAAGCGGTTGTTGGGGATCGAACCAGTGTCCATCAGTTTGACAGGCGACGATAGCCCCGCTGAGCTATCATCGCTTCAATTTGTCCATAATGGAGTTCAAATGTCAAAATGAAACCCATTCCCATTCCCATTGGCGCGTCGCCGGTAAGGCCGCAGGCTCAGTGAGATTTTAGTTGAACAATTTTCCATTACTAAAATTAAACATAATGCTTACATTCTTCTGTCCCTACCGAAGGATTTGAATAACTTTTATATTTATTAGACTAATCCTCTTACAGAAAATGACGTTCAGAGCAGAGTTTATAAAAAAAGATACGATGGTATATAGGCTGTTTTAAAGCCATATCAATTTTGTTTTATATATAGGTCAATTGTAAGACACATCTAAAATTTAAAAACTATGGATATATATTAACTATCCCGGCGAATTTAATTTTACTCTAATTTACTTACATTGAGATATCAATTTATATATATATATATAAATCATGTTTTATTTGGTTAAATACTAATACGCTCATAAATGGGCCATATACAGACATTTCGATAATTTATATGACCGAACAGCGTTTTTCAGATCAGGTGGTATACATATAATAATGCTCGTAATTTTACGAATTGTCACCCTCGAAGAGAAAGTAATCCTACGACATCATCTTTGACCACATCGTCACTGACCATCAAGTGAGATAGTGCTCAAACGCTAGATCTATACAGTATAAGAAAAAAACAAGAAAATTCGACATAAGTTGGTCACAAATAATATCTACAAGTTAATATAACAATTACCTTTTTTATTTTACAGTTTATTTAACAATAAACACTGTAAATTAGCCTAATTTGTGTAAGCAATTATTTGTTTATATTAATAATAATTGTGTGAAATTAACTTATTTACGTTAATGTAACGAATTAATGTAATGTAATGAATTAAGGATGGGGCTGGTTGAGCACGAAGTATACGATTCGAATAATTTAAAGATTAATTTACAGATATACATATCTAGGTACAATTATACAAGGTTAATTGGATAACGATTAAGAATCATAATATGAATATCACTATTTTTCGTCATACTTTACGTTACAGTAACGGTATAACTTTTTTTTTAAAGCGGTTATTGCTATGAATATGTCAGTATATGCCCCCGAACTCTTTGTATTTAACCAATTAAAATATTATCGAAGAATTCATACTGTATAAACGTAGACTCCTCTCTCACACATAAATCTTTATTGTACTTAAAAGGATTTTGATGAAGACCATTAAAATATCAGAAGCGAGTTTATGAAAGCCATTTGTCGGCACATAACATAACCATTGTGGCATCTAAGCTGATAGGGTAAAATATTTTAATCTGATTACCAACACACAAAGATTGAATAACCTAAAAATATTGTCCATCTAAAAACGCTAGCGAGCGACATCGGCTTAGCACGGGTACAAAAATCCTAAAAAAAGGGTGGTGTGTTTGGAGCCAATGTTGTTTTAGTTGGAACAGCTGCCACTGGTACTGGTACTGTATGTGAAGTACGATCGTGAGCCATAGCTCCCTAGATCAGAATAATGTGAGAGTTTTACTCATGACCGCGAAATGTTCATCAAGCGGTGCCCGAAGCAGTTAGACTGCTTTCCCTGAGTTCTAAACTATACATGACATGAACTGAATGCCAATCAAGACAGAATGCCTCAAAATTCCGAGTGTTTGCCGGTTCCCTTCTTATCGGTGATAAGAAGCGCTCACTTATGAACCGTATAATTCAAAAATTCTGTAACGGATATAAATCTATCCGCTTACCTATTATAGAGAGCAATTGTTAAAAAGCGGTTAAATTATATACCGCTTCCAATCCACACATAGGAAACTTAAATCACAATGTAATGAGGACTGGACATTTTGAGTTTTGTTAAGTAAAACTAAGATGGTATTATTATAGCTTTTGAGGGTACAGTACACATTACAACATTTTATGATAGAGGTATGTATAAAATTACATTTATTATGGGATTTATTTTGTAGCTAGTCAGTGAGCTTACAAGTTTCGCTCTTCTTTTTAGGTTGTAAGCTGATCATTTTTAGTCTCAACTTTTATACAGAATAGCAGAATAGTGAAGCGAACGCATGAAATTTTATTTACTGATAATTCGGAATAAAAGTCTTTTGGTTAAGATGCAGTGTGCACCGCCGCGCCATCTTGCGAGCATGAAAGTATTATTTGCTAAAAATAGTGTGTGGAATCACCGAGATCACCTATATTTTTACCTGACAATCGTACGGAGATTTATGTTTTTTTTAATCTGCTTGTCAAATAAGTGCTTATATTTGATTCCTTTGTGGCAATTCTGATACTTTACGCGTGGCGCGATTTTGATGATAGGTCCATCGATTTGTCAGTTATTTCATTGAAAGATTGATTTTGAACACGATAATGTATGATAATAACTGGACCGATGATGAGATTCAAAAGTGATATAAAAGTATGTTAAAGTAACATCACCGTAATTTGCGTTGTCAATGATGCCTTACCTGAAACAATATAAGCAAAAATTTATTAGAATCAAATTTGGTTGAAAAGGTATAGCGACGATAGACATTTGATAAGATGCCGCCAAACACATGGTCCTAGAATCAAATTTTTCAGCTTCGAAACTTTCAGTAAAGGTAACCAATAATTTCTACAGGGTGATTGTGAGCAGACGATCAAGTTAACATGGGGGAACTTCCAATCGGTTCTTGTGTCGGTCAATAGCGAGGCATATGTCTTGTAGAGGCTGAAATGATGATGGTAGAGAATGCGGAAGTACACATAACCTTTATGTTTAAAAAATATTAGCAAGCGTCGTACCGGGTTATCTTCATGCAGTTGTTCTTGAGCCCCAGTAGAATTAGTGTTAAATATTTTTTATTTATTTATTTATCACACTTAGAGACCACCGCACTAGGATTCCCTGCCGCGGGAGGCATCGACACACACAATCACACAACACAGTATTCAATATGAGGAGCTATTTTAATTTTATTATTCTCATTTTATTTTTATTTCATTTATTTTATTTATATGGAGCTATTAGTAAACGTACACATACCCAGGATGCTCTGTTTTGCACTTGGAGTACTGCCATATAGTTTTTTTTATGTAACAGGTGGAAATAAGCAGGCGGGCCGCCGGTAAGCGATCCCCGTCGCCATATATATGTTACGCCATAGATAGGTTGCCAATTTTTTTTTTTTTTTTTAAATCACACTCCGACCCCCGCACTAGGATTCCCTGTATCGCGGGAGGCATGGACACACAAAATCAAACACACAGACAACATCCAAGACCCGGGACAAACATCTACACTCATCGCACAAATGTTTGCCCCTGCCGGGATTCGAACCCAGGGTCCCGACGACACAGAAGTCAATGTCACTGACCACTGCGCCACGGCGACCGTCGTGTTCTTCTTCTAATTCTTTTTATGACTCTGTTAACTCTCCTTTTAAATAATCTATTGTAGCTTCTCGGGAGGGAGGAAGCTCGTTCCAGATTTTGCAAGTACATATATGGAAAAACGATCAGTAGAATCGCACAGTGTGTGACTGCTATGAGTCAATAATATGTGGATGACCTTTCAAGCGGTGAATTATTATCTAACTAAACCAAATTCATCAAAAATGTATTTCTATGCAAAAATACCAATCAAACTCTTCTAAAGAGATATTAACCATTATTTGCTATAGCTGTTATACAAATTAAAATTTAAATTAAACGCAAACAGGAACAAAACATTTCCTATTTTGAAATGTGTAATTAAATCTTAACCTTCAAACCCTACATTGTTTACAAATGCGTCGGCAGCTGACGCTTCAATAATTATATTTCGAAATAAAAAACGCCTACAAATAAAATATAAAAAGGGTTACAGAATCCATTATTAAGGTAAGTTAAATATGGGAGAGCTGTAAAAACCGTTTTATAAATACCGAGCGGAGAATACCACCATTAAAATATTGAATAGAACAACAACACAATGGAAGGAGCATCCGTCTGTCTGTAATACAATAACTCAATAACAAGGGTATAATAAAAGTAAATTAAATATCATACGGGTGGGGCTTACCTTTGATACACAGCATTTTTAACTCTCGATTTAAAATTTACTTTAAACACAGATCTAGCGTATTGACCTCTATTGCAATTGATGGTCAGTGACGATGTGTTTAACGGTGAAATCACGCTAGAGCCGCAGACTGTTAGGACTGAGGATAACTTGTAATTCTAGATTTAAATTTTACTTTATATACAGATCTAGCGAATTGACCTCTATTGCAATTGACGGCCAGTGTCGATGTGTTTAACAGTGAAATCACGTTAGACCCAGACTAGTAGGACAGGGGATAGCTTGTAACACCCCGAGCGTGGCACGTTGTTTTGGGTCAATTTTTTAAAGTTGATGGTACTTTCTAAGTTATGCTAACCTGACTCCACTTACAATGCGTACTGCCAGGGAGTGGAACTCACTGCCTGAGTCTGTGTTTCCCGATAGGTACAGCACCGGAGTCTTCAAGTCGCGAGTCAATAGATGCCTTCTAAATTTGCGTGCTACACCTTAGGCCACGTCGTCACTGGCACAGCGATCAAACGTTAATCTTATAACATTTAAAAAAAACTATCACCGTCAACTATATATAATGATGCCTGATGCCTTTATTAAAATAAAATACTAATAATGAATTAGACTTCTTCCGCCATTACGAAAAATCTTTAGAATAGTTACTTTTCAGAGCATGCAATACTTCAATAAATACAATAAGCTTATTAATATAGACATGTTCGCATCAAATCAATCAGAATTACGGCGACAGCTGGGGAAAGCTTTATTTGATTTACACAAGTGACTCAACAATTCAATAATAAATGTCACTATTTATTATGTTGAACTAACGTCTTTGATCGTGAGGCGTTGAGCAGATGCCTATGTATTGTCATATTTATTTCTATATAATATAAATTAGGACTCATAGCAACTAACCCGTATCTATAAGTGGAGAATTCTAAATAACTTTTTAATTTTAGTTTTTTATCTTAGTCTAAGTAGGCTCGTGTCATTCTCTCTAGTGTGTTTCTACAATGTTAACAATAAATATAATAAAACAATAATTACAGTAATAAGTTTACTATAAATAAAATTGTAGGAATTTACTAGGTTTTGCAAGCCCATGGATCAGCTCAAATGCTTCAACCCGCTATCAAATGGCAGCGTGCCCAGAATGGTAGCAGCATTCCCCCGTTGAATTGCAATGCTGATTCCTTCAGCAGTATCGTACCTATATATCTATAACAGTAAGGGTATTACAATACATTACGTAAATTCTGTCTGACTTTTAGTGCCCCAAGTGATGTTGCTTAGTATGTAAGGTTAATAAATTAAAAATGAAGTGCCGGTCTTTTTGAAACGGCTATCTCTAGTTTCAGAGAAGCCCGTGTTGTAGCTACTCGCATATACCGCGGGAAAAAACTTGTTCTACTATCCTCAGTGTATATAAAAAAAAAAAAATTGCGTGAATTTTCAGCCTTTAGGAGACGGCGGCGGCTAATGTTAAACCGACAATACAAAACACGTTATTTTATTCCACACCGGTAACAAAAACCATAAACATTGATAAAAATAAAATATAACCAAATTACAATTGGCAACCTTATAGCTTTAAGTGATCTCTTCCAGACATATGTAGAGTAAACAAGCAGACGGGCCGCCTGATGGTAAGCGATCACCGTCGCCAATGGATATCTATAACACTGAAACGTTGCCAAACCTTGACTCTGCTCTCTCTCTGTCTCCTTTTGGAGCATTCTATAAATATGTGTAGCTACTCGGGAATACCGGGGGCTTCCTCATTGCATATACCTGCAAAATGTGAAACGAGCTCCCGTTTCACATTTTGCAGGTATATGCAATGATATTATATGTTTATATGAGGTAGATGTCGCACAAGCGCGCGGAAACTGAGGCGGCAAAATTAAGTCAATTGTAGTAATTTTCATTACAACGCGTATTTCAAGCGCAAGTCTAAACATATAGCTATCCTTTTCTATATTATTTGTACCGTATTATCTGTCGCAGCAAGCATGGTTATGTCGTGAAGGAACAAAATTTGAGCACGGCGCAGTATGAATATACGTAATTTTTAGTAAAACATCATTGGGTATATGGCACAAAAGGATCGGGACAATCGCAGTGTGTGATTCCGTGTCATTTTTTTTTATTTTTTTATTCATAGTTTTAATTAGTTGTAATTTATAACTATATCGGTGGAATGAGTTTCGGTAAATGATATCATAGTTTCGTAGGTAAGGTACACACACTAGCTCTGTTACAGGGTCTACTTCTTAATAACATAACATTTATCATTTTATTAAATAAAATGTTGTCTTAGTAATTGGATATAGACGTAATTGATTCAGATACTCGTAAACACCACTTTTTGTTAGGGAATATAATAACAGTGAATAACTTGTCAAGTGCAAGTTGCGTCCACATACAGATGGTTCCGTCACAAAATACTTACACGTAAAAATCACTACACTAACATTGTAAATGCGAAAGTTTGTTACCTCTGCACACCTTAACGAATTGAATTTCGCCTGAAGGATTTGAATGAAATTCGTATTGTAGGTACCTTATAACCTGTTATAACACATAGGCTACTTTTTATCCGTAAAAAAATGGTAACCTTGTCTATGGTTCTTACAATATGTCATTGACAATACATTTTTTCCTTCCATCATAAGCATCTCGAAACGAATATCTTACCATTGGCAAAGTACTCTTGCCACAGGGTCTGTCAAAAAAAGAAGATTATTATTATATTATTATTATAGTTCGACATAACCGAAATAGTTGTTAATAAGCAAAATAATTAATTTATCTTTCATCTAAACTCTAAGTCTTTCACGGCCGGCGTTGACCGCTGGCGTTACCTCCGTAACAGAGAAGACGCCGCGAAGGAGAGTTCTACGTTTTTGTCGCCGCCCGGACCTGAACCACTGAAGATGTCGACCGCAGTGATCGACGAAACGTCTGGAACACAAGTTTCATTTAGACCACGGCCAAACAGCCCGGAAGCAATACATACTACATAATTTATCTTTTGTTACAAAAATGAATTTGACTCGATATTCTCAAAATCAAATTGACGTCTATAGAGTTCAAATTGGTTTTGTAACTTGGTTATGTACATTCTACAAGGTCAACCAAATTCAGGCATAATTGAATTGAATTGAATTGAGTTGAATATGTATTGAATTGAATTTTCTTGACTAATTAATTTTAATTTTAATTGTATTTAATTTAATTTAGCTTTATTGTAATTTAATTTAATACTAATTTAATTTTATTTTATTCAAATGGTTATGTGTATGGGTCATAGTAACCTGAAATAAATGAATTTTATTTATTTATTTATAATCTTAGATGGTTGGTTGATTTATAGCACTTCAGCTGGTGACTTGCACTATTTTTGATAGCTTTTATGCTTCACGATCTTTCCCGAAAAAAATGTTGTAGCCGGATTAATAGATGAAGGAAGCCAAAAGAGGAAGATTACCACTATTAAACTCAGCTTATTAAAAATATTTCTTTCATATTACAAATGCTTCTATTATACTCATTCTATAATGCATACATACATCTTATGTTGGCACCTTAAGGGTTCTTTTACAACGTCTGGTACCCTAAAAATGTTTTTATAAAACGCTCTCTACACTGATGGATTTATGTGATTTCCAGGTGATTTATACGACAGTCATCCTCAGTCCCTTTATTTACCTTTTTATATCAGTATAGGGCCTTAGGTTAACGTTGAAATGGAGCATGAAGGTTTTGTATTTTAATAAGTCAATTACGTGATTTATTTTATACATTTACATTGTTTATATACGTCTCTCGTAAATCTTTCACAGTAAATTTTAACTTTAAAACCAAAAATTATAACTTGTTGGTTTTATAAGTATTAATATTCTAAATGCACCAACTTTATGTTCCTATCTCATAGGATACGTGGTGATGGTTCAATCCCCACCAACAGCTTGAGCCTCCGGTTAAGGTAAAACCGTTATTGAGTTCCCAGCATGGTGGTAGCTTACTGTAGGGTACCCGCCTGGCCACCACCCTCAAGATTGTAAACTGTCACCAAACTCGCTATAGTGTGTTGAGGCAGCAGTTCTCGAAAACCAGTAAGCATTCTAAGTTTACCGTGATAACATCTTTTTAAATCTATATCATAATCATCATCTCAGCCATAGGACTTCCACTGCTGGACATAGGCCTCCCCCATTGATTTCCACAAGGACCGGTTGGAAGCGGCCCGCATCCAGCCCTTCCCTGCGATCTTAGTCAAGTCGTCTGTCCACCTGGTCGGTGGCCGTCCTATGCTGCGCTTGCCAAAAATATAAATCAATATATAAAAAAGAAATTCTCAACATATTATGCAGGTTTAGCAGAGCTTTTGAAAATGTTGAAGTGTGTGGAACCAATTTGAATCGGTATGGGCGAACGCAGACTACTAAAACAATTATTATTATTAAATCTATCAAAATCGGTCTATGCAAGTCGAGGACGTTGCCAAGTGGATTCGTAGAACAAAATAAAACACTAATAACTAATTACAATACTGCAGCTACTACAATAGCATTTGAGCAATCCACTAGCTATTGGTAGCCTATAGATAACTCAAATGTTCTACCCCGCTACCGGCTGGCAGCGTGCCCAGAATGCTAGGAGCATTGCCACATTGAATTGCAAAGCTGATTTGTTGATTTGTTATTTGTTTGTCGAATAAGCCGCGGCGCCAGCCCTAACATGTGTCTCAGGAAGATGTGACGGCGCCAACATGTCAACGCATGTAGCGTCCCACACTAAAGGCCGCCCTAACTTCTAGGGAATAAGCGTCATGCCGTCAGGTCTTTTACCATCGTCACGCATGAGACCGTTCGGTTCAAGAATGGCTATAACATTGGCGCTGGTAAAAGCCCGACAGATGATATCGTTAATATAATTCGTAGAACTGGACACAATGAAGGCATTCTCATGAAAATTAACACCTGCGCGACGGAGCCCCACTGATGTACGAAATATTTCTAAATAGATATATTAAAAAATATTGGGCTTGGTTAACATCTTATCAAATATATTTTGAATAAAAATACATAATGTACTTTGACTTTGACGAAGCACTAAAGCGTTCGCCAAATAATCCTATTATACGACTAAACTCGATTGAGCCAAGACCCTCATCAAATAACTTTTATCGACCCGTAATGCCCGTCTCGTCATAAATATTCCCAAATTTCTTTCACTCCTCCGAGTTAACGTCAAAGTGTTTACTGCGACATAGTATTAAAATGTTGGCGTGATATTGAATGAACCGTTATCAAACAGTGCCTATTAATTGGTTTCGGATGAAAGTAAAGCGAAAATTGACTTCGTATAACATGAAACATGCTTGAAATGGAATTCGTCAAGTGTTCTGGTGATTGGAAAACGTTATGTAAGGGGCTCGGTCTTGTTATTTCACCATACTAAAAAACAACGCAAGTTCACAGGGAAAAATAATACTATTGTTATTACAAAGCTACAGCACCGACACTAAATTTAATTTCAATAGTACAATGAATCGTTATCGCGGAGTAGTATAGGTTAAAGTTTTATTAAAAATGGGGATCCCTTTGAAAACTAGCAATGTAACCAAAGGTGATATCACGCTAATATTATAAATGCGAAAGTTTGTCTGTCGTTTGTCATTTGTTTGTATGTGACCCTTTCACGTTGAAACGGCTATAGACTGACCGCTTGAATGAGTCTTCGCCCGCGGGGTACAGGGACGCGGGGTATGACGACAACGGGGAGCGACAGCGTCTCACTTGAGCGCGATCACGCCACGCGCGCCCTTAGCGCGGGCGCATTCTTCTCACTTGAGCGCGATCACGCTACGCGCGCCCTCAGCCCTCACTTCTTTAGCTCCCCGTTGTCATTGTACCCACGCGCCCCTGTACCCCGCGGGCGAGGACTTATTAAAGCGGTTTACCTATAAATAGATTTGCGTGAAATTTATAATCAATATAGCTCAGAGGTACTCTAGAATCACACAGTGACAACTGTTTATCACCCAGAAAAAGTTAAGTTCGCGCGGGCTAATTATGGTTACGTAAAACGTAGTCCACTACAGTAAAACCACGGGGCGCAGCTAGTTAAAAATATAAGTTTGTAGTGAGTTCTGGAGAGAACAGAAAAACATAGCTCGAGTGAAGCCGCAGTACTACGCTAGTCTTAAATGAATTCCGGCTTGCTTACCTCTTTGAAAAGCAATTTCAAATTAATACACGATAATATAGCGTTAGATAATTTTATATAACTTATCGTTTAAAACGATTATGGCTTTCTAATAAGGTTTTTATCAATATTTAAGCCATATATTGGAGATCTCGTTAAGATCTTGTTTTAATTTATGTTAAATACGTGACCTCACTTTATGGTGTCAAAAGCTTTTACGTTTTTTGATATGGTTTACAATCATTGTACTCACAGTTGAAAATGTTAGAAAACTTACATTTGTTACAGGTGAAGGAAGACCAACTTAAGCTATTAAGGGCTTATACGGTGTCGATGACATTACAGAGGCTTGCGGGTCTTTACTCAGATCGTGAACAATGAAATCCTGATGCGTAATGAATAAAAATATAACAAATATGTGCTTTACAGATAGCTTACGGGCTCAAAAATATTCGTATCACATTTTTAAGATTGAAATAATTTAATGAATATTCTTTGTAACCCCTACAACATTTTAAATTTTTTTTTTTACTTAAGAAAAAGCCCTGATTTTGTTTATAAACAAACTAAGTAAAATGGTGTTAAATAAGACAGTTTTTCATACAGCCAGGATACTGTCTGCGTAGATCTTTTGTTAAAATGCGGGTAATTTTAGGTAAAATAAGTCTTCATGTTATTAATTGACGCCGACTAAAACTACCCGCAATTGAATAAAACTCGTCTAATATTAGAGAACCGTGAATAACAAATTATTAATCGAAATTTACTGATCATCTGCTTGTTTACCGATCACTCCAGAACGTTTGTTTTCTACTCTATCCGTGTGACTTGACATTGGCGAAATTGTGGCGCCCCCGCACAAGCCATAAGAAACAAGAAGTTGAAAGTTGAGTTATAAAAATTTAATTTTAGCCCAAATAGACTAAGAGCTTAGCTTTTCCAAATTTGAGTGATTAACCGGAATACGTGTTTTGGTTTTTATTTGCAATCTTCACTGTATAGGTTTTTTTTACATATTATAAGTTTCCGTTTGACAACTGTCTCACCTGATGTTAAGTGATGACGTTGTCTAGGATTTAGCACGCAAACCTAAAAGGTACCTATTCACTCGCAACTTGAATACCCCGGGATTGTACATATCGGAAAACACAGACTCGGGCAACGAGTTCCATTCCTTGGCAGTACGCCGTAAGAAAGTGGAAGCAAAACGCTTCGTATTATAAAGGTACTCGTAGATGTTGCAAAACGATCTTTTTCCCAAACTATTATACCTTAAAACGAGTGAAGCTCGATCTCCTTTGACTTATTCCCCACATGAGCACTGCTGGCGTGATTGAGAGCTTATGTAAGTTTGAGGTCGGCATTGATAACAGAACAGCTGCGCTAAGAAAACCTCTTGGCCTTAACCAAACGATAATTATTCACATTTTTTTATTAGTTATGTGTTATATGTTTTTTATAAAACGCTTGTTCCTTTCATGAACTCTGATCAGCATAATAAAATTTTGCGCTGAAAAAGGGGAAAAAATGTGCTTCAACAATTGTGTTGTTCTCGGGGTGGGTAGGGAGTGATTTTTTTTTTATTTTTTTTTAATTGGGAATAGGCAGTCGTTTGACCACTATCTCACCTGATGTTAAGTGATGATGCGGTCTACGATGGAGCACGCCTGCCTAGAAGATATATATATGATTTTGACCAATAAAACAAAACACAGTGTGCACGCTTGCTGAAGAGAACCACTGTATGTCTCACCAAACTGTATTCGAGAACATTTAAGATTGCGTTATTTAGGACAATCGAGATACTATACACACTTTTAAGAAGTCCACCGACAAATTAACGAGTGATATGGGAACATACTATCATTCATCACCATTTCGAACTCTATTTTTGAGTTAAATAAAGTTTATTTTTCATTGAAGCAACAGTAAATGTAAGGAAGATTCTCAAATGCATAAATTACTTTATCTTGGAGTAAGGCACTTTCGTTTAAGATTACTCAATGGTTTATTATGGCTTTCTTTCTGAGGATGTACTCTGGAGTTAGCTCTTCTTTCGGTTTATTAACACAGAGTATAATTATGGTTTTATTAAATCATTTCGAGTTATTTTTGAGGCACGATACCCTAAAAATATACCTACTTACTGTCATTATGTATTTCTTTTACATTTTTTTTTATTGGGAATAGGCAAGCGTTTGACCACTATCTCACCTGATGTTAAGTGATGATGCGGTCTACGGTGGAGCACGCCTGCCTAGAAGATACCTATTTACTCGTGACTTGAAGATACCCAGGTTGTATGTTTGCGGAAACACAGATTTAGGCAATAAATTCCATTCGTTAGCTGTACGCACTTGGAATGTGGTAGCAAAACGCTTCGTGCGACAAGTTGGAACGTCCACCATGTATGGATGTCGCATTGCCGTCCGTCTGGTCGTCCTAAGATGGAATGGGGATGGTGGAATCAAATTATGCAACTCTAGAGCCCACTCCCCGAAATGTATCCGATAAAAGACCGATAGACTAGCGACTTAACGTCGGTGCTGCAGGCTTTGGAGTCTCCTCTCGACCAGAGAGTCATTGTTGATGAGCTTTTTAGCTCGTCTCTCTATCGACTCAAGAGCCTCGAGTTGGTACTTGGCCGAGCCGTCCCACAAATGAGAGCAGTACTCCATACACGATCGAACCTGTGCTTGATACAAGTTGAGCAGTTGTTCCGGTGTAAAGTACTGTCTTACCTTTGCTAGGACGCCCAGTTTTTTGGCTGCCAACTGAGGTTTGGACTCAAGAACATGTGACATGTGACTAAAGTTCATTTTTAGCGTGAGTGCTTGGATTGAAACCTGAGCAAGTTTTAATAGGCTACCTGCAACTATCATAGACGCAATGAGCCACGCCGTAAAAAGCTGGCTTATCGAACAAGCTTTCTATTCATATGACGAATTTGTTTGTGCAAAGTTGACATAATATTTATTTTTATGACATTATTTATATTTTGTTTATGTTTTATTTTTATTTCACATTTATATAACTTGAATTGTATTTATTTTAATGATCGCTTACTGATTCTCATTGATTTAATTATCTTGTTACAATTTGTACTATGCATAATTAAAAAAGTTACTTTTGTCATTTTGATTATGTGATTCCATCACCTAATTATATTTTTGACGTGTAACACCGGTTATGAACAGATGCTTAACTCATTATCAAAACACTAAAAAGCTTTATGAACATATTTCACCACACTAGCTCTAACTAACGAGCAACTTGCAAGGCGCGCGGCGAGAAGCATTGTTTCACAGGCTTCTTTCAAGATCACTTCCCTTATGATTGGTCGGCGAGTTGACATTAGCTTTGTCAGGTGCCTTTTTGAATTTTAAAAACTGTTTTCAAACGATGAATAAAGCTTGCGATTGACATCTAGTGAGGGGAAAAAGTAATTTAGTGAGAAAATAAAATCAACGCATTCATGAATAAGTGATTATTAATTATTTATAAAGTAACGATATTATGTTGATTATTTGTATCTTTGACAGTTAATTTTTAATTTTATAAACGTCAACAAAGGATCAGATTACTCGATCTGTTGATATGTAAATAAAATTTAATCTTGTTGTGAACGGTATTTAAAAGTTTATACTCGATTTATATTAATGCAACTTTAAGCAGTGACAATATTGTGTTACTAAAATGGATGTTTACCATATTAATAATATTTGAGATGATGAGAGGAGACAGATACTAGGCGTATTTAATATATTAAGAAATACTAGTAGCGGCCCGCGGTTTCACCCGCGTGGATTACGGTTTTCCCGCTACCTCAATTATCCCACGAAAACTATACTTTTTCCGGGATAAGAGTAAAGCCTATGTGTTATTCCATGGTATAACTTATCTCCATACCAAATTTAATCAAAACCGGTGCATTCGTTTGAGCGTGAAGGAGTTACAAACGTAGACACTTTCAGACATATAAACTTTCGCCTTTATAAGTGAGATAATATTTAGTATTGAGTGGGTAGTAAACATTTTATTTGACAGACTTTAAGCTTACGTTACGGGTACGGCTCATCGGTTTTGTTCCGTTGTTCTTTTCTTCTCTATCTTTTTCAGCGACCCGTATTTAATTCCATACATAACTACAATTTTAAAAAAAAACCAGTTAATACTGTTAAAAACTTTTATTTAGAGCTATTTTGCGTCTATATATTTTTTAATCTGAAAACTATTTGAATAGAATTATCAGCATTTGATAATATTCAAATAATTAACAATATTAAGAAATGTATTAGGTATACAATATTAATCGGTTGTAAAAACTTAAATAGTGTGTTCAGGCAGCAGAAGTTGAGACCCAGTGTAATCAGTCTAGGTCTAGTGTGATAACATCTTTGATCACATCATCACTGACCATCAAGTGAGATAGTGGTCAAACCCTAGATCTATATAATAGATAAAATTCTCGTGCACAGTAACCGAGCTCCTCCAAAACGGCTTGACCGATTTTTATGATTTTTTTGTGTATTAGGTAGAATAGATAGTCATGTATTTTTCACTACCTCCACCCTGCTATTTGATCATAATTTTAGTATTTTGATTAAACAAATATTCAATGACGTGAAATAATTCACTTTGACATTTCGATCATTTATATGACAGAACAAAGTTTGCCGGGTCAGCTAGTACAGTATAATAATAAAAAATTAGGAAGCATTGTAGGCCTTCCTAGTATAGTTTATCCATAGAGCGCGTGTAAACAGTTTGACTGTAAGCTTATGAGTTATGATTGATTCGTAAAATTTGAAATGTGAGTCTGTGTTTCCCGATATGTACAATCCTGGAGTCTTCAAGTCGCGAGTGAATAGGTACCTTCTAGGTTTGCGTGCTAAATCCTAGACAACGTCATCACTTAACATCAGGTGAGACAGTTGTCAAACGCAAACTTATGATATGTAAAAAAAAAAAAAAAAAAAAAAAAAAATTCGAGAGGAATCTATGGACCGCATATTGTTGCTGTGAGCTGTCGTTATTTCATTATTCTGGAGTTGAATCGATTATCCATGTGACCGTTTACAATACGACAGAGGTAACCCGAGGTATCGAAAGTTACAGCAGATTGGTGAAAATTGTATCTTTATGAAACAGTAAGTACCTAGGCCGTGGTGGTACCGGCCTAGAATAGTACTCCCCCATCTCATCCCGCGGGTGCCGTAAGAGTCGGCTAAGGGATAACGTACCAGGAGGTGGGCAGCAGCGCCTTCTGAGGATCGGAAATCATACTGCGCTCGCCAACCCGCCTGCCAAGCGTGGCGAGTATTGGCAAATCCCCCCTATATGGGGGAGGCATACGTCCAACAGTGGACGCACATAGCTGAGAAAAAAAAAAAAAAAAAAAAAAAAGTACCTAGGTACTTACCAGGATAGATACTAGGTACTGCTATACTGGTACGGTAATAGGTACTAGCATGCTGGAAAGGTACTAAGTATCTACTAGGTTACTTGCCAGGATTATATTTCATTTAAAAATTAAGCTTAACTGGATTGTTCGAGGGTTGCCATTAATTTTCATTTACTATGCTAATTGTTCGCGCCAAATTCGCACGCTGGAAGCGTAGAGCCTTTAAGCCTTTCATTCCTGTCCAAGAAATTTCAAAACATGAGAGACATCGTTAAAATATTATACAGACAAAACAACAAATATACATTGTTTACATTCAGGCCACCGCAATCAATACAATACAAGAAAATTTTAAATCTATTTAAACTTATAATTTTCTGTAAACATTCTCAAATATACAAAGAAATCTTCCAATTCAGTAAATATTGAAAAATATTCATAAATGGAACAGTATTAACATAACAAACGCCTCAAATTTAATGCTACGTATTTTTTTTAAGCAGGGCGACCTTTGGACCTGCTGATTCAGCTTGATTTATTCGATGCAAAGTTTTCAGCGTGTTTCTGACATCCAACATTAAAAACTTGTGACGTCGACAGAGATTACAATACAGTATAAAAGTTTTTACCATAGAAGACACACATAAAGAGGAGAAATTTTTCTCAGTATGTACTAGGTATTTATGATAATGTTAGATGAATATAAATAATAATAAAATTATAACATGGGAATTCTGAATATTTACGAATAATTTTGTCAGTGGAAATAATGCAACATAATTATATAAAAATGTTGGATAACAAGCAGGCGCTGTAAAATGGATGCATTGAAGCACAAAAGAAAGAATCGGGACCTCCTATTTCTTCATAAAATAATTGGTGGATCATTAGATTGTTCATCAATACTGGCCAATATTTCGATTGTCATTCCATATCACTATCCAAGACATAAAATATTAAAAATTTTTGGCGGCAACACGGTCAGAACTAGCCTGGGTCATAACTCTCCTATGCAGATAATGTGTCGCACTTACAACGAATGTAATGTTTCCTTGAGCAATCTCGACATATTTAATAATTCTCTTACATGTGGTATGTATTGCTTCCGGGCTGTTTGGCCGTGGTCTATGTGAAACTTTTGTTCCAGACGTTTCGTCGATCACTGCGGTCGACATCTTCAGTGGTTCAGGTCCGAGCGGCGACAAGAGCGTAGAACTCTCCTCCGCGGCGTCTTCTCTGATACTGAAGCAATACATACAGCATGCAACGCCGGCCGTGAAAGCCTTAGAGTTTAGATTCTCCTACAGTTTAAAAAAAAAAATTGTAGTCACCTTAAGTCACACGAATAGTCATCACCAACATAATGTAGCATAGCATGTTCTGTGTGTAGATGTTTTTATTCATTCAAATATTAACCTTTCTATTTGACAATTTTACCATAAAAAATACAAATTATTTATTATGTCGAAATGGTATGCCGTAATTATTATAAAATTAAAATACATGTATAGGTATATTAAACAAAAAAAAAGTCAACAATACACATTACATAATATTAAAAGTATAAACGTTCAGAGTAATAAGGTATTACAGTCACATAAATTGCCAAAAAAAACAAGCCAATATGTAAAATTGCCAAAACATAACGCAACATGCCAAATTTTAAAATTAAATGAAATACATACATACATACATACATATGACTTTCGTCATAATCTTAGAATGAATGATATATTGATATATATATATAATATGTACACTGTTGGCGTATCATAATAAATAAATAAATAAATGCTGTAGCAGTAGAGTAGAAACCATTCCGCTACTGAAATCAAAAGGTTTCTCGAAAAACCTCAATATATCATCGGTTGTGATACGAATGATTACCGTTTCATATCATTAATGATCTTAACAGTTATTGCTATGACGATGATATCCGGGTATTTTTCTATTTTGGGCTCTGATTTCACACATAAGTGACGTTTCACTGATGTATCGACAGAATTTCACATTCCGTCATATATTTATGATAATATTCATATCTGAACGAGTCCGAATAAAGTTTCAATTTTGTGTAATGTTTGAGATAAGGGTCTAATGAAGGGATGAAAACATATATCACAGGGACAGGAGCTAGGAGTATAGAATAGTAAGTCCGGACTAAATTTAATAAATTTTGTG
Organism: Apeira syringaria; assembly: GCA_934044485.1. Taxonomy (NCBI): domain Eukaryota; kingdom Metazoa; phylum Arthropoda; class Insecta; order Lepidoptera; family Geometridae; genus Apeira; species Apeira syringaria. Next base: position 20,813,052 of record OW203660.1, on the reverse strand, counting down.
CATTGAAGCAATGCAATTTTGCATTTTTGCAAAATTGAAGCAGTAAGTGTAATCAATTAACTAGAATATTTGCGCTTTAAATTTAGGTATAATGAGAATATTTATATTTTATGTGAAATTAAATCTTAAGTTAGTCATAATAATTTTGATATATAAATGCTCGCGAATATACCCGATAGTATGATTAAAACATGAAATCAAATAACGTAAGTTTTTATATTTGCTTAGAATATATAAACTTACGTGATTTGATTTCAAGAAAGCCAAGCCAAGAAAGTATAAAATAAAATATAAATTGGAAACACAAATCTCACTTAGGTATTTATAAACTATGAAATGACGACCTCCATCGTGATCTAAGCATGGATGGCGTTGTCGACATAATCAAAAAGTATGCAGAAGCTCATGAACGAAGACTTCATCACCATGTTGAGGCTATCCAGCTATATATATAGCTATACGATTTTTAAACGCATAAGTGTATAGGTATACTCTAAAAATAAAATATAGTAATGTAATAACTGAAGCTATACAGACGCGCTACTGAAGCTAACACAGAATGACACACAAAACAGAATTACCCAACTACGACCTAAAGCTGATTCATTTTCCAAATTGCATTGCTTCCTATTGTCTTACATTACACAACGATACGCTAGCGAAACTCCACTAGAACCAAATCACACTTACATTTCCCAAAAGCCTTTACAACTCAAAACCACTCTAATCTAAACTTAATGCCCTTGGCAGTAGAAGGTATTTCACAATTAGAAGTTTGGACGCTGTGTTGTTAAGTTGGTTCCGTCGCCCAAAATTACAAACATAAGTAGCACCCCATAAGTTTCAACTTACTCTCAACCTGTTCCAATTTCAACCGTATCTCAAAGGGTGAAAGCCTTTATAATTAGATCACAGTTGTGAAGTGGTAGGCGTCAGTTGGTTTCCGTACTAATTCTTACCCGGTCGGCTTTGGAGGGAAGCCCTTTGATGTAAAGGGCAGTGCATGCTATACAGTAGCTTTATTGCCCTCGCTTCCGTTACAATGATTGGGTGTAGTTCGATAACGATGTCAATTACTCAGTGTTTTAATTTTATAGAATTGGGTCTACGATCATCATCATTTATGATCACCATCATTTCAGTTACGGATCATTTTATTTACACACGGATGCGCTGGAAGCGGCCTGCATCCGGTTTCCTCCACCGGTTTTCATAAGATCGGCTATCTGCTAGCCGCTTTAAATAACATTGAAATCTACCTTGTCACGGGACTATACAAGTAGGTATTGGTACATTAGATAGCATACCCTCATTTTAGATTTCATCTGATAGAGAAGTCACCAATGACGAAGTTCTACGGCTATAGTAGGCCAAAGACGCAGAACTCCTGATGCAACCATCAAACAGCGCAAAGTTGAATACACATCAGATATGAACAGATACGAACTTGGCTCAGCAGAGTAACAGATACGAACTCCTGCAACTAGTTATGGAGGGAAAAGTATCAGGAAAGCGGAGGCCTGGTCGAAAATCTTAGTTAAAGAACATGCAGGAACGGACCGGGATTACGACCGCCGCTGAGTTCATTCAGCCTGGTGAGGGACAAAACTTAATATAGCCAGCTGACTGCCAACCTTTACTAGTTGAAGAGGTGCTCTAAGAAGTAGAAGAATAGAAGTCCTGATATTCTCCCTTCCCATAGCTCGTTGTGGGACTTTGCTAGCCTCACAAGCAAGCGCGCCTTTAGTTAGAAACCACGCTTTAGTTCTACATGTCATTACTGTGTCATGTTAGTTACGATTTAATAATACTTGCTTGGAGAGGATTATTAGTTTTCGTAAAACTATGTCGCAAGATAGATTGGGTTATTGAGTTATCTTGTGAGAGCAAGTAAATTTGATAAATATAATTATACATAATATGACTTCCATCTTTCGTGTATAAGATTATTGGCTTCGTAATAAATTAATATTCTTTTTATTTCTACATTTTTGTTTTTTATAGATCGATTAAACGATTAGTTTACGGCTTAATACGAGTGCTTTTGTATATGGATAAAAAGATCACAGAAAACATTTTTATTTTAAATCTTTAAAAAGCATCCTCGTTAAATTCACCCCAGTGTACAAATGAGACGTGAAGCGTAAACTATAGCACCATGGCCTTAGACCCGTAGTCTTATTTATATCTCTTAGCTGTATCTTTATGGTAGTATATAATAAAAGCGCAGCATAGGACGACCAACGACCGGGTGCACAGACGACCTGATTAAGATCGCAGGCAAGAGCTGATAGGGGGCCGCTTCCAACCGATCTTTGTAGAAATTAATGGGGGAGGCATATGTCCAGCAGTTGACGTCCTATGGCTGAGATGATGATGACGACGATGATGATGATGATGATGATGATGATGACAGAATAAAATGGTGTGTCCAGTGTCCATCAAGTTGTGAGCTGGACATAAGTGACAGTGTTCTACACGCTACAGCATGTTTTGTAAAACGTAGGATACGTAGGATAACTTGTTTTATACTGTATAGATCTAGCTTTTGACCGCTACTTCACTCGATGGTCACTGACGATATGGTCGAAGATGTCATCACGCTAGACCTAGAATGCTTAATGGCTCTTAAGGACCCGCTGCCTGAATACACTGTGTTTGGTGACAGTTTTTTAAACTTGAGGGTGGTAGCTTCCAGGCGGGTACTTGACAGTACCCTTCCACCATTCTGGGAATTTTATGAGAATGTTACCTTCATCAGGGAGCTCATGCCGTTTGTGGGGATTGAACCAGCGTCCGTAAGTTTGACATGCGACGATCCCACCGCTGAAATATCATCGCCTAAAAAATTGGGCATAATCTATTTGTTCAACAGCATACAAGTAACTGAGAGAAAGTATTTGATCCGAAAGCCTGATTATTTGACCTTATAATCGAGAAATTCCCAACAACTGTCTTTTGAAATAAATTCCTTAACCGAAAACTTTGGCACATTGTTGAGGTTGCGGTTATCGGGGCTTCCAAATTATTCATTCAATCTTATAATTATCCGGAGTTTTGTTGTCTAATTTTGGTAACATTGGATGTCTCAATTTTTTTGTGTGATATCCTGCCTTTAATTTCGTTCTATGTGTGCCCTACATGCTAGGCGGAACTTACGTAAGTTCCGCCTAGCATATTGTTAATGTACCATAAAACTCTTAGAAGGGTATGGCGCCTTCGCTTGATACAATATCAACTGTAATGTTGGTCTATCAGTCCTATTAACAGTTCATACAATTAAAGGCAGATGTCGCTAAGAACAACATCCCCTCAGATGTTAAAGGAAGGAACATCATTTTATTTGAAAGGTTACCGAAAACATAAATTGTCAAATCTTTACAAAGCCCATTAAATTCTGAATGAAACGTTCAAACTCTGTATATCTACAGTTAGAGTAAAATAATGCATAGCCTATAAATTACGCATCCTAGCATCAAGTTTGAAGATCAATAGAATTGCCATAGTAAACATTCTTCACCACCTGTACTCGTCTTGTCAACAGGAAGCTCATTCTGTGAGTAATTACAGAGAACGGATATTACCATTCAAATACGACCATCCATCATGGATTTGCATTGAATGGTTACGCTGAGTCAGGGTTAAAGAGCGACCTCTCTTGCCTCATTCCTGTGATACCGATGTAAAAAAAAATACAATTTATCTTTTACACGATTCGATGTTCGGAGACTGTTTGGGATGTAGATATAGAGGGTAGATATTGTTTTATTTTTTTTGGAGAGTAGGGCAAACGCTGTCATTGTTTGCCTTAATTTACGTGAAAGCAAGAAAATATTATGTTTCAAAGTATTTATTTTTGATGTAACTATTGTGTGTTTATAAGCTAGCTGCGCCCCGCGGTTCCCCCGCGCGGTTTATGGATTTGCCGCTACCTCAATGATCCCAAGGGAAGTATACTTTTCCCGGGATGAAATGTAGCATATGCGTTATTCGAGGGTATAAGCTTTCAGTCAAAATCCTTTCAGCCGTTTCAGCGTGAAAGAGTAACAAACATACAAACGACAAACGAGCTTTTACCTTTATCATGTTATTGTGATTTAATTTTAAAAGTTTTAAAATCTTAAATAGAATATAGTTTGTATTTTCTATTTTAGTTCATCCGTAACGCAGTATCAGTTTGCTTAGGCGGTGAGTGTTGAATACTTGCTTCAATCAAGATATCGGTATTGTACAGTCAGTAGCATTAAGCGTCTTACATTCAAATCGCCTGCTTTCCGATAACCATCAGCTTCGGAGACGAAATAGTACACCAGCTGCTTCGCGCAGACTATAAAGTTCCCGTTATTTCTCAAGCATTCGCCGTATAAACGCTAGATTCTAAACATTTTGTAGAATTTTTTTTTTCTTTCCTCACACTCAAGTCTCCGCAGTAGGACTCCCTGTGTTGTGGGAGAGATGGACACACACAATCACCTCGCACATAATTCTAGATTTTAAAAGATTATACTTTGTAAACTCTAAGGCTTTCACGGCCGGCGTTGCATGTTGTATGTATTGCTTCCGGGCTGTTTGGCTGTGGTCTATATGAAACTTTTGTTCCAGACGTTTCGTCGATCACTGCGGTCGACATCTTCAGTGGTTCAGGTCCGAGCGGCGACAAGAGCGTAGAACTCTCCTCCGCGGCGTCTTCTCTGATACTGATGATGTATCATCACTCGATACCGCTCGGACCTGAACCACTGAAGATGTCGAACGCAGTGATCGACGAAACGTCTGGAACAAAAGTTTCACATAGACCACGGCCAAACAGCCCGGAAGCAATACATACAACAGATTATACTTTGTTTATATTATTTTACTTGTATTTGATTATATTATGTTTAACATATATCTAATATGTAAAATTTTCGGCTTGATCGAATTTAATAAAATATTTGTGTTATCTCTGAGGTAGTAGTCTTTTTAGGTCGTAAAATATTTTCTACCCCCTAAGCAATAGCAACTGGCCGTAGTATATACGGCCAGCCGCTAGTGCGTTTTAAGCCCTCTATTTTATGATCGTTATTTTATTATTATGTACGAACCAATATCCAAATAATTTATGTCGTGTCATTTTGACATTTCGATCATTTATATAGCAGAACAACGTCTGACGGGACATCTAATATACATATAAAGATCTGTCATATTTCAAAGACTGTCTGGCCTAATATCTACTCGTACTAATATTATAAATGCAAATGTTTGTGAGTATAGATATAGCTGTATGTTTATACATGCTTATATACCCTTTCACGCTCAAACGGCTGGACAGATTTGGATGAAATTTGGTATGTAGACACTTCAGGTTCCGGAACAACACATGGCTACTTTTCATCATCCGTATCATCATCAATCATCACCACGCAGGAACAACCGCGGGGCGCATCTATAGTTTAATAAATAATTGCAAAAGATTGAATAGATATTTCTAAGTCTTCTCATCAGTCATCACGCAAGAAAAGCTGAACATAAATTGATGACATTTGGCAAATAGTTTATAATAGCACAAATTATGCTGATTACTTAAATAAGTAACATGACTGAGTAAACAGCAAGACCGTAGTGCTTGCGGGTGAAAGTGCCGGGCGCAGCTAGTTGTAAATAATCTTATGGTCCAAAAAAATCCCATTGCCGTAATTCAAAAAATTGGATCATATCACATAAATCCTAAAAAAATGAAAGACATTCTTTTCTACCAACCACTTTTATGTAACATCTGCGAAGCGCCGCGAAGCTTCGAAATTTTAATATGACGTCAATAATTTCCTGCTTCGCACTAGTTACACGCAGATGTAGATAAAGTTTTTATGGGGTATGATTATTATTTTAATTAAGTGTACGGTAACAAGGTTAAGATAAACTTTTATTTACATAGTAAATTTTAAAAATATAAGAATCAGAGACCTGTTGGTCATTTTGTGCTACTAGACCAGGGCTTAAATATTGATTAATTTAAATTATGAACCTGCCAGTATGGTACAATATATATTGCTAAGTTTGTACTAAACAGGTCGCTTCACATTATATGTATATGCAAGTCTTGCTACTGTATAAAAATCAATTGTAGTGAAACTATTCTCAGTGCTATCTGCAATAATTTATGAATGAACTCAACATCGCCTTGTTTAGCAATACAAGCATTAGTATCTAGACAATAACCCGTGGGCGTCGCATTCAAGGGTCACGATCTGTTAGATTTGTGGTTATGGGCGAATCTTATTACACAAGAAAGTACAGAAGTGTATTCTGCACTTTCTTAGCTTTTTCTCTTTTTAGGCACCGGACTTGCAAGTACAACAACAATGATGACACTCAATTGATATCGCTGCTAAGAGTTTTATTTTAATTTCGATAAGCCGAACAATGCTTCCAATTTCGTAGATAAACGTATTTGTAAACTTGTCTAGTAATACAGTTTACTCTTTAAAAATATGAATGATTAATTTGAATAGTAAGTACATATATACATCTCTGGGTGTGTATATCTATATAAGTATATATATCAGTCATCAGGTTACCATAGCACAGGCTCTGCCTAGTTTGGGACCTGAAGACCTTGTGTGAATGTTAATAAATAAATAAATAAAATATACTTCAGCTGACATGATAATTTGAACAAAACGAATAAATACCAACAATAAAAGTACGTATTGGTTATATTCCACTTGGTCTGCTTGTTTGCACAAAATTACATGCAAAAAATCATATCTCTAATATCACGAACATTGAAAATTTATCACAGATTATGTAGACAGTTCTTTTTTATACGAAAATTTATGTTTGAGATTTATAAAACTGGTTAAGTACCTATTTATCTTTGTTATCAAGAAAATGTTATATGCATTCAACAAGGAATGGAAATTAAATTGAAATCGGTTTACATAGTTTGAAATATAAATTATAAAAAATGTTTTTTTTACAATAATCTATAGACACGGTTTATATGTGTTTGTAGGCTTATATTTTACAGCAGTAAATGAATTGAACCCTTGTTCCCAGACTAAAAAGCATTGCATTACACTTATGGAGTTTTGTAACAACTTAATTTATGGTTGCGATTTCCTTCGATGCGATTTGGTGTTGAAATGAAGTTGTTTAGAATGTTCTGAGTTTCGCCGTGTGAAGAGTACAATGCACGCTATGCCAACCGTGGCCACATAATAAATAACAGTTCCTAAGGTTTACTAATCGAGTGTCAATGTAGCTATCGTTTAATCTATGCAATAGGTAATCATTGTCACCACAATTGAAAGAAAAAGTTGATGACTTTTAGAAAAGTAGTATCACAATTCGGTTGTATTTTTTTTTACTTTGGAAAATTGGCCAGTTTATTTACTGTGACGTATTTATAACTTTTTGACCAGCTGGTCACCGTAATCTGGCAGCATGAACTCAGCTGTAATAGGCATCGGACATGACCAAAACATAGGTCAAGGATATTCGACCATTAAGGTAAGTAAGGCCAGAAATTAACATTTATTAATAAAATCTGTGAAATTTTCGTGAATAAGTTTATATATATATATATTTTAAACTAAGTAATTATGATACGTTCCAATAGCCATTCTGGTAAGTTAAAATTGTTATTGACCATCAGTTAAAGAAATACATAAACTGAAAGCTGCATCAGCTTTTAGTCTTCATCCAAAAAAGTTTTTTTAAAGTAAAGTTTAAAGATTACATCACGAATTGTGATCTCGTCAGGATTCTCAGCACCGAAATCAAGTCATCATTTTACATACCTTACTTTGATTGGAAATACTCGTGAGTTTGATACATTAATATATAAATGTATTTACCGGCTTTACTCACGTTTATAGTCGAAGTTTCAATCTAGGTTTCGGGCATAGCCGATGCCCATCCTCAGGTGAGTTTACGCTGCCAGATCGCGGCGTAAAGCGTAAACACACCTGAGGATGGGCATCGTACATGCCCGAAACCTAGGTCTTACTATTTTTTAATTTTTTTTTATTCTACAATAGGCAGGCGTTTGACCACTATCTCACCTGATGTTAAGTGATGATGCGGTCTACGATGATACACGCCATTCATTCTACTATGATTATATTACGTTAAACAATTGCTCTTATAACCTTTGTCTCACTCAAGCTTTCGGAATAATAATATATACATATTCTGGAGAAAATTCACCTACGAATTGGCTTGAAATCAAAACTCGTTTCAGTTCGAAAAATGTCATTACTGCTTCTTGATTCGACGCTGTGGCGCGTGACGCGGACCTCCGCCGCAAGAAAACAACAATGGGTTCTACCGGGGGTTCTCGATTCAAATCTCGAGTCTAGTTAACGTCAATCATTATTTATATTAAATGGTCTAATTTGTAAAAGAAAAACGGAAACTCTTGTCGCTTCTTCAAAATGCAGCTACAGTTTGTCTGTTTCATTTTGGCAACTAAGTGTAGATGTTTTACGCGATATTTTTGAGTCTCAAATATAATTGTTCTGAAATTATTACTACGTACTTGTCCTGTATTGCTACGTAATAACACCTACACTCATCGTTACAATGTTTGCACATGCCGGGATTCAAACCTAGGACCCGAAGACTCAGAAGTCGTGTCACTGACCACTGAGCCACGGCGACCGTCAAATTGTAGCGGATGTGTGATATATGAATCCTCAGATTAAGAACATAACTAGTTAGAAGAAGTTTTAGCAGTCTTGTTGGTAAAGTCCATCGATGTGTAGCTGATGCAAAAGGAACTTAATTTGAGATGTTAATTGATTAGTGACAAGTTACAATTTTAATATGGTGGTTTAACATTTAATATGGTTATTATAATATGGAGTCATCATTTCAGTATTTTATAGATAGGGTATGTATATACTCAATCTCTCTAGCGTGTCTTATGTCAATATAAACAAAACGCTTCGTGCAGAAGTATAGCATGCATGTCTATTGTAGAATCCACAGTGAGTGCACACTGCTTTTCGTCTGGTCAACCGATGAAAAATTAAAAAAAAACGATATCACTAGGCCGTCTACTAAACTCAGCCTTTACGTACCTTCCAGAGAGTGCCTACATTACTTGGCAGATACATACTTAGTCCAATTAGAAATATTATAAGCCCTTAGTAGCACTCGAAGTTCTCCTTTACAAAATAGCGCAAATTCAATAATATTAGTACATTTATGCCCGATGGCAAAATTAACGTTAAATAAAATTAACCACGACAAAACATACAAAAGAGCCTGAGAGTAGTCAGGTGGGCTCTTCGGAATTTACTTCAAATTTGAGCTTCTTAAATAAGTCGTAGTTAAGTGTGCGTTGTGTTTGTGAAGTGAGAGTTCCGTAGTTGAATAGGTAGTGATTATCGTATATTTTACTAGCATGTACATATATTTACAAAGTTTTGAGTTTCACGATGAGCAGATATCTTTTATTCATGTTTGTCTTCCGTTTAAAAAAGATAATATTTTAATATGCAGTCCCATTTTTATATTTCGAACGGTATACATGGTGTTGACCTCTACCGGTAAGGGCACTCACAGCAGCACGTGACGCTCGACGGGGGCTGTTACCAGAACAGGGAGAAATCTCAGGCTCAGCTCTCAGGAAATTTGTAAATCCGGCATTGACCAATAGTCCATCCGCTAACCTACAATTCTCAGCAATGTAGAATATGGCAATTTCTCTCTCTGAAAAGTGAGCTAGCAGTGGAACCATACTGATTGAATATCAATGTGTAAATTTAGCATTAATCATTACATTTTTTTTCAACAATCCTTTATCTATTCACTTCATTTTTTGACGTGATAACGTTTTATAAATTGATGAATACTAGCAACACTCATGAAAAATAGTAACATTCCCCGTAACGTTCCGCGTAACGTTCCACCTGAGTTTTGTATTACATGAAATAATCAAAGTCAAAGTCATAAATGATTATGACGTTATCACGTAAATCTATCGTAATCCGTAAACCGACTTTACAGACAACCAATTTTTTGTTTTATATCCTTTATGTAGACGATGAAATACAAATTCTTCTGTAAGTATTTAGCTTTAAACTGTTTTTTTAATATCTACCCTCATACATAAGTATATTTTAATACGAAAGAATAAGTTATAACATTTTATTATTACTCACAAATTAATGTGTAATTTTTTATTGTTGCTATTCGTTTGTGATACACTTGTCGATATAACAATAGATTGCGATGGGTTAATTATTTTTAAAACATCGTTTAAACATGCTAGCCTCCAGTGAGTCGACTTGTATGAAAATAAAAAATATAACTAAATAAAGGTATGTTGTATGTATTGCTTCCGGGCTGTTTGGCCGTGGTCTATGTGAAACTTTTGTTCCAGACGTTTCGTCGATCACTGCGGTCGACATCTTCAGTGGTTCACATAGAAAAGTTTCACATAGACCACGGCCAAACAGCCCGGAAGCAATACATAGAACATGCAACGCCGGCCGTGAAAGCCTTAGAGTTTACATAAATAAAGGTACTCTACGATATAGAGACCTAGTCATACCAATATAAAGGTTTCATTAGCATAGTTAAGGAACCCAAAAAACACATAAGAAGCTTAACAAGCCGAGCCATTTCGGAAGTGGTTGTTAAAATATGTGGTGGCTTTTTTCTAATTTGATAATGGATACCCCTTATATTGCTTTGCTTGAGTATGGTTTTTGAGCGCCTTTTGTTATTGTGACATGTATTGACAATTATTTTTTAGCATTTGTCACCATTAATTATTTTAATGACGGATTAACTATACATCAAGAAAGCGGCCCTTAATGATGTTTTATTGCTAGAAGTGTCACTGACTAAGACGTAAATGAAATAATTAGGTATCATACACAATTATACATATGTATAATTTTTAGTAGAATTCAATTAATAAAAGAGAATAGCTATGCCCTGCGTTTTCACCCGCGTGGACTATGGTTTTTCCGCTACCTCAATTATCCCACGGGAACTATAGTTTTTTCCGGGATAAAAAGTAGTTTATGTGTTAATCCATAGAGCGGAGCTATCTTGATTAAGAATTTCATGCAAGTCAGTTCAGCCGTCAAGGAGTAACAAACATACAAACAGACAAACAAACAAACTTTCGCCATCATAATTTAAGTGTGATTTTAATTTATGCAGTTAAATGAAATGCATTAGTGTAACCAGCCAAAGTTTTCAGCTACCAAACATTCAACATCAATACAATTCATAATGGAATATTTGGCTACTGTCTATAAGGTTGAAATATGTCTGTACTAGTTCAAGGAATAGATAAAGCAAGCTTTCTTCGCATCGCGTCCGCTTTTCACACAAAACTAGGTGACTTCAAGCTTAGTAGGATAATGTTTCTCTGAGTTGCATCGTATTACAGACAAGTCCTGTAGAGCATGCATTACACATGAGTCGAGGAAACGGACAGACGGACGCATTATATATGTAGATGTGCATCCATCGGGTGTCAACTTGCGGAAGCGCGTGAGCTTATGCTTGCATTTGAGAAACAGTATGGGCACTTGGCACAATATCAGTTTTATTTCAGAGTTATTTGTAGGACCATGGTCTATCATAAATGAAATGATCTGAAATCGACTTGATTCAGTTAATACTCCACAAAATTGAATCAATTTGAAATATAGCAAATATGATGACATTTCGCTTCGGAAATTTGAAGTTTCGTATATATTCGGATTCACTGGTGATGGAGGTAAGTTACACAGGAGGGTCTTTGCACTCAGTGAAACGACTTGAAATATACGACAATTTGAATGAAACACAAGTAACTGACAATTTTTTTTTTCACACACTCATATCCCCGCACTAGGATACCCTGTGTCGCGTTCTGATAAATCTGCTTATAAAAAAGGTGACAAGATTCGATTCCAGATCCGTCATATAAAAAACAAGAATTCTGCATCTCTTCCGAAAAACCGTTTCAGCCATTTAAAGACAATACGAGCAAATCTTTTGCTCAATGATCAGCGCTACGATTGTATAGTATCACCCACAAAATGTTGCTAAGAGCCCAAACCATTATCTTATATTATTTCAATTATTTAAATGCAATTTGACCGTGACATTTCAAAAACATTATACCCTAATAAGTTATAAAAAGTTTAAAGTTCCTTACTGTCAATACTGCAAACACCGCGCTATCTAAAATCGATTATGCCCATTTTAAGTGCTCACTTGACGGTGTGTATTTTTATGAGACATCGATTGATTTCTGCGGCCAATTCAATGGAGAAACTGATATTTTATTGATATTAACGTCTTTATAAAATAAAACATGTCGGTCATCAACATCAATAAATCTTTATTGAATGAGACTAAAATGTTATGTTAATGTAGACGAATTTTGTTCGCAATTCGTTTATCAGATGAATAAAATAAACCCTACAAATATTATAAAAGCGAAAGTATGTGTGTATGTTTGTATGTTTGTTACTTCTTCACGCTCAAACGGCTACACCGCTTTCGATTAAATTTGGTATGGACATTGTTTAGACCCTGGATTAACACATTTACCTACGCTACTTTTCATAATCTTCATCAATCATCACCACGCGGGTAAAATCGCGAGGCGTAGTTAGTATACTATAATAAGACACCGGATACACTCACTTTTTAGCGTATCAGAGTAAAGCCGACGATTAAATTTTTTTTTTTTAAATTATTACCATTCACACAAGGTCTTCAGGTCCCAAACTAGGCAGAGCCTATACTATGGTAACCTGATGACTGATATATATCTGTGTCCTGTGTCTGGGTGTGTATATGTATATAAGTATAGATATATATATATTGTTTTCAAACTTAACTTGCTATTACTATCTGGAAATATTGTAATGTTATTTAAATTTGTAACGTCATTATTGAAATAAATTATCTTATCTTATATATAATATATATACTTATATACATATACACACCCAGACACAGGTCAAACAGACATGTTTATACACACAAATGTTTGACCTGTCCGGGAATCGAACCCGGGACCAGCGGCTCAGAAGGCAGAGTGCTACCAACTGTGCCAACCGGCCAGCCAGGATGTTGTTTCGATAAAAAGGAAACAACTAAAAACGCAAGTGAGCATAGCAACATAAAGTAGCGTTCGCCGAATATCTATTTCATAATCTTTATCATAGCTATGAAACATCTTGCGTGTGTGCCGTGACGCAACATATCTTTGAGATAAAGATCCTAACTTCTAATTAAGACAAAACCGTGATAAAGTTAAGACATCAAAACGGTGATGAGGACGGAATAAGGTCAGTGACTGAACTTCCCATAACATTCCTACGGTATCTGGATAACAGGTAGAGATAAGAGAGTTCTCCAGTTAATGCTCAAGTAGATTAAATCAGAAAAGTTTTTTATTGTTACACCTTAAATATAAAACAATATTTACAATATAATAAAAAATCATATAGTTTGACAATCGATGGCCTTATCACTAAAAATGATCTCTACCAGGCAACATTTGCACGGAGAGGATCAAAAATGTAAATAGCGAGGGTGTTACTTAGCTTAAAAATATTGCTTTAATGTTGAAGATAATTGTAATAAGTACGATTTATAAATCTTTATACATTTCATTATAGCACAGTTGCTATGATAAGTACTAACAAAATACACAAAGATTACCCTGTGAGCTTTTATTCATTTAAGTAAAACTTTATTAAAAATTAGATTGATAATGAGAAAATATATATGATATATGTATATGATAATGATGCTGAACTCTCAGACCTCACGATATTATGGTAACGTACGTAAATAACAACATTTTTGCGTCTTCATTCTATTTGCTATAGACTTCGCATAAAACCTGGAATTTTTCCAGATCGTCTGCACTCAGTCATTAACTGGTTCCATAGAACAAAAAAAAACCGTAGCCCTAGCACAAAGCAATTGTCACTATGGCGTGTTTTCGCATTAAAAATACATATATCTCAAGTATCATGTTATTTTTAATTTCGATCCATTGGAAAGGTTATGTTCAGACGTTGCTGATGTTATAAAATCAGAAGTCACATGATATTATAATCACATTTCTGACTAGAAGTGTCACAATACAAACCATAACACTTAAACCCTTTCCATTTCGTTGCTCATAAAAGTTCCAACACCCACGGCATGTTTTCAATTCGCCGCGGTTACCGTAAAATGGTAACTAAACGGTAAACTTTTAGTAACTTTGTGGTAACTTTATGGTAATTTGTCAATAACCACGAGTCGGCGGTGCATAACGTCGTAAACGTATGAACGGACTGATTTGCTTTCGCTTTTAAGCGATAAAGCCATGTTCTCACTGGTCAACCAATTGGCGAGCAATAAGTTGCCTGTCACCTCTGGCACGTCCTGTCACGTCGAGTTGCAATGTGGATCTTATATTTATGCACATCAACAGACTAAAAAAAAATTTACCAAAAAATGGCACCGACTTCATCACTCAAAAGTGTGAAATAACTTGTTGAAATCGGTACCATAAGCACAATTTTTTTATAATAGTATTATAGTATTACTATTGCACTATCATGGTACCGACTTCAACAAGTTTTTTCACACTTTTGAGTGTTGAAGTCAGTTCCATTTTTTGGTGATATTTTTTTCATCTATTATAAGCTTGTGTTTTACGTTGATTGTGTACGTGTGATTACGGTCTCGCCTGAAGTTGTCTGATGATGTGGTCTAAGATTAAGAAACACGCAAGTCTAGAAGGAACTTATTCGCTCGTGGCTTGAAGACCTCCAGGATTGTATCGGGATACACAGACTCGGGCAACGAGTTCCATTCTTTGGCCATAATGCATTGAGAAGGTGGAAAACTCTTCGTGTATTCGTGTAGCGTGGAATATCTATCATACAGCGATTGCGCATTGCCGTACGTCTCGTAGGCTAATGATAGAAAGGGGATGGTGATATAACTTACACGAAGTAAATTTACCTTTAGATCGAGGGTTACACGAGACTGAGGATGTCAATTATGTATAAGTAGTCATTATTACCTGTAACAAAACAAAATTTAAATTATTACAAAGTCGTGTAAATTTAAAGAGGTAAGTATATACATATATGTATTTTCAAGAAAATAACATATAACAAGCCAGCCAGGTCCAGCTTAGACTTGTCTCTCTTTGCCAAGAATATACTAGCTCATTCATGACTTTCTTTCTCTTTTCTCTTGTTAATGAACTTTTAAAAAAGGTTGAGGCGCTGAATTCGGTTAATTTTACGTTGTCTTTTCAGGGCTGCGTCTTTTAGACATATTTGTCTATCAAAATAATATTAATAATTTCAGATTGACGCCATAAAACTTCAAAATTGTTTCAATATTTCAATTTAATTACCTACATGAAAATGCTAAAAATTTTTACCTTGGTAATTTTTATACTGTACAGATCTAAAATATATTAAATATAGCTATAGTAAATGTGTATCTTGGATATAAGAAACAATACGAACAAGGCTCACTACATATAGAATCTGATTAAATAATCGGGCACAAGCCCACACGACGAAACGCGATTCCAAACAATACCGATCACGCATCACCAACGCCATCTGAATTGCAATGAACACGTGCAAGATGGGATGTGCAACTAACGGGAACCGATGTTTCGTCTCTTTTTTCAAGGAAAACATTTTTGGGTCAATAATTAGTAATAATTCTTGTGTATGGATAAAAAAAATGTACTGATATTTTGTTATTAAAACTGACGTGGTTTTGACACATTATGAATGTATTAAACACGGGAATTACTCACGTAATAAGACTATTAGTCTTATTACGTGAGTCGGAACCCTCTGACTTATTAAGTCAGAGGGTTCCGACTACAGTTTCAACCGGATTCGGTGGTCTTTTTCCAGGACATAGGGGCGCGAACGCGGCCGTGTTTCGCCTAGTACCTACTCATACTAAAGTCGAACGCCTCTGAATTTTTACGTGAGTAATTCCCGTGTTGTATACATTCATCCTGTATGGATATTTGCGTGGGAATTGTGTCTAATTATAAATGAGTATTTTTTACTTCATACTTTTTCGAAAAAGACACCATTACTAAGTTATCACATATTTCAAACTACTGAATATATTGAGTTAAAATTGGAGACACATATAGGTAGATCTCCTGAAGTAAGCATTCTTTTTTTGTAATATAAGGAATACCCTTGATTTGTTACAGTTTTCACAGAACCTTGACCTTTCGCACGAAAAACGGTATATAAATATTGAAACGGCAAAGGAATGTTTCCTCAAATATCAACATATTACTAAATCTATGTCCACGTACAACGTTGACTACGCCGTATACTGTTTCCGACAATTTGGTATACAGCGGTCGAGTCAGTACCTGAATTCTAAACTTTCCTTTGACCTTTGACCTACCACCTTTCCTACGATGTATTCAATGACTTCAGTGTCCAAACCAGGACTCACTACCCCAGTCGTACCGCTGCCGTTTCGCAAAGTGAAACACAATTGTTTCACTTTGTTTTCAACTCAGCACCAACTGTCATTTATCTAGTACAACTAGGACACAGAAAATTGATTGTTTGTGCGTTTTTCAATTCTTTACATCATTGCAATTACGATTTTTATTTTTACATATTATAAGTTTGCGTTTGACAACTGTCTCACCTGATGTTAAGTGATGACGTTGTCTAGGATTTAGCACGCAAACCTAGAAGGTACCTATTCACTCGCGACTTGAAGACTCCAGGATTGTACATATCGGGAAAGCGCTATATACCATATAGCGATGGCGAATTGCCGTACGTCGAGTCGACCGATGATAGAAAGGGGATGGTGGAATCAGATTGTGTAATTCCAGTGCACATTCTCCGAAATGCACCCGATAGAAAACCGATAGGCTTGCTACTCTACGCCGGTGTTCAAGGCTCTGAAGCCTACGTTCGACCAAAGAGTTACAGCCGATGATTCTTTTGGCTCGCCTCTCGATTGACTCCAGAGCTTCTAAAGTTTTAAAGTAGATTATTCCTGCTTCAGGCACAAACAATCTTCTATTAGGGGTACAAAATTAAGACGCAATACAATATACCAATCTAATCTTTAGCATTTGATAAAAATTCCCGATCAAAAAGCATTCTAAAAATATAAAGTTTAGGCGCTGCCTCAGTAACATTAATGTCGTCAGCAGTGCGTGCGTAATTACGCGCTCAACTGACAATTATGGGCGCGCCTTTACTCCCTAGGAACAATGTTTCGCACTCTGTTGGTTTAGGTCGGGAACTGTACCGCTTTAGTTAGAGTTCTATTGAAATAACTTTTGTAAATTTCAGTCTGACATTTAATGCTTTTAAGGGGTTAATAGGTGCCACATTACTTTACAGAGGCTCGCAGGAGTTCTTAGGCAGAAAAGGCGGGGCAAATCCTGATGCGTGTTGATTTAAAATATTACAAAAATGTACTATTCAGATGACCTACGGGCTCAAAAAAAACTTATAAGATATTTTTAGACTTTTTAATTTCCCTAAAATAACAAATTAAATCAAACTTTGTTCAATCAGTCCTTAATTACTCACAAGTGGTATTTTGTTATGTTTATTAGAAATTGTCTATTCTATAATAATTATATAGTCCTGTAGGACATTTAACAGAATAAGTTAAAAAAACTAAAAATTGTCTAATTAGCAAAAGGTAGCCTTAAGTTAAATAAGCATACCCTGTTCATGCTAAATTGTAACTATTAGCTAAATTTAATTTTGGGCGTATAAACATACTCTTGAAAGAATGAGAAGTATATCTTTATCTCCGATCTTATTTATCTTCGGTCACATCGTCACTGACCATCAGGTGAGATATTGGCCAATAGAGAGAGTAATTATAAGTCAGAGATCTATACAGTATAAAAAAGTGAGAAAAGAAGGACAAACTAGAGTAGGTTATATGCATATAGCACAAATAACTTACATGTGTTTGTGCATGTCTTCGTCGTATAACTTCGTAACGTCGTAAATTGATTAACACACAATATTATACGTATAAACTATATATTATCTGTGTCTCAGTTATACTAGATAATGCAGTAGTTTGTGTTTGGTTGTTTTACGCTGCTTTGTAGGGTTTATATCGCGATCGTGTAAGAAATTGAATAACGGATCTAGTGTCTGTACAAACTATCACTTCTCTGTTGCAAAGTTGCACTATATAATTGAAAACTTATGATGAGTTCAATTGTTTGACGCTGCGGTACGACTACGCTACGATTGCGATGGTTATTCCTGCTTAAGGGCTCTGATATAATTTTCAACAAGACTTATGCAAAAAATGGAATGTTATACGTCTGGAACGTAAAAATAGTAAGTTTCGGTTAGACAATATAATATAATGTTAACATTGATTCCGTAATATTATTTAAAAAAGTATGTTCAATATCAGTGATTTAGTATTCTCCGTGTTATCCAGAGGTAAACACACGACACGTGATCACATCATTTTGCATTTATATCACTCGAGCAGAATAATTGAAACGGCTGGGTATGAATTTCAATTCGCTACATGGCATCCCTGACATGGAAAAAATTGGCAAAATGACAGGACCCAAGAGATTCAAATTTCAAACTGAACTACGTAAATATAGAATGGAAAATGGGAACAGAATTTTTCATTTTTTCGTCATCTGAATTCACAATTGTTGATTTAATACTATCGAGCTGAATGAAGAGAAGAGTGCAGAAAGTGTCAGGGAGTAGCGATGATATTATATGTTTATATGAGGTAGATGTCGCACAAGCGCGCGGAAACAGAGGCGGCAAAATTAAGTCAATTGGAGTAGTTTTCATTATGACGCGAATTTCAAGCGCAAGTCTAAACATCTAGCTATCCTTTTCTATATTATTTGTATCGTATTATCTGTCGCAATAAGCTTCTTTATGTCGTAAAGGAACAAAATTTGAGCACCGCGCAGTATGAATAAACGTCATCATTAGTAAAACATCATTGAGGAGTAGGTACTTACTAATAAAGCCATGATTAGATTTGTCATAAGAATTTAAATACAAATTTATTTATTGCCATAAAATAGTTTTTACAATATACACACTGACGATTGCTGAATAATAAGTTCGGTGTAGTAAAAAGTATTATCTAATACTAGATGCGCCCTGCGGTATTACCTGCGTAGTGATAAAATGATGGTGGTGATGATGATGATGATGACACTCACAAATAACTTGGCTTTGTATTGGTATAACAATAGAAACCCAAAAACTTCACCTGTTAACATCATCGTAAACATATCTGCTGCTCTTGTACATCAGAGTGATGGCGAATGGGGTCCAAAGGTTATGTCTCGTTTTGGAATCTTTAGGCTTCATCAGCCATCCGTTTTACGTGCTTTGTAAACCGCTCATTTCTACAGGTAAAGTTCCAAAAGTGCAATCACGTAGAGAAATTGCAACTCCATCCATATTCTCTTTTTTTCTATTATCTATATTCAAATCTCTACATAGCAAGCATCTGCTGGAAAAACATTCAACGAAGATGACACAAATTGGAAATCAGTTGAATATTGGAAAGGAAGTGATCCACTGTAAGCAAGCAATCTATGCAAATCGGTGTATGGTACAAGTCTTTAGAATTATAATAATGCGAGACCACCAAAATATATATTTAAATTTTCTTAATATTTTGATAGACAAGCGTACGTTCATGAAGTTATGATATTTAGATATTTCAGATTATAATAATTGATGTAGTGTAAATGGGCATTTTCCCTGCAAACCGTACCTATAATATATATGTCACGTGTATTTTAATACCAAAAAAAAAACAACTATGACTATGACTATGGTTTAGGCAGTTTTATAAGCAAAAGGTTATGGAGAAAGCTTCTAAAGATTTATTTTTATTATTTAACACTATGGCCCGCAAGTGTATAGATAGGGTTAATTTCACTTTTTAGACTTCTCTAGGCCGTTTTTTGTAAAGTATCCGTACATACAGATTACACGGATGAAAAAGCAAAACTATGCTAAATTTCAGTAAATATGTATTTGAGCCGTATAGTGTCAAAACACAGAACTGTTTCCGAGATGTATTTGGATCCATATACCAAAAACTTAAATAGAATATTGTGTGTCTTTACTGGAAAATAAAGCAGCAATAAGCGCTTATATTTTACAGAAGCGTTAATAATACAAGTAATATACTCGTGATTATCTGCCGCCAAGAATCGACACTGCAACTCAAGCAGCGTACCTTACGCTGCTAGCGGGCTAGAATCAGCTATTTAAACTATCAATATCTAATATCTTCTAATTTTTTTTTACTTATTTGGTTTTCTTTTGTATTAAGAGCAAATCTAAAACCAAAACAAATGATTAAAGTCAGTGAAATACGTCGAGATTATAAACTGATGATTAAAGCAGCCATTAATCCATCAAATTTGCAAAGTCTGGTTTTATACACATTGTAGGTCATATTGTAACACAAACTGAGTGCTTTGGTTGTAATGTTGTTATTTATTTTTATTGAGTAAGTTATGCCCAATTATTTGTTATTGCAATTATTGATGTGTTTTAATTTAATATAAATGTTTTGAGAAATAAACATTTTACACAACCTATAGGTTATAATATTCTTATAACTTGAACCATACACCAAGTAATGATATTTTGATGGGCTCATTATTCATACCGCTGTAACATAGGAAAATCAATTACACCGATGGCATATATTTTAAAGTATACTCAAACATCGACTAGTTTTGTAGTGGGATAGTTGAAGATTATGACTTTACCGCGTAATTTATACGAGTAATTAAGATCCTAATATTCTCTTACAAAGGGACTATTTTGCCAATAAATTTGTTTCATCGTTGTCAGATGTTGTAAAGTTTTTCATGTTGATACATTCTTGTGCCTGTCTCACAGCTACCAACCTCACCCTTCAAAATATGTCTTCAAACACTTAGTGCTGTGGTTAGGCACTTGTTCTTCGTTTCTAGAACAGGTTATTTCATACCCATTGATGTAGGCACAGTAAATATATTTATTACTGTGATGTAGGTTCATTAGTGGGTATGAAAAAATAATAGTAAGGTTTAGAATTAGTGGAAGAAATTAGTAAAAAAATATGATAAAGAGATCGCCATTCTAGACCATCTAAACAAACATTTAGGCTTCTTTTGACCAAATTTTTATCCGTGAATCAATCTAAGCTCTAATATGTTTCTGAGAAAACGCCAATCGAGTCAAATGCAAAAAAAAACCCCATCCTTCATCATTATCACGTCATCACTTTCATTCAATCAACTAAGATCACTTCTCACGTTTCCTGACACGTGGTTTCATTGAAAGCAATCAATATTGTTTCAAATACAATGGAGTATAGTTTAATAGATATTTTATCAATGACTGGTCAGTGATTCTCAAAGAACACGGAAAAAGTCCCCAGGCTTCCTGGATGATTGGTTTTAACCATCTCATTTTCTTGAGCAGAGATTCAACAAAATTTGTAATTTAGTAACATTTTAATAGTAAATATAGTTTAATTTAAATAACACAAGATCGCGAGAAATGGCAATCCTTGTAAGAAGCCTTCACCTGAGAGAGGTTCCTAACTAAACTATGTTTAATTTTTTTTTAAATTGTATCTTTTAATTATAAGGAAATACAAGGCTTTTTTTATTTATTTTATTTATATATGGTTTAATAACAAGTTAAGTAGGAAAGCTTTTAGAATGTTTAAGCAAAAAAACAAATTGGATTAGCACACAACAATGACAATCGTCAAAGTTACTGGTGGGTTTAGAAATATTCACATAAGGATAAAAAACATTTCAAAAGTAACGGATTTTTAAGATATTTTTTCTTATTTTTCATATTAATCTATGTTATTTATTTGAAACATAGCGAAACCACCATTGTTTGTTATATACCTATATCAAAGTAAACTATTTGCGTTCACAAATCGGGGGCGAGGACTTTTTTCGTAGAAAAACTAGTAACTAGGGTAAAGCTGTCTAACGTCAAAGTTTAAGACCACTGTGGTAGGTATTATTTATTTATTTATTTGATTTCCCAAGAATAGTTTGAATCTTATTTATATCTAGGTAACCTAAGTTTGCTTAATGCAATATTTATAAAAGGAAAATACTACTTACTAATATATAATACTAGCGACACGCCGCCGTTGTACCCGCGTGGGGATGAAAAACGGTGATGATGGTGATGATGAAAATAAGCCTATGTGTTAATCCAGGGTATTGGATATCTCCAAACCAAATTTTATCGAAATCGCTGTAGCCGTTTGAGCGTGAAGAGGTAACAAACATACACACATACACACAAACTTTCGCATTTATAATATTAGTAAGAAATAGTAGAATAGGATTAGTAGGATTTAATATAATATTTTTAAATAACTTACATTACTTTATTGATATAGCTGTCGTATTTCAGCGCTAGCCAACATTTAAGTTAGACATTTAAATAAAAGTTTTTCTACAATTATTGCGGTGGCCTTAAGCGAAGGAAGTAAGGAATTGTATTGTGCCCAGCTATTGAGAAACTAATTCCTGTTCTAAAGTTTTAAACAGTTCTGTTTGCCATAAACGTAGGTATAAGCTTTGACAATCACTGGAAATTATTAATAACTATCTTATCAATGACGAGACATAGAAACAAATAGATGTGTCGAGTTATTTATTCTGTAATCTGATTCAAACAAATGCTTGTAACACATGAGTTTAGTTTATCGTTCTACAAATTGATTCAATGGATTATTTTTCAATGAGGCTAGTACTTTCTCATTGGTGGCAAAAGAAATTTTACGTGGGTGGTCTCAGAGTGACAGCTCAGAATCCTTGATCCAATAGCTAGATACATATATAAGTGAATAGATTACCTATAGATATTGGAACAAGGACACTAATTGGATACAAAGGAATCCTACGAATCGTTTTCATTCTGGATTTCAATGCTGGGTTTCTTTACACTTTTCAATCATGTAACCTGTGTCACGCTTTCAAGCATGTGCGGCTTGTCAGTATATAACCTTATAAATATATTAATCACAAGTAACTCACAAGCGACTCCACCCGCTTGAAATATGGTTAAAATTATAACACAAAATCTCTGTCTTTACATTTAATAGATGAAAAGCAACGTATTTTTTTTATACTGTATATAGATCTAGCGTTTGACCACTATCTCACTTGATGATCAGTGACGATGTGGTCGATGATGATGAGATGTTATCATGCTAGACCTAGAATGCTCACTGGTTTTCAAGGACTGCTGCCTGAACACATTATGTGTTTGAGTCTGAAAACTATCGCGAGTTTCTTCCATAATTGTAATGTAACAAACCGACTTAGACTCACTATAAGTGCAAATAACGGAACTGCAAATAAATTCGAAACTGGTCGGAGAGTAATTTTCCAGTGTTTACCACGTGAGTCCTAGTCGGTTTGTTACATTACCACTATGTGTTTGGTGACAGTTTTTTCTTTCAAACTTGAGGGTGGTAGCTAGCCAGGCGAGTACTCGAAAGTACCCTAGCACCATGCTGGGAATTAAAAAACAGTGTTACCTTCACCGGAAGCTCAAGTTGCTGTTGGGGATCGAACCAGTACCCGTGAGTTTGACAGTCGACGCTCCCCCCGCGGGGCTGACATCGCTAATTCCAAGTTGTTTATAATATAGTTGTTTAGTTTGTGGAATTATGAAAAGATTAAGATCTACGCATACGACAATATTGTTATCTTCATATTTTCAAGCGTCCCTGAGAAAAACAGTCAATAAAGACAGATAAAAAAAACACAACGATTCGATTCGTTTTACCTTAGATGGTGGTGGTTCCTTTAAAAATAATATAAATACATTACGAAATGGTTTACCTAAGCTTATTAATGCCGATGAACACACAGCGTCGTGAATGTACATAACCTGATAAGGGAATTCAACTTTCATCCGCAAACAATGATCAGCAATACCCAAATCAGTCTTCAAACACAATTACCGCGTGTTTACTAATAAGTTTCACTTTCTATCATTTGCATAGAATTTTATTTCAAACCAAACATAGGTTGTTAAGTGGACACATTATATGGGCAAAAACATTTAATGTCCGAAGTCTGCCCACGCCGTGATCAGGATATGACACATGTGATTTTATGTATTGAATGTTAAATTGCTTCATTTGTTTGTTTGTGAATAAATGTTTTTATTTGATATCATCTGAAGTATGGGTGAGTCATTAATCAAAGGTTACATGGCAAATATTTGTCAAAGCTGTTTTATGATTTTATTTATTAATGCAGAACGCAACTTGAATTCACCTTACCTGACCCCCAAAAACAGGATATTCTAGGTTCGGTTGTATATTTTGATGTGTATTATTTCAAAACTCCGTCCATGTAACAAAAACTGATTTGAAAACTTTTTTTTTTGTGATCACAAAGTTATTTATTCAAATTAGTTTATCATGGACGAAGACGATTTTTGATCGATTACATAGGGTATATTATATACTCAGACTACTACATTAAGTTAGACATTGGTAATACGTTTACTTCTTTTGAAAATGTACTTTCTTGCACAATAATTTTGTAACTTTGTTACTCTATCCTTTATCCATTTTTTTTTCTTTGTCTTGTCGTAACCGTACCTCGGTTCATTGATCCAAAACGATGGTAATATTGACCGAGACGTAAGCACCTAAAATTGGAGCAGACTGGTAGGGTTATATAGGTCTCCACTGGTAATCCACTGAAGTAGTAAAACGGATTGTCAGCTTTGCAGCTACTGATCTTCAATCCGGCACCCTTCAACTTATGCCGCCATTTTTCCACTCTATTCTGGACCTCGGTTGCATCTTCTCCAACAAGGACAATGTCATCGGCGAATTGCATACACCAGGGTGCCTCGTCCTGTATCTTTGATGTCAGTGCATCCATAACGAGGAGGAACAGGTAATGGCTTAAAGTTGATCCCTGGTGTAAGCCTACTGATAAGGATGGATGGAGGTAAGCATATTGAACTTGTCGGTGACGTCAACATGAAACACTCGAAAAACCGTCATTTTGAAAAGAAAAGAAAGAGTAAGATTTTCTCCAACATCATTTCCCGCCACAACCTACAAGCTATATGAATTTTACTATTTTGATCCCTAATTTACAAAACTTTCACTAATAAAACTACAAGACAATCCGTAGTATACAGTATAACCATATAAAAAGAGTTTTAATGCCTTCAATAATTACACATAATGATAGAGAATGGTATGTAATAACAATGGCCAGATATTCGATATAAGAGATCGAGATAATGATAGTTACAAAACCATTATCTCAGAACTATGCACACAGATTAAATAGAAAGAACAATATGGACCATGTTTCTTTTAAAGATCATAAATACTTAGAAAGTGTACAGGCAGAAATTATACTACTATGGCTCAGATCAGCCGATCATATTGCTACATTATTGTGAGCCCACGATGGACGATTTTGACAGCTTTGGTAGTCCGATAACACATTATATACATTTCTAATACCTATCCGGGATAAACATCTATATTTTATGCTCTTGCCTCGACCGGGATAACACACACAAACCCAGGATAGCTAAGCTCTGATCAACGTGAACCATCAAGCTATAACTTATTTTAACTTAACTTATTTTTAATTATAATCCTAATAAATGGACGGAATCTTGATCTTTTTTTATTTGATTTCTTTGCAATTAGAATTATAATGTTATTAAGCTATAAGAAACGCTAAGATTTAAACAAAACAATTTCACCAGTAGTAATTACTACCAATTATTATTATCAACCAACTCCGATACACAACATACAGTCCCACGATCGTGTTACACGTAGATAATTATTTCACAGGTTTATCTCACTTTTGTTTTATTTGTGTAGCAGCGAGTGTTCCCACTGTGTGAATGGGAGAGATTTCTTTAGTGATGGGGAGGCATGCAATTATATCTATGTCGATAACTCACAATACTATTACAGGTTTGCAATGTAAAATTGACGACTGAAATGTCAGCGTTATATTAACTTAACCTCTGACGGTCGTTGTGGCTCAGTTATCAATGACACTGACTTTAGAACCGCGGCCCCGGGCTCGAAGCAAACATCTGTGATGAGCACATAGTTATTTGTTCCCAGTTCCTGGGTGTGTGTGTGTGTCCATAGCTCTGGCGAAATATGGTTTCCTACCTAGTACGGGGTGTGAGTCTGAATGCGTTTTTTTAAGCCATAGCTGCCGTGAAACATGGCATCCTAGTGCGGGGTCTGAATCTGAATGCGTTTTTAAAAAATATTGTTAAGTTTTGAATAAAACATATGTTTTTTATTATCTGACGATAATATTAGACGATTATCTGATGCGAGAACACAGTGATACATGCAAAAACCATGTATATTAAGCTTATAGGTATTTTCAGTAAGGACAAAACCTTTAGTTGATACTTCAATAGTCACAAGATGGATGATATAATTACCACATATTTAGTTACCCCCGTAAGATTTACTGTTACCAATATTTACATAAAGATTTTAGGAGTGCGAAGCTTATAAAAGTATAAATAAAATATTTCATGATCATGAAATTGTCAACTCGGTTGCAAACAGTACGGGAGTTGTTTAACAAACACATTTTATATCGATACATATTGTATTAGTATAGTCCATCACTAGGCTTCGTATAGGTACGAGCGTCGCGTGTACGTAAGTTTTGATATCAGCTATTTTTATCGGTTTTCCCCCACGAGCGGTCACATATCACATACGACTTATTATAATTGCAGTGCTATAATTGTACTCCTATTTCGAATGAAGCACGTATGAATGGTGTTCGATTTATACAAAAGTTATGAATAAGGAAGACTGGAATGCACGGGTCTTTGGTGACTTGAAACTTTGAATGTGCCACCGTTATATCTAAAACGTTAGCTGGTTATCTATCTAGAAGACGCCAGCTATTTCAGACACTATATGCAAGCTTAGTTATCGGGTACAACAAGACCGACAGACTATCGGTTCAATTATTACAATTTCGACTAAATGTTGATTTTGATATTAGTCTGCATTTGCGGCAAATCACGTTTCATTGGAGAATAATAAATAATAATAATAAATATCTATAGCGCAACTAACGAATTTTATCGCAATATATCTATCATATTAGACTTATGAGTCTAAAATAATTTAAATCAATCGCATCGTCCACGAATAAAATATGAATAAAATACAGGCCTAAATAAACCTGTTTTAAAATGAAATAACGAAAAAATTATCATTGTCACAGCTTCCAAAATATCAAATTGGTACTGAATTCAATGGGTTTATTATACGATTTCGATAATGACGTAAAGTTGTTTTTAACGCCATCTAGTATTATTTTAAGGTAAAGTAGGACACCGAAAGCGCAGTCGACAGAAAACTTGACGTAATTAAAATTTCGAATGACAATACATTGTAGGCTACGAGTTCAACATTCTACTAGGAATAATTTCAACTCAACAGTCCCCTTCTTTACAAAATAGCATCATAAACATCAATTAATATTAATGAACTAACCCATATTACAAATGGACGCTTCCTGATATAATGTTCCCTCTGTCCACCCTTTTCAATTATAGACATGATGGTTGCATTGTTTAGTCCGAGGAGCATTGGACTGTTGATCACTTTATTAATCATTGTGCAATTGTGCTTCCTTAGTTTGTTTGTTATAATGCATTTAATACGTAATAGAATCAGATGTACCGTGGTGGTACCGGCCTAGAATAGTACTCCCCCATCTCTTCCCGTGGGTGCCGTAAGAGTCGGCTAAGGGATCACGTACCAGAAGGTGGGCAGCAGCGCCTTCTGAGGAGTGGAAACCATACTGCACTCGCTAACCCCCCTGCCAAGCATGGCGAGAATTAGCAAATCCCCCCTATACCGGGGAGGCATATGTTCAGCAGTGGATGAACAATTGCTGTGAAGAAGAAGAATAAACAGAAGGAAACTGCATATTATGCTGCTGCCATTATGTTAGTGAAAAAAAATGTCTGATACGAAAGTTAGTCAGCCAACGTTCACCGCATACGGTTGTGTTCTAACACTAATGAATCTTGGAGAATGGTTGGAAGAACAGGCCCAAAATCTGTTTCAGCATGTTTTCAAAGACGGCCATATCTACAGTAATTACCCGTACTACGCGCTCCTGAACAACGTGGATGAAGTGAAAGAAATGTGTCAAAATCCCATCCAGTGGAAAGCTGTGGTCTCTGCCTACCCCTAAGGGCGTACGGCGTTACTGTTTTAAGTTATGTTCAAGAAATGGATTGAACTAAATACAACAATTACATTTTGAAATAGCGCCAAGCGAAAAGTTTCAGATGAAACATCTTACACTTGAGAACATAATTGCAATAATATACTTCTTCAATCCTTTCACCTTATCTATAAGCACCTAAGTATTAATGCATCAAGCAAGTTCTATAAACAAGGAGTGACAAGGCAGTTAACATGTTTATCAGATTCACATTTGATGACATTGCAATTGATAAATTGAGCTGAACTTTGCTCAGGCATTACGTTTGCAGATTGAATATGTATGCTTATGCTTGGCAATGATTTACAACGGAATTTAATAGTAATTTTATAATTTTGCAAATACAGTCCCTAAAATGATATAGACTCGGATGTGATAGCATAATGATATCGCTTGACCAGAGGCACACCGAATTTTCGAAGACCTGTCGGGGTGACTAAGGGTGTGCTTCTTTTTGCGCTCACAGTTCATACGTTTGTACGTAAGGATTTAGCTGTTCCGAGATGAATTAGTACCGACAGTGCTTACGCTTCTAAGCAAATCGGAACGGATTGTGTGTGTGAAAGCGCCCGAATGTTATAAATGCCAAGATCCCATTAAATTCACTTTTTTTTAATCCACGGGCACAACATGGGTCATTTTTTCTGAAAGTTTAAATTACGTTAGTGTTTAGTGGAGTGATTACCAATTTTTCGATAGATTCTCTAAATGACAGTCAGATGTTTGACAGCGCACACACTGCTCTACCTTCGTAGTCGTGAGCGTTCTAAATACAGGAGATGACGTCATGCAATTCACGTAAATTTTGTGTGCAGCTGTCAGTGGATTTCTAAAGGACTTTAAACACGCCATCTATGCTCAGAGCGCTTAAAGCAGAAAAAGAAACGCACCCTAAATGTAGCAACAAGTGACTACCTACAGGCGGAATGCGTTTATCATTCGTGCAAGCACTTCTTTTAATACTTTATCGAATGCAAATTATGATATCGATATTTTCAACACTTCGATAATCAAACTTAAGGTGGTTCAATTTCCATACAAACGTATTTTTCCATTTCACATAAATGTGAAAACAGAGTATTTATATTTATATACTGGTCAAGCTGTGGTTGGTTTGATATTGATCTTTAATTGCGGCAAATCACATTTAATTAGGACACATACATAGACATGTAAGTATGTATATTTCTTTTTTAATGTAATTTTATACTATGACTTAAAGTTGAAATAAATGAATTATTATTATTATTATTATTAGGGCAAATAGTAGAACAATAGAAAAATAGCACCCAGTTTTCAACAATTAATTCAATGTCGTTCATTTATTACAATTAGATAGTTATGTATTGAAGCTTATTAATATTACTCAAACTACAATTGGTCATGTGTACGTAGGTCTACGCAAAAACGAACTTAAAAAGTTGTACAAATTTAATTAATACATGATTACGAGGAAATTATTTTAAATATTGCATCAGCAGCATCTCGGCTACTAACTCGGTCCATTTTTTTTAAAGCTTGCGTTTTACCAACGTCTTCCTTATGATGAGGTGTAGCACGCATGAGCTTTGAAGGTTCACTGGTGACTTGAAGTTTCCGGCGTTGTATCCATTGGGAAACATAGACTCGGACAGTGAGTTTGATTAGAATTCCGACGTTCTTTAATTTATAACTAAATTTTGCTTGTAGGTATTGGCAACCACGAGTATGTGGCGAGTTCACAGTTGGTATTGCATAGTAGCAAAACTGAAAAGGCCTTGTGGAACAGGAATCAAATCAAGTCAATCATCTGCTACTTTCTAAACAGTTTATAGAGGTACTACTCAAAAACCTACTACTACTCAAAAAAAGTATTGGAAAAATTAAATTTACATGGCAGAAAATCGATTTTACCCGCTACTGTTCTCAAGTCTGCATCACTAGTTACGCACGCACGATTTACTCGATTGTCGGCTCGAGATATTCATCTCGATTATGATGTAATCATTTGGGCTTTCATAAAGTCACAGTAAAAAATTGTTTTGTTAAGGTTTTCGTCGATTGAATAGGTATATTATAACGAACTCGGAAATAGTTTTCTTCGAAAGGCTCAGGCTTAGAAAGTGAGAAAGCAAGTAATTCGCGTAAATAAAATTATTTTAAAAGCTAAAAAATTAAAGTAGGAATTCCATAGACCTGAAAAAAAATGTTCTATCATGTAAAGTTCTTTCTGTTCAAGCATCTAAAGTCTATTTTAAGGCCAGTTCAGCTCCTAGCGATATTTAAAAATTTAAAACAATATAACTCCTTTATTTACTGTCTATTTTCATGGTATATATAAAAAAAAAACAATTTCATCAAACCGTTAAAATCAACATTGACATGTTCGCACGCGCGTCTCGGTTACGATTGATTGATAACATTCAAATATATATCGATTCGGAAGCTGATGCGATCTATCGTATAGTTTCAACTGTCGCGTCGATCTTTATCGATAGTCGCAGTTGTTGCCAGTTTGCCGCCGCGATACAATCGGAATGATTGACTGTTTAGCGTTGTGTTATCGATATGGAAACTTGATTAACAGTGAGAAAGTAAAAGTGGTTTAGTAGTGGACTTTGACAAGCAGAGCTTTGTTGTTTACTTTTTATTATTACTTTTTGATAAGCCGGACAAGTTGTTTCTTTGCTTGTGTTGAACGTTACGCATGAGTTGTAAGCATTTCAAGGCGTTACCTCCGTGAATAGCATAAATAGGGCACATTTAGAAAAATACTTTCACGAAATAAATACATTTTCACTAGTATTCTATACTGACAATTATAAGTCCGGGGCATTTATTTGTTTAAAAACAAACAAAACATTGACGCAATTCTGATTGATCACAATTAAAAATCTAGCCTATGCTCACTTGGCTGTAAATTTTCATTTATGTTTTTTAGATTTGCCACTCGCTCATAACTCACGTTCTAGTTATTTGTACCTATTTGATGGATTTTTCATCCTTCCACATTACACAGTAACTTCAAATTATACATATCTTAAAACGTGTGTCATAAAACAACAAAGCGCTGTCTTGCACAGTAACTCAGTTCCGGCATTTTCCAATCTTGATCTTGGATTATCTCAGGGCCACGCATCGTTAGGTGGCAATGGCAACCGATAACCATCTATGGCACTGGACAAATGACGCAGTACCTGAGCTTTTTTACATGAGACACCTCATAGATTTACTCTCTCATTCGACGGGATTTTATGATGGATTATTTTGAAATGTCAATTCATTGAATTAAACTTAAAAACATATAGTGTTCATGTGAGCATCATTTTGTAATTGGGCAGAATATTTTGATGTAAAGTAATTCCTTTAAGTTGTAATTGCAAGAAGGTATAATAAAGATTCCATTATTATGTATGTGAAATTTATATTATATGTGAAAATATATTATTATATCGTATGTGAAAAGTAAACCACAAAAATTGTACGTCCGAAATGGGCAAACTGTTGAAACTTACACTGTAACGTTGACCATCTTATGTACACAGTTATATGCAATAAACATATTCTGTACTCTGAGGTTGAAAAATAAAGAGATAATGAATAAAATTGATCGTTACTTTAGTTACTTTTCCAGTATAAATAATTAAAATTAATTATGTCATAAATTTGTTTTCCAGATATAAAGAAATTATATAATTACGACGATCTATAATTAACAATAACAATTTCTTGTAGATCTCTCAAGGTTAACATGATTTTTATGTACAACATGCAACAATATTTTGATAACACATTAATCTCGTATAACCAATATAATTTTAATTGGTTTCTAAATAATTTTGTTATAAATAGGCTTTTAAAGTGACGATTATGCACTAATACAAGAATTAATGATAATTATCAGCATATTTATCATGTAACTTATTTGTTTTTATTTATCTATATTTCAGTACAGTTGTATGTGGCATATTTAGGTTTAGTAACATGAAAAATATTATATGAAAGTAGGTATACAAAAAATAAATACTAAGATTTGGAAAATTGTCTGAGAAAATTGAAAATTTGAGAAAAATTAAAAACTATTATTTCAAAAATTGTGCTCTGTCGAAGTTGTTAATAATTTTATTACTTGTAAAAGTCCATTCAGAATCATATATCAGACATCGTATGTTTTGGTAAATGTGAGCTTGTATACTCATTTCTACTACAGTTAAGGCAAGCACAGATGATTTGTGAGAGCTTGACTTTGTCGCCTTTATTGCTTATACGCTACTCTAAAGGTCTTCCAACGGGTTAAGTTTATCAGATGTAGCGTTTGCTGCTTTTGCACAAATGTTAAGTGTCTTTCTCAAATTACCTGTTGCTATGCTTTTGTGTCTCTTTGGTAAAAGAAAGTAACTTGTTGAGCACTCAAATTTATATTGTTACATTTTGACACAGTATTCGTGTAAAAATATACAATCTAACGACATGCTCTTTAATCAGAAATACTATTTAGGTCATTACTCATTAGTCATTACTCATTAGTCATTACTCAGTAAGATCTATAATTACCTATTTATAAGTTATTTAGTGGTAGTGCAATAATCAGTTCTATCTATCCACTGTAGATACTGGTACTTTGAATTTATTCAGTAGGTATGGGTGAATTAAAGTTAGACCACCAATATACACTAGAAAATGACGACAATGAACGTTAAATTGTTAGTGAGGATACCGTCATGGCCTTTGAAAGAATTTTATTATGTCAAAAAAATGTTGGCAATTTATATATAGAGCGTATTGCAATAGTGTCAATGGAACATTTGAGAAAAGGCGTTTACCGAAAATGTTTTGTTCTGGGCACAAAAGAATTTAAAACTAGAAAAGCGCAACTTTCATCATGAACATCACTTTAAAAATGTTGATCACCATTAGTGAAAGTAAGTATAATATTATGAAAAGGAAAATAGTGATTGTTCATAAATAAACGGAAACTTTATAGATAAAGACGTTATTCATAAACTTGTTTCTCGATTAGTTACTAGTAAATGTTACATTGTAGTAAAATGCTTGCATAAGTTGTCACTAATGGTTTTATATCGAATTGAAATCGATTATGGACGTGCGTATTCATTTCCTGTAACATATATATCAACTAGTTGCGTAATTGAGCATCGTAAAATCGAAATGGGCTGTATTCGAATACGCTTTTATGTTGCTATCATCATAAGGAAGAGTTAAATATTTATTTTTCTTTTAATATTAAACTGTCTATTTTTGTTTCTTGGAAGGAAATGGTTGTTAATAGGACATATTGGTAGAATGGACGGTAGGCGTTGGATTAGAAGAATACTGGAGTGGAGACCGAGAGACGTGGCAGACCACCGCAACCTTGGGTGGACGACATCAGACGCCAAGGAAGACGTGACTGAAGAAACCGGGCACTGGACCGCCACGAGTTAAGGAAAGGGGAAGAGGCCTATATGTATGAATGGATTACGAACAGGCCCTCATGATGATGACGATGATAATGAAACTGTTTAACTTTAATGCATAAACACTGCCACTTAAACATTGCTAGGAGTTTTTACGTGTACTGAATTGCCAAACAAACTGTGTATATTTTACAAACGATACGAAAAAAAAAATTAAAAATATGATACAGTGGAGTATATAAAACATTAGACGTGTTAATATTTTTAGTCAAATATATTTTCTAAGAAATAAAAAACGGGTAATTGCTCGTATATCGTGTACAGTTTTATCTTAAATGCCACTTAGTGTACAAGCGTTTTTTTATGAACTTAAGAAACGAGTGTCAATTTATTCCAGTTTCATTTAAAACTAAGTACTAACGTTTTTATTTCATAAGGTATACAGTAAAATTCCCTTCTACATTTTCGTAACGCAGTCAAAAGAGTATATCTGTCTGGTATTTTATAATTTATTTTCTTATAAGTATCTAAATTCAAAATCTCTTATCTCTTCATTTACATCTTACATTTTCACACTGCATTCGCGTTTCTATTAACAAATACATGTTGTATTCTCAGGTAAGTGACAAGTTATCATTGAAACAATCTCACGTCTTGTTTTCGCAAAGTTCAACCGAGTCGTCGACAGTCGACAATAGATGGCGTCTACACCACGTCTCAGGTTTATCGATAACAAGCGATACATTGACAGCACTACGTATTTACGAAATGGATTATAAAATTATACCGCGTTTAAATTCAGGAATAATGGTTTGGTTGTTATCGGTAAGTATGAATATAATTATATCGGGATGGATGGAACTAAAATAAATGTTGCTAGATATGGGCATGGGAAGACCGAAGAAAGTCTGGATAGGCTGCGAGAAGAAGGATATTGTATATAAAAATGTAAATACTGAGATGGCTAGTGATAGAGCAGAATGAGAGTAAATCACATGTTTATCTGACATCTCTTAACGTGGAATCAGAAAGAAAAAGATAATGATAACTCAGGCTAAACACCTATTATAGAGCAAACTTCGCTTGGCTTAGACTATATTTACTTTGCTCGAAATTTAACTCACTAATGATAAACAAATAGTAGGTCTGAAAACAATAAGTCTGAAATGAGTAGTTTTATAAGATGAATACGAACGGGTTTGCTAACGTATTGTTTTTATTAATTTGGCTCCCGAAAGGTTATCAATCTTTCCAATTCAAGGTGAATGCATGCCGATGCAAGTATCGAAGGAAGTGTAATAATGGTAATATTTAGCACGCACTTCACTTCTTCTTCACAAACGGCAACTTGGTATTTTTTTAAATTACGCAAATTATCAAACCATATAACTATTAAGCTATTTTGCTCCTTATTGGCAGTATTCATAAAGTTTAACTTAAAAAGAAACTGTACTAAAAACTTAAATAAACTTATTACTATTTAGCTTCTATAACAAATATAAATTAACAGAAGATTTTATTAGTCTCAATATCCCGAAATTTAATTGTACAAAAAATTATACACATTATGTCACTGTACAATGATACAATCGTAGATGCAGCCAATATATTACAATTATATTTATAACCATGAATTACATATGCTTTCGAAGGTTATCGGAGATGAATATAAATTATAAAAAATGATGGATATCTATATCCCACCACTATTGACTTACACTATCCGAACTTGGAAATTTACACTGTTAAAAATATAAAATTGATTGTCAAATGCATATTAAGAGAGAGATAAGTACATTAAACATTAAAGAAATTAAATAAATACCTCAAAAAGTTTTTAGAAAGAGACAATTTCTTATAAATGCTTTACAACACTACAATAAGAAGAAGAAGAAATTAAACTAGCGCTGGGCAAGACCTTATAAAGCGGATCACATATAATAGTTGGAAACATATACATACCTACTGACCTCGTAGGTCGGCCCAGTAAGGACTAGGAGGAGACTCATCCGTTAAAGTTTAATAAACAAACTTATCTATCGACTTTAAGTAAAAATCAAAAGCTTTTGTTATTTTGTTTACGTATACATAATCATAAGAAGATTAAGCATTAAGCATTTGTTTATAGAGAATTAATGAAATTTTCAAAAAAAAATTTTTAACAAAAAATGCAACCGACTTTAACACTCAAAAGTATGAAATAACTTGTTGAAGTCGGTACCATGATAGTTCAAAAGTAACTGGTATCAAAATATTGTGCTCATGGTACCGACTTCGACAAGTTATTTCATACTTTTGAGTGTTGAAGTCGGTTGCATTTTTTGTAAAAAAAATTTTTTCACCCTTTTCAGTGACCTTTGCTACTCACGGGATCAATTAATTGTCATTTTGTGTTCTGCGATGTCTTCAACCGCGACAATATCATCATCAAGATACGCGTAGCACTTTTCAGTTATTGAAGTATAATTCAAAAACCGCATGTCCGATTTTAATGAAATTTAAATGGGACCACCACGGAAGTATACTCTATCTAACAAAAAAAGAATCATCAAAATCTGTTCATAAACGACGAAGTTATCCGAGAACCCCTTTTTTTGAAGTCGGTTAAAACGAGCACTCTTAATCTATAAAATGTTATAATAGTAACCGAATATTTAAAAAAAACGAGTCTTCAATCGATTTTCGATTGATGACTCGGTTCGACTCGATCAATGATTCGAGATACCTACCGGTAAAAGTATTGAGTGTCGAGAATAATCCGGTGGAAGGTGATAATACGATAATACGAGAAGTTAAATCGAGTTGTTGACTCGATTTATTTGATATCTTAGATTTCTAATGACATTCACACAGTGCACAATACTGAAAAACTCAATCGAGTTACCAATCGATTATCGTGGTACCGAATGGTAAATAAATGTATTACGTGAGCGAGAATAGTCCGGTGGAAAGTGAATATACGATCATGTTGACTCGAGCAGTGCGATATCTCGGGTTACTCACGTGACATGTGAATAGTCGTTGTGTGCAGATTGCAGTAATTTTCATTTCTAACTTCTGAATGACCAGTATGTCTAAACATTTACAATGTATGTACGTTTTGCCTTTGATTCTAAAAGCTTATAAGATTTCACCAGATTGTGGTAACGAGCTCTCGATTTATTCGGCATTGGTACAATCTAGTCGGTAAGTATACAGTTTTGATGAACGTGATGATTCGAATTTAATCCATTTCTTTAAAAATATATGTTGGTATCAATGATATTATATGTTTATATGAGATAGATGACAATAGATAGACAAGCGCGCGGAAACTGAGGCGACAAAATTAAGTCAATTGTAGTAATTTTGATTACGACGCGTATTTCAAGCGCAAGTCTAAGCATATAGCTATCCTTTTCTATATTATTTGTACCGTATTATTTGTCGCAGTAAGCATGTTTATGTCGTAAAGGAACAAAATCTGAGCACCGCGCAGTATGAATATACGAGTACGTCGTAATTTTTAGACTTTCGCGATTCGAACACATTGTTATTAAATCAAACGGGGCTTAATCGCGAGAAAAACATTTAGTGTTTTATTTACCTCGACGTTTCGATCAAGTTGCATTGGTCGTGGTCACGAGAAGTCTTCTCGTGACACTAAATGTTTTTCTCGCGATTAAGCCTCGTTTGATTTAATAACAATGAATATACGTCATCTTTTGGTATCGTACAGTTGATATTGATGATGATGATGATGGCTGGTATTGATAGTCTTACCCAGGTACGTAATAAAAGTTCGATGTTCTTTTCTGAATCAAATAACATAATCTGGGGGCTACTGATTTACTTTAATTACCTACGTAAAAATTATTTACCGAGGGTAGCTAATATGATTAACCTATTAACAGAGAAACAGCTGCACTGTGGAGATAGTGATACCGTCGAAAATTGCGATACAGTGAAAATATTAATAACGACGGAAAAAATGCGGGTATTTTGAATAAATATAATAAAAATCATTATCTATCACGTAGCATGTTATATTATTAATGCCCTTCTGCTCCCATCGAGTCCTATTCGAATAAACTTGATTATAAGTTATAATAAGGAGATCAGAACTTTTTCTCACGTAGGTACTGACCGTCGCAAAACAGAAACGTCGTGGCGAGATTTCAATACACTACGAAGTGTAAGATATCCTTAAAGAACGTATGTTGTCTAAACAGCGGTTAATAGATTTGCAGTAGGTAGTGCACATGCCGAAATCTAAGTATATTATATATATTATTAATATGTATATATATTAATATATATATATTATATTATATATATATATATATATATTATATATATTGTATACAACATCAGGAAAGGAAAATTTACTCAATTCGATCGTATTATTTTACCGTTTACCAGTTTCATCGATTATGCACCGATTGGAAAAGTATGTGTTCTTTTTTTCATTTAAAAGGATTACTTTCATATGGGTCACATGTGGCAAGGTATGTGGTTCTTTGTATTTTCCCTAATCTTCGCGGTAATTTTACTCATACTGGCAGCACTTGGTAGAAACTGGACAGCGTGAGCTCGGGCGAATGACGAATGTGTAAAATCTGTAAGCTAATTTTTTAAGAAATAAATCGCACGGCTGTTATGTTTGGAAGTTTTATTTAAGTCTACCGCTGCTGCAACTGACGTTCTTTTAAGGAATGTTCACACATGTATGGTCTGTCCAGAAAATGGTGATAACATAGAATTCGCTTCCAGCTAGCAATAAGTGGACTCATGGAGTATGTGCTGATATTGAAGGAGGCGCAATTAACTACATTAGTGGTAGTGCAAGTTGTACAATTCTTCTTCTCTCAGCCATGTGCGTCCACTGCTGGACATATGCCTCCCCCATATAGGGGGGATTTGCCAATACTCGCCACGCTTGGCATGCGGGTTGGCGAGCGCAGTATGATGTACAATCCTCAGAAGGCGCTGCTGTCCACCTTCTGGTACGTGATCCCTTAGCAGACTCTTACGGCACCCACGGGAAGAGATGGGGGAGTACTATTCTAGGCCGGTACCACCACGGAACCACAATTGTTGTTCAATTAAAACTTTGCAATTAAATAAAAATAGATGCTAAATACTTATTAGACTCATTACTCAAATTTCAATAAAGATATAAATAATCTTGCGTTAGCACCTTCGCTTGCAGCCACCTGAAGCGCACCGTCCACATCGCAGCATCGGCAGCAGAGGATGCTGCTACAAATAAGCGGGCAAAGTACATAGTTTTAGAGCAGAACTACCATTTTGTCCCCTTTGCCGTTGAGACTATGGGATGTTGGGATGCAGAAGCAAAAGCTTTGGTAAGTGAGATAGGGCGAAGATTAAGAGATTTGGGGGGTGACTCCCGCTCCGGTTTGTTTCTGGTGCAACGGATCGCGATTGCCATTCAGCGTGGTAATGCAGCCAGTGTACTCCATGTACAGCCATGCATAACGTGACCATTTATTTTTTTTGCCAGTGCGGGACATTTGCAGAATCATATATTTAAAAAAAAAGTTATTAGTGTTTTACAAGATTTTTATTATAAAAGACAGAACAACACAAATTAATCAAAGCACTAAACACAAAATACCTAGTTCAGTTAAGATGAGCACGACTTTCTAAACCCCATTAGTGGCCTGAATTTATTTCCCCCAAAGTTGCAGTTCGTGTTGTTTCTTCGAGCGGGAAAAATACATTTTAAAGAATCTTTTCAACTGTTTGCAAAAGCGGGACTATGTCGACCTCGCTGGGGACACCGGGACAGTCTGCCTGAAAGCGGGACGTATGGTCGTTAGCCATGCAGTACTTGGAAACCTTGCCCTAATTAAAAAAACAAACAGTATTTGTTATTTACTACCGTATAAGAGAGCCATGTGTTCAATGTTGTTATTTGTCTCACGTATGTACACACAAACTAAATCTATTTCATACTTTTTAAGGCCAATACGAAACGTGACCGCGTGGGTTCGACATAATATTCTAATAAGAAATATATAATATTATTGGAAATTAAATAGAATATTTTGTCAATCGGCACGTGTGTCGTTCGAAACATTTAGCTTTTTAACTTTCCGAGAAATTTATTGTTTCCCAGTTAACCGCTGTGCTGCTCGTATGAAAATGTTTCTTGAAAATATGTACATCTATAGCTAACATAATGTTTGTAAGTATAGGAGCATCACTTGGTGTTTTCATAGACAAAGTATATACAGGTATAGGCATAGAGATATCTACACATTTACAAACCAACATCGAAATGCTTAGAGTCGACCATAATTAGTGATTAAACGAACTTACCTGTAAGTGAAGTTCTATCATAATTATACGAGTGCTTCGTCCGAAGAGATTGAGAAATGCTTAGAGTCGACCATAATAGTGCAAAAGTAACTATAACTCAAATATTGATACGGACTTCGACAAGTTATTTCACACTTTTGAGTGTTGAAGTCGGTTCCATTATTGGCATATTCTTTTTCTTTACTGATTACGTTTGCCTGACAGCTTACGTTTTATTTAGCAATAGCCTACTGTATAATCGTTTTTTTAAAGTTCGTGCTTTACGGGAATACAATGGGGGAGAATATTGTACCTTGTAGGGCACGCTATTTATTATATGTAGAAGCCGCGAGACGTTTGACTAATTACAACTTATAAAACCAAATTAGAGAGCTTTATTTATTTGTACCAACTACAATCTGCATGTTCTGCGAATCTACCTACGTTTGCAAACAAAGCGCACGTGTGTGAAAACAAGGGCTCGCAAAATTAGGACGGACGTGACATGAAAGATAATTTGCCATTATCAAATATAGTCCTTGCAAAAACTAGAGTAAGTACCTAACTATTTGTGAAAGTTTTATGTAGGACTAATTGTATCAAAGAACTATTGCTAATTGTTGTTATAATAGTCCCTGGCGACGAGCCTACAAGAGCCTATAAGACCGTTATCTTACAATATGATAAAACTTACACAAATATCTAACGATGACATTAAAATAAGAGTCTGGACGGATGTCGGAAAAACTGGTACTGTCGCTTGAGCCATTTTATTTGCAGCGAAAACACAGTCGACAATTCTGACAAGTTTTAGTATTGTGTATCGTTTATCGATGATCTAATAATTAAAAACCAAAATTATCTACGAAAGGTACACAAAATCAAATCATATTGTAAATTGCTTTCCCAATATAAAACTTACGGGTATTTTTTAAAATTATAAATGTGACTTATTTAATTAATATAATTATAGCGACACCTGCTGAGTTCGTGGCTAAACAGATGTGATTAGTCAATACTCATAGTGTGGTAAGGCATGAAGTTAATTAATTCATTCATTTCATGCAACATTGTATACTCTCTTGAGATCTGCTTACCAGGCGCCCATTAGTTTAAAAAGTCTGTTGAGAGTCCCAAAACCCAAGAACTATAGGCACACCACCTTTAAAAACAAATCTTAAAGAAACTAAAGTGTTTTCTTTAGACCTGCGTACCAGGTAACACATGTTAAAATATTATGTGAGTATTATC
This sequence comes from Apeira syringaria, assembly GCA_934044485.1. NCBI lineage: Eukaryota > Metazoa > Arthropoda > Insecta > Lepidoptera > Geometridae > Apeira > Apeira syringaria. The sequence goes on along the minus strand of OW203660.1, from coordinate 20,771,772 downwards.
ATGTTATTTTCAGCATGGAACTTCTAATCTTGTTGACCGGTGCTACGACTTATTTTCATTTGAAAAACATTAATAAAACTGAGTTAACAATTGTACAATATAAATAACTGTTACGTAGTTGAAAAACTACAGCGTGCTACATCTTTGAACGCGTTATCACTCTACATCAGGTGAGGCAGCGGTCAACGTTATTTATGATATATATTTATTTATTCAAGATTATTTATTACCTTTAAAAAACTACATCCTACTCCTACTAACATTATATATGCGAAAGTTTGTGAGTATGTGTATATGTTTGTTACTTCTTCAAGCCCAAACGGCTCCACCGATTTCGGTGAAATTTGGTATGGAGATATTTGAAGCCATGGATTAACGCAGGATACATAGGCAGGCAACATAGGCTACTTTTATCCCGGAAAAAAAGTATAGTTCCCGTGGGATAATTGAGGTAGAACAGTAATCCACGTGCGTGAAAGCGCGGGGCGGTACTAGCGTAAAATATTACTCTTAAGGTTAACACAATGTAAAACAATGCTTTGCATTTGGAACCTGTCTAGATTTCGACAGTGTCCTATCTTTGAGCTACTAATTTAACGCTCCTCACGTAAGTCTAATTTATTTTAATTATTTGCTACTACAGTGTAATCAGAAAGCCAAGCAAATTGAATTCTGTACTTAATTAAAAGTCGATGACTTTGCATTTGCTGCGTTTGAGTAAATTTAATCTGACGTTGACAGAACAACCAGTCAAAAAGTACTTTGATTAAAACCGTAATGGACGCCTGTAAGCTTTAATGATCTGCTGAGCATAGTGGTGTACACTAACGGTGGACTAAGAGCCCTAAATCCAAGATGCTAAGATACACTTCACTAATATTATAGAAAGGAAGAAAAGCTTAATCGTTACAAATACAAAATATATAATAAATACCTACGTAACCGTGCGAGGCCGCTAGTCTATACTAATATTATAAACAAGAAAGATTTGATTGTTTGTTTGTTTTCATTGAATAGGCTCATAAATTACTAATATTATTAATGCGAAAGTTTGTGTGTATGTTTGTTACTTCTTCACGCTCAAACAGCTACACCGATTTTTATTGGTATGGAGATAGTTTAAGCCCTGGATTAACACATAGGCTACTTTATAAGTATAGTTCCCGTGGGATAATTGAGGTAGCGGGACAACCGTAATCCACGCGGGTGAAACCGCGGGGCGCTACTAGTACTAAATAAACATATATCACTACCAGGTTTTTCATAAGAGTCCATCAATAAGAAATTTTCGCTTTCGGAAATGGGGCAGTATATTTGTTAAATGATATCGTCGTGCCACACGATTAAAATATTGGTAGAAAATAGCCTGAATTACACTAATTATGAAGGCGAAAGTTTGTGTGGCGTTTGTATGTTAGTTACGTACTTCATTTACTTACTTTATTAATTACTTCACGCTGAAATGGCTGAAATTTGGAACGAAAATAGTTTATGTCCTAGAATCTAGTATAACACATGTAGCCTAAATTTTATCCCGGAAATAGAATAGTTCCCGTGGGATAGTTGAGATAGTGGGAAAACCGTAGGCCACGCGGGTCAGGCCGCGGGCGCAGCTAGTATAGAATAATTATATAGAATATAGATATACTTATTATTCCGCAGATGTAGCTGGAAACAAACCGACAACGCTACCGCAAAAAAGTAGGTACCGATAATCAGGACCTTTAGCCATGAAGACACCGACGACAGAGAGAGAGAGAGAGAGAAAGAGAGAGAGAGAGAGAGAACGAGAGAGAAAGAGACTGAATTATATTTAAAGATAAATAAGTCAAGCAGTAGACTGCACAAGACAATAAAAATGACAGATACATTATGTATGTATGGTATGTATTTTGTAAAGCTAGCTGTGTATGTTGACACGTATCTTTTGGATAACCTTTGACATGGAGCTATCTTATTGGAGCTAAATTTATTGCACAGATAAGCAATAATGCTTTGAATAAGATATGAAATACAATACACAATACAAATCATCATAAAATTATAACATATTTGGGATTTTATAACGATAAATGAATATGAGGCATTTGAATGCGCGCTGAATAATCAATTATATTGTTAGTACATATATTGAAATAATGATCTTTGTATGATTGGTGAGAATGAAAGTTTTTGTAATTTCAAAAATGAACCTTTCGCTTCGATTTTATTAATAGTACGAGATACGGCAGTGTTATTTGACTGGATTTATTTTAAAATCAAAGCTTATTTTATTGCCTATGCATCAGTATGAGGTTGGCTATTTAAAACTGTGTCATGTTCATGTATGCTTACATTTTTTAAAGTTTAGATTGAAGAGCGAGAATAGAGAGTGACAGAGAAGCGTTGCGCGCGCCACTCCATGTGAGAGACAAGGACGCAGAGAGATTTTTTATAATTATTGGGTTATTTGACAGCATAGGCTCGGGCTTAGCTCGGCAACCCATGTGCACTTTATCCCTTTACACGTTTTCTAAGCCTTCTCATAATTAAATAACAGATGAGGTGATATTTCTTAAGCCGTATCTTAGACCATTTATATGTACTAAGAAAACATTCCAGACCGTCGTCTTAATGTGCTCTTGAAAGTACGGAAGCTTCATTATTGCCCCGGATTATTAAATTATGTTCAAACCGACATTGCAACGGTGACTGACAACTGCAACACGAACTTATAACGACTTGTCAGTTTCGTCATTTCATTGTATACTCGTACTTAACAATCTTAATTAAAATATATCGATATGTATCGATAAGATAACAGATATAACATTGACATCACTAGTCATTTACCAACACGAACAGCGAGACGAGACGCTTGCAAAAACCACAAGATACCGCGCGTCATGCAGTCTGCGGTCCATGTCGGTGCCACTGCAGTTCAAACAAAACCACCACCTTTTACTTTAAACAAACCTTGCCAATCACAACCTTATTACCGTGTAAGAAGACATTCTCAATAAGCAACAAGATTTAATTAGCAAATCATACAAACGCCAACTGTACGATGACTAAGTACATACAACTTATACATGAAAAAGAGCAAAAGAGATTGTAAAAGTATATGCAAATTAAATACTTGCTGACAACAGAATAGCAGCTGTAATTGTTTGGATGAGTAAGTGTTTGGTAGTTCAGAATGGCAAGTCTTAAAGCGGTTTTGTTTAATTTAACATTTGTCATTCGTTACACAATGTGAACTACGTACATGTGGTGTTTTATATAATGTTAGTCACAGTTGACTCGATAAACAAGTATAGATAGTTATAAAATAATTTATGGAAATCTAGCATCACACTATTATTATAAAAGCGAAAGTTTGTCTGTCGTTTGTGTTACTCCTTCACGCTGAAACGGCTGTACGGATTTGTAAGAAATTTGGAATGAAGATAGCTTTATACCCTGGAATGAAACATAGGTTACTTTTTACATATAATTCCTGTGGATAATAATTGAGATAGCGGGAACCTCGCAGTCCACGCGGGGTATATGATATAACAATGCGTTAATTAGTTTCTAAAAATGTCACACACACGCACACTCTTCTTCTTCTTCTTCTTGTCCTTATCCCACACTAGGTGGGGTCGGCGCAACATGTTTTCTCGTTTTATTCTCTTCTATCATTGGTCGTCTCAGTGCTCACACACACGCACACATTTGGACATATAAACATGATGAAACAGACAAACACATTTAAATCCAATTTTAGTATATTTTTTTACAATGAAATGCTTTTTGTGGACATTGAGTCCGCTTTTCCAATACGAGTATACTGTCTCCACTTGTTTAACCTACCGCTTGAAGACAATGATTTTGTAATTTCTGATATTCAAATTCAAAAACTCGCAGTTTAAAATCCGCAAAAACCACTAAATAGTGCGATTTGTCAGCATTAAAGCGGTCTCTTTGATATAGATCAGCAATTTATACATGTAAGCATGGAGAGTAAAATAGACTAAAATAGACTCGTTTAAATGTATTCTTTAGTTACTACGATTCAGTATAAATAAGTCTCTTAGAGGCTAGACAGAATATTGAAAAAAATGGCCTCGAAGACTGACAAGGTAAATGAAGTAAGCAAAAACAGCTCAAAATGAATTGCCATGAGGAATTTAATCTCGCGTCTCACCATGACGGAGGCGATGTTACGCCGCAAAGGAAATTGAAGTTGTAATTGAGTTTAGACGGCATTGCGGTTAGAAAACATGCAATACCGTTCGATAATAGTAATGAAACTGCTGACGGTAATCAGTCATTGATACATTATTTGTATCACTTGGGCGATAGGCCCAATGCCCAAAAAATCAATATAATGCTGTAAGCTCTAAGGCTTTCACGGCCGGCGTTGCATGTTGTATGTATTTCTTCCGGGCTGTTTGGCCGTCGTCTAAGTGAAACTTGTGTTCCAGACGTTTCGACGATCTGCGGTCGACATCTTCAGTGGTTCAGGTTCGATCGGCGACAAGAGCGTAGAACTCTCCTTCGCGGCGTCTTCTCTTTCTCTTCGGCGTCACATCTGTATCAGAGAAGACGCCGCGAAGGAGAGTTCTACGCTCGTTGTAGTATTTTATTTTAACTACATATTTCCAAACATGCCAACACATAATTTCTATGTTAATATCATCATTGCCATCATCATCTCAGCCATAGGACGCCGCTGTTGGACATAGGCCTCCCCCTTTGATTTCCACAAGGACTGTTGGAAGCGGCCCGCATCCAGCCCTTGCCTGCGATCTTAGTCAGGTCGTTTGTCCATCTGGTCAGTGGCCGTCCTATGCTGCGCTTGCCAGCCCGTGGTCTCCATTCGAGAACTTTTCTGCACCAACGGTCATCATCATCCAAAATACCGCGATGCCTGAAAACGAGGGTCTTCGAACAGTGTGTGTTACCAGTGATGACTTACGGAACCGAAACGTGGTCTCTGACTATGAGCCTTCTGAGCAGACTCAGAGTCACACAACGAGCTATGGAGAGGGCTATGCTCGGGGTTTCTATACGTGATGTTAATATATCGACGACAAACTGTAAAACGTTGACTAACTTCTAGCTCTGATTATTAATTCTTAATCATATTATTATTGTCTGACCTATTTAAGATAAGGTTTAATTGATGATGATGATATTCTAAAATTAAATATTGCATAAATAACTTAACGGCCTTAGCACCAATATTGAAAGTTTTATCTAAACGGGTTTCGCTATCAGAGACCGTAAAGTGATTAATGCGATGTAAATGCGCCATTAATATTGCTTAATTGCAATAATCTTTATCCACATTACTCATCCGAGTGTATATTATGTAAAAACTAGTTTTATCATTATGATCTTACTAGTTTATTCTGAGCACGCTGTCAACCGGATGCGGGTTAGAGCATTTGAGTTGTCTATAGGCTGACAACGGCTAGTGGATTGCTCAGATATTATTGTAGTAGCTGTAGTATTGTAATTACGTATTAGTATTTCATTTTAATTAAGGCATCGCCCTGTAAATGAAAGTTTACTATGAATATAAAACATACCCAAGTTGTTCCGAAAATTGGTAGCCACAGAATAAATGAAACCATCTTTATAATATTAGTGGGATGGGATTGTATTGTCTTTGATAAGTGTAAAAAGTTTCAAAGTAATTCGACATTTCGTAACAGGTGTAAATCACGTTCAAAGATTCTGCTCTGTACATACATACAGGCGAAGCTAATCAAAAGTCAACTAAAACAAGATGTCTAAATCTAAACTGTGAATTATATCTTAATCCATGACAGCTGTTGTGAAAACCAAAGGGCGTAGCAGTTAAATAATCTACTGCACATACAATCGACCCATGTACGGGAAAATATCTTAAGAAACACATAACGCCGAAACGGGGCTAACAAGCCGAGATTCCAGTGGGGCACTATATCACTCATTTCATCACATGTAATGATTGGAATTAATGAACAAGTTACGATTTAATGATGAAATGAATTAAAGATTCGATGACAGACTGGTCACCTGTCAATCATTTGGCTCTTGACCGGTCTTAAGGTTTAAATTGTAGCTTTTATGGGAGCGGTGAATTCGATGGTTCACACGTTTTTGGGGACATGGATCATGTCAAAGCGTTTGACAGTTTTAACGAAGCAATTGAGATGTGATGACATAAAATAAACAAAGAAATTCGGAGCGTTTTCATTATTTGTTTTTTTAACAAAGATAGAAATGCTCATAGCGCAGTTCTCATGCGGGTTCAAATGAGTAACGTACTCCTCAGTTACAACTTGGATGGATGACCACTAGTGATATTTTCAACTTAGCACTTCCGTACTTTGGCGGGTCACAGATTGAGCCCTGAAGTGATTCTACTTTGGCTAAAATACCCAATTTATTGGCAGCTTTCGATTCTATGCAGCTTCCAAAATTCGGCGTTAACCAATTTGACGCTAATAAGCTCCAAGATGTCGGTAACAGAAGTTCAGATGGATATCACTCTTTGGTAGAAAAGACATGCCTGTGTCTTAAAAGTGTTGAACTTGAATAGATTAGCATACCCCGTCTGCAGATTGTCCTTAGAGCCATACCACGTTTAATTGGTTCATCATGGCTCACAGAATATGTACAAAACACCATCTTTTACATTACATTGCACAAATATCTATCATAGCCTTATCCATGGAATCCATGGTGTGCAGTCATCCTCATTTAAGACAACACACGACAATTCAGCAAAATGGAATGCGAACTAAGAAGAAAATGTTTGTCCTATACTAGTAATCTATACTATACCTATACTCAAAATATAACAAAAAGATTCCATGGATAGGCCCCATCCATGTAATCTTTTTGTTATATTTTGAGAATAATGTATGTATTGAAATATTAATAATTATAAATTTCCATAGGTACCATTTGACGAGTATAATGTCAAATTAAATTGACATTACTCGTGAATTAAAATACCAACGTGTGAACAGGGGCAAGGTCATTAGATATTTGAACCAATTTAAATCGTACCGCGACAGTGCCATTTGGCACTATTGAATAATTTAAGATCTAGCAACGGACAGATTACGTGTTTCCATTAGCATGTTTTAGTGTGATTTTTACATTATTAATAAATTATCCGACTTTATAGTGTAACAGTTTATAGTTTAATTTATCGACTTTAGTTTTTGGGAATATTCAATATCCATCTGCAAGCTTACCCAGTTAGGTCACGGCGACCACTGAGAAACATCGCAAACTTAAATCATGTCAAAAATTATCCTATATATAATTATCTCCTGTGTCGCAGGAGGTATGGACACACATAACTACTTTACGCGGGATTCGAACCCCGGGGTCGCATTTCTAAAGCCAGTGTCACAGATCCCTAAGCCACTGCGACTGTTGTGTTTTAATTTCATTAAAAATTAAGGGATATACTTATTATAAAGTTGCGCTTGGCCACTGTCTCGTCTCACATTAATGATATTATTATACATCATATTATTATTATGTGTTTTAATAATCTCTTGAAAATGCAGTTTTGTTTATAACAATAGCTAAAACATAATAGTACTTGGAATACTACTTGGAATAAGCCAGTCAAGTTCACAGCCCGAGCTAATTCCAGCCTCCATTCTCATCAATAATTAACTGTCCAGTTGCCAGCTCCCACGACATTATTAATTAATTTACATCACAGTCATTAATAACCTTGGATATCAAGTGACAACATTACCATTGTCACACCTTTCACTTTCGTTCTATCATAGTTCTATTGTGTTGCCAAATTGTAATTATCTAATCAGTAATCATTAATCTAAATAGAGCTAGCCGCTGGCTTTCGATTTGGTCGAGCTTTGTTCTCGATATGTCAGTTTTTGTGTTTGAACAATTTTGTGATCATTTGATCAAGCCATTGAGGTATATAATATCTGATAGATACGTTATAACAATATTTGGTATCAATTTATAACACAAAAATTAGATGTAATTTAATGACCTGGAATGCTCATGAGAAAATAGATTTACAGTTTATGATAGTTTTACATGTCAAAAGCAGCTGACTATTTAATCGGTTCTTAACGAGTGTCAATCACGCTAAAAGAGTTATTATTATAATTTAAGTTTGGACTTGACGACATATTATATCGGAGGTTGTTGAGGTTGAATTTCAGGACACTTGAGACGATTTTTATAGCAAAATAGAGTCTAGTTAAGGCCATTATGATCTTTTTGTTATTATATAAATTAACATATTATTTGGTTATAGCTAAAAGTAGAGCTATATATTTGCGAAGCAGATCACAATAACTGTTTTGCTCTACTGTAACTCTGAATGCCGCGTTCATAAAATTAATAGTCAAAATAAAAAATAGTCAAATTAATAGTTATAATAAAAGGCAATGAAAACTCATAGCCCAATAAAATTCACAATTTGTAGACACAGACAGGGAGTGGTAAAATGTAAGCTTATAATTTTTTTTAAAAAGTCAGTTGCAACAATTAAAAAAGCTACTAGTTAGTCCATGGGTAAGTTAGACTAAATATAAAAAATATGATGTGTGCTTGTACCGTAAAAAAAGTTTTTTTATATTAAGCCCGCGTCGCGTCTTACATACTCGTATGTAGATGGACAAACCTGACATGATCGATCAAAATAAATGGAGGAAATTTTTTTTGATCGGAAGTAAGACTGCGAATCTACGTGATGTTAGGAACCTCATTGGAAAGAATATAATGTACCCTTCGAAATGTACGCCTCAAGGAAAATATACTCCGTGTATGATGGACGTGTTCGTGAGATTAAATCGAGATAACAGACGTTAAGAGTTTCACCTGTGCGCTAGATGCGCATGATCATAGAATATTGATTCGGCAGTAATGGCAGTAAGATTTATCAATTTACTTAAGGCTTGTGGCAATTATTACTACCAATTGCTTAATATACAATTTTGAGTTTTCCAGCTTATTTAATCAATAAAATAAATAGGGACATTTACCAATTTTAATGAAGTTACTAAAAAAGCATTCTGAAAGTACACACCTCTATCATTCCGAATGGTTTTTTTCAATACGGTTTAATAGAACGAGGTTCTAATGAAAAAAACAACCGGTTGCACTCCGCGAGTGCCGGTGGAAGTGAAAACTTGAACATTAACGTTGTGTATTTTTGAATATTTTGGAATGGTTAGGGAATGATTTCGCACGAATTGCTTTATTTATCAGTAAAAAAGTAATAAGCAGTTTATATGGTAAAATACAATATTCATTTAATGCGCTATCGTACACAAACATGACAATAGGCATTTGAGTTTATTGATTTTATCTAGGTACCTACACATAGAATTAACATGTCGGCTTTTTTTTTTAAACAATGAAATCTTATCTCTTAATAATATCAGCGTTATGATATGATTATGATAACCGAACTCAATAATATTTTTAACAAAACGACTTTATAAAATAAAACTACTAAAAAACGAATATGTCTCTTATTCGTAACACATTTAAGATGATTTAAGTTTAAATTAGAAAGGCGGTCTACTCTCCGTCTGTCTTACGAATTCGATGCCGTCACGTCCTGACGCCACACGCGAGGTGTCCTGACACGAGTTTTTTTTAAAAAATAACAAAAATACAACCGAATTAAGATTCTCCTCTTTTTTGGAAGTAAGTTGTGATTTGAGTCTGATAACTATGGCGAGTAACTCCCAGATGAAGAACTGCAAATAAGTTCGAAACTGGTCGGAGAGTAATTTTCCAGTGTTTACCACGTGAGTCCTAGTCGGTTTGTTACATTACAAATAAGTTGTGATTGCTTAGTATATATATATATATTGTTTAATATTGCCATATCAAATTTGTAATGAAGTAAAAAGTAAAGCTGTCTCGCTCTCTCTCGTCTCGTGTCAGCCAACAGGCCACATGTGCTCGTACAAATTAATGAAGTTATCTCAGTGCTGTGTACCTAAAACTGTGTTTAAAGGAGAATACAAATATCAAGTGAGTTATCGAAGACTTTCATTTTAGTGAGTACCACCAGATCCCTAATATATCTAACACACACACATATATATATATATATATATTCATGTCTCTTTTCCACAAGTCGAGAAAAATAATAGTCTTCAAACTTTTCATTTACTGGTAATCCTCCTACTCGAAGGCGCTCGTGTATGATTTGAGGCGTGTGACACCTGTGAGCACAAGCCTGATGAGGTCATATTAAAGCACGTACATTCCACCCCCGGCTTCGGTCTGACCTTTCCCAAGATGGTATCAGGGTTCATCAAGCGAGTTTGTTCAGGATCAGAGGATGATAATGAATTTATTCAAAACGTATTGTTTACTTTGCACGTTCGTGCCTAACTTTGCTGTCCTTAGTTCAGTGTCAAATACATTTTGTGTGTAAATTGGCTCCATACAGCGAGCACGGAGTGTGAAGTGTGCCTGCATTTGTAAAATAGTAGATATAACGGCTAAAATAAAAGGTCAATTGGCCAGGTATAATGGTGGCGAGAAAATAAAAACAAATGAACGCACGAATGAGGTGCGAGCCTGTGTATGTATTTTAACGAAAAGTTTCAATTACAGTGTACAAAAAAAAATGTCTACAATTTTAATCAGTTTTCGTTACGTATAATCGATAAGAGCAAAACCTTGTTGCTGAGAAGCCTTTGACTGCGACAGACAGCCTTGCTATTCGAGGCGAATAAAATAGCAAAATAAAAAATGTAATTAAACATTTTATGTAATTAAATAAAAGTTCAATTACAATAAACGTTTTTAATAATAGGTAATATCATTATTAGTTACTATGTTACTATGATTTTATTGAAGAATATATTATATTATAATGTTTGTGTTTATTAAATTCATGAGTTGTACTATTTAAAAGTCTCATATTTATTTTTCTGTTATAAATGGGATGAAAAGTAGAGTGTATCACACGGTCGCAAATTTTATTTTTTCCTCGAGCGAAGTATACTGAATCCCTCGCTACACTCGGGAATCTACACAAGGTTCCTTCGCTCCGCTCCGGATTCAAATAGCGCCCTCGCCATAAAAGTATTATTTTGTTCCCTTGTGGTACTCTCTACTATTAGCCCCTTGAGCTAAATATGCTATTTTAGTCCTGCTCTGGTTCGCTACAATGACGGACTTTTTGAGCAAGAGAAGTGAAAACAATGTTTTTTTTTTAATCTATCCTATATAATGTACCAAAAAAGCCATTGATTTCTTACCAATGGCTTTTTTAGTACATTATATAAAGTTTCTGCGACTGCGTTAATCCTTCAAAGTTGACATAACCAACTCCATAAATATGAAATGGTTACAGGAACCGTGGCGCCGCATCACCGTTGACATTTGTAAATGGGACACGCTACTGCTCCGATCGATATTTGTAAATTATTCCGGCTCTTGCACGTGTGCACAATACGCGTTACGAGACAACAGTTATAATTCTGTTACCTATTCAGACAAACTAAATTTCTTTGAAATCTGAGAATAAATGATAAAATGAGAAATATCATCATCATCTCAGCCATTTTATTTTTTTAGGTTTTTTTTAATGGGGCAAATGCCTTTATTAAAATAAAACACTAATAACTAATTACAATACTGCAGCTACTACAATAACATTTGAGCAATTCACTAGCTATTGGTAGCCTATAGATAATTCAAATGTTCTAACCCGCTACCGGCTGGCAGCGTGCCCAGAATGCTAGCAGCATCGCCACATATTTTTTCTCAGCCATAGGGCATGCACTGCTGGACATATGCCTCCCCCATATAGGAGGGATTTGCCAATACTCGCCACGCTTGGCAGACGAGTTGGCGAGCGCAGTATGATTTCCGATTCTCAGAAGGCGCTGCTGCCCAGCTTCTGGCACGTAATCCCTTAGCCGACTCTTACAGCACCCTCAGGAAGTGATGGGGGAGTACTATTCTAGGCCAGGTAGAGGCCATTCACGGTACATGAGAAATATACTTAAAAAAGACATGTGTCTTTTGTTAGTATATGTTTTTAAACTTTTGAAGTACTACTATCGTAATACTACTATATAATACTATCGTTCATAGTATTTTTTACCTACAACGAATTTTTACGACGTACTAGGTACATTAATACAATTTATTAGTTGTAGACATTCTCAGAAACAGGTTTACATTTACAAAATCTTAGGAAAAGGTATCGTTTAACTCAAAGGGATTACAAGCTTTTTGGCAGGCGCAAACTAATTTGTCATAATAAAACTTTACAACAACATTCTTTTGATGTTTAACATAAAATAAAAATTATATAAATCATACGGGTGCTTAAGGAAGATATAGTGTTGGTGATTTGAATTTTAGACGTATGCTTTAATTAAGAATTCTTACATAAAAATACGTTACATAATCAGCCAAGTACCTAGAGATACTATACTAGTACTGTACTAGGCAACTGACATACTTAAATGAATTGTGTCAGTGTCTACTGGCTTTTTTTATCACACTTATATCCCCGCACTAGAATTCCCTGTGTCGCGAGAGGCATGGACACGCACAAATGTATGCCCCTGCCAGGATTCGAACCCGGGGTCTCGGAGACACAGAAGTCATGTCACTGACAGTAACCACCGCGCCACCGCGACCTTCAGGCTTTACCTGGCTGGTAGCGAATCCTGGGTTTCAAACAGAACTCACGAACAACATCTTTATACCACTGAGATGCGAATGCTGCGCTGGACGGACTGAGTAACAAGCGGATAAACGAATATACATAGATATAAGAGGTAGTTTTAAAATGGCGCCTATTCGTGAGATTCTGTCAGAATCCAGGCTAAGATTGTACGGACACTCGACGCGAAGACCCGTTGATCACGGGAAAGAAAGAACGATGTAGGCCGCTGACTACTTGGATGACGAATGTTTAGCAGTACATGAACAACTCGGCTAGAATGGCGATGATGTTAGACAGCGCGGCGGTTAATATTTTTCAATTGCTCCTTAATGTTTGTTTGTTTTGCTCTTCCAAGGTTACACAATCTCAAAGAATCATTTTTTGTATATACATATTTCTAGGATATCTGTCGATCACTGGTACACGATGCGGAATTACATTCAAGGGGAACTGGTATTTGATTAATTGATATTTTATGACTATGTACAGCTGCTAATAAAAATATATATATAACACAGCTATTCTAGTAATAGCTGCTTACATAAAACCCACTTGACACAAAAAGTAACGGTATAGTTTTCTCAACGCACATTGCTGCAATGTAAAATTAGAATACTATATCGATTGCGAGTATCGAGCTTTGATCCAAAAATAAATTGCTGTACATAAATCGAATCCGATCGATTCGGCTCTTTTGATCGTAAGAATCGATTGCTCTTTACAAGGAAAGTCGAATTTAAACGAGAAGTGGTATTTGTATGGATTTATTTACTGAAACGTAATATTGAAAGTTTGGCGCCCTTGTAACTGGGCAAGTCAATGATGTTTTACTAAAGATGACGTATATTCATACTGCGCGGTGCTCAGATTTTGTTCCTCTACGACGTAAAAATGCTTACTGCAACAGATAATACGGTACAAATAATATAGAAAAGGATAGCTACATGTTTAGACTTGCGCTTGATATACGCGTCATAATGAAAATTACTACAATTGACTTAATTTTGCCGCCTCAGTTTCCACGCGCTTGTGCCACATCTACCTCATATAAACATATAATATCATTGGGGCAAGTACTATCAGTGTTGAATTTTTTATAAATCTTCGTAAATAAAAGTTTACACTGAAAAAAATGGACGCCAACCAAGTGGCACTTTTACTCGGTTGGCAGTTCCTTTATTAAATTAATCACAATTTGATCAAATTTACCGTTAGTACAATATGATTACAGCAATAAAGTTCATTTGATTAAACGCTCAAACATGTTTCCTGATCATATTTACAATGTCACATTTTAACGGAAAAGAAGCTGAGCATTGTTTAATTAACAATTTAACATTATTCAATCCAAACGAGTTTGTCGCTTTAATCACGCTTAGGTTAATAAAGTTTTATTCAAACTTAATCAAGTATATAAGGTTGACATGTCGTGATAAACACGATGCACTTGTTTACAACAACTACTTTTCTACTCGGTTACCACAACTAAGATCTGTGATAGCATCCAGAAAGATCTCGTAATCAAATAAAAGTAGTTGCTGAAACAAATGTTGGCCAAATAAGTTACAATCAAAAAAATGATTGCATCAATCACATATTATATTCAGTGTATTAAGAGACATATATATATATACTATTAATTCTATACACTGAAGATGTCGACCGCAGTGATCGACGAAACGTCTGGAACACAAGTTTCACTTAGACCACGGCCAAACAGCCCGGAAGCAATACATACAACAAAAACGTTTTTATTTAAAAAAGAATTTAAAAAACTAATTTGACTAGCCTGTATTATTTTTTAACTCCGATGTCGTAACTACTAAACCATGATAATATTTAAATGGAGTCACCTAAAGCCTACTCTGTCAAACATAAATGTCGGTTAATAGTAAGTGGAGGTATCGGTGAACACACGTGAAAAAATATATGTATACAGGGGAACACAGAACCTCATCCTCCTTTCTTAAAGTCGTTGACTGAAACACTACAATTTATACACATGCAATAATATAAAACTTAATTTTGTTCGAGTATTGCAACTGCCGTAAACCAATACCTGCCCAATCCTCTCAATCAGCCCGAAGGCCCTTCGCTACCAAGCATTCGAAGCGGTAAACAAATTCATTCTCACAATAAATCTACACTCCATTTATCTGTCAATCAGTTGGTAAGTGGTAAGTGTATCTGTGTTCGCTACTTGACACTGTTTCAAATGGATTCAATGATATCTTAGTACACGTTTGAATATTCATTGAAAATGATTGTAGCATATTGAATAGCAGTTGGATTTATGTTTCGTTTAGACGACGCACTTTTGGCACACATTTTATGTTGATTTGGTGGCCTTCAAATAGTGACGCAACGTGAACATGCGATATTTTTGTATTATTGATACCTAAAGGTACTTGAAATTAAACCTTAAAAAATGGTTATTCAATAATTTAACAAACGAAATAAATGATTTTTACTGGCCAAATTTATTGCTTAAACAGAAATAAAAAAATGGTTTTTCAAAGTGAGTCTTTTGTAGTGAAATTTATGTGAAGTATCTACATTTTCATTAAACAGAAATTACGAAAACATATTTTTAATTTTACAGTTTTGAGTCATACATAATTTTTTTTTAATAAATAACTATCCATAGAAATAGGTTAAGTGATACGAGATGGCACCCTTTTGTGTAATTAGCTACGCTGTTTGCTATCGTGGTTTTCTAGGTCGTAATTGTACATATGAACACATCGTCACGCCCATAAAATGACATATTGTTGAGATGCTTGATTAATACACAAAATAAATCTACCTTCTCACTCTTGTGACTCTTAATACCTCACATTAGTAAACAAAATACGTACATAAGTACTTCAAACACGTATAAATAAAACACTCTCAATATACCGGATTCTAATCATACCCTTTTTCTAAACCGTAACCGGAAAACACGAATGCAATTAAAAGAAACATCAATTTTATTCAGCCATTGATCCAAAAAACTCACTACGTAATATTAAAATGGAAAAAAAACAAGACTAAAATTATTTTCTCGCAATAAAAGTCAACGAAACTTCATTAACGGAAATGGGCGTCGTAAAATATTATATATCGGCATTAGAACGCAATCGAAATTCGTGAAATGAAAGTGAAACTTGGAAATTCGGGTTTTCGACGCTTTAGATTCTTTATGATAATAAAAATTGTCAACACACGTCGCCGCTCTGGGCTATGTCTGCGCTAGCGAATGTCGGCGCTTTGTAAGTTTCAAAATAGAACTTTGTCTGGGAAAGTAAGTTGAGCAGGTGACAAATTTATACAGCTTCTGAAAAATTAGAGAAACAGTTTTCTTGAGAATTTAATTTAAATAGTTTTCTAATAAGCCATAAAATTATCTATAAGAATAACTGTGCATTTTATATGGTCATGTGGTCAAAGCTGATCCTATCTTCTTGTACTCAGAAGTGCTACAAAGGAAGCATCACAAGCAGATTTATTCTGTGCGTCATATTTGGTATACAGTTCAATTGATAAAAGTTGTGTTTTAAATATACATTTAGTATCAATAATATTATTTAAAAATGAAAGATAGATCAAAATATTGATAACATAAGTCTCCAGTTGTACGTGAAGTTATTTTTATTTCTATTTAATGATAAGTACCTACACGAAAGGATGCAGCAAAAGATAAACCCATTTCCCTGTTTTTTCATGGATAAATGTTACTGCTAACATTATCGTAACGTGTCATTTCTTTTATTATTTGAAAAGGAATGTTAGCCTAGTAGTGGGAGCGTCGGCTGACAAACTTACAGACTTCGGTTTGATCCTCATCAACGGCTTAAGCTTCCAGTGAAAGCAACACCATTGTCTTAATCCCAGCAGGGTGGTAGAGTACTTTCGAGTGCCTGCGGTAGCTAAGCACACCTTGGAGTGCGAAAAACTGTCAACAAACACATAGTCTGTTCAGGCAGCAGTCCTTAAAAGCATGTGAACATTCTCGCTAGCGTGATTACAATCTTCAACCACATCGTCACTGATCACATAAATAGAGATAGTGATCGAACGCTAGATCTATAAGGCAGGTGTAGTCTAGAAAATTGCAAGGATTCAAACGGACATACGACACGACTGAAAACTTTTAAGGATTCCTTATAGTATATATATAGTATAGTATTTGGCTGGCCGGTTGGCACAGTAGGTAGCACTCTGCCTTCTGAGCCGCTGGTCCCGGGTTCGATTCCCGGACAGGTCAAACATTTGTGTGTATAAACATGTCTGTTTGACCTGTGTCTGGGTGTGTATATGTATATAAGTATGTATATCAGTCATCAGGTTACCATAGTACAGGCTCTGCCTAGTTTGGGACCTGAAGACCTTGTGTGAATGTTGATAAATAAAAAAAAAATTAAAAAAAAAAAAATTAAAAAAAAAAATAATTAAAAAAGTATGGAATCCTATAAAGAGGTAATGCAGTGTAGGTATTCATTTTATCAAACTATGATAAAATGAAGATACTTGTAATATAATGATAATAAATTGCGGAGACATACAATCTCATACTGGCTCATATAGAATCTAAATACCAAATCTCCCCCTTACTATGCCCTCTCTTACATTGCCGATACTTTACTGCTTATTGGAAAAGGATTCCCTGTTGATTCTACCCACCATGTCGGAACTTTTACATATTCTGTTGATAGGAGACGCAATAAGGTTTATTGACTCAAAGTTATTGTGAAGTAGGAAGTGCTAGGTAACAGTACTACCCGACATCGATACCCGTGAGTCAATGGACTGTCAATATAAGTTATGAGAAAATCGAGAAATATTTACGTCTCGAAACAAGATCGAATCTTCTCTTTCGAAGGTTTAACAATGATTTTAATATTTTTGACAGATTTTTAATTTAAAACATCACTCTCCACAGACTCCAGGTTCCGTGCCATTTTTTAACATATAACTTAATTGATAGATTTTGTTGGCAGATTTAAGCGTTTGACAACTATTATGAACTAATACGAGTAGTTCTTCGTGTTACTGTTCCTTGTCTTTAACCCACTGTAGGTGGAGAAGCCACAACGTGTTTTAAGTAACTACTAGCTGCGCCCCGCGGTTTCAACTGCGTGGTGATGAAATACTGGTGGTGGTTGTGATGGTGTAGCCTATGTGATTTTCCAGGGTCTCAGCTGCCTAAAATTAGTTCATCAGTTAGAGCGTGAAAGCGTAATTATGTAGCAGGTAAGGAGTACTTATGGCGTAGTATAGGATAACTCTTGCCTGCCGCTAATGATTAATTTCAAAGAATTATTAAGCTATTGCATAACTTCTATCGCGGGCCTGGAGCGTGAGGACCGAATCCAGAAAATCCGTAACGAAAATAACCTAACACCCCCCACTCCGACTGGCACAGCGGTGATATTTTTTAGTTTTGCCATCTATCGATGAATAGCAGAACTTGTAATAGCTTGCAATAGCTTTACAGCGGCAGTCCCCATGTGTCTTTTTTTATAATATGTACCATGGTCACTGTTAAGAGTCGCCGAATTGATCATAAAAGATCCTAAACATCTCATCTTGCTATATATGAGTGGGGTCGAGCTTTTTCGACGTCTCTTGTACAGACGTGATGTCATTGTCTGTTTCTGAGACATTGTATTATTGGTCGAAAAAAAACATACCTACATATAGTTTTCTGCCTTGTGTGCCATTCAATTTTCATTTATACTTAATAACATATGGGCTGAGTGTAAATGTTATTGAAATGTAATTTGTAAACCTGTATATGTTATTTGATTCTATTTATTATTATTAGTTTTGGGAATAAAGCTGTTTATTTGTTTCCTTCTTGGCCAGCTCAAATTGTTCCGTTCCGACGAAAGACCAGCGCTGGTTTACAACCAGCATTATGCTGCAATTAAATTTAAGTGATTTTGTTACTGTGTAATAAAGCTATTATCTTTCTTCTTCTTTTTTCATTATGTACACTTTTTTCAGTGTATCTCGATAAATAACATTTTGCCAAGTATTGTTTATTCTTTTATAATTGTATAAGTTTACATCCTAGTATATATATTGTTTAACACGAGATACGCACCATGATTTTGAATTTGATTGAGTTCCCGATATTTCGTGCGTATCCCGTGTTAAACAATATATATATTATGAAAAGCGATGAAAGTTTAAAACAATACTTTACATTCTAGGTCTATCGTGATTCCATCTTCGACCACATTGTCACCAAATATCAAGTGAATCATTAAATTAAATAAAGTGATACCGTAAAAAAGCGAAACATTTTATCCTTAACCATCCATGCCCATCAACAAATTGAAATCGAATTTTATTGCTCCCAGGGGGAAAAGTTAGCGTTTTCTCGGCGGACTTAACATCGGATCCAATAAATAGCGGAATAAACTTTCCAGTGAATTGAAGGCCAACTTTTAATTAATTGTAATTTACTTTGTTTACTTCCCGCCAGTTTTTGAATTAGAAGGTTGATGAAGATTGCGTTTAAGAAATTTTGTTCCGTTTGACTCGTTAATATAATTAATTATATAACGACCTTCCCTTCTGTGAACTAAAATTTTATGCAACTGAGGTTTTTAAAGGTGACTTAGAGAGATGGCGAACTGTATGCTAAAACCATGAAGTCGGAAAACGCGGTATGTGTCTGCACCGCGGCCCCACAACTCTGCCCCGTATTGCAGGAGAGAATGCGCTGAAGCAAAATAGCACGATCTTACCACCTCCCCGGGCAAGAATCTGGACAACCGCCTCAAAGCAAAGCATGCGCCTCCTAGTCTTCCACATACCTTGTGAATGTGGGAATTCCACGTAAGACTTCATAAGCTCAATCAAATAGGGAATTGGCTGGCCAGGTGAGACAGTATTAATTACGTTAGATTGTAATGCTTAAAAATATACCTATATTAATGACTATATAGAGCGCTGAAATCTCTATACTTATGATGATTTCAGTGCGTTAAGATAAACAAAACATGAATGGCTTAGCATCGACAAAGGTGTTAGGCAGGGATGTGTAGCGTCACTGTGGCTGTTCAATTTATTCATGGATTGTCTGATCAACTTGAAAGAGAGTGAATGTGGAGTGCAAATGAATGAGCTAGTTATTAAATATCTTCTCTACGCCGATGACCAAGTTACGCTTGCATCATTGGCGAAAGAGTTACAGGAGATGGTAATCAGCTCGAAATTTTAGAAACTTTTTTTTGTTAAAAACTGAAACCGACACTTTCAGAAGTGTGAAATAACTTGATGATGTCGGTACCATGATAGTTCTAAAGAAACTATTACCAAGTTATTAGTGCGCAGTATGTCATGAGAAAGGATGAAAAACATTATAGTGAAAAGAATACATGCATGTGGATGGATATAGAAGTATAGGAAGACCGAAGAAGGTGTGGATGGACTGTGTGAAGAATGATAGATTATGAAGAATGTGAGGTGTGTCAGCACTGAAATCACTAATGATAGAATAAGAATGAAGAGTGGAAAAGGAAAACATTTTGGGCCGACCCCACCTAGTGTGGGATAAGGACTACAAGAAGAAGAGGAAGCAATAGAGAGATAAAGCTAATACTCAAATACTACCACTACCTTTGTGCACTATTCCTATAATTATTATCATCATAATTTCTACCGTAGGACGTCCACAGTTGGATATTTTTTGCACCCATTAACTGCCGTAAGGACCGGTCCACAGCCAGTTTCATTCCACAATGTTTATCCAGTCGTCTGTCCAACAACTATTTGTATGACTAAAATATTATTCCTGTATTTATCTTCATAGTTGCCATAATCCTTTGTACCATTGTACTCTTGGTAAGTTATGCAACACAATAAATCTCACGATATTGTGTTTATTATGAAATAGAAATTGGTAGATTAAGATAGAGTCTAGAGCTGCAAGAAAATAGGTGATGGATAACTGTTTGCTTAGCCTTATTACGTGTTGTAATAGAAATTACGTAGTAGCTTAAATAAACATTACTTTTTATTAAACAGAGGAAACTTTACTGTATATTTCATAAACTATAATAATTTTTAAGCTTACAGTGAGCAATTCTAAGAAATAAGTTTATACTAGAGGTTTAAGGCACGTAACCGATTAGATTATTGAAAACTTTCATTTGTAATTTTTAGTCACGATGTGAATAAGAAAATATATATTTCAATGTTCACATGAATAAGTTATTTCAGTAGGTACTAAACGTCTTATCGTATCGTCTTAAATATATCTATCCAGATTTATATATATACACGTTATATATAAACGTTTAAAATGGATTACAAGAATAATCAGCAGAAACAGAATCTATTGTCCAGTGAATGCCTATTGAAGTGAATGCCTGCCAGTCTGGTTACCACCATAATAATAATTATCAGACACCTAATTAATTATTTTGGCGATTTCACAATGTTTATTCATTAAATATAATATTACCTGACAGAATAACATGTATTAATTAGATTTTCATGGAGCTAAACCAACGAAAATTAACTGATTATGAAAATAAATAACATGATTCGTCATCATCATCTTTCAATTTACCAATTCGAAATTCACAAATAATTTCTTCAAATAAACAGATTTCCTTAATAAAAATCTTTGCGTTCTTTAAAACTGTGCACATAACCAATGAACAAATAATATAAGTAATAAAAACATAATAATATTATATATTCAATATTTAATGAGCACGAAATATTGTCAATTAATGAAAAAGAAAATCAAGTCCTTTTTATTGCCATCAACCAAGACACGTAATAGTCGCTATTTATATGCCAGCATATCGGCGGATCGGGTTCCGAAGTGAAAATGATTTTGTTACGATCTCTCATACAGATTATATTGCTTTGTTACAAGTTCAAGTTCAGGTTAAAAAGGTCAAGTTTAAGTTTACAAAGTAAGCGCGAAATGATTGGAAATAGATATTGTTGTTCTTTAGAACTGAGATCTTATCAAGACAAAAGACGACTGTATTGTCAATTCTACGACTCGCGATAGGGCTCATAAAACATTTCAGATAAAGGCTTTCTAGTAAAGCTTTTGTTTGCAACAGCGGTGAAGTTAAACAACATCATATTGCAAATATAAACGCGATATTGTACCTATCTGTCGGTGAGTGGGTAAATGTGTGCTTAATAGAAAGAATACTGATTGAGTTAGACAAGACGCGCTGATAGTCTCAGGTGAGTGTATCATGTGCAGACCGTCAATCAGACCGTCACGGGATCAATCTCGAACTCAGGCTTGAGTGTAAGATCGTTTTAAAGTCGTAACATTTTCAATACAATAATTACCGGTTATTAAATTAATTTTAGCCTTTGCATGGTGGTAAGCTATTTCGTGCCTGGCTAGCTACCACCTTTAAGTGTGTAAAACGGTCACCAAAAAGATAGTGTGTTCAGCAGCAGTCCTTGAGAACCAGTAAACATTCTAAGTCTAGTCGACCACATCGTCAAGTGAGATATTGTCAAACGCTAGGACTATCGATAAAGAATAAAAAAGCCTGGAATAGCGCACAGACTACTGTTTCTCCAGAAAAAAGTACTTTTCCTGTGGAATAACTACGTTAACGGGAACACCGTAGTTTGGGTAGAACCGCGTAGCGCAGCTACTATTACACGGTCTGAGATGGATTTCTTTTCCTAGGCGAGTCGTCGGCGTTCATTTTGGTTATAGGTTCAGTCAGTGCGCACTCCCGGCGCAGGCGCTGTTTCGAAGGCAAGTGAATAACGTCGGAGCACATGCCTCGATCAAACGCTCTACTGACAGACAGTTTACACTTGACACTGACAGCTCACAGAAATGATATTGACAATGACAACTCCCAACTTGAGACACAGACTCGACTATGGAACTCGCGTAGTATTGCCTTTCTAATAAATAAAAATGGTACTACATAGTATGGCGTAGACATTCTTATTACCTACTTATTCTCCAACATATATATGTTTAAATATATATAAGAGAATTTTAAAGCGATGATAGCTCAGTGGGGGGGGAGCGTCGGCTGTCAAACTGACGGACACTGTTTCGATCCCCAACAACAGCTTGAGCTTCCAGTGAAGGTTCCGTTATCAAATTCCCAGCATGGTTGTAAGGTACTTTCGAGTACCTACCCGCCTGGCTAGCTACCACCCTCAGGTTTGAAAAAACTGTCACCAAACACATAGTGTGTTCAGGCAGCAGTTCTTGAGAGCGAGTGAGCATTCTATGTCTAGCGTGATGACATCTTCGACCACATCGTCACTGACTATCAAGCGAGATAGTGGTCAAACGCAGATTTATACAGTATAAAAATAAATAAAAAAGGATTCGCAGGACCCTGTCACAAAACAATATATTAGTATTCAATGTACATCTCCAAGCAGAACTTATTGGTGCTACAAAGAGGAGCACTGTTTGCATATTTTGTTGAACAGAGAACTAAAAGCTTCCAGTTCGCGCTGGTTCCATCAATGATTCAAGTTCCCTTACGAACAGTAGCTCTCGAAAAAATACCAGTAATGGACTTCAACAGGTAAAATGTACATAGACATTGAAATAAAAATTTCTAGACATGTCTTGTCAAAGATACCTTGTACTTTTCATGTTAATTTATTGTGCTGAAAACATTCAGTGCTTATATAGGTTAGTCTCTTTACAATATTATTAAAGAAGGATTGACAACAATTGTGTGGGATTCACGGCCCGACCCCGTGATCTCAATTCACGACTAAATAGATATCTTCTGGGAAGGCGTGATTTATTCTAGACCCCATTATTATTTAACATGTGAAATGTTGGTCAAAAGCATGCCTAATAACAAACATGTCATGACATCTCTAACAACAGTATAATATTAGCTCCATGTATGTAGCATTATCTTGTTTTACCTCGGGCGATGGATTTTCGAGCAATATGAGGAAAAATGATGTATTTGCAGCTGGGACACAGTTGAGTTAATATATAATTTGTTGCTAAGCAACGATACCAGCAGATAAAATATTTTATTAAAACTCAGTGGAATGCTTGAATAAGGCTCTGAAAAGAGCAGCAAAGTTGTGAACTAAGGGTGTTTCGTCGATGGGCAGTTACTCGTGTTATCGGTTACCGACCAGAATTGCCGGCTTCGATTCCAACTCAGGCTTAAACTTTTGTAACGTCTTCAAATTCATAACGTGGTGTAGGGCACTTTCTAATCCCAGTCTGGCTACCCTAAGTTTAAATATCTAGCA
This sequence comes from Apeira syringaria, assembly GCA_934044485.1. Taxonomy (NCBI): domain Eukaryota; kingdom Metazoa; phylum Arthropoda; class Insecta; order Lepidoptera; family Geometridae; genus Apeira; species Apeira syringaria. Next base: position 20,747,861 of record OW203660.1, on the reverse strand, counting down.
CTAAACACTGAATATATTGTAGATCTTGTTAAATACTGCCAAATCATACCTGATTATTTATTTATTTATGACATTTTAGGAAGACTATCAACTACTTTGCTTAGGCTAGGATAAAGAAACAATTAATAAGTTATTTACAAATCTCCTATCGAGCAAGTAGTAGCGTAGAATGAGTTTGAGTTATCTATAGGCTGCCAATAGCTAGTGGATTGCTCAAATGTTATTGTAGTAACTACTATAGGAGTATTGTAATTAGTTATTAGTGTTTTATTTTAATAAACGCATACATATATTTTTTATTTATTTTATTTATTTACACCAGAATCAAAAAGAAAATAACTAATCCTAAGTAATAAACTAACCAAACATTTGTGATAAACGATAAATAATTCAATAGCTAATATATACCTAGGATGGTCATTGGTAGCTGTACTAGGATTCCCTGTGTCACAGCTACCACGATACCAGCCTCTGAGCAAAGGAAAGAAATGAATTTATAATAAGAAAATATACACCTATGACATAGTTTATGTCTTTGTATGTCCTTTTGGCGAAATGTGTGTGAAAGGTGTAGAGGTAGTGTTAAAGTGTGCATGTGGAGTATTCGTGTATTTGTGGTGTATTGTAGAAAGCTATTGTCTATAAATAATAGAACAAATACAGAGACTTGGCCGAGCGTTTGATGTCCAGAGTGCTGGCACAAATGTTGAATGTAGCTATTCAAAGTGGCAATGCTGGCAGCATTTTGGAGAGAAATTTTAAGTTCCAGTATTTATTATTTTTAGATTTTAGTTTTAATATTTATTTACATTTCTAGTCGTGTTTTCTTTAAATTTTAAATTAAATAGAAAAGGAATGCTAAAAAATACATAATCTGTAAAAGCAACTACGAACTCTCTCGATCAAGGCACATTTCTAGCAAAAAAACTTGATTAAAGTCGGTTCTTCCGTATACCCTTTTTTGTCGTTAGTTATAAAGGATACTCACAATTTATCAAAGACATATGGTGCAGCTATCCGTTAGTTCGGTCTTACCTGAAACAGACAAATAGATACTAGATACAGCTGTGTAAGTTGATAAATAGATTTTAAACATGCATTGGAATCTATGACTCTGGAGCAAGTAAGTCAAAAAATAGCCAGATGAAGCATCAAACTTCTCATGTCATCAAAAAGATCTGATTTGAGCTTATATATAGTGTGTTAACATGGTAGTTTTTTATGAGATAAGGTGACGGAACAAGCAAATGTCCCACAGGATATTAAGCGGTAACCTCTACCTATAGACAGATACAATTCGTACAAACTGCACTGCGTCCGTCACCCTGACTTAAAATTGGTAAGTCTTATGTGTCCGTAATTTCACCTGACGCCATACCCTTCAAACCGGAACACAGCAATGCAAACACTACCCCCTGGCGGTAGAAATAGATATGATGGCAGTACTTCCCCGGCCGAACTCTCAATTATAGTAAAGTTGTTTTATATACGCGTGACCGAAGCTAAGTTTCACGTTTCATGCAAACACGGAAAAACTCAGTTCTATTTAATTCAACTTCTATTTACTAAAACCCCATATGCAAGCATCTACTACGAGCGGTATGTATCATCATTCATATCCCACAGTCACGTTGATCATAACTTCACTAACGCCGGTGAATAACTCAATATTAGTAACGTATGGCCAAAATTTCGCCATCTTTTGCCACACACAACGCATGACTTATAAGGACCATTTTTTAATATTTTCGTTTTGTTCTTTCGCCCCGCGCCATGTACGGCTCTGTTGGATGGAAGGTTATTTATTATGGGGTTATTCAGTAATGGAAAGTAATTGTTGATGTCAATATTTACATTCCCAGATGAACAAAAGAAAGTCTTTTAAATTCGGGTATACCGAACGTTCACAGTAGCTGGTTTAAAAAGTATATTCTCCTTTGAATTTGGGTAAATATACCAGAAGTTCAGAGCAGCTGGTTTACAAAGTACGTTTTCTTTAGCAATAACTGCAAAGAGTTTTCTATACGCACACTCACACGCGTACACTTACATAGATACAATCTTAGCTCATATTATATGGACATTACTGCTTTGCCTTAAAAAATATAATCCCTAACTTTATTTTTTTGCATGTATACTATTAATTCCTCTGGCATAGGGTCGAAGTCATTACGCAGCGTTCACACCTTTTACTAAAAACTATAAAATAAAAAGTTTTTCGGCCTATTGTAACGTATGCTATCCCACGCCTATATAAAAATTAGGTAAAATATCACGTGCAAGACATAAACGTCGATATTTATGGGACCTTTAGAAATTAGATATTTCAAACCGACAGGAAACCAAAAAAATATTTTTGTTCTTAGCAAAACTGTGGGAAGATAGAAACAATTGAACCTTTCTTAGTACTGCGAAAGGCGACCGCTTGGAAAAAAATAGAAAGGGTCCGGCTAATGACTTTCCATGAATTGTCTAAAATCCCCAAGGGAAAACCCAAGGACGGTTTAGCACATGTTGGGAGTGGGGTGTGATCTTTGTTAACATAGTAACCAATCAACCAAACTCAAGAGAAGAAAGAAGGCGGGGCTTAGAATTCAAAGAACGGGGGGATGCTTTCCGGCTCCGCTCGCTTAGCGCGGCTTACTTAGTTAAATCCGGAACTCGGGAGTGAGCACAGTTCAATGCGCACACGCATAGCCTAGTCTGAACGAGTGTTTGATTTTGTTTTGTTTGAAGTTTATTTTCTTTAACAAGTATAGGGTAATTCTTTAGTAGTGAGTATAGATTCGTTAGTCTTGTATCAGTGTAAGTTCTGTAGTTTGTTTAGTGTTAAATTCTAATAAATTTGTTTTAATTCTTTAGCTTAATTAGTGTTGAGTAAATGTAAATTCAGTGTTAAGTCTACGAGAAGGGGGTTGCTGATATTAAAGCTAAGTATTCTTAGTGCTTAACTCTTCCTACGGATTTTCCTTTTCTAAAACCTAGCAAATAATAATCAAAACGGCAAATAATATCTTTCTTACGAGTTTTCTATAAAATCAATTTAATAATAATATGTTAATTGTAAATATTACTCTGAGTTTGCTAATTTTCTGTAAATCTTTCTTTTAAAATCAATCTAGTAATCATGTTTAAATGATATTTTATTAGATAAAGCCTTAGTTAAATCTTAATTGATTAAATCTTAATGCTAAATTTCATCTAGATTTTACTTTACACCGATTGAATAGTACTACGGAGCCGATAAGTTTTATTAAGATCATTAAACAGTTCTCAATTTCAAATAGAAGGAGGTAAAATGCCGTATTAAATATACAATACTAAGTAATCAATTTTAAAATCTATATAAAGGAAAATTTTATGGAAGAATGCTTTAAATTTTATTTCACTTACCTTCTTCAGACTCCTTTTAAATTTAAATGTGTTCATGTGTTATGATAATTTATGTAGCAGGTTAATTATCACCGAGATTATGTTGATACTGTATTGGCCAATACATAGGAGAATATATGATGTTTTAACTACCGACATAATACGATACGTAGGAGGACTTATTATATATATTGATGATTTAGTTATTGATATAATACAATACATAGGAGGATATATGATGTTTTAACTACCGACATAATACGATACATAGGAGGACTTATTATATATATTGATGATTTAGTTATTGATATAATACAATACATAGGATAATATATGATGTTTTAACTACCGACATAATACGATACATAGGAGGACTTATTATATATATTGATGATTTAGTTATTGATATAATACAATGCATAGGAGGATATATGACGTTTTAACTAGCGACATAATACAATACATAGGAGGATTATTATGTATATTGATGATTTAGTTATTGATATGATACAATACATAGGAAGATTGTTATATATGATAACGATTATATTACTGACATAATACAATACTCATTGACTCGAACTCTTTACTGAATATTGGCTTTATGCGTTACTAGTTGGCAAGAAGTTTTGATGAATCTAAATGAATGTTCTAATCCAACGTTTATTAACGTATGAGTTGATGGTTTCATAGGAAGCTTCTGTTTTCTGGAATTTAAGCATGTACAACCCGCACAATAATGCTTTTGTCAATCAAACCTTACATAAGAGACTAGGTAAAACACTACCTCTGATCAAGAGAGACAATCTTTGTAAATAACACATGATGGAGAGGTCATTAACATAACACGATGGATTACTCACTATTTATATATGTATTCTCATTTGGATTTTTATGAAGTGACTAAAAGTCGTCTTAGGTCGCTCATGAATCTGCTCGTGAGTGCGAAATCGGGCTTTTTCACGTTTATATCAATTTCAAATGAATTTATTAAGTATTATATGTACGAGATATCAAATGATAGTACTGACGAATGGTTCAGAACATGTTCCTTTTCCTGTAATATCAAATGATATAATGACGCGATTGGTAAGATCAATTAATTTGATCTAGCTCAAAAAAAAAATTAACAAAAGAAAGAGCTGACCTAACAAATATGACCTTCTCAAGAGAATAAGACGATTATTCAACCACAACATTATATTCATAATTTGGCTATAGCTCGAAATGATATTTAAAGAGCTTTGTATTCTAAAGTATATCTTTAGATACATGAAGATATTATCTATTCCGACACCACTTGCTTTATCAAGTAGGGCACATCTTGGCCTTTTATAAATCGGTATTCGACGATGCAAAGTCACTTTATTCATACCACACACAATCTTTAAAGATTCGTAAGTCCTCTAAGGCCAATCTTTACTCGCAAATTGATGCGCAACGAGGGAAAATCACCCATCCGGGTTTGATATACGGTTGTTTAACCAAAGGATCTTCACATCGCAATAATGCTGACTTTGTTAGAATCACCATGTGTTTATTTAACGCCAAACCCATTTCTTCACAAAAACACACATAACTACTACCTTGTACGCTCTTAACTGAGTGCTACACTGACTGCATGATAGTTTGACCATGTTTGATAAACTTATGTAAGGCGCCGCTTATTAGCATAAGATAACCAAAACTAGTAATAAGTAAGTCTGGAAAATATAAGATTCTATGAAACCAAACATACCGATTTTACATAACATAATATTAACATTTAGCAGTTGTTTATAGTAACGCGGACAATATTCGACGACATCAATATCCGACGACATGACAGACAACTCTGTTTCAGGATTATTATATCAATGGTTATTTACTATAAACTTACTAATAATAGATCAAGAAATTGACAATAATAGACTATATAACAGCATATAGCTTTATTCTAAGATTATTGAAACTATAATCATCTACTTCTTTAAATGAAAATTAACGAATTCAGAAACTGACATAATTTATATATATTTCATTGTTAGTTCTTATAATTTATCTAGCGATAGGAAAATCGAGGATTAGTTTAGCAATTTTCAATTCAACCTACAGGACCCTTCAACAACCAGCCGGGAGGGCTGTATACTTCGAGGCAGTGCTTTCTTGAAGATTTCAGGTTAGATGCATGTTTTGCCAGCTTACATGTTCCAGCCTAGGATCTGCTCACTTATTTTGCCACTCTAAATTTGAACATTATTGTATTTATGTCTTATTATTTTAGGGTCATTTCATTAGTTATGTTTCTTATGTAAATGCATATGTGACTTTTATTCCAGCACGTCAAACGTAATATTAAATAATTGATATAGGAAAACATAATGAATCATTGTAATCGACGATCACAGCAATACTATAATTTCTACTACGTAATTATAAATAACTCTATTCATCTTAGAACTTCGATAGTTAGTTTGATTATTTAATTAGGTTTTAGAATTGATTAACGAACGCGTAAATTGTTAGGGTAGACTTCGCGATATTTTAGGTGTTACATTAGATACAAGATCTGAGAAGTTCGTTATATATTATTATAAACTATTTGGGTCAATAAATAAATAGGGTCTCATCACGCATATAATTATACATACTTTTATAGATTATTATGAAAGGCAATATATAATATAATTATAGTATTAATAAAATATACACAACGTAAGGTCGGTTTAGGTTAAGGTCAGGTCGGGTCAAAAAGAGAAAAGGGGGGTGTCTCATCTGTTGCCGTTACCAAGGGATATTCGTCATTAACAATGTAATAATTAATTTTATTGCAACGAAATCAAAAGAACTTGATTACTACATACACAACGTAAACTCAGTTTGTAATAATTATATAACGACTCGCGTAACACTTCTTTTAATCGATTTACTTTGCATTATAAACGTATAAAAATAACATGCATATATAAAAGAATTGCATATATGATTTGTTCGAATATAGGTAGAATATAAATTTCATTTGTTAGAATATAGGAGATTTATTTGATCATTAAAGTATATTATTAGACTTTATCTTAACGAAGTTAAATAATCTTGATCTTTTCAAGTAAAATTACATTCATTAGGTATCACACTATAATTTTAGTTATTAAAACTTTTAGGATTTCACATTTCATATTATACTAAAATGTATGCGTTTATCGTAACCGTAGAAATTGAATTAATCTTTGAGTTGAGGTTATTGCATAAAGTTTAGTTCAAATAAGTTCGGTATATATGCATAACGGTATAAGTATATAGGAAATATTACGTTTGGCGTGTCTTACATATTTTGGCGGAAATAAGAAACAAAGAAAGATAAAAATAATACAACGCAGTCTTTGGTCGGGGATTTCTAAAGGATAGGAATTTCACAAACTCAATCATTAGACAAAAGAACAAATGCATAAGTTCATTTCGGGATTCCAGCTTTCAACAAAAGTACCGACAGTTTACAATAAGCTCATTGTTGGGGGATAGTCATTAACCACGTGTTTGTTAAATAGGGATTAAACAATTAGTCGGGCCTGCAAGAAACATTCTTCATTCTTTGTCGGGACTAGTCGTAAAACACGTGTTGGGTAAAAATAAAAAAGGGTCTCGAGGGTAAAAACGGTTTAAGGTCGCTTAATTGTTATAGGATCATAATGTGTTAGCCTGTAAACCTTTGTTACAAAAATAACAAGGAACTCATAAAAATCTTTGAAGTTATGCTATCTTAGAAATTATAGAAATGTTAGGGTGGCATTATATTGTGACAGATGTTTGGGTTTGGGACGTGGTCTGGTGATACATGTGCATCTTGAGATCGGAAAGAAAACACTACTTTTAACAATGGATAAATGAACCTTTTATTCTTTGTGTCTCAACAATTTTTCTTGTTTGATAGGCCGGAACAAAACTAAATAATTCAGTTTATATTACAAGTGCATTTATACTAAATAAAAATGAATACGCGAAAGAGGAATGATCCGATGTCTACAAATTCCAGTAAAAAGAAGCCCAGATTAGAAACTAGTTTAATGGATAATAATGTTGGGGCGGAGATCTTATCTTTTATGGAACAAAAATTTAATGAGATTACAACGCGAATAGAAAGAATAGAGGCTAATTCTAGTATATCGAATGCTTCCACTTCAGAAAGTCAACCGATACCTGAGAACATAGAGTTTAGATCTAATGAGAGATTGGATACTGAGTTAGTGAGGACGACCAACGTTTTGTTATGAAGCCAGTTCTAGAACAACCGAAATTCGATGGAGTAGGCGCCTTGAATCCAGTTCGTTTTATAGAGAAATTAAGAAGATACATTAAATATGTCAATGCAGGGGATAAATCTTTAGAAATTGCATTAGAATGTTTACAAGGAATACCTCAGAAGGTTATGGAGTTACATAAAGATAAATGGAGTAGCTTTGAAGATTTTGTAAATGACTTCTTAAGTGTGTATTGGAGTTCGCGGGAGCAAGAAAATGCTAAAATAAAGTTAATGAACACGACGTGGTTACCTAACAAAGGAACTACTATGGAAGAGCACTTTGCGCAGCAAATGGATAACGTAAAACAACTAACCATTCCATTAACAGAGAGTGATTTAGTGAAGGGTATCATGCATCATTTTCCAGAGGATATACAACGACTTTGGTTTACGCGAGGTGAAAGGTCAACCGCACTACAGGCTGTGAAGTTTTTAAGAGACATAGAGAAAAATGTTATGTGTCATAAGGGACAGGTCGATTCGCTCAAAACTAGTGTAGATAATCACCATGTACGTCATAATTACAGGAGGGATAGACAACCTTTTAATAATGGACAATATAGGGCAGTCGCGCCGGTAGTACAAACCAACGCAGTAACTTATAACTCTAGGGGGCGTGGTAAAAAGAATTTCAGAGGTAATACACGTAATAGAGGACATTCGAGATCGCCTTATAATTTTGAAAATAATACTAAATGGGTTAAAGAGGGGATTATAAACCTAGACAAAGAAAGCGACTTACCAGTCTGCACGACAAAGTCTACTTCCAATAACGTAGTTAATAATAATAGCGCATCTACTAGCCAGGGAAACTAGATCTAGTTGATTGTAGCGGTTCCTTACAGTCAACAAACGAAGCAATTAACAATAATAGGAACTTGATAGACTCATTGAGTGTTAATATTATAAAGGGGATGATAGATAGAAGCATGAACCTAGAAGCGAGTGAAGCAAGGGTAACTCAGGTAGCTTATAAACAAATGTGTAATATGGGTTGGGAACCAGGACAGAGTTTAGGTATTAGAAATAATGGTCAGCTATACCCAATAAAGTCAAGCATGAAGTTAGTGTTTGAAACGGAACGTGATAATAACTTTAAAAGCGACGTTAGAGATTTAATGTATAAAATAGAGGGTTACCAGGGGAAAAGAAAATTTGTTTGTCCAGGGATCATTAAGGAATGTCAAGGTTGCACTTTAACTACGAAATATAGGGAGATAGCCACTTTGTTTAGCGATGTAACTGAAAGTTTTGAGAAGGAATTAGATAACCCATTGATTGAATTGCCAGAAATAAATGTACAAATTGGAAACATCTTAACTAAAGGATTAATAGATACAGGAAGTCAAATAACATGTATTTCAGATAGTTTGTATATAGAGTTATTAAAAGACTTAGGTAAACTGAGTGAAATACCTATTCCTGCCATACAGATCCAGGGGGCAGTAGGTCGTAAAAGCGAGAAGGTAAATAAAATGTGTTTAATCAACTTAAAGATCAATGGATTCGAGCTGTCTGTACCATGTTTAGTTATAAAGAAATTAACTAGGTCTTTAATTCTAGGTATAGATTTTCTAGATCGAGTAAAAGCACAAATAGTTTGTTCTGGGGAGAGATTGCTACGTTTTGAGTATCTTGATAAGTTAATTCAAATAAAGATGGGATTAAATTCTTTAGATGACGGCGATCAATCAGGTAGTAATTCAAATAATGACGGGAGTGACAATAGTCAGGGAGGTGGATTGAGCTTAAATTTATCAAGATTGAAATCAAATAAGAATAATCAGGGAGGTGAGTTAGGTTTAAACCTTTTGGAAGCAATTATGAACCCAAGAGCTAATCTAGTAGAGAGGACAAATAGGAAACTTGGCAGATATTTTTTTGAACGTATTGTTCAAATAACCACAAAAATTGGTACAGTATTGTAGAAGACATAGAGGATTGCTACAATAAAAGTAACCATGAAAGTACTAAATTTTCACCAAACCAAATAGTCTTCGGTAATGAGTCTTTATTGAGCATAGATAAGGCATTAGGAAGGGATAAAATAATATCACAAAATATAGAAAAGGTACATCAAATTCGTGAAAGGGTTAGGGAGCATTTGAAAGAAGCAGCGAGGAAAAGAGCTCTAGCTTTTGATAAATCACATCATACTAGATCTTATGAAATAGGGGAATGGGTCAAGTTGAAAGCGTTAAATAAGTCAGACGCGAAACAAAAGATAACTAAAAAGTTCTCTTTGTTATTTCATGGACCATATAAAGTAGGTGCAGTACCTTATCATAACGTATACACATTAATATGTCCTGAAACTGGTAGAACTATTGGAAATTATAACGCTGTACATTTAGCACGCTATTATATAAGTAAATCAATAAGTGAAAATTAGAAATGAAATGGGAACATTGAGATATCAAAGTTAGTTTAACAAGTAGTGTAAGTCAGTACATATATGTTGTAGTATTAACGAGGGTTCCTGTAGGGAGTAGGTTATATATATAAAAGAAAAAACCAAAAAAAAAAAACAAAAAAAAAACACGAAAATAACAAAAAGGGGAAAAGGGAGTAGGATATAGTGCTAAAAGTAAAGAATTAGTGAAGTGATAAATCTAAATAGTTCTAGATTTGATAATTAGTCATTTAGGTAATATAGTAAGGCCATAACTAGTATAAGAACTAGGCTACAATTTTTCGTATAGAAGGCAGATTAGCTTAATTTGATAGAATAAGTTTAATTAGAGATAAGATTATTTCCATGTATGAACATAGATAACGTACTAGTTGTCAAATTGATTTTTTTGTAATAAAATAGTTATAATGAAAATAAAAATAAGAACATTAAGTGTGATTGGTTTTATTCATGTACATATATCATCATTATTAAGTACCTAGAAAAGGAGCAATGTATGTGTCCAACATTGTTTAGTCACAATCTCGTACACATCCAGGGAGGTGGATGTAACGTATGCTATCCCACGCCTATATAAAAATTAGGTAAAATATCACGTGCAAGACATAAACGTCGATATTTATGGGACCTTTAGAAATTAGATATTTCAAACCGACAGGAAACCAAAAAAATATTTTTGTTCTTAGCAAAACTGTGGGAAGATAGAAACAATTGAACCTTTCTTAGTACTGCGAAAGGCGACCGCTTGGAAAAAAATAGAAAGGGTCCGGCTAATGACTTTCCATGAATTGTCTAAAATCCCCAAGGGAAAACCCAAGGACGGTTTAGCACATGTTGGGAGTGGGGTGTGATCTTTGTTAACATAGTAACCAATCAACCAAACTCAAGAGAAGAAAGAAGGCGGGGCTTAGAATTCAAAGAACGGGGGGATGCTTTCCGGCTCCGCTCGCTTAGCGCGGCTTACTTAGTTAAATCCGGAACTCGGGAGTGAGCACAGTTCAATGCGCACACGCATAGCCTAGTCTGAACGAGTGTTTGATTTTGTTTTGTTTGAAGTTTATTTTCTTTAACAAGTATAGGGTAATTCTTTAGTAGTGAGTATAGATTCGTTAGTCTTGTATCAGTGTAAGTTCTGTAGTTTGTTTAGTGTTAAATTCTAATAAATTTGTTTTAATTCTTTAGCTTAATTAGTGTTGAGTAAATGTAAATTCAGTGTTAAGTCTACGAGAAGGGGGTTGCTGATATTAAAGCTAAGTATTCTTAGTGCTTAACTCTTCCTACGGATTTTCCTTTTCTAAAACCTAGCAAATAATAATCAAAACGGCAAATAATATCTTTCTTACGAGTTTTCTATAAAATCAATTTAATAATAATATGTTAATTGTAAATATTACTCTGAGTTTGCTAATTTTCTGTAAATCTTTCTTTTAAAATCAATCTAGTAATCATGTTTAAATGATATTTTATTAGATAAAGCCTTAGTTAAATCTTAATTGATTAAATCTTAATGCTAAATTTCATCTAGATTTTACTTTACACCGATTGAATAGTACTACGGAGCCGATAAGTTTTATTAAGATCATTAAACAGTTCTCAATTTCAAATAGAAGGAGGTAAAATGCCGTATTAAATATACAATACTAAGTAATCAATTTTAAAATCTATATAAAGGAAAATTTTATGGAAGAATGCTTTAAATTTTATTTCACTTACCTTCTTCAGACTCCTTTTAAATTTAAATGTGTTCATGTGTTATGATAATTTATGTAGCAGGTTAATTATCACCGAGATTATGTTGATACTGTATTGGCCAATACATAGGAGAATATATGATGTTTTAACTACCGACATAATACGATACGTAGGAGGACTTATTATATATATTGATGATTTAGTTATTGATATAATACAATACATAGGATAATATATGATGTTTTAACTACCGACATAATACGATACATAGGAGGACTTATTATATATATTGATGATTTAGTTATTGATATAATACAATGCATAGGAGGATATATGACGTTTTAACTAGCGACATAATACAATACATAGGAGGATTATTATGTATATTGATGATTTAGTTATTGATATGATACAATACATAGGAAGATTGTTATATATGATAACGATTATATTACTGACATAATACAATACTCATTGACTCGAACTCTTTACTGAATATTGGCTTTATGCGTTACTAGTTGGCAAGAAGTTTTGATGAATCTAAATGAATGTTCTAATCCAACGTTTATTAACGTATGAGTTGATGGTTTCATAGGAAGCTTCTGTTTTCTGGAATTTAAGCATGTACAACCCGCACAATAATGCTTTTGTCAATCAAACCTTACATAAGAGACTAGGTAAAACACTACCTCTGATCAAGAGAGACAATCTTTGTAAATAACACATGATGGAGAGGTCATTAACATAACACGATGGATTACTCACTATTTATATATGTATTCTCATTTGGATTTTTATGAAGTGACTAAAAGTCGTCTTAGGTCGCTCATGAATCTGCTCGTGAGTGCGAAATCGGGCTTTTTCACGTTTATATCAATTTCAAATGAATTTATTAAGTATTATATGTACGAGATATCAAATGATAGTACTGACGAATGGTTCAGAACATGTTCCTTTTCCTGTAATATCAAATGATATAATGACGCGATTGGTAAGATCAATTAATTTGATCTAGCTCAAAAAAAAAATTAACAAAAGAAAGAGCTGACCTAACAAATATGACCTTCTCAAGAGAATAAGACGATTATTCAACCACAACATTATATTCATAATTTGGCTATAGCTCGAAATGATATTTAAAGAGCTTTGTATTCTAAAGTATATCTTTAGATACATGAAGATATTATCTATTCCGACACCACTTGCTTTATCAAGTAGGGCACATCTTGGCCTTTTATAAATCGGTATTCGACGATGCAAAGTCACTTTATTCATACCACACACAATCTTTAAAGATTCGTAAGTCCTCTAAGGCCAATCTTTACTCGCAAATTGATGCGCAACGAGGGAAAATCACCCATCCGGGTTTGATATACGGTTGTTTAACCAAAGGATCTTCACATCGCAATAATGCTGACTTTGTTAGAATCATCATGTGTTTATTTAACGCCAAACCCATTTCTTCACAAAAACACACATAACTACTACCTTGTACGCTCTTAACTGAGTGCTACACTGACTGCATGATAGTTTGACCATGTTTGATAAACTTATGTAAGGCGCCGCTTATTAGCATAAGATAACCAAAACTAGTAATAAGTAAGTCTGGAAAATATAAGATTCTATGAAACCAAACATACCGATTTTACATAGCATAATATTAACATTTAGCAGTTGTTTATAGTAACGCGGACAATATTCGACGACATCAATATCCGACGACATGACAGACAACTCTGTTTCAGGATTATTATATCAATGGTTATTTACTATAAACTTACTAATAATAGATCAAGAAATTGACAATAATAGACTATATAACAGCATATAGCTTTATTCTAAGATTATTGAAACTATAATCATCTACTTCTTTAAATGAAAATTAACGAATTCAGAAACTGACATAATTTATATATATTTCATTGTTAGTTCTTATAATTTATCTAGCGATAGGAAAATCGAGGATTAGTTTAGCAATTTTCAATTCAACCTACAGGACCCTTCAACAACCAGCCGGGAGGGCTGTATACTTCGAGGCAGTGCTTTCTTGAAGATTTCAGGTTAGATGCATGTTTTGCCAGCTTACATGTTCCAGCCTAGGATCTGCTCACTTATTTTGCCACTCTAAATTTGAACATTATTGTATTTATGTCTTATTATTTTAGGGTCATTTCATTAGTTATGTTTCTTATGTAAATGCATATGTGACTTTTATTCCAGCACGTCAAACGTAATATTAAATAATTGATATAGGAAAACATAATGAATCATTGTAATCGACGATCACAGCAATACTATAATTTCTACTACGTAATTATAAATAACTCTATTCATCTTAGAACTTCGATAGTTAGTTTGATTATTTAATTAGGTTTTAGAATTGATTAACGAACGCGTAAATTGTTAGGGTAGACTTCGCGATATTTTAGGTGTTACATTAGATACAAGATCTGAGAAGTTCGTTATATATTATTATAAACTATTTGGGTCAATAAATAAATAGGGTCTCATCACGCATATAATTATACATACTTTTATAGATTATTATGAAAGGCAATATATAATATAATTATAGTATTAATAAAATATACACAACGTAAGGTCGGTTTAGGTTAAGGTCAGGTCGGGTCAAAAAAAGGGGGGTGTCTCACTATAAAAAACTAAATTCAACTCACTCAAAATTATGAGTGAATTTTGAGAGAGTTAAATTTACTTCTTTCGGATTTTTTTGTACTTTGTACGGAATTAGCAAAAAAGGATTGGAAGTTAAGTATAATTATTAAATATTAAGCTCACAGGATGTTAACTAGTATTCCCTGCTTATAGACAGATACAATTCGTAAGGAACTGCACTGCCGCCGTCACCCTGAGGCATAAGATTGGTAAGTCTCAAGCCTGTAATCACACCGGAAACCATAGCCTTCAAACCGGAACACAGGAATGTGATCACTACTGTCGGTAGATATAGGTATCTTTTCCCACAAAATTCATAGAAACTCATTTTCCAGCGATGGCAAGCTGCCATGCCGACATGTGTTTTCATTGATACATTTACATTTTACCTTTTCTGGAATATTTTTTATACTTTTACAGCGGTTCGTTCCCTTTTATGTACAATTAACCACAATACCCAGTTTGATTCCTGCAATCGGTCAATGCGTAGTAGTTAAGTTGTAGTAAGTCAGACGCGTACCAATCAATACATTTGCTGGCAATTTAATGGGTCCTCATTCCACAAGTATACGTGCACTTGGATAGCTGACTAGCCATACTTAGTAATTACCTGCTTAACCGATTAATAAATCGGTGTAAGTGGCACATGTTAGCTGTGTCAGTATCTAAGCTACTATTGAATGTGGCTATTCAGTTATATTTTAAACTAGTTGCACCCTGCTGTATTACCCGCAGGGTGATAATTTATGATGATGATGATGATAATGATGATGAAAAGTCTCCCAGAAGCCTATGTGTTCATTTAAGGTCTAAACTATCTGCATACCAAATTTCATTGAAATCGGCGTAGCCGTTTGAACGTGAAGAAGTAACAAACATAGACACAAACTTTCGCCTTTATAATATTAGTGTGATTAAGAGTGACTACAAAATCGCCGTGATTTTTTTTTATAATTTGCTCATATTTGCATCTTTGTTATCCCTTCCAAAAAACAAATATAATGTATTTATGCCGATTACTTGCCGATTTAAAAAAAAGTTATATGTATCTATTAGTTAAATCTAAATCTAGTTTTATATATACTATTTTAAAAAAAACGGTTTTATCGGACATCTAGGTCATAATGTGCATAACATAACATAACGCCCTATCTGTGTACTCAATTTCAGGTCAATTCGTTCAATAGTTTGAGATATATTATATAGCGATCAGTTAGTCCGACAGGTTTATAATTTAAATATATATACTAGCTGCGCCCCACGGTGCTACCCGCAGTGAAATGGTGCAATATGGTATTGACGATATGTGTGTCTGCCCGTCATCTCACGGGGTAATATTATATGTATATGTGGTATCCGGCTTTACTCACGTTTCAACCTAGTCAGTTTCGACCTAGGTTTCGAGCATGTCCGATGCTCATCCTCACGTGAGTTTACGCTGCCAGATCGCGGCGACCACAAGTAATATTTTCAGGATAATAAACTTTCGCCTTTATAATATTAGTGTAATGTAACAACATATTATATTAATTTAAAATGTCGTTTTAAAATAGAAAGGATGCACTCTACTGTATGCCTTACCTTACTAATAACGCATAGAGTCGGCACTGCAAAGAGTGTGTAATCGGCACCATTAGATAGATTACCGTGAGCGATGTAAAATATCGGTGTTAAATGCGTTAAAGAATTACACAGATTAAGGTAACTCGATGGGAAAGGAAGGAGGTATTTTTCTAAGGCAGGTGAGCTCTATTAAATGTGTGTAGGAAATTGCTTCATCCTCTTTTTATTGGTATGCAGTGTAGCGTTTGTGATGCTCACAAATTATAACCATTGGGTTTAGTATTTTCTTGGAATAAAATAATAAAAAATGTGCAGAATATGAGTCTACACTTAACCCGTGCACTGGTTATTTCAATTTTTATTATGATCTTAAATGTAAAATTCACCTATTGAATGGCAACTTTTCTGACTGGCACCACCGCAAGCAAAATAATTCAGAAAAAAGCAATTTCTTTAATGTATCCTTTGTTATGCTTCATCATCATCTCAGCCATAGGACGTCCACAAATGGACAAAGGCCTCCCCCATTGATTTCCACAAAGACCGGTTGGAAGCGGCCCGCATCCAGCCCTTGCCTGCGATCTTAGTCAGGTCGTCTGTCCACCTAGCCGGTGGCCGTCCTATGCTGCGCTTGCCAGTTCGTGGTCTCCATTCGAGAACCTTTCGGCCCCAACGGCCATCGGTTCTTCAAATTCAAATTTATTTATTTTGCAGAAACATAGGTACACATAATGCTCGTATTCAAGGTAGTTTTTAGATCGCTATGCTCTTACCACTTAAGTATGCAAAATTACAAATTTTTCTTCGAACTATATGCCCTGTGTTATGCTTAACAATGGGCAAGTGAAATGCGTCTCTTATTATAATACATATATTCTATCACAATTATTAATATTAAGCCTTATAATCATGAAGGCCACTGCATTTTACTCGCAGAAGTGGGAACATTGGGAGCAAAAATCATTAGAAGTATTTTTTAATATGAGACCTATATTAAAATAAAATATTTATGACTAATTACAATACTACAGCTACTATAATAACAGTTGATCCACTATCCGTTGCCAGCCTAAAGATGACTGAAATTGTCTCCCGCTACTAGTTCGCAGCGTGCCCAGAATTTTGTCAGTGTTGCCTCGTCTAATCGCAATACTGGTTCATTGAGCCAAATAATTGTGCCAGCATTTTGGTCACGAGTCGCACCAATCAAAAGCTCTAATAAGCTTGGAATATCCAATTAAATATTCATAACATCAAAAAGTAGAGTTCTTAATTTCAATTTCATTACATTCACATACAGTATAAAAATATGTGTTCAATAGCCAATTGGTCCATTTATTTTTAAATATTCCCTACGGAATTTTAGGTTCATTTGGTAATATATTATTTCTATGCACATATAATGTAAACATTATTTTTATCATTCATTAATTTAACTAATTATTTTTTCGAAGTTTATATAAAAAAATTGAAATGTTGTAATTAAAACATGGAACTCGTAAATCTTATGCGCGTGTTGTTACTTTGTTCATTTAAATATTTATACGCTTGTATGATACGCGTGTGAATTATCGAGTCCAATGTTCGCTCAATTCAACATATTATAAAATACTAACGAAAAGTATTATGAATATATAAAACACGGGAATTACTTCCGTAATAGTAAGTCAGAGGGTTCCCACTATAGTTGCGACAACATTCTCGTGGTCTTTTTCAAAAGAATACGGAGCGCTCGTGGAACGCTCGAGGTTTGACTCTTAAGTAATGGTGATGTAGAAAGACGTTTTTAATTTGACACGTTCAATTTCTTAATAGATAATGCTGGTACGTGATACTGTAATCGTATCGCGCACCAGCTTTAGTAAACAGTCAACAAAGATTATACCAACAAAACAGTTTCGCATCTAAACTTCAGCAGTACAAATTAAGGTTGTCATAACCTGAAACACACCGCCAATCCAATCGTTACATTAACAAATCGACCAATAATTAATGCGAACAGATGGTTTCATCGGATTTTAAATTATAATTCCTTTCATTACCATACGAGAGTGCTGTGTGACAGCCCTCAATTAATTGATCGCAATTTGTTTTTGGAACAAGTTGTTTTAAAAATACATTAGGCTTGGAGCTCATATTAGCTCATAGATCAATTTACTCTTGAGTTTTCCTATGGAGAGGTTTTATATCATTTTACACGAAAGGAAGGGGAAACAGAATTTTCATTTGATAAATTTGCCGGTTGCCAATGCTCAGTGGTCAGTGACTTCTGGTAGGTAATTGGGGCCCTGGGTTTGATTCCGGGCAGGGGCAAACGTTTATGTGATCTCTAGGCATGGATGTTTGCCCCGGGTCTTTGATGTACTGTGTACTGTGTTTGTGTGCGCCCATGCCTACTGTGACACAGGGAATCCTAGTGTGGGGACGTGCGTGTATGAAGAAAAAAAGAATCACTTGCATTATGATAAACGCCCTCCGGGTAGACTATTCTGGAGCGATGCAACAATTGCGATATACACAAAAAAAAACTGAAAGCTAATCTGTAGATATAGAAAATATTTGAATGTTGGTCATAAATGTAAAAGGTTTGCATGAAACAGTTTGCTATTGGATCTAGCAACGGCCAGCGTTTTCAGCGTCATCTCATAGATATAGGGGGAAAACTTCATTTGAAAGCTATTAAAAAAAACTTTTTTAAATAGGTATTAGATTCTAAAAATCTTTTATATTTGTAGATTCTAATACCTATTTTAAAAAAGTTCGGTTCGGTCATTAAAAACAAAAATAGAGCGTTAGATACTTATCCCTAGCAAGCATCAATACAAGTACATTACTTACGAGTATAAAGAAAATCTTTCAAGGGTATGACTTTAACAAATAAATTACTTATTTTTTACTCATCCATTTAGTAGAACATTACTCAACGAATAGAAGACTCACTATATATATCTCTGATATATCTGATTTATAGCATTTTATCGACCTTCAAACCATCAACCTGCTGTTGAAGGCCATGAGTCATGAACACGTATCATTAAACGTGGACAAAAATCCTGTTTCCAAAACCTGTATTCCCGAAATAGGTCAAGAGCCACGTTTGAATTTTCGCAAAAACAATACAAAAATCTTTCCCGAGAAAGCAGGTCAGATTCCGATGATGAATTTAAAACAAAATTATGGTGGCATTGCGGAAAGATGAGAGATAGTCACGGAAATACCAAAAATAACTCTGATGAGATGGTATCTCTTTAACATGAATGTATGGCAGAATTACACATACTTTGTGACTCATTATGGTAATTAAATAGTGTCTGATTAATGTCCCGAGAGACAGGTTGTTCTAGGTGTAATTTAAATGAGAATCCAAGACCACACGCAATGACGAAATATGGAGTGTGTGGTCTTGGATTCTCTACCTTGACGTAATCTGGCTGAAAGTGTCGGACTCAAAAGTTTTTGTTGTGGTTAATTATGAAACTTTGTTTACATTTTAGACCACCACAAACAAAATACATTCAGGTCAGATGAACTAAGTAAAAGTAAGAATAAAATTTGTATACAAATGCACATCCAAAGATGTTTTCTCAATAGATCTCTAAGGTTTTAAATTGTTTTAATTAGAAAAGCAATATATGTACTCCGTATAATGGAGGCTTTTCTATAGAACATCGGTCGTGTCATGTACATTTATATTCACAAAGGGTTCGACAGAGGTGTATAAATACGCAGATTTGGCAATCACGTGTCAACAAGGAGAGAGGGGAGAAATATGGCATCTACGAGGAAGTGTCTTTGTAGCCATCTTTTTTGAGTCTGATAGTCTAGTTATTATATAAACAGTTTAATTAATTGGTTGGTTTGTCTTTTTGTCATCTATGACACTAGTGAACACACTAGTGAAATTAGGCAGGCGGGAACCCTTCATAGACTGCATCATTACTAAACATTAGCTAAGATTATTATATCATATAAGGCGTGACAATAACCAAACTCATAATATCTTGTATAAAATAATTTTGAGATAATTTTAAAATAGAACGGTCGGGTTCGAATCCCGGCCGGGACAAACATTTCTGTGATGTTTTTAAAACTGACGTGGTTTTGACACATTATAAATGTATAAAACACGGGAGTTACTGACGTAATAAGTCAGAGGGTTCCGACGATAGTACTAGGCGAATCGCGACCGCGTCCGCGAGCGCCCCGTATTCTCCTTGAAAAAGACCACCGAATGTGGTTGAAACTATAGTCGGAACCCTCTGACTTATTACGTGAGTAACTCCTGTGTTTTATACATTTATAATCTCTGTGAAGAGCAAAGATGTTTGTTCTCGGGTCTTGGATGTTTGTGTATTTGGATGCCTACCGCGACACTGGGTATCCTAGTGCGGGGGTGTGAGTATTTTAAAATAAATAAATAATAATAACAAATAAAAATCGACCTTTTTTCCGACTTTTCTATTATAATCAAAGAAAAACACCATGTAAATTGACCCAGATTCTCTTAACAATATGCGTCATAAAAAGGTACACACCTCAATTCACCACAGATGCCTACAATGTAGCATAAAACCACAGATCATAAACATGCTACTACGTAAAATACACAGACTTATCGTTTGCGTATACTTTTCGATAATTATGGAATGGAATGATCACCGCCGGGCGCGTTTCAGACGTACTTTCTCTCGGACGTGATTTAGGACTCGCGGCTTTTTTTGAAAAACGTAATTGCCGGCTTGATTGTGCTGAATGTTTGTAATAAAAACTATTCGAGTTAATGTTTGGAACGTTTTGGCGGTTGATAAATCGTGACCAAGCATTCTAAGCTGAGTATCGCTAGAATATTGTGATTAGCAAACTTTGTTAATTGCATCGGATTCTTATTTTTTTATCTTCTTCGTCGTTTCAGTCATAGGATGTCTTCTGCCAGTTAAAGGCCTCCTCCACTGAACAAGCTCAATGTATTTAATATACCCATCCATGAAGCAGTTTTGAACGTTACATTTTTTAAAACTATATTTAAATAGACTAACGCCGCTTTTCAAAATTAATAGAAACAGTCTTCATAAAGACCGAAAAGTAGCAGCCAGCCAGGAGGCTGGCTAGGAGGGCTAAGGAGGGGGAGGACCCCCCCCCCCCCCCCCTATCAATACGTCTGTCCATCTTATCGGTGGACATCCTACGCTGCGCTTCTTAGTTCGTGGTCCTTCTACGAATCCTATTTTGTAAAATACTTCTTATCGAGGGACGCCCCACACACAATCACAATACGTCCAAGACCCGAGACAAACATACATGCTCACTACAATTGTTACAATCGTTTGAACCTGGGAGACCACAAATCGTGTCACTGACCATGACAGAGTCACTTCGCCTGTCAATTATTTGATCTACGAGATTGAATCAGAAATGAATAACCGGAAAGAGAGTGAAAATCGTTATGCGACATTGAGCTTGAGACTTCTTCAGTTCTATACGTCATGACAACAGGCGAAATGTCAAGGCGGAATGACCAAACTTAAGCTTGCTTAAGCGTATCTAAATGGCCAAAAAAATTGACAGCAGGCGATTATAGGTTTTTAAAAGGTTACTTTTGATAGCTTATTCATAACTATTCTTCTTCTTTTTAAATTATGGCTTCTCTGGCACTCATAACTATTGCACCGGAGGTCTAGATGTCGTATTTGAAACACTAACAAATTGTCATAGGAAATTATTAGAAATATCCTAAGATATATTCTACTACAACAACGTGCAAATCCAGAGAACACACTTTGGAAATTTATTATATTGTCCTGTAGTAGGACAGTAACAGCGCCTTGTTACCCCATAGACTATATATTTCACAGACTCCATATAGCAACGGAGCATAACAAAGGGGGAAATTTCTGGTATTGCCATTCGTAATAATCTCAATTTTCCTCTATAGGCTACTTCCAATGACGGTCGCCGTGGCGCAGTGGTTAGTGTCAGTGACATGACTACTGTGTCTCCAAGACCCTGGGTTCGAATCCCGGTAGGGGCAAACATTTGTGCGATGACTATAGGTGTTTCTCCCGGGTCTTGGATGTTTCTGTGCTGTGAATGTGTGTGCAAGCCTCCCGCGATACAGGGAATCCTAGTGCGGGGGTTTAAGTGTGATGAGAAAAATAATAGACTTAATGTTAGACTGTATGTTAAAGTAAAAATAAAGAGGATAATTGAACCTATTTCGATGATGTTTCTATGGGACTAAATTTTGAGTGTGAAACTACAAATAAGTTTTATTTTACATCGATTCAACAGCGAATTAAATGTATTGATAACAGCCTCTTTTTAAGTTGGTTAAAATCATAGTTTGTAATAGTTATTTCATTATAAGATGAATTAACCTAATTAACAAGTATACGTCAAATACCACACTTCCTAAAGTATAACCAACAAACGTATAGATGCAAAAGCGATTTAATACCAGAAAAATCTTTTTTGTAATGGAAAATGATGAAGGAACCAGCAAAAGGCCCACAGGTTGTTGAGTGATAACCTCTGCCTATAGACAGATACAGTTAGTAAACAAATGCACTGCGCTCGTCAACCTAAGACATAGAGTAAAATAGTGGTGTATAGTAAAATAGTCGCTTAACATCTGGCGAGACAGTGGTCAAACGTAAACTTATAACCTTATAAAAATAAAATATTGGTATGTATCGTGTGCCTAAAAAGCTAAGCCCAAAAAGGGCATGATAAAATGACGTCAACTGGTCAAGAACAACACTGGCATATAGGCGGGAAAGTAAACATAGATAAAAAATAAACTAACATAAAAAGGTCTACTTCAAAATACGTGACCCAATGGTGACCCCGAAGTTTAACACAAAAACAGCGTTATTAAAGAACGAGAAAAACCATTTTCATCGAAAATTTCTTGCAACGCTATTTTTACGATATTATTTGATCAAATTGATTCTACTTTTATCAGAGTTCGGTCGAGTGAAAATATCTTAGTGCTAGCTGTGCCCCGCGGTTTAACCTGCGTGGTGATGGTTGATGATGATGATGATAAAAAGGAGCGTATGTGTTATTCCGGGACCCGAGGTATCTACGTACCATATCTCTTTTCTAGTGACTATAAAACAATATGTGATCGCAGAGTTTACAAGCTAAATACCTCTCTCGTTAATAGTAAGTTTGCGCAGCGACTAGGCGATTTTGTAAAACTCCATATTTACAACACAGTTGCTAAGTACTGTGATATTAAAAATAAGATATAAATAGAAGCTAAACATATACTTTATTTATGGCTGTCTTCATTAACATACAATTAAACGGAAGAAATTCTAAATATTAAACATTAAACTAAAAACTTTAATCTTAAAAAGCAAAGTAATAACTATACAACTTTATCATTTAAACGTACTCATTACATACCTACACTCATAAATGTACTATGACAAATACACAGTACAGTAGTACAGTAAATCTCCATATTATGTAGACGTTATATTTTGTGACTGAGGGTTAAATTTAATTGTTAACTTGAGCCCAGGTTTTTTCGATACAGGCTTGCTTAGTGAGGAAACCAAAAGATATTCTCGCTAAGAGATAACATTGTCTGAAAAAGATTATCTTAATATATATAAATCTCGTGTCACAATGTTTGTCCTCAATGGACTCCTAAACCACTTAACCGATTATAATAAAATTCGCACACCATGTGCAGTTCGATCCAACTTGAGAGATAGGATAGTTTAAATCTCAAATTATAGTCGCAATTTTAATTTATTGCTAATTATTTGTCTGTTATTATTTGACAGTCACAATTATCTGTTAACTCCAAATGATTCTAACAGATGTCGATACCTTTCGACTGGGTTGAGTAAGTAATTAATAGATGGCGCCACATGGCCACAGCAACGCGTGGCCGGGTCAGCTAGTTATATATATATAGTGTATTGTGTATTTTTCGAAGCATGTCAAATAGTGTCATAATTATGTTATTTAAGTTCTATATAAGTAATAGCTTTTATATCTTTAGCAGTAATAAATATATTTTTCCTATTTTTTTTTATATTTCATCTAAATCCATTTTACCCACGTCGTGATGAAAAACGTGGTGGTGATGATGGTCAGGACGAAAATAAGCCTATGTGTCAATCTAGCATCACCAAGCGGGTAAGACTGTGGGGTACAGCTAGTATCTCATAATTCTGTAGATAGGTCAAGTCATAAAGCTAGCATATACCCAATGGGCACGGTTAGATAATTAAACACGTCTATTAATCTAAACTCTAAGGCTTTCACGGCCGGCGTTGCATGATGAGCACTGATGAGTATCTTATGATTATCTCAGTATCAGAGAAGACGCCGCGAAGGAGAGTTCTACGCTCTTGTCGCCGCTCGGACCTGAGCACTGAAGATGTCGACCGCAGTGATCGACGAAACGTCTGGAACACAAGTTTCACATAGACCACGGCCAAACAGCCCGGAAGTAATACATACAACACGTCTAATAATCGTTTTACAGTCACGTTTGGCTTTAAAAGTTTTATTTTTGAAGATTAAATCCTTCATGAGTGTACTTTTGCACCAGACATTATTAGGTATATAATATATAATACATACAAAAAATTTCTTTCATAATTCTTATTCATTTAAAGCATCATCGTTGGGATAAAAATTGAAATACCGCGTAAATCTCAATTCGTTCACCTAGTAACGTAGTAACACCGCTGCCGAACACAAAAAGTTTTACGGAAAACCATCATCGAAAAAGTACTTTGGGCATTTATGCGAATTAAACAATCACCGTTTCATGCAAAAAAATATACTGTACAAATGGCCGGCGGCTCTCGGTCACAGTTTCGGAATGGTATTACGATGTGCATCACCATAACATATTGACCGGCGTTTCCGTGTAAGGAATGGAACAATGTATGCGAGAATTTATTCCCTTTTCAACAAGTTCCGGGGCCACCTGGAACGAAACAATATATTCCTGTGATAAATCAAACTCAGCTTGTACTATTGTTCGCTATAATTTGCAGTCCACAATACTTAGTGACAATATTATACTGTATCTAATAACAATTACTTTATTAGCTTACACTCCACATCCCTGTTTGAGTTTACTGGCTGACGATCCGGGCTAGAATGCCTCAAAAATGATTACAATACTGCTCAAGTAACTTTTTTAGCTCCGGTCGTAAACCTTCACTCTACCAATATTCTGATTGGTCAAACGTTCACATTGGTAATGCCATCCAATGCTACCACATTTCACAAAATGAAATCACCTTACAGTACAACCACCTTACAAAAACAAATCACTACAATGTTGCTATTTCAGAATATTGGTATAGTTATTTGATTGCCATAGCAAAATATTTAAAAATCATGACATTCCTTAGATTCATTGTTTTCAATTATACTTTAATAGCTACGCCTCGCAGTTGCACCCGGATGGACTACGGCTTACCCGCTAAATCAGTTATCCCACAGGTACTATACTTTTTCCGGGATGAAAAGTAGCCAACGTCCAGCTTAGGCATCATATCTATCTCTATATTTTTAAAAAAAATATTTATTTACAGAATCCACAGCCTTTTATAAACAAATTATTGTACAAGTAGCTTACACCTAAGTCCACTAACGGATTTACATTTTACTGATGTAACATAATGTATTTATAGACTGTTATAGTCTGTGTACTAGTAGTTTTTAGGTGCATTAGTGTGTATGGTGTGTCTGGGTTTATGTGTTTGTTTACGTGTGTGTGTTTGTGTCTCCGTGTAAATAAATAAAAAGCCTTTTTATTTCCAATACATTTTACATTTATGTAGTTAACGACCTGACTAAGATCGCAGCTAAGGGCTGGAGACGGGCCGCTTCCATATCTGGTCCTTGGATCCCCATTGATAATAATTGTGGAAATCAATGGGGGAGGCATATGTCCAACTGTGGACTTCCTATGGCGGAGATGATGATAATGATGATGATGATGATGAAGAAGAGAGGTAAAAACACACAAACTCTCGCATTTATAATATTAGTGTGAAAGATCTAGCCTTTAGACCAGTATCTCATATGGTGGTCAGTGACCACGAAAAATGATCCAACGTGTAATAATTTCTCTGAGAATCAGATAAATTAATGTTTTAAAGCTTTTAAAGATTATGCAAACGCTAGTTATATTACGAAGTAGGTGATTTTCCCAGAACTTATCTTAGTAATTTAAGTTAAATTATCTTATTATGCATGTGATGTTCACATTAAGATGAGATTTTAATGTTTAAATGACATAATGCTTTCACGGAAGGCAATTGAGTAATTTTCGGCCGTACCAGTTCTTACGTTAACATCCACGAACTCACAAAGTAGCATCTTGAGTTGTGACATGACGTATCAATCCTGATGTCAGTAGAATCATGACATAGTATCTACTTGTTTCTCGAATTTGTTTATAAAATGACTCTTACTTACATGCCCGTAAATTATATCAAGTTGTTGTAATGTAACAAACGGACTAGGACTCACGTGGCAAACACTGGGAAATTACTCTCCGGCCAGTTTCGAACTTATTTGCAGTTGTTCATCTGGGAGTTATGATCGTGCCAGGCGGCGAGCGCGAGCCTCAGCACTTAACTAGCGTTGAGACGGCTGCGCTGCGTCAGTCAAATTGTCCCGGTGCGCACTGTCACTGAGTCGTTGTCACTGAGAGTGTCATTGTCACTGTCACTTTGGTGATGATGATGGTAGGAGGCCGGTTTACACACCATGGCTTGTCGTGTCGTCCTCATGTTTCCATAGCCCGGATGTATTGCCTATATTTAAGACTGGTATCCAGGCCGGCGGAATATGACACCCATTATTCCGGTTGAATATGTATATATATATATATGTATATATTATATCAAGTTGGACCGCAGGGGATGTAAAATATATGTGTAGGGAAAAACAGCCTGATTGTCATACCGAGATATATAAACGGTACTTCAGTTCATTATAATTATTGATTACAGAAATTATGCAAATTTGAGAAAAAAAAAAACAGTATGTAGATACCATAATTCCTTTTGATACGGAGTTAGAAATGCATGCAACATAATGCACCGTTTTTTTACAGTTACTTTTTAAAGTATTTTCGTTCATTTTCCACCATTGTAAATATATTTATTAACTAGTAGCGCCCCGCGGTTTCACCCGCGTGGATTACGGTTTTCCCGCTACATCAATTTATTCCACGGGAATCATACATTTTACCGGGGTAAAAAGTATCCTATGTATATATATTAAATTGAATTGGATTGAGTTGAATTGTATTGAATGGAATTTTCGTGACTAATTAATTTTAATTTAAATTCTATTTAATTTAACTCTGTTGTAATTTAATTTAATACTTATTTTATTTTATTCAATTGGTTAAGTTATGTGTATGGGTCATAGTAACCTGAAATAAATGATTTTTATTTTATTTATTTATTTTATTATTTATGTGCTATTCCAGACTATACCCTATCTCTATGCCAAATTTCATCTAGATCCGTTCAGCCGTTTTAGCGAGATTGAGTAACAAACATCCATCCAAACTTTCACATTTATAATATTTGTGGGATTATTTAGTAGTACGTATAATAAGTAATAGGTGCGCTGGGGTAAGAAATTCATTGTAGTTTTAGTTGCCATGGTAACCGTATAGTTATGTCGTCGTCCGCCGCAAGTCGTTATTCGATAAAATCGACTAACATAGATTATTTTTATACGATATTGATAAAACCGAATAATAACCGCAGCAGTCCTTGAGAGCCAGTGAGCTTTAGGTCTAGCGTGATAGCATCATCGACCACATCGTCACTGACCATCAAGTGAGATAAGTGACAGTAGATATGTAAAACCATCTATACAGTATAGACATTTTAAAAAATACAGACCCGCCCAGGATAAGCAAAGGAATAAATTAGAAAAAGCAGGTGAAAATAATGATGTTATCCTTCACAAATCAAAAGCGTATTGTACAGAGTCACACTGAATAGCACCGCATCAACTGATTGTTATTTTTAGTAAAAATGGTTTCGCGACAGGGAAATCGCGTTGGTTACGATCGACGTAAATGTATTTTTCAGAGAATTGTTTGCAACTAAATGTTTTTCTCTCCCTATATAAAAAGGTTGATTAGACTTTGTTACACGTATAAAAAAAGACTTTTTCCGTTCGTGAAAAATTATTTAATTATGAGTGGAATCTAGATAAAAATATTATGTATTATCATCATCATCTCAGCCATAGGACGTCCACTGCTGGACATAGGCCTCCCCCATTGATTTCCACAAGGACCGGTTGGAAGCGGCCCGCATCCAGCCCTTGCCTGCGATTCTTGTCCACCTGGTCGGTGGCCGTCCTATGCTGCGCTTGCCAGTCCGTATTATGTATTATAATTTATTATAATAATGTTTGTGATTTAAGAGAAGCTAGCGGATTGACGCAGAGGTCGACTCTACTTTATACAATTACTAGTTGCGCTCCGCGTTTCTGCCGCGTGGTGATGATGGATGATGATGATGATGATGAGAATTAGCCTGTGTTATGTGTATTCCGGGACCTGAAGTATCTACATGCTAAATTTCATCCAAATACGTTCAGCCGTTCTGGCGTGATTGAGTAACAAACATCCATCCATCCATCCAAACTTTTACATTTTTAATGTTATAAGTGGGATGGGATAGATGACTGCAATCGTCATAACAAAGAAAAAAGACCATTAAACGAATCCTACTCATTATCTAATATAAAGTGTTCATAACAAATCTTGCACAGTATGTGTAACAATTAATCATCACACTAATATTGTAAATGCAAAATTTTGTGTTTATATGTGTTTTGTTACCTCTTCACGCCTTTTAGATCAACGGAAAATACCTTGTAAATTTTGATTCCCTTGAGTATCGAAATATAGGTACCTACCTTTTTTGCGGCATAGACGGTCGTATCTTTACTTACCTAAAACTTTAATTTTTTCACAGCTGCAAAGGACTGTAGACTTGAGTATATCATTTTAATTTTAAAACGATACCTCCACGGGTTCTCGAGATAAAGGGTCTTGACAGAGAGACAGACGGACGGACAGACAAAAAAAGTGATCATATAAAGGTCATATGACCTTTTGAGATACGAAACCCTAAAAATGATGAATTATCCGCTGTACAACAAAAATATAATTATTACAATAAATGTAAAAGAAACTCATAACGCTTTCACTCCTAAACCGCTGATTTAAACTTGATGAATTTTTGTATAGAGAAGGTGGAACCTTGGAGAAGGATGAAGGATACCATTTGTCTTGGAAAAGTATTCCCGCGAGATTACTGAAATCACGAGAAATAAAAGGTTAGAAAATCCCGATGTAAAATTTACCATGGGCACTTATACGAATCCCATTTAAATAATTACGATTGAAAGTGAATTATCATGGATATAGAATATATAGGTTACAGAAACACTTGTAGGAAGTATGTTGTAACTGAATTGGGGTCTAAAATTACGAAAGAACCAAACCTTAACGAGGTCCCCGAGGTCTGATTGAGTGATCAACTTCATGGTACGCAATTTACCTACATCGGCGAAAGATTTAAGAGTTTTGTAAACACGCCAATTTAACGTTTATTGACAAGAAAATTAACTTTAATGTGTGTATAATTATGCGTATTCACACGCCCCGCAACTTTTGCTTTAATTTCAATTGACAGTTTTGGTACTTTAAGATAAATTCGCTAATTATTCCGTTCGATTATAATCGTTTTGGTACTTTTATGTAACATCAGGTGGTTGTAGTTCTGTTGAATAAAACTTACTAAAGTTGTCTTAAAATTGAAATTTTTGAACCAGTTTACAATGAAATCTATTTTTTATAACACTTGAGAGAGAATACCATAAAATAAGTAGATGGAGTTCTACTCCGAAGCCTCGCGAGTGTTTACAGGCAGAAAGGGCGGGAAAAATCCTGGTGCGCGTTGATTAAAATGATTACAAAAACTGACTTTACA
The DNA here is from genome assembly GCA_934044485.1 of Apeira syringaria. Lineage (NCBI taxonomy): Eukaryota > Metazoa > Arthropoda > Insecta > Lepidoptera > Geometridae > Apeira > Apeira syringaria. The sequence continues at coordinate 20,717,854 of OW203660.1, read as the reverse complement.
GATGACCAACGGGCTAAAATAAAAATTGACACATACACATTTTAGACAAATGTTTTTCCTTTCTTCTGGTTTAAGACATGTTTTGAGCGCAATAGTCGTAGCCTCCTTCGTCAATATTTTTCACTAATAAATGAAAATATAGACCTCATCAAATTTTATTCAATCAATAAATCAGAAAAGAATTAACCTTCATGAACTGCTTTCATAAATGTTATTTATTATAAGCTTATTAGACATAGCATGTTGGACATCTAAAAAATAAGCTGCACACTCCGAATTGTTAATTTATCAAATGGTCAGGTCGCCTGTCCACCTGGTGGGTGGCCGTCCTATGCTGCGCTTGCCAGTCCGTGGTCTCCATTCGAGGACCTTTCTGCCCCAACGGCCATCGGTTCTTTGAACTATATGCCTCTTGACCAAAGCAACAGCGAATTGGATGCTCTTTATGAGATTTGCAAATCGAATAACACTTATGCAATGCAAGTACAACTGTGCTAATTAAATTGTAACGCCCGCGAGATCACATTGCGAAACATCGATAAAAACATGCAACTATCGATATCATTGAAATAATATTTTTTAGAAGTGTATAAAAGTAACGATCCCATTATTTAAACTACATGAGTATATTGAGAGTAATTATAAATTTATACCAAACCACAGATCTAACAATCAGACTGTGTTTTATAAGAAAGATTTAATATGGGTTCGATATAGTTCAAAAACTATATGTATGGAAAAATAAAATGAGATTATTTAAATTAAAATGCAGTTTTCAACGTTAAATAGGTCATGTAGTTTGGTTCCGATTAAAACAAACTGCATTTGAATATAGCTATTTGAACCTAGCTGTTTCAATATGGTAGCATTATTCAAAGCTTTAATGATTAATTAAAATTTTAAGAAAACTTTTACGAGTTTTTAGTTTTTAAATAATTTGATAAATTCAAATCTAGTTTGAGTGAGTAACAGAATGACCATGCAGTTAAATGGATTTTTTATAAATTTGGGTGTCATAAAACCTAATTTTATATTCAGTTCGAGTTTAGAGACAGCGGCTAGCACCGACGCAATGAAAATTTCATATGCAAGCGTAAGCTCTATTTTTGCGGGGGGTCAATATTATTAGCATTAAAATATTGCAGGTGATCTAATTTCGATAATTAATGTTTTTTTCCACTAATAAATGTTAATGTGTGACTAAGTAATTATAAGTGCAGTAATCCGCTGATATCTACACTATCACACCAACAGGCTCCGCTAAGAGAGGAGTGTCGGCGATAATGGACCATACTACCAATACAATACAGGTGTCGGATAGGCTGACTTATTTGGAAAAATATTAAAAAATGTTTGCATGGGAATCCCCGAATCAAAGCTCTATCATTGGTTTTTCTTCTAATCTTTAAAAAGAGGATTCGGTACTTATTTAGTTTTTACATATAATTGTTATCCTAGAACTGAGTCATATACGTATTTAAGAAAATATTTTAACATTTCGTCGCATGCATACTTTCAGATTGCCCTCTAAAATATTTTATTAAAATCAGTTATGTTTTTCTGTTTAATTTCAAGAAAATGGTCCGCAGTATTTATACGTTGGTAGTAGTATTAGTAGTTTTTAAATTTCGTATTTATTATTTCTATGACCTTTTTTTAAACAAGCCAAAGTAATGGCGCCTCTAGATGCTTGTTGATATTACGTCGACGAGTTGTATCGATATCGATACCGACTATTAGGCAAACATACTAGCATTAAGTAGTCGTATCGATAAACGATTAAGATAAACATGGTTGCGTAAGTTTAAGTTGAATTGATTGCGCTTAAGTTACTGCTGTGTGTAATGTCTTTGTAATAGACTAGTGATGTGATCTGGCTTGGCGCGAGTAAAATTTGAGATAATTTGAAATCTAATAAAAAGAAATGGAAATTGATTGATGCCTGTATTAAAAAAAAACTCGAAAAAAAAATAATGCTATCTAAATATCGTATTTTTTTTCATAAATCTTTACGTGGTTTAGAAATAATACGCAGTTATACAAAAATGCATTTGCTGAATGCGGCTTCCTTGTATGCATTGATTATTCATTCATTCATTCATCGCAGCCGTAGGAAGTCCACTGCTGGACATATGCCTCACCATATAGGAGGGATTTACCAATACTCGCCACGCTTGGCAGGCGGGTTGGCAAGCGCAGTATGATTTCCTATCCTCAGAAGGCGCTACTGCTTCCTTCTGGTTCGTAATCCCTTAGCTGACTCTTATGGCACCCAAGAGGTGAGGGAGTTCTATTTTAGGCCGGTACCACCACGGCGCATTGATTATAAATAAGTAGATATTGCAAATGTGTGTGAAGGGAGAAGTTCTCGTCGAAACTACAAATACAAGCGTTTTTTAAAAACAATAATACCACATTTCAGTAGTACACGTTCGCCTGCCTTTTTGTCTTTATTGCCTGCAACTAAAAAGAAAAACTTACAACAAAAAGTACGATGCCAATTTATCGTGTGAACAACGCATCTTTTACACTACAAACTAAGAAATCTCTGTGTAACAGTTCTATGGTGCAATACGCATACTCAAAGTTTTCGATCAAATTTGTGCTTGGACTGCTGGAATATTATTAGCTTGTATTTAAGCGTGGGTTGATTTTCGTACAAGTATAGTCTTAGTCTTCACAGCTTCGTCCTTACTAATCGTTGCGAGCGCTTAATTACTTTACAGTGAAATATACTGGCTGCTCAGAAAATACTCTTTTCTGTCGGTACCAACTAAAATACTATTATATAAACAAATCCTCGTGCGGGTGTGGACTTATGGTATCCAGCTGTGGGGTTATACCAGAAAGACCAATATCTAGGTAATTAATCGTTTTCAAAATAAAATACTGAGGGATCTAGTTAAAGAACCGTCAATATAATTGACGACCCTCATTGTGACCTAAAAGTGGATCACCGTGGTGAACCCATCATAAAAAACATGCTGAAGCTCATGATCAAAGACTTCACTATTATGAGCATGTTGAGGCTATCCAGCTAAGCGATAATACGGACACAGTGAAAAGATCCAATAAAGAAGAAGAAGAAAAACACTTTGACTATGACAGCATATCCAATATATAAAAAGGCGAAGGGCAACAAAATTATGGTGTTTTCTTATTTTAAAATGTGTTACAGAATATAGGACGTGAATATTGCAATGAATAAGGGACAGCAAAGAACTTCACATATAAAAGGTTATATATACTGGAATTCAGGATCAAAATAATTTCACATATTAAAAACGTGCTTCGTTCACACTCCCCCGCCCACTCGCGCGAGTAGCTAAACAGATCATGTACATGTCAAGGCTAGCGAGACGCTTGCCAACGCGCCCCAGTATTGGTCAACAATCAATGGCAGTGCAAGCCGTGCCAAAGGTTGAGAGTTTATTGCCCTGCATTCCGTAATAGCTACTGGATACTGTTATTTTATGATAGTCGCGGCTGTCGGGATTAAACATCAAAATTTACTTTAAAGCAGTTATAGCTTAGCGGTGTAAGCATCGGCTGCCTTCCTAAGCATCGGTGGTTCGATACCCACTAACGGTTTCACTACTGGGTAACAATTCACTGTGTGTATTAGGCTACTTTGCAGTACTCACTCGGCTAGCTAATACCATCAAGTTTATATTTTTTTATGACCTGACAGAGTTAAGTGACTTAAGTCACATGCGTTGGGACATGTACCATATTAGTTAATGCCATTGTAAATGCAATTAGCAAGTAATAATAATACTAATTAAGCGTTTCGCTTCCACTTTCTTAATTCGTACTGTCAAGGAATGGAACTCGTTGCCCGAGTCTGTGTTTCCCGATATATACAATCCTGAAGACTTCAAGTCGCGAGTGAATAGGTATCTTCTAGGTTTGCGTGCTAAATCCTAGACAACGTCATCACTTAACATCAGGTGAGACAGTTGTCAAACGCAAACTTTTAATATGTAAAAAAAAAAATACGGGAGCTGTCCTTGATAGATGAAAATTATAGGTGGTTTCGACTTTAAACCACATCGTCACGAGCCATCAAATGAGATACTAGTCAAAAGCTTGATCTATAACTCACACTAATATTATAAATGTAAAAGTTATTCTATATTTCACATAGTAGAATATAGGTTCTATACTGAGTCAAGTGCAAACAACAAGTAGGGATCTAAAAATAAACAGGGTGCTATAAATAAATATGATTCTAGAGGTGACTAATGTGTTAATTACTGAGTCACATATCAAACATTAACAATGCGGCAACCATCATGTACGAATGGTGAATCAAGTATCTTATAGCTAAATACTTTAAAACTCATGAAATGCCAGCTAATTCTTCCAGGTTAGCACTGCTTCCAGGAGTAGGAAAAGTAGATAATGCTGAAAATTACAGCGTCCTCCAATTCCTTTTAGTATAGGATATACTGTTGTAAACGCAGGAACCGTGACGTCACGAACCGGTCCCAATGGAAGGCCAGCGCTGGTTTATAATGAGTTGTTTGCTGAGTTGGGGCCGATTTGTAACATTTGTAATTGTACATTTTGTTATTTTTGTATGCTTTAAATGTTACAAATAAATTACTTTCTTTCTTTCTTTCTAAAATAAACTGAATAATAGTTAAAAACAAAAATTACACATCAAAATTGCAAGCGTCATCACGTAAAAATTAATTAGATGAGCGGGTGCTTTTCAAATTGCCAATCAATTTATCTACCCTCTTTCGCTTTCATATTTTTATCTTAGTACAAATATTGGAATTCCGTCTGCTCTGAAATATTGGGAACTCATAGCGAATAATAACGTGATTTAAACAAACGATTAGCAATATTTCTATGGCACATCAATGTTGCAACCGCTTTTCAAAAAGGATGACATTTCAGCTAGTCAGTATTTGAGCATAGTCGGTCAATTCAGTTTCCACTAATAAGACGCGGGCCACTTTTTTATACCTTGTAGTCTTGCCACATCATTATGTCTATAATTATTCTTCAAATATTATATTCTCAAAACAAGATAAGTTTAGGAAATTCATTAAAACCATGAACCTAACGAAAGTGAAGTTCAGTTAGAGAATTTAAATGAACACAGTTACCAACTTAACTTCAGATGAGATAGTGGTCAAACGCTTGCCTATGCACAAAAAAAACATGCTGCAAAAACTTATGCACAATTCAGATTACACTCGTACCGAACAGGGCTATTGGTACCATCACAGTGGTACCAATGATAATACAGACAATACTGGGACAATACAGACAAACCATTGAATATTACTAAGGCGGAACTTTGTCGTTTAAATGTTTGTTACTACTTCACGCTGTAACGGCTGAACGGATTTACATGAAATTTGGAATGAAGATAGCTGGAATCACAGACACTAGTATAAAACTGTTTATTTAATCAAAGAAAAATAATTAGGATTGTTGTCACATGTATCTGTTTAACAGTCTTTCGGCATATATTTTAATGTACAAAGATGTCAATGGAACCTTCGATACGAAGAAGTATTACTATTCCAAGCAAGTGCTGGCTCGGACTTAAATAGATTTCTCCGATCCTTGAACAAGTCACGTGTACGGTACTTCATGTAATTGAATGAAGCTTGCGTAACAAATTCAGTAATTTATGGGCACTAGCAGCGTTAACACACCCGCGTATTAACACAGATCACACCCTTATTGTTGAATCCTTATCTGGCCCTATTATGTTATCGTAGATTCATGTCCCAATGGTAGCCGACTTCCTTCCAAAATGTAAAAGTTCAGGCTAGCATGTGTTTATAGAATACAAACTTTTTTTATACAGTATATAACCTTTTTCAGTACTTAATGTCTCTGCACTAGAATTCATAAAATAGATTAAGCGATTTTGGCGTCTATGTGTCACTTATTGAAAAAATATTTTCGTATATACGAACATAATATCGGTAACTACTTCCACAAGTTATTTCACACCTTTGAGTGTTGAAGTCGGTTCCATTTCTTGGTACATTTTTTTTTTGTGTAATACAAATCGGAAATTTCATTAAAAAAATATCATTAATTTAAAATTGATATCAAATAAATAAAATAAATGCCGCCGTGATGAGCAACTTGCAAGTTAGGTACACTCGCGCGGTCGGCTTCCTAGGTCCTATCGGACACATTGTCAGAAAGATGGAGACAACCTAGAAAAGCTAGTAGTCACTCGCAAAGTGAAAGGCAAGCGAACAAACATGATTATTAATTAAACTACACATCTTTAGATATTTGCGCCTTCCTTAAAAAGGGTCATTACACTCCTGCCTCATGCCCCGGAATATTTTCTCCTTAAAAAGGGTCGTTACACTCCTGCCTCATGCCCCGGAATATTTTCTCGAAATAAAAACATCCTCCCTTTTCTTTTCTTGAGAGTTATGAATTTTACTGAGGCTGAAATAAAAAAAATAGTATACATGTGTATTTATATGGGAATTGTCAAACACAACATACATTGATAAATCATGGATTTGTACGAGGTATATGTTCGTGTGTTCCAATTGGTCCTTGCGGAAATAAATGGGGGAGGCCTACGTCCAGCAGTGGACATCCTATGGCTGAGATGATGAGAGATGATATGGTCGTGGGATAAATAGAGTATATGTTTCATTTACAATTTTTTAAAGCACACATTATTTTTGCTCTATCTGAGCATAAATAATGTGTGTTTAAAAAAAATTGTATAAATCCTATCGAGACGTAAAATATTGTTACCGCAAAGGAATGTTCACTCATGCTACACACTTACGACCGTAGTCGCCATCTTAACTTGTGACGTATAAAACGCAAGTAATAAAAATAAATAGTTTTTTTCCGAAGGTAAAATCAATTAGCTAAATAATAATTCTAAACGTTCTCGGCAAAATTGGCGTTCGTCTGATACATACCCTAAACGAGCTGTCCCAGAAGATTTCCATCGCGCAAAATAATGAAATACTGCATGTGACAGCAAAAAAGCGAAAGACCTCGCACTTTTAGGCACTCTGTCTAATTAAAAAAGAAATAACGAGTAAACTTTCGTCGCCAAATGTCAGGAAAACTTTGTCCGCGACGTAGTTCCAAGTCTTCGAACACTTTTGGGACCAAACAAACTGCCTTGCGAGGTCTTTTCAAAGTTTCTTACCTCTATTATGTTCCTGTTAACGTTTTAGCATTATTTTAGAACTAATTTACACTTACGTAAAATTCACAAGAAAATAATAATATAAAAACGAAAGTCATCTTAACAGTACTTAGCATAACTCTCCAATGCATCGTTGTGCGTCTTTGAGATTGCTTACGAAGCCTATAGTAGACTAACTGAACTACATACTTATACTAAGGTTTGACATTTGCTAAATATACACCAATTTGGGTCTGTCCAACTTATTTTGTTAAAAGTCCTACACTACTAAAAACTTTTTAAAATACCACTTATAAGAAGGTTAATTCTGTTTGACCAAAACTTGATCTCATTTGGTAATTTACTAGTGAAATAGTATTTTCGAGCGACCATATTTATCTTTTATCAAAAGTTTTCGCGATAACGACAAATTGGCTTGAACTGTGTCTTTTACCAGAAGAAAGGAAATGGAACAGTCTAAAAATGTGATTATAAATCGTTTTTTGAGGCCGTAGGTAACTTGTAAAGTACATATTTGTAATATTTTAAATCAACACGCATCAGGCATTATCTGTTAATTTTTGAATTTTACTTCACGGATAGTCGAATGTCAGATGCTCTTGTGTGAATTCCCGTCAAGACAACCTCACTAATGACGTCATCTCAGTTTTCAATACTTAGGTGCACATGGATTATACGCTGCAATTTTACTGTATTATATACCACGTGACTTATGACGTCATCTTTGTTTGCGAGTCTTGATTGCACATCGATTATTCGCTGCATTTCAATTAATTTTAAACAATAAGTCGTTTTGGACTTCCGTTCGTGTATGGATCATGTCGGAAGGCATAATTTTCAACAGCATTGATTAATTAGACTCACTTTAGATGTTTTCGATTGAAAATTGTAAAGAATTATGTAAAAAAGAAACACATCTCAAATCGTATCGTGCAGCTACTAAAACAATGCGGTTAGACAAAAAAAATTTTAAATCAATATACATAATAATATTATATTCCCAAGACCAAAATTTCATAGACAGAGTGATAACAATAATAATCAGTGGTATGATTATGACATTTACTGTGATAAGTGGTTATTTTAAAGTTACTCATGCAATTTTGAGAAATATATCCAATATTCTATGACTCTGCTAGTTTAATAATTTTTACTAGTTTCCTGATAAAAATAATGGCAAAATTTTAATGCTTATAATGTGTAACTAATAACTTTCTTTGTATTATTTACACAAGAATTGCTTAAATTATTTATTTTTCAATGAATGAATAAATTATATTTAATTATATTTAATATAATTTATATATATAATAAATAATAGAAAATAATATAGATATAAATAATATTATTATTATATATAGATATAAATAATATAGAATAAATTATATTTAATTATATTAATTATAATAAATTATATTGACAAAAATCATTAAAATTAGATTACACGAGTTATGAACGTGAGTTTTAATAATATTAAAATTAGAATAAAAAAATAGATAATACGTGCACTTGCAATGTACGCGATTTTATAATTATTTCAAATAAATAAATAGAAAAGAATACATTAAAATACATATCTGTGCGAAATTTCATTAAAATCAATTCAGTAGTTTCGGAAATTAGCCTGGACAAACAACGTGACACGAGATTTTTATAACAGGATAGCTGAGATAACGGTAAAGTGTAGTCCATTCGGCTGAAATCGCGAGGCGCTGATTTTATTTACAATAAACTGCATAAATATAATTATTAAATATGTTTGTTATTCTACGTATGCTAATTGTTTTTCTAATTTCGCCAACTTCTTATAACTTAAAGCTCACCTTCTTGCGCGCCGTGGTCACGCTGGGGTTATTCTAATGTCTATGTGACTACTTCCTGGAGACGACACTAGCATATCAATTGAGTCGTTCATATGTCGAATTTAATGTCTATGTTTATATCTATTAACTAGTTAATAGTTAATGACAATAACGGGACACAGTAGTATAATTTTATTATATTACTATTTTTTATAGTGTAATTATATAATATTTTAATTTTTCAATTACGCTTCACTCGTACGCAGAATAAAACTTTTTTTAGATAATGTCACTTGATGGTCAGGGACGATATGGTCGAAGATGTAATCACGCTCCACCTAAAATGCTCACTGGTTATTCGAACTGCAGCATGGCGGTAGGGTACAATTCAATGCCCGCCTGCTACCTATACCTACTACCCTCAAGTTTGAAATCTGTCACCAAACACAGAATGCGTTCAGGCAGCTCTCCTTGAGAGTCAGTTAACGTTCTAAGTCTAGCCTGATTCGAACTTTGACTTAATCGCCACTTAACTTCAAATGAGACAGTGATCAAATGTCAAATCTAAAAAAAAGGTTTAATTCTGCGTACGAGTGAAGCTTAATTAAAAAAATAATTTGTAACGTCATCATCAGTAATCAGTAAGTATAGCCGCATTTTGATGTGGTGATTCATATCAATGGAGCATTTAAGGTAATATTATTCTTCGAGAATTCTTTTGTTTCTGGCAGCGACGGGGTGTTTTCATAGGTAATTAAGTTAAAAAATATATATACTGAAATATGGAATTTTAATGCTCGCAGTATTTATACGACATAAATTTAGAAACGACGCGATCTGTAGATGAACGCTATTTACCAAAATAAACTAAAAGATTACCAAATTGAAATGGTAGTGATCAAAGGACACATCTCGTAGAACAAAAAGTTTTGAAATGGAGACCAAGGTCCCCAAATTTTTTTTTGGTTTGGTCTTTAAATCAAAGTCGTAAATTTTCAGAATTCAGGATAAGTAACGAGTCGGCGGCTCACAAGATAACGTAACTTTTCAGGATCGCTTTCGACTAGCTTAGCGTAGTAGTTATTGGAGCTATAATGTAGGATCTACAAGTACTACCTACAGCCGATCTGACCAAAAACGCAGGAAGAGGTCATTGTGGCGTCCAATAGGGGTCCAGCAGTGGACATCTTATGGTGATAATGAAAATGACGTCTGTGTTAAAAAAAAGATTTTTTTTTCTTAGCATGGTAGTGTGTTCACATAAAACTAGATACTGTTGGCATATCTACATCAATACAAAAGATAATAAAATCATAATCATCGGCTCAGACAAAGAGCTTCCATATCCATGATTTTATTTTTGATTTGGACCTCCTCTATGATTTTCAATTCGTTTTTGAAATAATATAAGATCCCAATGCATATGCCACAAATTAATTTATTGATAACAGAACGACTATCTACTATAACAGAAGGCAGAAAAACAAGCATCTTTATACAAATCTATGAAATAAATTCAACTATATATAGAAGGGTGAAAAGGTGTTGGTGCACGGTGTCATCGTGTGTCGGGCCGCCATCTTCCGACAAATACGGTTGAGGAAGGCGATGGCTGGTAAACGTGTCAACTCGTGAACGGTGCTGTTTGCGGACTAAGGTCTAATCTGGATGCATAAGTAAATCAGACTTAAATGAAAATGATTTTATTAATAATATTGTATTCTTTTAATTTAATTTTTATTTATTAAAGGTTGATCATTTAATAATATGTGTAATGTTCCTCATTGTACATAAACAAACATAAGTTTTATATACAAATTTGTAACTTTATCAATTAAGTAGGTATGCACGGATCCTGGAGTCTGTGGAGAATAATGTTTTAATAAAAAAAACAGCTACCTATATGTACTTGAAAAAAAACCAACTATCAGAAAGTATTGATTTATATTCCAAGTTCTTAAAGCATACAATAAAGTATTTAAAAATTTATTTGCATCGCTTTAATTGAGGTTATATAAAACAGTTATAACTATCGCCATTGCATACATATTTAAATAAAATATGTGAATTAGATGTCCCATTAATCGGTGTTTAAGGATCTAGAAATGCCGTTATAAAGGGTATGGAAACTTTTAAAGGTCATAAAGAGAAGAACACTCATAAGATAGTGTGTCCGATAGCTTGCTGCTCCATGGTAAAAGCTTTCTAACGACAGGATATCGTCTTAAGGCGGTGCATATGGCAGTAAAGCTGCGTGAAGTGAGGTTTATTGTGCATAAACTGCCTTGGGTGTCAACGTTCTTAAGGGGACGAAAGCTTCGTAGGCCACCTAAGCTTGCGCATCGCGGGGGGCTTGGCGTCAGATGAATTTTATTACATCTGTCAAGCGCGGTTGTAACTCACGAAAGGTATAGATGGGTATCATTCTATATTAAGATATTAGAAAAAAAACATATATAAGTAGCAGTTAATAGTATTGAAGATTATGTAAACACAATGATTAGTAATAGTGATAGTTGTACCTACTCAAATTGCCTACTACTATCCGAATGTAGGACAAAGTTCAGAGTCATTTGTCGATACCGCGAGAATTTTTGATAAAGGAAAAATATGGTTGCTCGAAAATATTATTTCACTAATAAATTCGCAAATGAAAACAAATTTTGTTCAATCAGAATTATCCTTTATGAACTGTTCTCATATAAGTGGTATTTTTAGGACTTTAGGACTGTAGGAAAGGACTCAAAATTGTCTATGTAGTAAATGGAAAAGCCCTAAAGGGGCGTCGAAAGGTTCTCGAATGGAGACCACGGACTGGCAAGTGCAGCGTAGAATGGCCACCGACTAGGTGGACAGACGACCAGACTAAGCCTGGATGCGGGTCAACCGCTTTCAATCGGTTCTTGTAAAAACCAACGGGGCAGGATTATGTCCAGTTGAGGACATCCTACGTCTGAAATGATGATGATGAAAGCCTTAGAGAAATAAAACCCATACCACATGTTTTAAGAAAACTTTGGCTTATGTAAATGACGGTCTGAAGATTATGAACACAATTTTATGCATTATTCAGAGCCTCATTACTCGAACATATTGAAGACAACAATTATAATTTGAAAGCCTATTGTTTATAACGAACATGACGCATTATCAAAGCGTGATTGAACATATTGCGTACATCTACACTAAGTAATATTATATAGGTAAAGTTTGTGAGGTTGTAGAGAGTAATCTCTGGATATACGGAACCGATTTTGAAAATTCTTTTACCAATAAAAAGCCACGTTATTTATGACTGTCATTGACTTTTCATCGTCATAATCACGCGGTGAAATCGCGGGGCGCAGCTAGTGTGATATCTTTTGCTCGTGTTACAAAACGTAGCTAGCGACCGAGATTCACTATGCGTCGTCGTTCTTCACTGTTTCTAATTTGGTTGGTACTCGTCTAATCGTAAAGGCACCGAGTGTAACAATTACATACACACGAGTTAGAAAAAAGAAGCAGAAAATATATTTATCCAAAACACCTGACAAATCATTACAATAAATAAATATTGAAAAAAATAACAGTTACAACAATTTAGAGAACACATAAGATAAGAGTTATTGGAATGTTGCCTGATGTGAAAGATTAAAACCCATCAATGCCGCACACAAGTCAACAGACATACACAATACACGGTATTCTGTGCCCGATGTCATAAAAGAGTCCCCCTAGAGCATCGGTTTTCAGTGGAATCTTCTTCTTTCATCTCACGTACAGGTGACATCATTAGAATGATAAAAATCAAATACATACAAACAACAGACGCTTCTCACTATAACAGTACAGTGCTCTTCAACATAATACACATCTATGTCCATTGCATAGAAAACAATAACTTAAAGCATTCCAGAATTATTTCAATTCCGCACAATCAATGTAAATTCTGACACTGCTTAGTAACTGATATCTAATCTGTGACATACTTTTATCACGCTTATGAGGAAAACCAGCTGTAATATTGTAAATATTTTATAACAAACACAGAACGAAAAAGTTCAAAACAATTTGTATTCGAACTTTGTGACCGTCGCTTGTGGCAAATTTCAGCAATATGGCCACTCAGTTATTTACATTAAAACCTGCCACAAGTTATAAACATGTTTCCAACAAACTATAATTTGCATTTTAGCCAGCTTTGTTGAATAACCGATCAAACTTCGTCAGTTAATATTTCAATGAATAATAAATGTGTTATTTACTGAACAAACTTTGAGATGTATACAATCCCTTTATACCATCGACTAAAGCTAGTATTTGTTAATTAAACTTATTTTTTCAAAAACAATATTTAGAAAACTGTTTCGATTTTAATATAATCAAAAGATATTATATTAGATACCCAAATCCGAAGTCGTAAGTGGTGTCTTCTCTGTCTCTCCTATTTGATCTAACGATTAGAAAGGCTTTTCAATTTTTTTAAAAGTAGAAAGAAAAAAAAATATTGCACATTTACAATAATTTAAAAAATACAATATTCATTTATTGCGCTATCGTACACAAACAAAGGGTGAACTAAAAAATATAAGAAACACAATTAATGTAAGTCTTAAAATATCACTTAACATTTCTTATGAATTGAATGATTATTTTGAAACGGTATTGCCTGTTGTGGTATTGAAAATGTTGTAATTTTGGGGAACAAAACAAAACGTCAATCTCCTCCACCACAACTTCCCGCCACTATCAGCACCTTTCATTCCATATCGTAGTATCATGATCATATCGTGTATGTAACCAAGCAGGTGTGACTGACAGCTGAGTCTATCAGCTGTTGCAGACAAACCGTACCGTATTGCAAATTGTATTGTATTCATACAAAAAGTGGCATCTGTACATACGCCCACTACTACAACCTATTTCTTATCTATGAATGAACATTCCAATTCTAATGAGGTCGAAAAATTAATATAGTGTAAGGATTGACTTCGTAATGCATTGCAGTTATCGATACTTGTCTTTATAATTATTCTAAAATGTAGATTAATATACGGTAGCTCGCGATAGCGTTGTCGTACAATGTGCAGTATAAAAATATGTTTTATTTATTTATTTTTGTCCCGATATTGGAATAAATAAAATATATAGAACAGTATATTTATTTTTACGAAAGGTACTTGGGTGGTACGTAAACATACGTTTTATACATTTTGTATAATAACTTATTCAGATCAGGATTTATAGGTACTTATATACATCGTAGATATTATATTAGTGTTTTGTTCATAATGATATCTTATAAACTGACTAAACTTTATGTGTTATTATAAAATACACACAAAGGTATATAATTTATTATTTATTTAATTAACGCCAATTTTCATGTTTATTCATGTATAGCACTAAGACCCTGATATATAATAAATGTACTGTTCAATCATATGCATAACATATGAATGAATAATATATTTTTAATGTATTAATCAATTTCATATCATATTTTAATACGCACCTATGTATTTTTACGACTTGCAATAAAACAGACCCATGGGATATTTTAATATCAAATCTTAGCAGGCTTTTTTTTCAACAATTAGGAAGCAGAAATGAATCTCGTATTACTTTCAAGACCAAAAATAATACAAATTAACATTTTTGCAAGAAAAATCACCTTCCAGTAGAATAGACTACCGGGTATCTGGTACCGTTTGATTACTGTCCTATTGCTTGCCAACTACACCGAAGTAGCAGTCCGCAAACAGTCTGAAATTATTTCAATGTACTGATATCTTATCAATGGGTAATGCTAAGGAAAATTCAAGTAAAAAACACATATTCTAGTTTATATCTATTCCCTTTGAACCGATCTCCTCAGTAATTCTTTTATAAGCATTTGGATTGATGTATATCACAGCGTATCTTGTGCTTAAGTGGGCAACATGTCTTATTACTTCAAAAAAGGGGGAAGTCCCAGCCAGTCCCGTAATGTATCAAATGTGTAAAGCAATTTATAGTTGTGTTGAATAAATATTAATAATTTTATAGTTTCGAAGAATTTACAAGATTGCAAGAATGAATACGATAATGACATATTTCGAAACATAATAATTATTTTTTTTTAAATTGTACATTTTTTATTATTATTTTGTGACATAATATGACTGATATTTATTATATAACTAATAGTAAATCGTACTATGTACCCTTGTCCTTGTGTAATATTGTTAATTTTCAAATGTCATTTCTTATTATTTTATTTTTTTATGCTATATTTGACCTGTATTTCTTATACCAATAAATAACTATGAACTAGAATATAGTATACATTATATTATATTCTATGTTCCATTAAAAATTGTATGGCAAACAAGCTATTTGAATAAAAATAACTGTTATCGATGAAATATTAAAAAAATAGATGCTCGTCCCTAACGATACCGATACCCTTTAAACAAAAAAGACAGCGCCGCTCTATATTACAAAGAATACTCTAATTGGACAGCAGATGGTTACCCCACGTGCCATGGCGCTTTCATTCCATTCTTTATGGCTGTATACCTGAAACCAACCTTATGTACTTGAAATACAATCGAAAACCCTTCTTATGAATAATCTTGAAAGGGTATTTAAATATTACCTCTACAGCTAGAAAGAATTATTTCAACTCAGTGTAGTCAAAATACAAGATCTTAGCATAATTATTTAAAAATGTGCCAAGCAAAAGAGTGACAGGGTCAAGTTTTTTCGAAGGCAAGGATCTCTTTCAAAAAGTTTGAATCGCAAATTGGGCGTAAAAGTGGTTCAAAAAGTTTGTATGCGAGGTCGGAGGTTTACTTTTAAAGGTAACAAGCGATTCACTCCGGATTTACTCTACAGAATCGTATGTTTAGTAGCGTTTTAGATTAGAGTAGGGCTTGAATTTTTTTATTATTTTGAATCTTCGCTTTCTAGACATATCTTATACTAGCTGCGCCCCGTGGTTTTACCCGCGTGGTGACGATCGATGATGGCGATGATGATGAAAAGTAGTCTTATTAAAAGTAAAAGTATGTCTTATTTCGGGACCTGAAGTATCTACATACCAAATTGGTGTAGCCGTTTAAGTGTGAAAAAGTAACAAACATACACACAAACTCTCGCCTTTATAATATTAGTATTATATGATATTAGATGTGTTTTAATCTGGGTAGCGGTAATTATATTTTTCACGCTTTCATATGTTTTCTTTTAGCGCGTGGAAGAAATGTTTTATATAAGTGTATCAGACCTCACGTACGAGAATTATTAATAAAGACAATAAAGTGTATTTGATTAGTATGTGTTACCTTTTTTTTATCACACTTAAACCCCCGCACTAGGATTCCCTGTATCGCGGGGGGCTTGGACACACACACTCACAGTACAGACAACAAATCGGTTAACATAAACAATGGCAATTGATCCCGTGAGTAGCAAAGGTCACTAAAAATGGTGGAAAAAAAAATATACCAAAAAATGGAACCGATTACACTCGAAGCTGTGAAATAACTTGTCGAAGTCGGTACCATGAGCACAATATTTTGATAATAGTTACTTTTAAAATAAATCTTAATACTTTTGAAACATCATGGTACCGAGTTCAACAAGTTATTCCACACTTTTGCTTGTTGAAGTCGGTTCCATTTTTCGGTAAAAAAATTGATATTAGTGAATACAGACAGATTGACGGGGCGATCTAGTTTCATAATACGTAGGAATGTTGTTTTGTGCGTCAGTTGGGAAGCTTTTTACATAATGTATGCCTCGTAATAAAAGCAAAATTAACCTTCAAGGGTTTCATAGCATAAGAGTTTTCTCCTACTTAAATATTAAAATAACAAGGCATGTAACTAGTGAATATACAAACCTAAGCATGTTTTTATCAGATATCACCTTATTTTAAGATTATTTTTTTTAAGCTTGCGTTTGACCGCTGTCTCAGCTGATGTTAAGTGACAACGTTGTCAAAGTAATAATTAAATATAGTAATAATATATTAAATCCGTTCAGCCGTTCTGGCGCGATTGAGTAACAAACATCCATCCATCCATCCAAACTTTCACATTACGTACAGTTTTCGAACTAGACACAGTATAAAGCGAAGGAATATGAATATATAGATTAATATGAAAAACGTAAAGCACTCTAGGTGTAGCGTGATAACATCTTCCACACTGACCATCAAATGGGATAGTGGTCAAACGATAGATCTATACAGTAAATAAAAAAACATCGCACCTTAATATCAGACATAGGTAGGTTACCCACACTTCGTACGAGGACCTTTACCCTTTACTTACTGAAGCTTAGAAGCTTTTGTTGAAGTTTGCTTCAAAGGGAAACTTTATCAGAAGGATTGAAGAATCGGAATTTTCTGCCCTTACCTGAAACAAAAAGAATTATGCTTGTTATTTTTTTAATGTCGTCGTCTGTACATTTATATAATACTAGCAGTGCACCGCGATTTTACCCGCGTGGTGATGAAAAACGGTGATGATTAAAATAAGCCTATGTGACAATCTAGGGCACAAGCTATGTCCATACCAAATTTCATCGAAATCGGTGTAGCCGTTATACTGTGAGGAAATAACAAACATACACACAACATTTCGCCTTTATAATATTAGTGTGATATTAGTAGGATTATGGGCATTACGTTGCCATTTCTTTTTAAGACTCTGTTAACTGTTCTTTTGAAGAATAGGTATATCCCATAGGTATTGAAGCTATTCGGTAACACCGAGGTTGGAAGCTCGTCGCACATTTTCACGGGAATGGCAATATCGATCGGTGAAATTTCACAACATGAGACTTTCTTGTGTCGATAATAATTTTGTTTATGTCGATTATGTACTAATTTATAATAATAAATATCTGATAATTTATGTAGGTAATTAAAAACCATACATAAAACTGCTACTTTTAAGAAGGCATTAAAGTCGAAGATATCAATGTTTTTAATTCTTATTTTATAAGTGATCGATGATCAAAGGTTAACTAATATGGGTTAATACGAATTAATACAAAATTAGTTGCGTGTCCGTACTAATCATTATTAAATTTATTAACCAATCTATTTGAAAGTTACATAGGTTGAGTGTATCTGAATAATACAATTACTTATAGGTAAAAAAACCTTTTTCTTTTTATTTGTGACTCATAATGCCAATGGTATTTTAGATAATGAACTTTTAAGAAATTAGTTTTTGACAAAAATGTTAACACAAGTAAAATGTATTTTTTTAAAACGGAAGTACATTTTTTAACAGATAGAGACAATGTGAGTCTGAAAACTATCGCTAGTTGCTTCCATAATTGTAATCTACGAACTGACTAGGACTCACGTGGTAAATACTGAAACACTACTCTCTGACCAGTTTCGAACTTATTTGCAGCTCTTCATATTTATAATAGCTCTTCATAATAGCAATTTTATTTTAAAGTGAGTTCCGTGTCTTTATACAGTTCTGCAAAAGAAGGACTATCACGAAGCCAGAGTAGGACGTAGAACGTAGAATCGAGAGACTTTGAAGATAGTAACCAAACTTTCCTTTACTCTAAAATACTATATTTATAGATTTTTATATTATTGGCTTTTGAAACTATAAAACATAGGATAAGTTTTATAAACAGTTATGTTATGTTATGTTATGTTATGTCTTGTTCATTTACCACTCGAGTTCGGAAATAAAAGATTTCTCAGAAAACAATTATGTAAATAAATTTACTAAAAGTATACAGATGAATTTCAAAATTCAAATTCAATAATTACATTACTAACGGTTCAATTCTGATGAATGATGATTAATTATAATTTAATCAACACATGTAATTACATCTACCAACTGGCTCCCCATCTATCAATTCAGAACCATTGGTCACGGAGTTATTAGTCATAAAATGTGAATTAATCATGAGAAAGTTTCATTTATATTAATATAAAATAATTTATTGCAATGAATAAATAATCATCTTATTAGGCAAATAAAGTTTCTATATCTGTGTAGATTTGCAGATCTTCATTTATGATAGATAATGTTGTATGTATTGCGGCGACAAGAGCGTAGAACTCTCCTTCGCGGCGTCTTCTCTGATACTGATGAACACAAGTCTACAAGTCTGGAACACAAGTTTCACTTAGACCACGGCCAAACAGCCCGGAAGCAATACATACAACATGCAACGCCGGCCGTGAAAGCCTTAGAGTTTATGATAGATAAGTTAATATGTATACCTTTTTAATTTGAAAAATAACTTTTTTTAATCGAAATAGATAGGCCCGGACTAATATCTCACATGATGTTAAATGATGATGCGGTCGATGTAATAGTAAACAATATTTTTTTCAAAATAAACTAATGCTTTAAATAACATTTTTTAGACGATGTTTGAAGTCGCTAGACTTCTAGCGACTAGACTTTCTAGGCTAGTTAGAATGACTAGAAAAGTAAGCGATTTAAATTATTGAAATTTTGAATCAGCATTTCGATTCAATGGTGCAATGCTGCTAGCAAAATGTGTACGCGGTCATCTGCTATCGAGTTGGAACATTCAAATATGAGCTTTCTGTGGGCGGGCAACAGCTAGTCAATAGCTCAAATGCTCTTGTATTGTAGTAGTAGTAGCTATACTCGTAATACCTAGTGTAATCTAGAAATCTGCTAAGTAAAAATAAACATTACAGTGGTTATAATTATTTTGTTCAACTCAACTAAACTAAAATTGTGAAAAATAAGATATTGCTATAATTTATATAAGAACTATCTTATTTATTATATATGGTTACGATAAAGTCCAAATTAGTATGACACCTTTCAATGACGATACTAAAATTAGGTTGATGTTTTTATTGAAAATGCAAATTGCGTCACTTATTTGGTGCTGACTAAAATAACCCAGAATTGGCCGGCAATTGAATATAACTCGCCTAATAATAGAAATAGCGTGGTAGGGAATTACACATATATGAATTTTACTGCAAATAAAATAAGGGCAATTGGATTTTAAAGAATTTTAGTTCGTTTGTTTGGTTAATTTGTTTAACAGAATTAGGAGCGATGTCGAGAAGCGTGACATATTTTTTACACACTTAATATACTAGATAAAGTAATTATCAAATTGAATTTGTCACTTGTAGATAGATAAATAATAGAGGTCTCATAAAGCACTTAGTAGTGGCCTAGATAACTTGAAGTTACTTCCCAAGTTAAGCGCTAAGTACGTAAGTGATTAAACACAGAATGAACGTACAGCTGACCGCGGGGTCCCACTTTGTGCAATAGCTTTTCATAAGTTATATGATATTACTTCTACTTTATTTCTTTATTTGCTAAAAACTTAAAGTAAAAGAATTACTTTTTTTTTTGCCACACTTAGACCCCCGCACTAGGATTCCCTGTGTCGCGGGAGGCATGGACACACACAATCACAACACACAAACACCCAAGAACCGGGACAAACACCTATACTCATCGCACAAAATGTTTGCCCCTGCCGGGATTCGAACCCAGGGTCCCGGAGACACAGAAGTCAAGTGACTGACACTGACCACTGCGCCACGGCGACCGTCAAACAACAGTTGATAAGTTACACAAGAAATAACTTTAAAAAGTTAACTTAGGCTGACCAATGCTCATGGACTGGGCTTCATGAAACTTGAGTGAGATTTTATGTTCGTTTTATACTGTTTATACGGGTATTACGTGAATCTTACGTGTAGTCGATATCACGATCGACAATTGTTGCTGACTGACAATACTTAGAATGCTCACTGGCTCTCAAGGACTGCTGCCTGAACACAATATGTGTTATGGTGACAGTTTTTCAAATTTGAAAGTGGTAGCTAGTCAGGCGGATACACGAAAGTGGGTACACTACCAGCATGCCGGGAATTTGATAACGGTGTTACCTTCACCGGAAGCTGTTTGAGATTTACTCTATTTGAGAAATCCCAAGCATACTCTCTACAGCTTATTATGCGACTTTGAGCTAGCTTATAAAACAATAACAATAACAATAACCAATAACATAGGATTAAACAACAAAGGATCAAACAATTATAATTCACACTCACACACTCAAACCGCCGCCCTAGGATACCCCGTGTCGCGGGAGATATGGTGGACACACAAAAATACACAAACATCCAAAACCCGATAAAAACACATTTATGCTCACCGCAAAAAAGTTTGCCGTAGCCGGGATTCGAACCCGGGGTACGAAGCTGCAGTGAGTGGCACTGATCAATGAGCCGACGACCGTCAACAGGCCCAAAGTTAATGTTATCTCTAGAACAGATGTTATGAGTAGGTGTCATCACGCAAACGACATGCTCTCTGCATCACTTGATAATGAATAAACACGGCGCCGAAAAGAAGGAATCCGCTTGAAAGAAACACCAGTTAAAATAATTCTACAAAAAATAAACATCGAGAAAGCCATCGAACCCTTTTAAGTACTTGTAAATACATTCACATTTAGCCGACTACACAAAGAGTGGCAGTGTTCTATATTCGTCGACCACACGCGTCGTTGACTGACATGGGACACCCCGATAATTGTTTATAGGCTATTTTCAACTAAAATTATGGTGGCATAGCTTTTTAGGATTCCGTAGTACCTACACATGACCTATATGGAACCCTGACAAGTTTATTGTCTGCGCCGTTCTATAGTCTGTGGGGAACACAGACTATAGAACGGCGCAGACAATAACTTGGATGGAACCGTCTAGATGGAAATGCTGGTTTATTATGTGTCTGCCTGTTAGAACCTTTAAAAGATCGAGTAGATTTAAATACAAAATTATAAAAAAGAATATCAATAGTAGTAATTCTTTAGTTTAAACTAGCTGAAAATACTAATATGTGAAAGTTATTTTACATAATAATATATTGACGTTCGTCGTGGCTCAGTGATAGCTGACACTGAATTTGGAACCGTCTTTTTTTTATCTCGGGTTCGAAGCCCATCCGGGGCAAATATTTGATGAACATAGATGTTTGTGCATTGTGATTGTGTGTCATAACTCCCGCAACACCATGGTTTTAATTTATTATTATTATTATATTTATTATTATTATTGCATTATATTGTTTTTTTTTGTAAACCCAAATCCTGTTACACCGCCACAGTGATCCTATTTGAGTTACCCATAAGTTTAAAGTCATAGATAAAGTTAGAGAGATGCTTTACTAAATTATCATTAGCTCAAGTAAAAATTAAAATAATCCGTATCAAACGGTTTTTGCAATCGTTACATTCAAGGTTTCTGTCTGTCAGCAGCCAAATATACCAGCCAACTCTTTACTAATTACTGAACTCCGCGGTTTTTCCTGCTAGATTTTGATTTTCCCGCCCCACAAGAGGTTGAATTTTCATTCAAAAGTTGTTTCGAATTTTAAATGTTCTCTCCGACATACGACCCGATAGGCTCATGTGTCATTTGATCCGCGTAAGTTAAGGTGGTTCGATTTCCATACAAACATATTTTTCTATTTATGTGAAAAGGGAGTATATTTCTACACTGGTTAAACTGTGGTTGATTTTGATATTATGGTCTCTATTTGCGGGAAAATTACATTTCGTTCAAGAAAATCGTGGAATAATAGAAAAAATAACACCGAATTTACAACAATTAATTGAAATTGAATCATATAATATTTCAGAGCTGTTAAATGTTACAAAGATATGGAATTTTCATTTAAATCACGTGCCCCATAATACACATACAATATATAAATGGATAGCATTCAGCATTATTTAATATCATTCATTAGACATTCTAAATATATGTCTAAAATTTAATCTTCATTGGCTATTTAGATTAACTGTGTAGTGTTCATTACGCCGATAACATCTTCGATCACATCGTCACTGACCATCAATTGAGATAGTGGTCAAACGCAAAATCTAGACAGTATAATTAAAATTACTTACTGTTGAATAGGTCACACACCACGGGTGGACAGAAGACCTGACCAAGATCGCAAGAAGGGGCTTGAAGCATGCATGCTGTTTCCTGCCGGTCCTTGCGAGGATCAATGGGGGAGGCATAAGACGTCCAGCAGTGGCATCCTACGGATGATATGAAGATGACAATAGGTCACTATGGTGTCAAGATAACCTCGTGTTTGTTGTCTAATACTGTATATACATATATATTTATATACTATTAATATAACGATATATACCTACGTGTACACATGACTTGAAAGTAACTTAACGAGGAAGTCAAGAAGGAACTAGTTCTCAATAGTTCCTACCATTTTACCGACTTTAAGAAAACGGAGGTTTTCAGTGCAAAACGCTGAATGCGGGCTGCTTCCAACCGGTCATTGTGCATAAGTAGCCTCTGTGCTGTGCCAGACTATAATTTATCTCTGTACCAAATTTAATTCAAACCCGTTTAGCCATTCCGGCGTGATTGAGTAACAAACATCATAACATACAACCTTACACATTTATAATATCAGTAGTATAAATATAGAAATTGCCACAATCAAGAATAATAAATTTCATAAAAATAACCATTACTTAGCACTATAATTTAATAACCAGCAGCATAACTAATAATGCCCCGTCTCAGCATGATATCAGCTTTAAGGCAGTAAGTGGCAAAGTATTGCCATAATAGCTAAACTCGGTGAACACCCGTGAACACTGCTTTTACGGAACCGTGGGGTGTCCATGTACCAAACAATGTACAGTTGTCGGGTAATTTAATAGACATAGAGTCGAGATTTTGTTTTTATTCAACTACCGACCTAAAACAGGCTTTCTTTCGGTCCCTAATTGTAAGTAAAATTACTTTTCTATAATATTAAATACCGATTTTCTTTTTAATTCAAAATATACTTTATTTAACATTAAATTATTCTAATTGTAATTTTTAGACTTTCGCGATTCGAACACATTGTTATTAAATCAAACGGGGCTTAATCGCGAGAAAAACATTTAGTAATTTATTTACCTCGACGTTTCGACCAAGTTGTATTGGTCGTGGTCTTCTCGTGGTGGAGTCTTCTCGTGACCACGACCAATGCAACTTGGTCGAAACGTCGAGGTAAATAAATTACTAAATGTTTTTCTCGCGATTAAGCCCCGTTTGATTTAATAACAATGTTATTCTAATTGTACATTTCCAGTGTATATAAGTCCAAGAGTATACAATTCTTAAAGTATTTTGTTTTGCAAGCACTAAACGCTTATATAAAACTTTAGACAGGATTGATAAGTACAGTTAATACTTATTATTAGCATATAAACATGAAATTTAGTTTTAGTTGTTAATCTGCAATCTTTAGTGGTAGTCTCACAGTTTTAAAATATATTTCCATACCATAATAACCTTAGGCGGTAAACAACAAATTAACTTAAAAATTAACAAATATTAAATACCGATTTATTATATAACAACTTATGAATGTAATACGGGAATTACTCACGTGATAAGTCAGAGTGTTCCGACTGTAGGTTACCCTCTATAACGTGAGTAATTCCCGTGTTTTATACATTCATAATCTGTCAAAACCACGTCAGTTTTAACAATATAACAACTTGTGCCCCGCAGTTTCAACCGCGTGGACTACGATTGTTACTATGCAGCCAGTTACACCCGCGTGAACTACAATTGTTCCTGTGCCCTGCAGTTTCACCCGCGTGGTCTACTATTTTGACCATGTAATTGAAACTTGGCAGAGACGTCATATTATATCCACAGGCAACGAATCCCAAAGACGTACTGCTTGAACAGTGAAAGACATTGCATAGATTTGAAATATGCACAGGCATAATAAGTAGGAGATTATCGGAAGAACGATAAGATAGAGAGTGCGTTTTTAAATCGCTTTATTCCTATTTTCAATTTATTGTAAATTATTTTCTACTTTTTAGTTTGGCTTAGAATCTATTAAAGTATATTGTTTAGTTTTAAAACTACATATTAATATTTCATAATACGTTTGCGTCAAATTGAGTCAATTTGATGAAAGACAGAACAAGCAAAAGGCCCACAAGATGTCGAGTGGTAACCTCCGTCTGTAGACAGATTCAATCGTAAAGAAATGCACTGCGCCAGCGAGAAATAAAGTTGGTAAGTCTCATGTGCCTGTAATTTCACCGGAAACCATACCTTTCAACCTGGAACACAGGCGAATACAGTAGTGTTCGCAGTAGCCTGGCGGTAGAAATAGAGATGGTGGCAGCACTTCCCCGGGCGAACTCTCACATACAGTAAGAGTTCGCCCTCTACTACTCTTAGATACATAATAAAACAAAAGAAGTTTTTTTCAGTCAGTTTATTTCCCCGTACGGGATTGCACCAATATTACAGTTCACTTCCTGAGTCATAATATAGGCTTCTAAAGTGCCCAATAATATCAAACCGTGTTCCAGAAAGGACAACACAGAACTAGCCTCAGAGTTCTCGAACAGGTTGAACTCTACAAAATAAAAAAGACGAGAACTGCTGAACAGCTCCCAGGGAGACCACTACAAAGGGACGTTAGTCCGTATGATCTCCCCCACCCGGCCAATAGGGAAAGGATGAGCTTCTCTATCATAGAGACCGAATCAGACATAGAAGCTATAGATAACACATACCCTCAGTGCTTCACGGACGGGAGCAAGATTGAGGGGCGAGTTGGAGGAGCCGTTACGATATTCGACGGAAACGAGGAAAAGAAGACATTCCAGTTTCGAATGTTCAATTACGCCAGCGTCTACCAAGCTGAGCTCTTTGCCATAGTGAAAGCACTAGAAATAATACAGAACTCAACACAAATCAGTAATGCGAACTTGATTACTGACTCTCGCTCGGCTCTGGAGACCATATCGAACCCTGCATCTCTGCACCCACTAGCTGTCAGAGCCAGGGAAATGTCGAGAACTCTCGAGAGCGACGGGAGACGCATAGTATGGCACTGGGTACGAGCACATTCCGGTATACATGGGAACGAAAGGGCCGACGAGCTGGCTAAACACGCAGCACAACACTGTCGAAGAGCGGTAGAGTATGAGGCTTTTCCTCTGTCTCTAGCGAAACACCTAATACGCGACGCAACTCTAACAAAATGGCAACAGAGGTATGAAGAGGCGCAAACTGGCGCAGTCACGAAGAAATTCTTCCCTAGTATAAGGGAAGCTTACAAAATCTTGTCTGGCCTGAGGGCCACAAATCTACGGGCACAAATCTTTACGGGACACGGGGGATTCAAATCATACCTTCACAGGTTTAAATTGGCCACGTCACCAGTATGTACTTGCGACGACTCCACTGAGGAGACAGTAATTCACATCATAACTGAGTGTCCTAGATTTGGGGCCCAAAGGTACGACTGCGAGTCGCTCTTAGGTATTAATATATCTGAAAGTAATTTATATAAGTTGATGTATGATGATAGAGTCAGACCTAGTTTCTTGGAATTCGTTGATACTATCGTCCGCACGGCAGCCCGAGCGAACGGATCAACAGTTATGTGAGGGAGGGTTTATGAGACCTACAAAATGGCCCCGTTTTCCTCCCTCTAAAGTTTAGGGGAAGGAAAACGGGATTGGCCCCCTTGACTAAGATAAAATAGCAAATAGAATCAATTCAATGACTCGAACGAATCCCAAGAAACTATTGTATTATAAGTTAAATTAATTTAATTTGGACTTGACTTGATTGAGATAGCCTTATTTATGTAAGGCATATAAATAAGGTACATAAATGTCTTCAGGTGAAGAAAAAAAAAAAAAAAAAAAAAAAAAAAAAAGGGCCTAAAACATTAAGTTGAAAAGAGTTCGAAAGAACAAAATATACCTAAAAGACGGAATGCACAAAACATAGATATTGGCCAACTAACTCACCTGAAGATTAGTGTTAGTAAACTAATGTAGTACATACTGTTTAATAGGGTTTTTTTTTTTTTTTTACACCCAACGGGTGCAGGGTGGGAGCACCTCGTCTTAACATATTCGAGATGGTCTCACCAAAGCGGTGCTTGGTGCTACCATCTCATCTGCGAGAAGGGGGCACCAGGCATCGCCATAGTTGTAAGTTACTTGTAAGTTGAGTGTAGTATTTTAAGTTGTGATAGTGATATTATAGTTATAATGGTATCCCATTTAACTAAAGGGATAGTCAATTCAGAAAAAAAAAAAAAAAAAAAAAAAAAAAAAAAAAAACACAGAACTAGCTTCGTAAAGGGACAGACACTAAACCGAACTTCCTAGGTCATAATACAAGTCCCTAACTGTTATTTAATGACAGAACACGGTCTTGGCTTTAAAACATGCTAAACATAGTGAACACATCGGGAAACATACCTTAGTTACAAGTATCACACGTTTATTTAGAAATTACCAACTTTTTTAAAGGCATATTTCCCATTATTATTTTTAATAATAATTTAGAATAGCAATAAAATAATCTAACTTAGAATAAAAACCTTAAAAATTTAATAAAAACTAAATTAAATCTAAAACGGGCCACTGTGGCATTGTACCCAAGATGCTGGCAGCATTCTCTCTTTGTATTGCTAGGCTAATACGTTGAGCGAGGAAGCTGCCAGCTCTTCGGTCTTCTGAGACGAATAATTAATTATTTATTATTGAATTTAATACTTTTAATCAAGTTAACATTTGTAAAAGATGTCGGAAGGCTTGGGCGGTCTGAAACCTTCGCGACATTAGGCTGGCTGGCGGGTCATGGCCAACTCTGTCCTGAAAGGAAGTCCTCTGTCTTCTGAAAGGAAGTGTTGGGCTGATTATATTACAACGAATATCGGCTTCCGCATAAATTCTCGAGTGCCAGTTGTGCAAGTTGACTTTCATATAGATAATACTAGTAGCGCCCCGCGGTTTCCACCGCATGGATTACGCTTTTTCCGCTACATCAATTATTCCACGGGAATCATACATTTCACCGGGATAAAAAAGTCTGTCTGCTATTCCAGACTATAATCTATCTCTGTGTCGAATTTCATCCAGATCCGTGCAGCCGTTCTGGCGTGATTGAGTAACAAACATCCATCCATCCAAACTTTCACATTTATAATATTATAGTAAGATTATCGTGTCATAGTCTTCAAAAACATTCCTAGTGACCGCAATATTAAACACGTTTTTATCATATTAATTTTAGGTAAACAATATTTTAATTGGATGACATGCCATTTATGTTTAATATTAATATTATTTTACTTTTGTGTAATTTTGAATTTTGTGTAGAAGATATAAAGAAATTTAGTTTTTTTATGATTAAATCATCTTTAAATCAGAAAGTGTACAAGGAAATAGTAAAAAACGGCAATTTTATGATTAACGCTTATTTTCAAAAGGCAACATATATAAATTGTTACTTGTTAATTCATTGTTAAATTAACCGTTTGAACGAAGCAAAGCAAAATTCAAAGAAATAAAATAAAATTATAAACATACCAAAAAGAGGACGCACATTATACCTAATTTATAATTTCTTCTTGACACTAATAAAAAGTTATGTACGGTTTGTATTTCTTCGAATAGCTTCGTGCTCAAAACTTCCTCACATATGGTATGCACTTAAAAACAATGCTGGCTGTTTTATTGCAAGAATACACCACTAAAGTGGTAAGTAATTAAGTTGTAGACAGACGCTTACTGGCTGCAACCTTCCGGAAAAGCCGAATAACAAAGCGCAATAAAGCAAATGGGGATTACCAAACAGAACCTTAGGGCGATGGACTGAAAGTGAGCGAGAGCGATTAATACAAACGTAACTCCGCCTCCGCTCAACAGTAGGAAATATTTTATTTCAGTAATTTCATTGTGCCTGTTTTGTTTTTGTAAAGATATCATTTGATTTATGCTCAGGTTAATAACACTAACTGCACTAAAAAAATTAAAATATGACAAAGTTATATTATTATATGAATGATATTGATTGGCCGGTTGGCGCAGTTGGTAGCACTCTGCCTTCTGAGCCGCTGGTCCCGGGTTTGATTCTCGGACCGGTCAAACATGTATTTATTTATTTATTTATAATAGGTATAGTTACAGACAGCAGGCTACAAATATGACATTTTAAGAACAATTATTATACATAATATTAAACCTGGAGTCCAATTACAACTACACTTATGTGCATGTCTGTTTGACCCGTGTCCGGGTGAATATAAGTATATATCAGTCATCAGGTTACCATAGCACAGGCTTTGCCTATTTTGATACCTGAAGACATTGTGTGACTGTGAAAAAATAATAATAGATATAATATCGCATAAACTTTAAATGCCTAAGCCTATGCCTGAATGCCTAAATTTTGATGTTTGCTAGATATGCAACTTTATAGGCGCGCTAAGAAACAGCAATTCATTAAGCTTACGCTAATTCCCGCTTCCGATTATCACACAATCGCTTCCTTTATGGCATTACAACTATTAAGCGCTGTCCGACCTCGCTTGAACCTCACATAACTACGTTTATTTTATTGAGTCTCGCCTACATTTGAAACGTACCTTACTGCTTACATGTAAAGCCTTTTTAGGCACAATTAAAGGTATTATTTGGAGTGTTGACTATTTTTGTTTTGTTTTTGACCTAGATTGTGCTGCTTTTGTAATTGCGGATTGTGCGTTATAGGTATGTTAAAACTGGAGAGGTTTATAATGGGTCATTACCCATTATAAACCTCTCTAGTTTTAACAAGGTAAAGTAATTATGTTTTTAAGTTTTGTAATAAAGCTATTTACAGCAATCCAAGTATTTTATTCCCAATTAATCTCCCGTAGGTATTTCCATAGCGCGGCTTACACACTTGTCATATTACATTTGACAATTGAAAAAAACGCCTTAAGATCTATCCAAACTCACAAAGTACGCTTAAAGGACTGGAGGGAATAAATTCTCCAGGGATGAGTGTATACTATAACTAAACATTAATAATCCTGATTATCAATGGTATAATAATGATTGAAAATAGTCAATTCATTTGTATTCAGGTTAATTTTTAGTCAATAAATAATTCACTATGAAAAGTTTGTTTTTTTCTTGACTCCCTAAACAGAATTCGGAGTTCTTTGACTTATAGGTTAGTATTGACGTAAGGAACAAAATGCACTATGTGTTCATTCAGCGCAGAACTTAACATCCATACACGGATATGTCCTTTGATTAAAGTAACTATTAGGTACTAAGTGTGTTCAGACATTAAATGCTAATCGATATTGTTGTACCTACTATCATCAAAATCATAACCGACTATCAAAGATTAAAGATGTTTTTAAAAAATAATAAATTATCTAGGACGCTATTAAAATAAAGAGCTTCGTTGTTTTTTTTCTCCACATTTTTTGGTTATACATTACTAGCTTCGCCCCGCGGTTGCACCCGCGTGGTGGTGAAAAACTGTGATGATAGTGATGATTAAAATCAGCCTATGTGTTAATACAAGGTATAAACTATGTCCATACCAAATTTCATCGAAATCGGTGTAGCCGTTTGAGCTTGAAGAGGTAATAAACATACACACCTACACACAAACTTTCGCATTTATAATATTAGTAGGATTATTGCCCGAAAGTGCTATTCCGGTCACTTATTCAGCCAGATGATACCGTCCATGACAAAATATGAGAAATGGACCACCATTTTGGCGTTGCCATGTTAGAAATCTAAACGGAATAGCAAAATGTTGTAAGTCTTTGATCTCTCCGACAGATAGTATCTATTCTCTTTGGTAGCAAACAAAGGCCTCTGTTGGATTGGATAGCAAAAACGGCGTTACGCAACGGCGATAAGTACCGTTAGCCGTTAGAGACGTTACGAGTCGATGATCGGGTTAAACTTGGTCGTTAACTGGTTACATCCAGTACCTACCAGACATTTCTTGTAAGATCTTATCATTATATATAAAACAAAACCTTGAACTTGACTTTAAGAGATCAGATTCTTCAATGACTGTCTCAGATGCTACCACCGCACACTTAGACACTCTTTTCTGTACACGAATTAGTGATATCACAATTAATAGTTATGAGTATAAAATTATATTGATTACATCATCATCATCTTAGCCATAGGACGTCCACAGCTGCACATGGGCCTAATTACATCATATTCAGTCTTGATTCCAGAATGTATAAAACACGGGAATTGCTCACGTAGTAATCAGAGGGTTTCGACTATAGTTTCAACCACATTCGTTGTTCTTTTGGAAGGAGGATACGGGGCGCTCGCGGGCGCATTCGCGTATCGGGCGAACCGCGGACATTCTCCCTGGAAAAGACTATCGAATGTGGTCGAAACTATAGCCGGAATCCTCTGATTACTACGTGAGTAATTCCCGTGTTTTATACATTAATAATGTATAATGATTTCTTCTGGTGAGACGATGTAACGTGGATCGCCTGCCCACGTCCATAAAAGGGCTGCAGGAAGTAACTATACGATATAGATCACGTAAAAAAAATTTTTACCAAAAAATGGAACCGACTTCAACACTCAAAAGTATGAAATAACTTGTTGAAGTCGGTACCATGATAGTTCAAAAGTAACTGATATCAAAATATTGTGCTCAACCGACTTCGGCAAGTTATTTCATACTTTTGAGTGTTGAAGTCGGTTCCATTATTTGGAAAAACAATTTTTTTCACTCTTTTTAGTGACTTTTGTTACTCATGGGATCATTTGTCATTGTGGTGTAGGTATGTTCACCGATGTCTTCACCCGCTACTATAATATCATGTAGGTATAAGCATGCATTTTTCAGTTTTTGACTTGTAACTCAAAAAGTGCTCGTCAGATTTTGATAAATTTAAATGGGACCACACGGGAAGCACCAGCTTTCAAATAAGAAAAGAACGATCAAAATCGGTTCATCCAGTCGGAAGTTATACGGTAACAAACACAATTGAGAACCTCCTCATTTTTTTTAAGTTGGTTAAAAAGGAACCTCTTGAACACGGGTTTTACCTCTGCAGGAGGAATCTGCTGGAGCTGTTGATTTGAAGAGTGATAGAACAAGCTTGTTCCAACAACTGTATTACCGCAAAGTGACGCGATGACGCCTAAATATTTTTTAAACTATTATAAGCTTGCGTTTGCACAGAAGCCAAGTTGGTACCTATTCACTCGTGACTTAGAGACTCCAGGACTGTAACTATCGGGGAACACAAACTCAGGCAACGAGTTTCATTCCTTGGCAGTACGCACTGAGAAAACGCTATGAATTTATTATTATCTAACAATTTGTCAAATGTGCGGCGTCTGAGACGTCATTATCACTTTTTGTGATTAACACCCTTTGTATAGTTTTATCTTACGATTATTACCATGTTACTCTACCATATTTATAGCAAATAAACTGATATTTATTCATTCATTCATTCATCAATTCATTTGTGGAAAAATGGTGACGTTTGAGTCTATTATTTCTTATCTATTGTATGCTTCCTTTAACTTTTGACGCCCCAAAAATCGTTTATAGCGCCTTGCCCTACACATGCCCTACATCCCTGGTTCGGTTCCATCCGTGACGTGAGCTTCCTATGCATACTCCTACAGCATCGTTATCAAATTCACTAACCAAAGCTGTCTTTCTTGATAATTAAAAGAAATCCGAACATTCTCTTTTGTGCGGTTGGTTAGAAAGAATAAAATTCTCCAGTGTAAGGTTACCCTATATTCTCCAAACTCAGTTCCAAAATGTAGCACAAGTATTGTAAAGGCGTGTATACAATACGCATACAAAACGCCGCGTTTGAATCAACTGACCGAGCCTTTGAAGCAGTACACAATGCATTAGCCATTGCGGTCACAACAATGTTCTCAATAAAGTGAACAGTTACAAGAAAAAACAGTCAACTGTGGTCTGAGTCGGGTCAAAAGCTCGCTGACCGATGATGGCTGCCAGTCACATTTGCTTCAAATGCAAGATGGAAAAGCGACAGGACGGTATTCTGTAGAATTGGGGACCACTTTGTAGCCGGTTTTATCGTTCATAAATTTGAGCAAGTAGAATAAGTTCCGCATAAATGGCGTTGTGTCGTGGTGGTACCGGCCTAGAATAGTACTCCTCCATCTCTTCCCGTGGGTGCCTTAAGAGTCGACTAAGCGACCACGTAACAGGAGGTGGGCAGCAACGTCTTCTGAGGATAGCAAAACCATACTGCGCTCGCCAACCCGCCTGCCAAGCGTGGCGAGTATTGGTAAATCTGCCCTATATGGGGAGGCATATGTCCAGCATTGGACGTCCTATGGCTGCGATGAATGAATAAATTAATGAATGAATCATGATGTTAATAAAATAAACCATAAAACTCTTCGATATTCCTTCAAAATTTGGAAGTAGTATATTTCGGCTCAGAAATCGACCTCATTTGTTCATATTTTTTATATTTTCGCCTTCCATAAAGTCCTAGGTATTGATTACGTAGTTAATTAGTTAAAGTTAACCAATTTCTTCTAATTAGGTTCGGAACATTTCTTTGAAAATGACGCACGGTCTCTAATATAACTTCTGGGTGTTTTTGAGAGAATAAACTAACCGTTAAATCATTACGTAGATGGATTAAAATATACTAATAATGACAAATGACTTATCTGTAAAAAAAATTCAACACTTTTTTATAGATGAATATAAATACTGAATTTACTTTATTTAAAAAATTTCAGTATTTTTTTAAGATTTGGTAACAAAAATAAAACAACTCCAAAATTGGCAACCCCTCGTCCTATTATTAAAATCGATTGAAAAGATAGGTTTGTTGGTATTAAATTAAACCTCGCCGAAGACCTTGCGCCCTCAGTACGCATAGAGATTGGGTCTATGTGTATTGCTTCCGTATATATACCGGAGAGTGTTCTGAAGAGCTCTTGGATCTTATTCCGGCGGTTTCCCCACCGCACTAGTCGAACCCCTTGAAAGCTCATTTACATATTATTGACTGATCGGATTCACATAATGTGCAAATCTACCGATCGCTTTTGACATACGCCCGCAAATTGTGGAACGTGCTTCATCCCTCGGTGTTTCCGAGTACCTACATAGTTACAATATAGGTTTCTTCAAAAGGAGAGTTAACAGATTAAAAAAAAAAAATACCAACAAATAAAACCGACATCGACACTTAAAAGCGTCAAGTAACTTGTTGAAGTCGGTACCTTGATAGTTCAAAAAGTAACTATTATCAAAATATTGTGCGCATGGTACCGACTTCGACAAGTTATTTCACACATTTGAATTTAGAAGTCGGTTCCATTTTTTTGGTAACATTTGTTTTCATCCTTTTTAGTGACCTTTACTACCTACTCACGGGATCAATTGTCGTTGTGTATGTTCACCGATTTCTTCACCCGCAATTGGGAAGTCGTTCAAATAGACGTAACACTTTTCAGTTATTGGAGTGTAACTCAGAAACCGCTTGTCCGATATAGATTAAATTAAAATGGGACCACCTCGGTCACAGCTCTATCAAACAAAAAACTAAATTTTGAGAACAACGTGAGTATAACGTGGACGAGTGTGGTCAACACTTCTCACTGAGAAGTGAAACCTCAAGAAGTAGAAACGTTATAATATGAAGCTATGTGGTCTCCAGCTGCGGAGCTCTATTTTCTATATTTTTTTTTTACATATTATAAGTTTGCGTTTGACAACTGTCTCACCTGATGTTAAGTGATGACGTTGTCTAGGATTACGCAAACCTAGAAGGTCATTTCACTCGCGATTTGAAGACTCCAGGATTGTACATATCGGAAAACACAGACTCGGGCAACGAGTTCCATTCCTTGGCAGTACGCAATAAGAAAGTGGAAGCAAAACGCTTCGTACGTATAGGTATCTACCATATTATAGCGATGGCGAATTGCCGTACGTCGAGTCGACCGATGATAGAAAGGGGATGGTGGAATCAGTTCTTAATATACCTATTAAGAACTGATTCCACCATGCAATGATTACTACTTTTAATTCATTTTCATTTTATGAAATCACGTACATTTTCATATGATGTTACCAGTAATTTTTCATAAATGGTCACACTTGCTACTGTTTACTACTTTAATTAAATTGGTTAAATACACTACTTGCTATATGAAATGAAATAGAATTCTAAATGAGCAGATGCCTTTATTAAAATAAAATACTAATAACTAATTACAACACTACAGCTACTACAAAAATATTTCAGTAAACCACTAGCTATTATAGTCATCCTATAGGTGACTCAAATGCTCTAACCCGCTACCAGTTGGCATTGTGACCAGAATGCCAGCAGCAATTGCCACGTTGAATTGCAATGCTGATCCGCTGAGTCAAATATGTGCCAGCATTTTGGTCATGCGTTATTACTATTAATTATATAATCATTAAATAACCGTTATGTTATTCGAAATTGAATATTTTTATAATCATATTATTATAATAGCTAAGTTAAAAATAAGAATAAGAAACTCGCGTAAAACATAAAAGGCGAATAATTAACGATGAAGTCCGAATGATTCCGAATTAAATTATGAAAAGTTTCAGTTTATCTGAAGAAAAGTAGCAGGTGTGACGTAGAATTTTTTTTCATATGATTTTTCAAATGCATCCAGCGAAATGTTCCATTGCCTAGTACTTAATGTAGTAGTTGCATGTTCATGACGTTTTTTCTTTTAAGCATCTGCTCATTCCTGATTAGGAATATTTGCTTATATGTCATCGGGTTTAAGAACTGCACCATCAAGTAACAATTACCAACACACATTTTAATGCATAGCTGCAATTGACTTGAGAAAAATTAAGAAGGAAATTAAACCTTATCTAGGGTAATGATCCGTAACGCCGTTGACACTTCACAGCACACAAAGAGTATCAAATCAACAGTCGCAGCCAATGCGAATGGTCGAAGCGATTGCTTAACAAAAGGTCGCCTCAATGCCCTGACAGGTACAGTTAGAAGAAAAATGAATGTCAACTCTGTGACCTTATCCACAGAACAGCACGACGTGTGACAGTGGACGGGTATTAATGGTGAGTAGTTAAGGTCTGTCGATTTGCAGTTTTTATTACAGAAAAAGTTTTTCGCCACTATCGTGTTAAAGGTTTTTCATTACAGATAGCGACTATTACGTTTGCTTATGAAGATACATACTGATTTACATCCGAGTTTTACATATATTTCTCTGCCTAGTTAGATATTCAAACTGATTAATTTGCGTACACAATGTGATTTTTAATTTTAAACATTGTCTTATAGAACTGGAATCTTCTTCAAAACGATGGAGCTAGCATCAGCACAATAAGTCCATGGTAAGTGGTAATTATATAACAGTGATTAATCTAATTTAATCATTCAAATAGTTTCCTCAGATGAATGGTTATAATCATAATCAGCTGTCTTTTGTTGATTTCGCACAGAATCAATGTGCAGGCATGGCACTTTCAAATAAAAAATGAGTTAGGTATTACACATATCAATGTAATTTAAATTTTTCATTTTTTTATTTTTTATTTCCATGATAATTTGTAACCCTACAGTTTTCACCAGTGTTACAACGGGGGACTAGTTTTTTCCAATACATATTAATATCCAGATATAAGTGTTCACGTATCACGCAACAGTCACCACTTTCAATCTCAGCGGTAAAAGCACCTGTTGCACAATTACCTCTCAACCAGACTTGGAAAGTATGAAGCTTGCAAACTGTTTTCCACTGCACCTCAGTTGTATACGAGACTGTATGGTGAGCAACAAATGATGGTCTATAACTGTTCTGGTTGTTGTGAATTGTATTGGTATAGTTTGTTTGTAACTCTTACAGGTAAGTAGAACTGGTGAGTAAATAGGAACGCTATTGTCCCGTCTAATAATATCGTGTGTAAAGAGAGATATTACAGGTGATTTAGTTCTTGCACTTATTTGCTCACCAATGGTTAATTTGGATGCCGACCGCTTCTAACCGGTCTTTGTGGAAACCAACGGGGGAGACATATGTCCAGCAGTGGGCGTCCTATGGCTAAGATGATGATAATAATGAATGTGTAACGTACATCGCTGCGCATAACTATGCATGAAAGAATCGCTGTGATGAACTTGAATCCAAATGTACTTATGATATAATTTGTTCAAGATGTGACTTTAGTCAGATGCGTCTCATACGGGTTTATCGTCTCCTCTGCAATTTTTGTACGTATATGTCTTTTATATGTTCTCACCAGATGCGCCCCGTGGTTTTACTCGCGATGATGATAATGTGTTGTTTCGGGAGCTAAAGTATCTACATACCAAATTTCATCCGAAACAACTGTCTCACCTGATGTTAAGTGATGACGTTGTCTAGGATTTAGCACGCAAACCTAGAAGGTATCTATTCACTCGCGACTTGAAGACTCCAGGATTGTACATATCGGGAAACACAGACTCGGGCATCGAGTTCCATTCCTTGGGGAAAAGCGTTTTGCTTTCACTTTCTTAATGCGTACTGCATTAAAAAAAGTGGAAGCAAAAGGCTTTTCCCCCCGTGGTGATGAAAAATGGTGATGATTTTGATGATGAAAATAAGCCTACGTGTTAATCCAGGGTATAAGCTCTGGAGCTTCAAAATTTAATTCCTCAATCCCCATTCTATCTGAGAACGACAAGACAGACGGCAATGCGTTATCTTTTTAAACAATTATGACGTTCAAAAATGTATAGCACGAAGCGTTTTGCTTCCGCATTCATAGTGCGTACAGCTAATGAGTGGAATTCATTGCCTGAATCTGTGTTTCCGCATGAATACAATCTGGGTATCTTCAAGTCACAAGTGAATAGATACCTTCTAGGCAGGCGTGTTCTATCGTAGACCGCAGCATCGCTCAACATCAGGTGAGATAGTGGTCAAATGTCTACCCATTCCTAATTTTTTAAAAATAATTTTGTTGTGTTTGTTAATATTCGTATATATAAAAAAATACCAAAAAAATGGAACCGACTTAAACACTCAAAAGTGTGAAATAATTTGTTAAAGTCGGTACCATATGATAGTCCACAAAAGTAACTATCACCACAATATTGTGCTCATGGTGCCGACTTCGACAAGTTATTTCACACTTTTAAGTGTAGAAGTCGGTTCCATTTTTTGGTAAACAATTTTTTTTCACCCTTTTCAGTGTCCTTTGCTAGTCACATGATCAATTGTCATTGTGTGTGTTCTCCGATGTCTTCAACCGCAACTATAATATCGTCGAGATATGCGTAGCACTTTTCAGTTATTGGAGTGTAACTCAAAAACCGCTCGTCTGATTTTGATGAAATTTAAATAGGACCACCACGGAAGTATATTCTATCAAACAAAAAAGCAACCAACATAATCGGTTCAAAAATGACGAAGTTATCCTCGAATACACAAAAAAAAATACGGTCGAATTGATTAACCTCCTTTTTTGAAGTAGTTTAAAACATATGTCTCATCAAGTTATCTGATGGGTGAAGGTCGATCTTCCACGTCTCCTCTACTATAATATTAACTTGGCAACAATTGGCAATGTTATTCCAAGCCATTATTTAATGTACCATCTTGCATGTTTACAAGTAGAGTATTTGAAATTAGAACGAAATGTGTTACATACGTGACTCCTTCATAAACAAAACGCATAATAATTAGTTAGAGAAGATAGAACAGTTACATATACGGATAGACTAAATAATAATAAAAAAATGATCTATAATCTAGGTGTATTTAAGTCATAAGTACGTCTCGTTGGCCGCACCATCACTTAACATCAGGCTTGAACATACTGTTCAAACGACTGCCCATTTTGAAGCTAATTTTCTAATTACGCCCCGGGGTGTTACCCGCCGTGAAATGGTACATGGTACTGACGATTTTTGTGTCTTCCCGTCCTTCCACAGGTACAGTCAATATTTTCGGGATAAAGAATAGCCTCCAGTTCTAGGGTATAAGCTATTTTCAATCCAAATTTCATGCAAATCCGTTCAGCCGTTTTTTATGAAGGAGTACGGAGCATACACAAACAACCTGTCGCCTTTATAATATTATTGGGATTTCTACCAGACTGTTACACAATGCGAGTAGGTATGGAATCAAGCTATGTAAACACATTTACGTTACATACGGACGTGAGTGTATTTGACAGCCTCTTTACCTTAAACTTCTTGAACTACGCTCAAGTAACCCTTGATAGTTAAGAGGTCGTTCTTAACCTCAACCGCACTTACAATTTAAACCAGAGAAGTTAACTCCTAAGTCATAAACTACAGCATACTGGCGGCCTACTCTAGCCAGCCTAACACAATCGCACAAACTTTACTCTAAAGATTCGATCGGCATTTGCTAAACGCTTTATAAATACATATAAAATATTGACTTTTTTTTTCTTGGGGCAAATGCCTTTATTAAAATAAAACACTAATAACTAATTACAATACTGCAGCTACTACAATAACATTTG
The DNA here is from genome assembly GCA_934044485.1 of Apeira syringaria. Classification (NCBI taxonomy): domain Eukaryota; kingdom Metazoa; phylum Arthropoda; class Insecta; order Lepidoptera; family Geometridae; genus Apeira; species Apeira syringaria. The sequence continues at coordinate 20,678,481 of OW203660.1, read as the reverse complement.
AGCAATCCACTAGCTATTAGTAGTCTATAGATAACTCATGTTCTAACCCGCTACCGGCTGGCAGCGTGCCCAGAATGCTAGTAGCATTGCCACGTTGAATTGCAATGCTGATTCGTTGGGCCAAATATGTGCCAGGATTTTGGTCACGCGTCGCATCGATCAAACGCTCTAATAAATTTTGGAAAATTCGATGAGCTCCAGGTCCCCACGGGCCCAATGTCTCGACCCCTCTTATTTATAATACATAGGTAATAAAATTTTATTTTTCCAAGAATTAAAAATCAACAGGGCGAAGCAATTAATACAAAAAAGAAGGTAGGCTACGTATGTAAGTCAAAAGTGGACTACCTATACCTGCTACAGGCAAACACACTCAGATGTGTTATAAGAGCTATTTGCGTATTTATTTATTGAAATAATTTTGTATAATAGGTTCATTTTATTTTTTATTACGGCTAGGCATTATTTCTGCTAATTATAAAAAGTATTTTGTGTAAACCATACATGCTGCACAGCTACATTAGATATGGAGAGTCTTTATCTATAAAAATAGTACATGTCAAAATAATCATAATCTACGCGCTAAAACTTCCACCCTAGGGAAAAGGCATGTCTATGCATGCAATGCTCTTTTATCCATATTTGTCAGGTGAGACAGTGGTCAAACGCAGTAGATGTTTCAACTTGTCGCACGAAGCGTTTTGCTTCCACATTCATAGTGCGTAAAGCTAATGAGGGAATTCATTGCCTAAATCTGTGTTTCCGCATAAATACAATCTATGGGTATCTTCAAGTCACAAGTAGCTATCTTCTGGGCAGGCATGCTCCATTGTAGACCGAATTATCACTTAACATCAGGTGAGATAGTGGTCAAACTCTGGCCCATTCCCAATAAAAAAGGCATCAATATCAAAAATAGTGTTTTTCTTTTGAAGTTGTCTTTGAATACATTATGCAACTTTAGTTATTGATACACATGGACGAATCGCACTCACAAAATGAAAAAACATACTTTTTCACCCCTACGAAAGAAAGGGTATAATAAGTGTGTATAATAAATCTGTGGCATCGTAGCTCCGGAACAGATGAGCTGATTTTGATCATTTATTCGTTTGAAAGGTGTCTGAGGTATGTATCAAAAAAAGCTTTTTATTACCTCTTCCTAGCTGATTAAGAGATTAAAAAGAACTTGCAAGGGTCGTATCCATTCGAAATTTAAATATTGTCACTTATCAATGGTGATACATTCGATTGGTATTTTAGATTCTCGGCTACCACTAGTACATATTCTGCAGGAGTAGTTTATTTAAAATGTATTAAATGCAACAATTCTAGACGTCGAGTTTGCATATTTAATCTTCGTATACAATGTAGTGTTTACACACGTATTTTGATAACTCAAGGGTCTCATTACGATACGTCGAAAACTTCACATTTGTATAATGTCAAAATCTGTACCAAATCAGACGGCAATGTCGAAACATTACCAAATTGCTTGCAGCAGACACTTTATGCGTCAAGTGTGCGCTTAGCCTTCCCGGACACTAAAATAGGCACAAATACAGTCAAAGGAATGTCAAAGTGTACGTGATTGACAATTGACCTCTTAAGGCGAAGTCGACGCCAGTTTGAAAATCAAAGTAAATATGACCTCCAGTATAGATTTTGAAATAAGATCAGAGTAAATAAACCGACCAGTCAATACGAGTGTCGTAAATACTTAAGCTGATTTGTAATTCAGATTAAATTGAATGTCATGTTGTAAATATATATTTGTTTTACACAAATACAGAAATAATTATTTGGCTTTATGACTATCTGATCAATGTTTCCGTATCAATGTTGTCTTAATTAAAATTGGGACTGGTTAAATTTTCTCAAGAGATGCGGTTTTTATTGCGTATTTCAGAGTACTTTATTTTTAAAATGTATACATAACTATAAACTTGTAAGTTAATCATTGCAGTTTGTTTTAAATTAACATAGAGAATAAAAAGTTTTGATTCAATTTGAGACAAGACTACCTACACTTTTTATAATCAACACCAATAAATGTTTAATTGTAAAATTACTTGCTGAGATAGCCTAGTAATAGTTTGAAGAACTTGTTGTGGGCAAGGGAATGGGTAGTAATTAATGGCAAACAATGCAAAGCTTCTAACTTCGACGACTTCGATAAGTTATTTCACACTTTGGAGTGTTAAAGACGGTTCCATTTTTTTGGTAAAAATTTTTTTTCATTCTTTCTGTGACACTACTCACGAGATCAATTGTTTTTGTGTATGTTCTCCGATTTCTTTACCCGCAATCAGGAAGTCGTCCAAGTAGACGTAACCTTTCAGTTATTGGAGTGAACTCAAAAACCTCTTGAAGATTTTTATGAAATTTAAATGGTAGGTACCCGGAGATACACTTTATCAAACAAAAAAATAATTTTGAGAATCGTTCTAAAAATGGGGAAGAAATCGGGGAAAAGGCATTTTAAAAATATTAAAAATATACCTACAGTCGAACATATAATCTCTTCCAATACATTTCTTACAGTGGAGTATCTGGGCCACCGAGCTTTGTTACTGCATGATATTTTTCTAAGTATAGATTCAACTCGCCAAGTACAGCGATAGCCACGTACTTACAAATTTTCATCTAAATCTCTAGACCCGCTCAAGATGGCATGAGGATAATTATGTACAAGAATTGACAATTTAATATTATAAGATTCTGACAGAATATATCCAGCATTCTACACTTATTTTGAGCATTTTTCTTGCTTAAGAAGTACATGTAGGTACATAAATAGAATAACTTATTACCTAATTTGTAAGCCTTCTGTATCGCCAAGGATAAACATATCATAAACCATCTCATATTTATTAAACCCATCTTTTTCTAAGAAAACCTCATACCGTCCGCGCCTTAAACAACATCAATTTGACATTCTGAGCCCGCACGCATTCCATTCCGACGGTTTCTTTGTCATGCTATCTCTAGCAACTGCGGTTGTTGGGGGTTTAAAAATGCATAAATCCTGACATGGCACGTGTAGTGAGGAAGCTTTGGCGTTTTATTTTGTTTTTGGGTTAAATTTGACATTCTACCACCCCTGGGTTTGGAGTAGTTTGGAGTGTTACAATGTTTAATGTTAACACAATATTTTTACCGCATAGTAGCTTTAGACATTCTTTAACGTTTCACAATTTCAATAGCTTGTAGATACATATGTTCGATGTTTCTATACACGATCCAATCAGAAATGAGGCGATCCGTAGAAGAACAAAAGTCGGAGACATAACCCAGCGGATTAGCAAGTTGAAATGGCAATAGGCACGGCACATATCTTAGCGGTTGGAGACCACGGACTGGCAAGCGCAGCGTAGGACGTACTGGCCACCAACCAGGTGGACAGACGACCTGACTAAGCAAGCAGGAAGAGGATGGATGTGGACCGCTTCCAACCGGTCCTTGTGGAGATCAATCGGAGAGGCCTATGCGGCTGAGGTAATAATGATGCTTGTAGATAACATATGAAAAAAGTCGACTCGATTTCAGGATAAGCCAAAATCAAATATAGACTTCAAATATATTTCTTTAGTTAGACTATAAAACAGTCAGTGAAGTCTCCACAAGATCCAATCAGAAATTAGATCTGGAAAAAAAGAAAGAAAGTCACTTATACAGTCGGATTGGCAACCGAAGCGTAGGACTTCACCCGGAAAGGTTGACGGAGGACCTAAGTTCGTAGGAAGAGATTTTTTTTTATTTTGGATGGATGCGGATCGCATGGCCAATTGCCATGCCATAAAACTTAGGGTCATAAGTAATTTGAATATAACTTAAAACGGTTAAATGGCTGTTCTGGATAGAAATACATACAACTTGCCGTTGTTCAATTTAAAGTTTATTGAACTTGAACTTATTCAAGAAATAAAAAAATAAATATCTGTTATTATTTCATTATTATAATATTAAATAATATTATATATAATATTATATAATTATTAATTTAGAAAACCAAAAGCCATAACAAAAACACTTATTTTATATATGCACGGAAATTCAAGTGTCAATAATTCGATATGGGTCCGTCTGAAAAATAAAACGAAACCATGTAAATTTGTATATCTTAAACTCCCGCAAACATCTCCCGATAGTGGTATAAAATATTATCTTTATATTTATGCCCGCTCTGAAACATCCAGTTCAAAATTAAGACCACATGCAAATAAAATTGTAATCGCTTAATGAGTAAAACATGAACAACAAAACAGAATGACATTATTAGTGCGACGATTACTTTAGCATGTGGCTCCTGATTTGTGCTGCCATAATACTTTAATAATGCTTTAATATTTTATCGGTATATTTATTAACATATTTTTCCAAAAATATACAGTCTGTGGAAAAAGTTCCTGAATCATTTTTAACTTATCGGAGTACATATCGTGTAACAAATAAATTTATCAAATTATACTGGTACCGAAAACTACAGAAATGTTTATTTACAATTCAGCTGTAACATATTATTTTCAAGAACGGCTTTTCGTAGTCATATTGAATTTGATTGCATAATTTAGTACACTTGTTTCATTTAAAAAAATATTTTAATAAATAGTCCACATTTTTATGAACTTTGAACTCTGCCCAAGACTAAATTTATCAGTAAATTTTCCAAATGTTAATATAATGTTTTTCGATTTGACTTACTATCCTATTACCAATCTGTTCATATCAATTCCGTCAATACACGTAATACCCGATTGGACGCATTTTTAAAGTAATCCCACCTAATATACATATAATAAAATAAAATTATATTAGTTATGTAATATTATGTAATATAAATGTAAGAGTTTAGATGTTTATTGATCAAAAAGATACTTAACATCTGGCACAAAAATAAATTATACCCAAAATAGAATATATTCGTTACAATATACGGTCACGTGAAAATCATAGAATTCGCGGGTAAAACCGCGGGGCGCTGTTGGTATATTATATTTTATATATTAGCCTTCCCAGCAGTTCAATCATACTTCGTTTGTCACTTAGGCATATATAAAAAAGTAAATATGTATTAATGATTCAATATGGTGCAACCGCAAAAATGGCAGACAATCTCACTTTTGTTATCGGTAGTACAGCGGCGGTTGCAAGATTATTGCCATACTATAGATGTTATAAATCCCGCCGCAACTCAACAGTTGCCCAAGATCGTAAACCGTAATTGAATAACAGCTATAAAAATTAAGGAAGAACTCTCAGGTATGCAAGTTTATTGATTCGATTTTGCATGGCATGATTCAGGTCTTTAAAGCTGGGTTGCCATCGTTGAGCAAGATGAAATGCGTAAATAGTCTGAAGGGTGGGCAGAATTCGACTTGGAAAAAACATCTTTTAAGCGGTTTGTACTGTTTATGTCAAGTGACCAGATGTATACCCGTATTAATGTATTACATTATTAATAATACACACAGTATATTATTAATAACATGCCCGTTCTTACAATTTATTTAAATAAAAACTTTATTAAGAATATATTTTTGTGTAAACTCTAAGGCTTTCACGGCCGGCGTTGCATGTTGTATGTATTGCTTCCGGGCTGTTTGGCCGTGGTCTATGTGAAACTTTTGTTCCAGACGTTTCGTCGATCACTGCGGTCGACATCTTCAGTGGTTCAGGTCCGAGCGGCGACAAAAGCGTAGAACTCTCCTCCGCGGAGTCTTCTCTGATACTGAACATACATACAATATAGTTTTGGACTTAGTTTTAGATTTGTGATCAACTCAAATCTAGTATTTCTGCCTGTTGCAAAGGTCCGTAGCGCTTTCCTTAAGTAATAGTTAGTACGGAACCCAATTGTTTTAGGCTGCGTAGTTAAAAATAGAGAGAAATAAAACAATAGAAAGATAGATGTGATTATCATGCTCGGTGATTCTTCACGAGATCGAATCTGTAGAAGAATGACAGTCACCGATATAGCCTAGCGCAGTGGTCGGCAACCTGTGGCTCGCGAGTCTCATGCGGCTCTTTCCATAGTCAGTTGTGGCTCTTAGTTCAGCAATTAATAATACATATCCAGTTATATACTATCTGTACAATACTAAAATGAACTAAATAGTAACTTTTGGCTCATTTGTCTGAAAAGGTTGCCGTTCCCTGACCTAGCGGATTAGGTAGCGAAAATAATGGTTGAAAGACTCTCTTTAGACTTAAGATCCCTCTTTAAATTCGTCTTGTTTGATTAATAGTGATATAGTGATCTACTTATTGAGTATATAAAATACAGCATAAACGTCATTAATCAACTTGGATTCCATGATTTCCCAATTGATCCAAGTCGATTACTGGCGTTTATGCTAAATAAGTAGATAAAAGATCAGATAATGCTGTTAAATTACTAAAGTTTAAGTGTTCGTGAATAACCACAAGTGTGGAAAAAAATCCCAAATTCCTACTTTAATTTGTAGAAGTGTAATACTCGTAGATACTATCCCCCTTACTTATAAACGTTGAATAAGCTGCGAATAGTAATTCAGTGTTTTGTTCCGTTCTTTCAACGTCAAACTGTCATATAAGCGACAAAGACAAAACACTGAATAACTATTCAGAGGTTATTCAACGTTTATAAGTAAGGGGCTATATGAATAATTTTCAAAACACCCTCTAACATACCTACTAAATCAAAAAAAAAAACAAGACGATAAAAGAAACGAGAGGGAAGCTTTCGAAGGACTTTTTTAACATATCCAACATGAAAAAAAATTAAGACCTGTTGATGAACTCAAACCTTAAAGCAGCAACTGGCTAATGGGCCCAATGCCCGATCCTAAGCTAACAAGTCGCAATAAACTAATCTGTACGGCAATATCGTAAAAATACACTTCTCACAATTTATGACTTAGATGTCTGCGAGATAAGTGATTTGGGCTCTTTCTGATTAGATTACTTTTCTTCTATCTGATTCTTTGAGTTACGCATCATGACCATTTTACCAATGTCATAATTATACTCTGACGGAATTGCAGACCAAGCAAATTTTATTGGCTACCTAATAAAAGAAAGCTAAATATTTTGCTGTAATTCTTACAAGTGTAATAAAATTTGAAAAATACCACTTATGAAAACAAGACGTTTCTAATTGAAAAAAATAGATTTAAATTGCTTTTATTAAACTTATTACAGAAAAAAATCTATAGAGCGATCATAATTATTTCATAATTTTGGATAACAAGAATAAGATTAAGTGAACTTTATTGGCCTTATAACAATATTCTTCATACTGGGCAAAATTACAATAATAAGCTATGTACATAACAATAACATAATACATAACAACGTAGTAATAAAATAAAATAAAAGACATGTTGTATATTATATTACAATATGTTTAGTTTTTTATTAAAGTCATTGGTCATTAATTTGGCTATGGTCAATGGTAGTTTGTTAAAAAATAATGTTTTATTGCAAGTTCCTTGTTTTTGAACCTTTGTCAATCTTACTTGTGGAATACTAGTCGCTGTAAAGACAAATGTGCTTGAATTGTGTCTGAAAAATGAAAATAAAAAAGTCTTAAAATGTGATTAAAATTCTAAATAAAAGAACAAAATCTTAATTATTTTCAATCAATACGCATTAGGATTTCTCCAACCTCTTCTGCCTTTTTAACATCCGCGAGCCTCTGTTAAGTTAAACCCTTAACACATGCCGATGACTTTACAGAGGCCTACCTAGGACGATTGGGTAATCGTCCTAGGTTAAGCCCTTAAGGAATTTTAAACAAAGGCTAGTAAAAAACGTGGGAATATATTATTATTTCTCGTCACAACAATTTTGCGAAATGTTTTTTACACATTTTTATGAAAACGATAAAAGTACGACTCTGTAGTGGTTTTTCCCACAAGATATTAAAAACTTAGCTCTCTAGGGTATATATATGTAGTCTGATGAGCGTGGATGAAGCGAAAGATGTGTGTCGGGATCGGAGCATTTGGAAGGCTGTGGTCTCTGCCAAGCCCTACAGGAATTTCCTGTCCTCTTTAAGAGGCGTGAAAGAATGTATGTATAGTATATACTATACAAACTTCCACTACTCGATTCACCATCCACTGATAGTCACATAGTATGGGTACGTTCCCTAAATGTTCTTTTTTGACAGAACTATTCAAAGATCTTTTTCAACTTCTTAAAAATGAGGAGGCTCTTACTTTTATTGAATTTCAATTATTCTTTTATTTTTGCTGGATACAGTTATAAGCTATTTAAATGCAAAAATAAAAGTTGAAGGCAGGAAATAATATGTATCATATATATATCTAAACAAAGCTTTTTTTACATACTTTAAACTAGAGTTTGACCACTATCTCACTGGATGGCCAGTGACGATGTGGTCCAAGATGTTTCACGCTAAACCTAGGACGCTTACTGGATAAATATTTATGCGAGTGAAGTAACAGGCATAAACTTAATCAAGTAAAAATGAAAAAGATTCTCTTAACCTCTTAACACTTGGAATACCCATCGCAGGTAGTGGTCAGTAAATCGTATCCAATTTGGTCAGCTTTCGCAATCAAAGTGCCACATTACCCACCGATAATTCGGCCCAATCTTGTTATAACAAGTGAATAATTTGACTCCTTTACGAGAGAAAATCAACATGGACCAATAATTTCGGCTTATTTATTTAATTATTATCGACTCAAAAGCACACGACTGTAAGGTTTAGGACACATGGACTTGTTATGCACGTGATTGTTTCAAATTTAGAATGTGAGAAAAAAAATGTTTTCTGTAAGTTTCTGGAATAACCACTGTTTGATTAAATCTCAAATTCACGGCATGTCATTAAAAAGTATTTGGAGATACTGCCAAAGAAACCGTTACGCCTACCGTACCGCCCTGGAAATCGGTATAAGGCATACTAATAAATTTATAACAAACAAAGACTGGCTGTTTGTAGGTACTTCTTTTTTCCATAAAATTTAATTACATCGGTTCACATCTGACAATCAACACAACAAACGTTGTCATATATATTAAGAAAAAAACACACTTGGTTTTTAGGCTATTAAATGAGTATCTTCTGGAGGATGGTTATAATAATAATTGAAATTGGAGAAAAAAAAAATACGTTGACATTTGATCATCAACGATTATAATATTTTTATCGTCATCTGATTGTTTAACTCATCAGCGATTCGCACGCATGTTTTAGATACAATATTATATATCTATCGCTGATATATGATACAGAGTCAGTCTAGCCTGATTCCATCTTTGACAGCGCCGTCTCTGACCAATAAGTAAGATAGGGGTTATAGAAATATGAACATTTATACAAAATGACCAAAATGCAAATCTTACTTGATGTTCAATGATAATCTATTCTAATATTATAAAGAGGAAAGATTTGAATGTTTTTTTGCATTTAATATGCTACGAAAATACTGAACCGATTTGAAAAATTATTTCACTGTTGGAAAGCTACCCTATCTCCGGGTGACAAGACTATATTAGATCATCAAAAAAAATGAGGAATTCTTATAATTTTTGATATTTAAATTTTTTACCCGGAGTGGTTTGGTAGTTTTTAATAAATCAATCGGGACTTGATCACGTAAAAAACATTTAGTCATTGGTTTAGGTTTGGCTCGACGGCGACGTTTCGACCAAGTTCCATTGGTTGTGGTCTTGAGAAGACTGGAGAAATGCGGATGACAATATCGATGAGACCGCATAGTTCCTCCAACTATCTACATACTCTTGATCTTGTTAAACTGTAGGGTTGTCACAGCCCTGCAAAAGCACAGGGTTGCCACGGCTTGGACGGGTTTCAGATTTATTAATAATGTAATTTAATCGCGAAAGTCTAAATATTACAAGCTTAGTGATGATGCCAAAGAAGGTGTATACCGTATTTACATAATTGTTTTGCGTAAGACTGCACCTCAATTTACTTAATGAAATTCGAAACATTTTTATAATCACCACACCCAGATGTTAAAAATAACCATTTGCAACCAATAACCATTTGCAACCAACAAAAAGCTTATTATCAGTGTTGAATTCGACACATCTTGTCTAGGTCACGAAGGTTACATTACGTAACCTTAACAACTTTAGTATGGTGTCACAATATAACAGTCAAACTATTACCTTGCAATTTCAAAAAAGACATTGATTATTTTAATTCGACATAGTTCTCGCAAATACTACTTATCGATATTTTGTGTACCTACTTACATTGAACATCTTTATTTGCACGTATGTGTTAACAAGTATGTTAGAACTAACTATGCTCAATACTTTGTAAAAGCACTAGTACTTATTACTCTACAATGGCCCTATTTCTGCTAATCACTCAAACTAGCTAAAATTCACTAATATTCCCCAAAATGAAATAGCTCGTATTATATTTAAGCTAAAATCCAAACTCGCAGTACTACATTCAACGCTATCTCTAATATTAGACGAGTTGTATTCAAATACTGGCCAATCGCGGGCAGTTTAAGTGGGCACCAAATACGATGGTGACATATTTTTCCTAAAACTACCCGCAATTTTAATAAAAAAAATCTAATTTTAGACTTGTTTTTTATAAGTATAAAACTTATAAAAAACAAGTCTAAAATTAGATTTTAGTTATAGATTATAGTTTATAGATAGTAGTTTACTAATTTGGACTTTATCGTACCATATTTAGCTACTATACGAAGCGGTGAAATTTTTAACAGTAAGACAAATATTTATTTTTAATGTAACAATATATAAGCACAAATCTCTACCATATTAGACATAAACTCACGAAGGCGAAATCGTGTTTGCTTTACGCCCTGCCATCGAACCTTTCTAGCGAGCAGACACTTTGAAGTAGTTAGCTGCCGACTTTACAATAAATTAAACTCACTCCTTCATATCTATTCCCGCCCTATCTATAAAGTTAAAAGTATCCTTAAAACGTATCTGTTGCAATTAACTTACACAGAAACAGAAAAATTGATTAAAGCATTCAGTTAGTCGTTTACTCAGGCATTTTCTCTCTCGCTACATTCACCACACACACACACGAACAAACACACACACACACACACACACACACACACACACACACACACACACACACACGAACACACACACACAAACGAACACACACACACACGGTGATGTGTGTGTGTGACTGTGATTTATGTATAATATACTAGCTTAAAAACTTAAATAGTTTAATATTCCTATGGCATTGTACTTAGATTAATTATAAAATATTATTGTGTACCTACATAGGTCATTAATCATTTCGGAGGGCGCTGGTGTCTGTAATACAGTTTATAAACCTTTACTAAAAGTCAATAAAGTTTTTATTATTATTTAACAGAATTTTAGTTTAGTTTGGTTGAATAAGAGAACAACTGATAGACAGATATATAGATAGAATACTCTTTTTTTCCGTAGTGTAAAAATGTATCTTAATACAGTATGTTTATAGCTTATAGCATTCTAGAGAAACAAAAGGCGGACAACAAATTGGTGTTCTAATTTTGGCGTTAACTTACTATTTTTGGTGCTATATTTAATTATCAGTTAAACATAAGCCAATAAAAAATATTAAAATGTTTTCAGTTAAAAGTGTTTTACTGTACTTGGACTGTGTCCTAAATACCATTGCACCACAAACAGTAGGTCGATTGTAAAGCGTCGAGGAAGCGTTTTTGACGATATGGGTCGATGGTGATGGCTCTAGTGTTGGGCATCTGGTCGTAAATATCTGGCGTGTAACTTGATGTGAAGTAATAATTTGCGATAGATAATCTTAAATCTAACTACCTTCCGGGAACAGACAAGACATTTACAGATCAAATCATCAAACATTGTATTTTTATTTTAATACATACCAGCTATTGAGAATCCGTTAACGTTCCGTGTAGTTAAATATTTATTTCGTAACTCATAAAATGGGTTGTTGTCTTACCTGTGAACAAAATAATAAATATTATAAATGTTACAATCCGATAACAATGAATCCTTGAAGTTAAGCATCTTAGTTTATATGTGCAGTGAATACGAAACAAATATGTAATTATATAACAAGAAAATATATAGTCGCTTATCTTTTGCTAAATATACATAACTTCGTGTACATAAATACAATACTGCAGCTGCTACAATAACATTTGAGCAAATGTGCTAACCCGCTACTAGCTGGCAGCGTGCCCAGAATGCTAGCAGCATTGCCACGTTGGATTGCAATGCTGATTCGCTGAGCCAAATATGCGCCAGCATTTTGGTCACGCGTCGATTCGATCAAACGCTCCGAATGAGCTCCCGGTCCCCACGGGTAATGGGGTCGAGACCCCAAACGGTTCAAATATGTAAACACTACCTAGGTTAGCATATTTTCGCCGTTTCAATTGCTCCGCCGAATAAGCCGCGGCGCCAGCCCTAACATGTGTCTCAGGAAGATGTGACGGCGCCAAAGTGTCAACACATGTAGCGTCCCACACTACATGTACATAAATTGATACATTATTACAGATGAATTAGTAGGTTGGCACATGATATTGATAAAATAATTTTCATTTACAACATTATAAATATATTACAACGGAGAGCGATAATATCTTAGTGAAGGTTTGCCCATTTAAAAATATGTCAATTGTTACGGTTAGAATGCTTTTTACAGTTTAATCGCGTAACATATATTCAGATGGGTTGTTGCAACTATAGTATAACATTAACAACTGAGTCAGCATTTTAAACTAAGAATTAATATTCACAATATGCACTACCCAAATGTGCCGATCGCAAATCATCGAGATCCGACGCCTACATTATCGATAACTTTTTAACACGATTGATATGACCATCACTAGCTGTAGCCACTGAGTTGCATCACTTGGGCAGAGATTTAGACCGTTGCGTTTACCCAATTTTTCTTTGTTGTAAGCCCACTTTGAGTAATTTCTCAATGTATTGAAACAATGGCTCTTCTGACGGGTTTCGGAGCCGGAAAATTAATTTTGTGAAGCCGCTATTTTTTAGCGTCATAAGTAGGTAGTGTTTGTTTTGTGATAATACATTGCTTCACTTTTAGGCTGTATTTTAGTATCTACTAGTAGCGCCCCGCGGTTTCGCCCGCGTGGTTTACGGTTTTCCCGCTACCTCAACTATTTATACTTTTTCCGGGATAAGAGTAGCATATGTGTCAATCCAGAGTTTAAACTATCTCCATAACAATTTTATCAAAATCGGTGTAGCCGTTTGAGCGTGAATAAGTAACAAACATACACACATACACACAAACTTTAGCATTTATAATATATGTCCCTTCATTAGTCAAATCATAAAAAACCATAATTGGCAGAATTATCGCCTAACATAGGTACATACTATAAACATATGTACAGTCGAATTGAAAACCTGCTCATTTACAAAATGGATCAAATATTTTTGACTATTCCGATCCATTCAAGCAGCGTCACTAGCGAATTTCAACGGCTTCTAAGGAAATTAAATTAAATACGTTAAAGTGTGCTCTAATTTTAAACGAAGGATCGTGTTCCATTAATAAGTGTTTCGGGCTTTCTCGTACGTCCGGTCCGGAATTAATGCCACATGTGCCGCTGACCGCTTTAACATGGCGGCCAATTTTAGAACTTGAAGCTTGCATAATAATAATACAAGAACATAGATTTCATCTCATTTAACAAATTTACGGTATAACTAGCTGCGCCCCGCGCCTAGTTTTCGCTATTAACTATGCTTCGGGATGAAAAGTAGTATGTCTTATTCCAAGGCATACGCTATCATTATTCCAAATTTTAATGCAAATCCGTTTAGCCGTTTCAGCATGAAGAAGTAACAAACATACGACAAACGACGAAAAACTTTCGCCTTTATAATTTTGTGTGATTTATTTACATAACTTTAATATCATTTAAAATAATTATATAATAAACAATTTTTATATTTCACTTATGTGGCAAATTATTTCACAAATAGAAAAAGTAAATTTCTTGTTGAGAAAACTTTTTTTAACCGAATAATTTTAATTATAAATCGATAATGATGTTTTATGTTTTTTATGACAACAATCATTAGACCATGTAGGAGGCTCTTGGGCAGCCTGAAAACTCCAACATTGGGCTGGCTGCTTGCCTATCCGCCAACCCGCATTTACCAACACTACTCTCTGATAGGCTCGTGTACCAGTAATGAAAATGTATTAGATTTATTATGTAATACACCGTAAGTCAGAATCATGTTTTTATTTGTTTAATTATGTTTTTGGCATTTCAGTATTTGCATGTACCATGTTCACGAGTGAACTAAACCGAGTTTCTGCGGGTAGGTATTTTTAAAAGCAGACAAAACGGCCTACTCTTTTTTTATCGTCGCGTCGTGTCAAAATCCTAATAAACGAAAACAAATAAAATTAATTAATGTATTAGTAAATTTCATAATGTTCTGTTCTATTCTATGTCGTAATCTTGACGAAAACTTAACATCAGATGAGATAGCGGTCAAAAGTGTGCCTATTACTTAAAATAGGCTTTAAGAAATATGGCATTTTAACCGTCCATGCATTATTATAGCCCCCCTGAACGTCTTTTGTACAAAATGTTTCTCGTCACAAATGAAAAAAATGAGGGTCAAAGTTCCCATGCTGATCAAGACAATCTTGACCCACTTGTCCCACTCTCTGACTCATTCATAGTAAAGTAGGTAATGTTTTGTCAACATGCTCTATTTGTCTCTCTCCCACGCTGTTACAATTCCGTTGCGGTGTCCCTTTTGCTCTTATTGTGTCTTGGTTATTTTAGCTAATGACATAATAGAAAACACAGTATGGATTGTGCCGCTAATAATTGACTGTCACATGCAAACAAGAACAGAATATCAAAAGTTTTATAACCAACGATTCGGACGAGCGACTGCATTTCCCCATGTACAATCCTGGAGTCTTGAAGTCAGGAGTTAGAAGGTTCTTTCTAAGCTTGCATACTGCATCATAGACGTTACTTTTCATCAAGAAGACAGTGATCAAGCGCAAGTTAATAATAATGCTATAAAAAAATCGAAGCGTGCACCAAAATGAAGTTATCAAAAAGTGACTCTATCTCTCTATCCATCGACTTTTAAGTGTACCAACTAGTTTTAGATTAACGGTTGATTATTGCATTCTTTCACACTTTTGTGTTGCACTGTACTTTATTCGTAGATGTATATTGCAACTGCCTACAAAACAAATATAAATAACGAAATAGGGGAATGAAAGTCACTTTTAATAGTTACAACTATACTATACTTGGATTACGTAGAATAACATAGGTAAAGGTCACACAATAATGTAGGCCAGCTGAAGTATGGTTACTCTTTACAAACGCGGGCGGCGATTGAGCGCGCAAACCAACTTCTGTAGCATCAGAAAAATGCCTACGCGCTGTTCATGTCATACACCGAGCATTCAATGGTAGTGATTCTGCTGCTCAATTAAACTAATTAAAATTGTACTCATAATTAATTATTTAAAATTAAATACGTTAATTTATGAAATGAATACATACAAAATTGAAGACGCTAAAAATTAATGTTTTACTAAAGTTTTGGGTAAAATAAATCGTTAAAAATAAACGTTATTTATTTGGTGCCGGCTAAAACAACCCATAATTGAACATAACTCTTCTAAATATTGTGATAGCGTTGTACGAAGAATTTGAATTATAGAACAAACACAATTTCAATTTAAGACATTTTTAAAAGATTTTAGAGAATTTAAAGAAGTAGCTTGAGTCATTGATAAAGTTACGGCCACCACTGTACGCTGCACCAATTTATTCGATCAACCGAGAACCCTTACTGCTTTGTTACAGTGCTAATGATATGAACATGTGTTTCATGATTATTCAAAAGTGTGGACCTTCAAACAAGCGATTGTTAAGTAACAACTGTGCTAACAACATTTGACGCCATACATACATACCCTTCTTTGTTATCTTATGAGGTTTGGTGGTTGAAGTTAAATTTAATGTTTGAGTTAAGACGTATAAGCATTGTTTCATTCGCTACCGTTGAGTTTAAAATTAAACGAATTGTTTGAGGTGTTTGTTTAATGTTTTCAAAATTAAGTACGCACTGAGACTATCTCTGCCGTAAAATATTGCTGCTCCAACACATACCAATGTATATAAAAAAATGTGTACAATATACTGCTAACATGATACATTTTTTTAAAAGTGTGTCTGTACAAGTTCGTCTAAATTAAAATCAATGTAGGTAATTATGCATAATGTACTAATTTTGTCCTTAAATAATTAGTTGGAAATAGGTACAGATATTATAATAATTGCAATAGTGTCCATGTGATGAATATAAATAATACAGAAAGAATTTTATGATCAGAAAAATGATAAATCGGTTAAAGTTTCAAAGAATTAAAATACAATTTTTGCAATGCAATGTGTATTAAAAAACAAACATCGATTTGGGATCTACCTTCTTTAAGACAGTTCACAAATAAAAATAAAGAAGGTTCGTAATTTAAAATGAAAAACATGATAATAAAACATGCCTGTCTTCTAACAAAAATAATTAAATTAGACAGCGCGCCGTTTTTTTTAATACCGACCATTTATCTTAGACGTATACGCGGTTTTATTTGTTCGAAGAATTATATTTATATATGCCTGTAACATTAATTATCTGAGACGGGCCAGGTTCATCTTGATACATCTTCTAAATAAATGTTTGTACATAGGATATTCAATTATTTTTAGATTAAAATATTCAACATGGCAATATACTCGGCTCACAAAGGCTAATTTTAACAGCTTTGGTAGCTATTTTCAATTTTTAATTAACCAATATTGATTCAATCTTGTTCAATTCAATTTTAGATTCAGTGATAGACGCCATTTTTCGTGGCTAGTTACACATTTTGGTCAGACATCTTTCCTAATTTGAGTAACCCGGTCCAATTACCCGATAAACTATGCAACAGGCTTATTTAGTGCCGGCAACAGATATTAAATCTGTCCAGTTATTCAATACTGGTTCAGATAGTATATTTCATTTTACACTTGCAGTAAGGGCTTTTAATTATTATTTAATGACCTATAGATGTCGGCTATATCGCTGTATGAAAGAGATGTAACTAGCTTTATTAAAATGGCAAAGAAATTAAAAATATTATTATTGCTTTAAATATTATTAAAACTACCTCTCCCAATTTATATCTTCCTGTTTCATCAATTTTATTAAATTGATTTCACAATTTTTTTATGACGATATTTTTCAATGTTAAATGGCTTTTTTTTTTAATGTGAGAAGGACAGGGGTATATCGTGTCATGACACGTATGCGTTACAGGAAGATACAAAATGAAAGAGCGCACGAGAGAGTGCATTAAGGGTGTGAGTATGTTTGTTTTATCATCATATAATTCCAAACAGAGAGAAGGGGAGAAAGAAAATTCAAATCGACTATAAAAATGTTTTAGTTAACAATGAATCACTGTTATCTGCTACATTTTTCAGAAAGCATAGATTCATGAAATTGTTTCGATTTTCTAAGTCGGTATATTAGTGTTTAACTCGTGTACAATACATTATTGAAGAGACAGATGCATGAAAATTGCTGTATTATCAAGTAGCCATTTTAAATATTACTGTAATCGAACCATTTTAAAAACATATTACCCAAAATGGGCCGAAACTTATACTAACTGCTTATTCTCGTAGTGGCTGTATTTACATATTTTGCAACTGACCATTCTCATTCAGCCTCAAAAGACTAAACATGTATGTTTAGTCGATACATTATGAGTTATGACGTAGTTGCTCTTACTGTATATATATTTTCTACTTGTGTGGTATAGATGATGGAGTGCACATCATCAGATGGAAACGTGAACAGTTGAACACCTGTTCAGCTTACATTTATTATAGGGTACAATTTCTTATGTAATCTGTGGTAAGGTGACTGAAATTGATGAGATATAACAGTCATAAGCTCTTGGGATGTGGTGGAGAGTCGAGAGCTAACTAATCCCGTCATTATTTTGTCTACGGTGCGAGCACAGATCACAAGCACAGTTTGTGGATTATGGCGGGAAATTGTGAAGGAGATGTTTATATTGTTTAATTTTCTAACATGAGTATTTTTTAATATTAATGTGTAATTTTAATGGAGAATTATTAACCGTCAAGTATCCGTAAAAGTGCACAACTAAAATAAACAAAATAGCCTCAAAATCTTTCGTTTCTTTATTTCTCTCCGCAATTGTCATGTAATATTTCAGTAAGCTACCCACCACTTCACTTAATCATAGGGCTAAGTCAATCAATCCCCAACAAAACTTAGCGATTTACAAATTTAACACCGGCTAAATTATAATGATGCGGGGTCAAAAGACACCCAGATTATATATCTGTGGAATCACAAACTTAGGCACTGAGTTCCACCTGTTATATGGATTATTATTTTACATATATTATTGCTGTCCGTCTGGTTAGATGCTAGGTAACGTCGTTATAAAATCGACAACATCGTGCTAGGGTACTTTCTAGTACTTCGCTGGCTAGCTACTACCCTCAAGTTTACAAAACTTTCAAGGCCACCAAACACACAGCGTTGGCTTTAGCTAGTTAACTACTAAATGATTCAAGCTAAGACGTCATCGCCACTGACTATCAAGTGACAAAGTGGTCGAACGGAAGTCACTGTCTATAATTAGATACTAATATAATTATTTTTACAATTTTAAAGTTGATTGGAATACAATATGTTTGTTCCTGTTCAACTTATATTTTATTATTTCAAGCTGTATATTCACTTTTGATGAAACTAAATAAGACCTATTTGCTTTAATCAAAGAAATTTACATTGGACTTTATTCTGGTACGTCATGAGAATGTTTTATGTAAATTAATCTTAATTAACAAATTAATAATACAACAACAATGCAGTTAATTCCTTTGAAGGTTAACAACACTTATTTAGGTTATTAATGGCAATAATAATGAGTAGTGTTCTAGTTGGCATTGGTAACAGTTTGATAATCTGTAACATTGGCAGAACTTGTAAATTAAACCTGCGTTTCTACCTATTAAATAAAAGTATAATTAATTTCAATTATTATTACAGTACATTTATTTAGTTCATTCATCGCAGCCATAGGACATCCACTGCTGGACATATGCCTCCCCATATAGGGGGATTTGCTCGCCACGCATGGCAGGCGGGTTGGCGAGCGCAGTATGGTTTCCTATTCTCAGAAGGCGCTGCTGCCCATTTCCTGGAATTTGATCCCTTAGCCGACTCTTACGGCAACCACGGGAAGAGATGGGGGAGTACTATTCTAATCCGGTACGGCACATTTTTATTTTGATTATTTATTTAGAATCGTAGGTACCAGAAATATTTCTATTGGAAAGATTACCATTTTATCAAGACTTAGACATTTTTTAAAGCTTTTACACTAACAAAAATATTGCACTGGGATTTTCAGTGTCGCGAGAGGTATAAACAAACAGCCATATTCGACAAATATAAAAAAATTGCAAACTACAATTTATGTTCATCACACAAATGATTGCCTTTGCCTGGATTCGAACCGAAGACACATCACTGACAACGGAGCTGCAAGGACCGTCATATGTACAATAATAAGTAATTGGTCATATATCTTTCCTCATTACTGCACAAGTGCTGATTGAAAGCGGCCAGCACAGCTTACTTGTCTGATCGTTTTAGCTATATCCAACAAAATGTTGAACGAGCTTCCTCCCTCGATATTCACGAGTAGCTATAATATGGGATTATTCTAAAGTAGAGTTAACAGAGTCTTAAAAATGATTGGCAACGTATCCTAATGACCCCAGTGTTACAGATATCGACGGTGATCGCTTACCATCAGGCCGCCCGACTCCTTTTTAACCGACTTCAAAAAAGGAGATTACTCAATTCGACCGTTTATATGGTTTTTTTTTATGTGTGTTCGCGGATATCTTCGTCGTTTATGAACTGATTTCGATGATTCTTTATTGTTAGATAGAGTATACTTCCGTGGTGGTCCCATTCAAATTTCATCAAAATCGGACAAGCGGTTTTTATATTATACTCCAATAACTGAAAAGTGCTACGCGTACCTTGATGATATTATTGTCACGGTTGAAGACATCGCAGAACACACAATTAATTCATCCCGTGAGTAGTCAAATATTCACCGAAAAGGGTGAAAAAATTTTTTTTTAACAAAATATACAACCGACTTCAACACTCAAAAGTGTGAAACAACTTGTCGAAGTCGGTACTCAACAAGTTATTTCACACTTTTGAGTGTTGAAAAAAGTTGCATTTTTTGTTAAAAAAATTTTTTGCCACCTACTTTTATTAAAAAACATATGCGTCTTTGGGGAGTGCCGATAGAAGTGAAAACTACATAGTTTTTAAGCTAACATGAAAAGCGTTCGGTGACGATGACGCGGGTTCCATAATTTTTGTTCACCCAAAAAGTGCATAGCGCGCCTTAAGAAGTTTTCACTTCAAAAACTCTTGCGTCTCAAATGTAATCACGCCTACCTAAAAGATACCTTTTCACTCGTATTTGAAAAGTCCCAGATTTAGTCCATGGGGAACACAGATTCGTGCAATATATTCCAGATCTGTACGCATAATAAGCGTTTTCGAAATATCAAAGCGAACATTCGCTTACGAAGTTCCGTTGCGAACATTCGTTTTCGACGCGCAATGAAAACACACGCTAATATGGTTTACGAGCTCCAGTGTCAATTGGATAGTTATTTAGGCCGTGTGACGATTATTTTCATACGTTTGTTTTATTGGCCATAAAATTGATACGACACCGAGATCACTTCGGTGAAATTATGGTCTGAGCTTGTAGTATTAAATAGGGTGAGATGAGAGTGGATATACAAAATACGTAAAATGTAGGTTAATATCCTTTTTTTTTTTTATTCACAATAGGCAGGCGTTTGACCACTATCTCACCTGATGTTAAGTGATGATGCGGTCTACGATGATTCACGCCTGCCTAGAAGATACCTGTTCACTCGTGACTTGAAGATGCCCAGATTGTATTCATGTGGAAACACAGACTTAGGCAATGAGTTCCACTCGTTAGCTGTACGCACTATGAATGTGGAAGCAAAACGCTTGGAGCGACAGGGTGGAACGTCTACCATGTATGGATGTCGCATTGCATCCTCCTACTAATATTATAAATGCGAAAGTGTTTTTGTATGTTTGTTACTTCTTCACGCTCAAATGGCTACACCGATTTCGATGCAATTTGGTATGGAGACAGTTGAAGCCAGCTACTTTTATCCCGGAAAAAGTGTACTTCCCGTAGGATAATTGAGGTAGCGGAAAAACCGTAATCCACGCGAGTGAAACCGCGGGGCGCTACTAGTTCTCTACGTATCTTACGTAGTACTTTCATAATACAAATTGCGTATGTTTGTATCTATGTGAATTTACATGTATACATGTGTGTGTCAACTGATATTTGGATTGTGACACGACATAAGTCGGGGAGTACGATTATGGATTTTAAACCTACTTATGCAATATTTTTGAATGAGTATTAACTATTTATAGTTTTGGTGGGAATATAACCTTCATAAAATTACCGGAATATTCTGTAGGTGTGAAGCACTTAACATCAGGTGAGACAGTTGTCAAACGCAAACTTAATATATGTAAAAAAAAAAAAAAAAAGTTGTTGTAGGGCCAGGCGTATTTACCTTCATTTTATGAAATACGCCCCGATTTTACAGTTGAAATATGCCTCAACTTTATATGACACTAAATTGTTTTTTCACGAATAATTATTCATATAAAATTTATGATTTTACTGTTCAAGAAAGAGAGATAGAAATAGCTTCGTCAAGTAAACAGACTGTTATTGAAGAAAACGCTTGTGCTGAACACAAAACACTTTTCTTTTCACCGGTTATTTTACCGACTATCTTCAATGTGCAAAAGTAAATATTCTCAAGGCCTTCCTGTATCTCAAGGATAACCTTTTAACCCAAGTATTTGCTTTGAATCCGTCCATAATGACACGTGGGTGGATCTGCGAATTGCACAGTTTCGTTCAAGATCCGTTCACCCACAGTGTTGGCTTCACACAACACTTCAGCACAGTAATAGGTCTTAGAAAATCAGACAGTAGGATAACTTGATACAAACATAAATATAATATCTCTAATAAGGTTAGACAAAGTTCTATAAACTTTTCGTCATAGTGATCTGGAGACTTACTTGATCAATACATTCGAAGCAATGATAGGCAAGCAGCGAGAGTTCGACTTTTATTCTGATGGTCGCATGTTCAATCCCCACACCAACTTGAGCTCCTGGTGTACGCACCATCTTTATCAAATCCACAGCAATGTGACACTTGACAGTAGGTACCCGCCTGGTCACCACACTTAAGTTAAAGAACGACTAAACATACGATGTGTTGAGGCAGCTGTCCATAAGAACTAATTAACATTCTAGGTGTGACCTTTGTCACTAATCAACAAGGGAAATAGTGGTCATACAATTTCTACAACTGCAAAAATAAATAAGTGGATGGCAGAAAAGTTAAGAAACTGCTTTTATTTCGTTACCACTGCCGAGATATCGTGGAAATACTTTCTCAAAAACATACCATGATGATTTTGTATTTCAAAGAATCAAGCTAGACACTTCTGTAACACAAATTAAAATTATATCATCGGACGTATTACCTAACCTCTCCGCTGCCATGAACAAAAGATTGACAGTAAATCTTACATATGAAACCAATAGCGTAGGCGAATAGTTGAAATAAAAAAAGTAGGTACTGAAAGATTATTGTTGAAAGTCAGATCGATAAGTGCACTTGATATTGAGGTTTTTGAAATCTTAATTATGTACTCTGATTACATTTACTACTTTGTGTGAACTTAGTATACTGTTATTAGTTTGTATGACTTCAATTCTCCAGGATGTTGCCCACACTCTCAACTATTGAACTATCAATTTTAACTTTACCACTTCACTTTACGGTTTAGTATGGCTTAGCAAGTTTACTATTGACCCGTTTGAATGCGAATCAATGGAGGTATTGTGAGAGAACTGTTTCAAGGATCATACCGTGAGAAATGAAAATTAACTGGAAATTATGAGTGGATTGATTGAAATGACGTGTCGGATATTGTGATGGTGACGTCATAATCCCCTCTCATTGATGTAGGTCTTTCCTACTTCCACATTCTTATAACCTCACAATCGCAAAGTAGAGTTTCGGTCAAGTGACTCAGTATACCCGCTTGTTTGATTGAGCAAAATAAGATCGCACTCATTGCCGATAAAAATTCAATTTCTTAAAAGCAAATGATGATTTCGGCGGGAGTAGTATGCCGCTGTATTCGACACTGCTGTAAGAATGAGACATGTGTGCCCTATAATATATAATATATAATATAATGCCAGCCAAAGGAAGGAAAGGGAAACATGCACACTTCTTTCAATTGGATATAAAAAACCACAGCGCCATTAAAAAAAAAAAAAAATTTTAATTTATTTATTTATTAACATTCACACAAGGTCTTCAGGTCCCAAACTAGGCAGAGCCTGTACTATGGTATCCTGATGACTGATATATATACTAATATACATATACACACCCAGACACAGGTCCAACAGAAATGTTCATGCACACAAATGTTTGACCTGTCCGGGAATCGAACCCGGGGCCAGAGGCTCAGAAGGCAGAGTGCTACCAACTGCGCCAACCGGCCAGTATGCGAGTTTATTTTCCATATATATTGTGATAGACTGCTCAAGTCACCTTTAAAATACGAGTACTGTATTTTGAGTACAATTATTTTGTATATTTTTGGACAATATAAATTATCTCAATATCTTAAGCCACGAGTGGTCTTGCCAGAAAGCACAGCAAGACCACAACTTCGTGGTCAAGCTGGATACTATCACAGTTCAAAATTTAGTTTTATTCTTACTTTGCAAAGTACAGTAGCACTAGAAAAACAGTCCAAATTTCTTATTTTACATATTTTTGTGTTAGCAATAAATACGTCAGTTTGCATCTGAGTTGAATTGTACCTTCTAATGAAGATACATTAAATATGTTGTACATTATCACACCATGTATCGAGTCGATGACCCCATACCGACACGTACAAAAGGGCGTTCGCAAAATGACAGGAATCCACTGCGTTGCTCAAGCGGCGTAATTACGACGTTATTCCCATTTGCAGTGCCACAGAGCACCAGAATGCAGTAAGGGTACTTAATCTTTTATAACACAGCTAGTTTTTGGTGTCTTCATAAGAAAGATTAATTATGAGAATTATATGTTATGAGACTATGTAAACAAGCTCAAAGCCGTGTAACGAGCTATAGAGATATACGGTAAATGAGATTTCTATTAAAGATATAATTAAAAATGAAAGGATCCGTAGATGCGTATTGATATAATATTGGGACAGCATCGATATTTTAAAAAATCACTCACATAAACAGTTAAATATCTCTAGTAAGCTGACAGCAGATATTAGACAAATCAATGATGTAGTATATAAATACGTGCTTCATTTCACCTTTATTTCCTTTTATACATAGATATCCCTACTGACAAAATTGTGCACCCAAATCTTTGAGCTTACATAGTCTACTGCTATAACTATGGCTCATACACCGTCTCTCTCCGTGGTGTCTGCGAAATGAGTCACATAGTCAGAGCGCATGTGCGACTTTGTTTACTTCTGCAGATAAAGTTCACAGTTCCGGGTAATGTGAAATGGGCATAGCCGTTTAGAGGTAAGTACTAAGCGTGTTTTAGGGAAAGTAGAGAAAGCGAGCAGTGGAAATCAGCGTTAGTGGTAAAAAATAATATGTTGCCTTCCCCACAGAGGCGTTTCTTGATTAAAAAAGTGTTACTCACCAAATCCTTAAAATTAAATAATCTATTGAATGAAATTTAATGCTTCTGTTACTAAGCTCATCCTTTTATTATAAAAGGGAAATTTAACGGAAAACAGAACAACAAATTATATAACCACCCGGCCGTGTGGCGACTTAGATATAATTTTATAAACATTAACGTTTGACGGTGGTCAAGCTAGCAATAGGCAAGTGAACATATCAATAAAAACCAATAAAGGTCAGGTTTTTAAGCTATTGCATAGCTTCTATCGCGGGCCTTGAGCGTGGAGACCGAATCCAAAAATTCCGTAACGAAAATAACCTAACACCCCTCACTCCGACCGGCGGTGATACTTTTTAGTTTTGCCATCTATCGATGAAAGGCAGTACTTTTTTGAAATATCACGCTTGTCTGTTTAGTTCAGCAACTCGCCTCTAGGTGGCATTGGATGTATCGGCGTTACTGCATAAGTTATTAATATATTAATTGCATAAGTTGATAAAAAATGCTATGCAATACCTTTACCGCAGCAGTCCCCGAGTGCCACACGTCTTTTTTGTTATCATTTTAATATCCACCTATCAAAACAGCCGATAACATTAAAACGTACCTAGCCCTACCGAAGGGTCTATTGTAAGTCTAAGGTCAATTAGGTCAAAGACTGACAATTGATGAATGATTAGATTCCTTGAGCCGTGAGTGGACGCTCACTGTTTTCTAAGCAGTTAGTCATATTCAATAACGTCATTTAAATGTTAATTGTTTACTCATGGCCAACTTGTTAGATACTGAGTCACTTGTAGCTCTAATACTTTCAAAAAAAGGAATATTAAAACTTTTTCTAAGGATGACTATAAATCATTTCTCAATTTTCAATGTTCGGAACTTTTATAAATCTTAAATAAATAAAACATAACCAAAAAATGGAATCGACTTCAACACTCATAAGTGTGAAATAACTTGTTGAAGTCGGTACCATGATAGTTCATAAGTGACTGTCAAAATGTTTTACATATGGTACCTACCGACTTTGACAAGTTATTTCACACTTTTGGGTCTTAAAGTCGGCTCCATTTTTTAGTAAAATCAAATTTTTGTCCACCGTTTTCATTGACCTCTCACCATTACGTTTAATATTTTTTGTACATATTATTACATTTAAAATATTCCCCAAACTTTTATAATAAAACTACAAACATAAATTTAGTAATAATAAGAAACGTTTGGACCCTAGAGACCAGTGGGCCTAGAAAAAATACATCGCTTCATAGCGATTCCCTTTCTCTCACCGTTGAATATTCGTTCTCGTTGTTCATGTGATATATCCAATGACTATGAAACCTGTAGACTAATGGTACACCTTCCCCTACGGCGAAAATAATTGGCGCAAATCGAGCGCGTTGATGTCTTTCGTCCCATCCTGTTCTAGTATGCGTAGTTTTATATCGCTCTATCTCGTTTCCCTATTTTATCGCTCGCTTCGCAACGAGAACGAACATTCAACGGCTAGAGACAGAGAATCGCTATGACGCGATGCATTTTGTCTACGGGCCCACCGAATTTTCAAAGACCTGTCGGTGCGACTAAATCAAGCAACACGTGACCATAATTCTGGGCTTTATGAATTAATGTTCAACATGCCAGTGCTGCCAGCTTTTGGGGAGCTTTGCCTACTGGTAGTGGTTTAATCGATTAGTATACTCATTTTATTTTAGTTCTAGTTATGTCATTTCTAGGAAACTTATTTTGATATGAATAATTATAATAATACATCTTAAGATTATCTTACTGCACAGATCCTTAATTTTTTTACACATATCATCTCACTTACCGCTAACGTCTTCATTTGTATATTTGTACTTTAAGTAATGTCAAATAAATATGTTTGTATTATTTCTATATTAATTTATTTGTAATACTAATATTATTATATTTTTACCTTATAAAATCTTATTCGGTAATAAATGTAGTACTAACAACGATACAATAAATACTTTAGGGAATTGTGACTCTTAGATAATACTAAAACCTTAGGTCTTAGAAAATACTAAAAACCTAGAAGAATCGGTGTATGATAAGAGAACTCGATATGATAAAATTACGATATAGTTAGTTTTACGATACCACAGTTTTACAATAGTCAAATGGATAGATGGGTAACTTTTGAGTCATTATAACGCCACATTGATTTCTAAATAGTGTCTATCCTACGTATTTATTTACTACCATTGATATTAAAATCGAAAATATGCAAATGTAAAGTGAAAATCACCATTTACTTTTATGACTGTTACAACACAATCCTGCGTTTGTATAATTGCAAAAGGTACCTATTTTACGTAATTTATTGGTAAGTATCATAAACAAATACTGGCAACATAGTAGACGGTCCGTCGCGCTCGCTGTCCCTAACAACTACCATCAAGTAGGTACCAAGAATATTAGGTATATACATAATATTGGCAGTGAGCCAGTGCATCTTGAACCTGAAAAATGTGTCCCTGCAGAACAATATTCAAGGCCGAGAAACATAGCTTATTTTCATTTAGAAATCACAGACAGTCTTCCACACTCTTCCTCGATATTATGAATTGAAAATAATGACAGTAATTTTGTTGTTTTCTAAACTAGTATTGTATTTATACGTAATAAAAGTCCTTATTCTGTTTGCACTATAAGCCGAATTGGCTATTTTCTTCATTTTTTTTCTTATAATGACATGTGATAAAATTAGTTTTTGGTGTCTTAGCTTGCGTCAACTCGCATCATGATAGTTATTGCCTTAAAGTTACTGCACTTATATACAAAAAGCAGTTATAATGATAACGTAGATAATAGACGAGTTATTCTCCAAAATCCTTTGTTTTTGTAGGCAAGGCGGGCGAAGTCGTGAGCGGGTCAGCTGTTTACAAATCTGGCGATTCAATTTATTTCTGTAAATACATAATTTACATAAATAAAAACGAATCGACAGATTTTATCCTAAGCTCAAAACTCAAGAACGTCACGACCTCTTCGCCTATTTTTTTTATATTTTCTTGAATGCTCAAAACAGGTTATTGTGCAGAAAAAACCCTAAAAATTCTTAGAAAAATAACATTTTTCTTTTCCATACAAATCACAGCACGGGTGCGAACGCGGGATGCAGCTAATTGTTAATAAACTTAAGAACTCTAAGACTTGTGCGGCTAATTTGAACTCTCAGTTCAGTTAGTTCAGTCTCACTCCTCATGAAACAGAATTAACCATAATACAAGAACAACCATTGTTTGGTTGACCATAACTCATGACTCAATGGATTTTAAACCACGTCTTTACTTCTAAGAATGTCCTGAGGAAAGAACTCAATTGAACCCTGATCTCAACAAAACCATAATTTAAATAAAAAATACAAGAAACAATATAATTATAGGTATATTTTAATTTCCCAATGGTTTTTCCCAATCTCGCTCCTAAATTATCGATAAATAACATTGAAGAGTATAAATACCGATTAGGTATTAGCAAAATAATAGGTTAGTCAATTATGTAGTATATTATCAGAGTTTTTATCGTTAATGGCATTAACATCATAATAGACGGAACTTACGTTCATATTTTTGAGGAAAAAACAACAATCCCCTCAGATTTCAAAAGAAATAATTAATTCGGACGGCTTGCAGAGTGCTACTATAGCTTAGATGGCAAAGCGACAGGACGGTATTTTGTAGTCGCGGGTTCAAATCCAACTAGTAGCAGGACTTTTCCGTTCAAAAATTTGAACATATTATGTAATTACTAGCTGTGCCCCGCGGTTGTACCCGCGTGGAGATGAAAACCGGTGATGATACTGATGATGAAAATAAGCCTATGTTGCGACGTTGTTTTATTATAGTTTTTACCTAGAATTTCACACATTACCTTGGAATATATTTAGAAATTAGTATACCATCAATATTTTAAAATTAATTTTAAGCACCTACCTTTATGTTTTTTTATTTATTTGTTTTTAAAACACAGTGTGTTTAGGCCGTTGTTTGTGAGAGCCAGAAACCATTCTAGGTTTAGCGTGATTTCATCTCCACCACATCGTCACTGGCCATCTAGTAAAATAGTGGTTAGTTTTATTTAGAATGTGTATGTATCTAGCATTTTAGATCTAAAAAATGTAATACCATATTATTTGTGGCGTAAAATAGTAATATTAATCAAATTTGTAAAAAATACGTAGATATAAAAGCTATGTTTGAAATAATAATGAGACAAACTATATAAGGCACGAGCTTATTATCTAGGAGCTGATAAGGTTGCTATTTCATTCCACTAAATCCGTTTTTTGTTTCACTACATTATCGCCACCTTGTTAGCCAAAAAAGAGACAAAAGATTTTTTATAATGCTAAAAGGATTTGTAAAGCACGGTAACATCAAAGACTCCCGTTTATTTCGATACGGTATAAATACAATAAAATATGAGCTTTATACTTTGGATTCAAGTATCTGTTTGGTGAAGCAAATTCAGATCAAGATATCCGCACACAATTGAATGAATCGTGATTGGGTTCATTATACTTCAAAGCGATATACTTTTGCGTTTAAAATTCATACATGTAGATCTTATTGCGAAGTCTTACAAGTTCAATTATTTTTAAGGAACGCCGCATAAGGATGGTTAATCAAACTTTGACAGTATATAGTCGTGAATGCTAAATATTATTCGGATTGACATTAATTCAACGCGGTTGCGCTTCTGATTTGCATAATCTGTAAACCGGTTCTATTGTTCAAGATTGTTTATTCCTACAATCTTGAACAATTATTCCTATGAATGTTAAGGTTGATTATTTTTGTAAATCTTATTGATGGCAATAAAGACACACCTCAGATTTACAAAAATAACATCCAAGATCACGCTAATTCCTTAAATGTTTTCCCGAGATTTGAGCCCACGGTTTCAGGATCAGAAGTCAGGTGACTGTCCACTGAGGCATGACTCTAGTCTATTTGACACTGACACTTAAGATAGGCAGAGGTTTATGGCAGCTAATATTAAGATATTATAATGCGGAAAGAACTGAAACGTTGTCTCTTACTATGGGCCTTTTGAGGAGACTCAGAGTCGCACAACGAGCTATGGAAAGGGCTATGCTCGGGGTATCTATACGCGATCGAATCAGAAAATAGGAGATCCGTAGAAGAACGAGTCACCGGCATGGCCCAGCAAGTCGAAGTAGCAGTGAGCAGAGCACAGTGCTCGAATAACTGATGGCCGCCAACTGCCAACAGATTTTCGAGCCTTTCGACCCCCAAGGTCGAAAGGTTCTCGATCTCGGATGCGCTGGCAAGGGCAGCACAGGACGGCCACCGACAAGGTGGACAAACCACCTGACTAGCATCGCAGGTAAGGGCTGGATGCGAGCCGATTTATACTATCTCTTAACACTATCGCTAAACAAGTTGGGCAATACAAAGTAGTTTTTTTTTAAGTATAATGGTTACATTGAAGCTGTCACATCAAGTTTGAACCTTTTTTTAACGTGAACATTGTTTTAATATATCATTTGCCGCTCCTTTATTTCGTTCTCGGTTATTTTAATAACACTTGGGTGGTCCAAATTCCGCTCAAGTGTATATTTTTGTACGTGCTGGAGTATTTTTGCATCTGAAACGCATTAGATAAGACACAAGTCTCTCTGAATCAACTTTATGATGTTGAAAATAGTTTTATAGTGAATCAAAGCATTCATATGAAAGATAAAATTAAAATGTTTAGGTACTTTAAAAATGACATATTTATGCGATACATGTTTTGATTAACCATATGATGATGAAGCAAAACAACCATTACGATATTTTTTTGTTTTTGATGACAGATAGGTTTTTGTTTTCATTTGAGTTAAGAATTAAAATTAGTATTGAGATATCTAATAAACTGGAAACTTTAATTTCAACATAATAATATGTCCGCTTACCACAGTGAATATCAGTTGGGAACTTGATTCTAAAAGTTGTTGACCAATACTTTTAATTATGTATACTAATTATTAAAGGTGAAGAATAGAGCCGATTTGGCATCTTTGAAAAGAAAACTCTTAAACTATATTGATTTGAAACTTAAAAATGTAAACTAAAACTCGTAAAGATATCTCACAAAGTCATTTTTTAAAAGTAATTAAGTATTTTCCGGGCGACAGTTTGTACCTATCCGTCTAGAAAAAAATGACTTTTTTTAAGTACTGGGTTTGAAATCGTTCTAGTTTATTTATTTATTTTAAGTTTCTTACTGGCTTAAAATTTGATAGGTACGTATTAAGTAAATAAATAAAAATGATTGTTTCGCTCAATGCACCAAGTGTTTGAGTATGAAAATAAAGAGACTCACATCACTAACAAATTATGTAGCCTTATGTATAAGTCGCCAAATTCACACTTTCTAACAAACCCGTCAGCATAATCAAATTATGCGTACTGTGTCTGTGACCGCACTTAAGTTAAACAAACAACACTGTAAGAAGCGCTCTCAGTACGGGCCGCATTGGTCAAACAATGGCATGTTGGCTCAATAAGGCCAATGTTGGGTCAAATAAGTTTGCACATAGTAGGTACCAAACTGACCACAGCAAAGAAATCTGTTGTGAGTTGTGACATGTACATATTACTAGTCTGGGCTAACAAATCATTTGATTTAAACGACAGAACGCATCTAAACACCAAAATGTAATAAATTAAAAAAGGCATTTTTAACGTATCTTTAAAAACATAGTAAAACACTAACTTTAATAACTATACTAGTACTTTTTTTCTAAATATGATACCAGTTCATTCTTTAAATAAACGATATTTTGTGCATGAACGGGTAGTGGGTGAAGTTAGTCTTCTGTATTTTGTTTATTTCTCAATATTGATGTCTTGCAATTGGATTTACTAAAAAGTGACAAAAAATTAACCCTATTTTTGGAAAGTCAGCTAAGAAGACGCACTTAGAATTGTCATGATTTTAGCCTGATTATTTATTTATTTATTAACATTCACACAAGGTCTTCCCCAAACTGACTGATATATGTACTTATACACATTATAGTCTGATTAATTTCGACGAACGTTGCGACGACGAATACAAAATTTTATTCAGCAAACTCTTTAAACAATATTATATTTTGTTAAGCGATGATAGCCTAGCGGTGGGAGCACCGGCTGTCATGTTGACGGACGCTAGTTCGAGCCCGATCACCGGCTGAGCTTCCGGTAAAGGTCACATCGTTATCAAGTTCGGTTGTAGGGTACTTTTGAGCACCTGCCTGGCTAGCTATTCGCCTCAAGTTTAAAAACTGCAACAAACACATAGTGTGTTCAGGCAGCAGTCCTTGAAAGCCAATGAACATCTAGGTTTACCCTGATCACATCTTCGACCACATGTCATGGTTTGACCATCAAGTGAGATAGTGGTTGAACGTTATCAACCCAAAATCTAATAAAAATTCAAAATCCAAATGAATAATCTACAATAATATGAACACTTTACAACAAAAAAAATTATTTAAAATTGATTACAATGTTAATTAAAATACTTTTTTGCTTATTTTTCTATAACTTTTGCTGATGAATATTGGGCCATATTTGAGTCTCGTGGATAAATTTGGCCCAATATCAAACTAAGCTCAACGTGTTAAGTATCCAAGCATTGTGAGAGAAAACTGCAGTGAAATTGTTTGAACGTGTGAAAAAGATTTTCATGTTAGCTTTGTTTAACATCTTGTGTGAGAAAGATGACGTTCGTTTGTTCTCTCGCCTCTCTCGGGCTTGAGATGTGTAAATCAATCAATAGACCTCGGTTCAATTCTACTAAACAAATTCTCATAAATCGTTACAGAATTGTCGTTTTCCCTAGTTTTGTTTGGAGTATAATTGTTATGGCTACACAGATCTAAATTCAATCGCGATGCGATTATCTACACTACAATGCAATCTAGAACTGTTACTTTAGCTGAACACCAAGTTTATTTATGATTACATTTGCTTGAATTGTCACAATTTCGTGTGTTAATAAATAAGAGAATTGGCACCCTGTTATTATTTCAGTAGTATAAAGCGACAGTTTTTTTCTTTTTATATAGGTAACCATTGTTTATAGAAGTTTTCTAGTCGTAAATCTTACTGGGAAAGGATATTTATACTTCATTTTTTATACATGGGGAACGTCATTATATCTTTTATTATGTCTGTATTCAGCGTCTTGTTGTAACGAATGGGCCGATGCCAAATATGGTAGCGGATATTTTTTTATAATATACGTGCAAACAAGTAGGCGAGCCGCCTTAATGAAGTAACCACAGTTTATTATAGATACCTATCACTGAGCTTGGGAATTATGATATGAAGCGATGATAGCTAAGCGGGGGAAGCGTCGCTTGTCAAACTGACGGACACTGGTTCGATCCCCAACAACAGCTTGAGCTTCCGGTGAAGGTAACACCGTTAACCCTAGCATGGTGGTAGGGTACTTTCGAATACCCGCTAGCTACCACCCTCAAATTTGAAAAAGTGTCACAAAGCACATACTGTGTTCATGCAGCAGTCCTTGAAAGCCAGGGGCCATTCTAGGTCTAGCGTGATAACATCTTCGACCACATCTTCACTGAACATCAAGTGAGATAGTAGTCAAACGGTATGTATTATATGTACAGTTTAAAAAAAGATTTTGTGTATACGATCATATACGATGGAGCGTGTTTACCTGATTGCAAATAATTTAATTCCCCATCATGAACAAATCATTAACAGAGTCACACTGTACAACAGTATAACTGTGGTGAAATCGTGGGTAAAAAAATAAATGATTACTAGTTATTTTTATACAATTTTCTTTGTTAACATAAAAGTATGATGTTTATGAGCCCCATTCTCTTAGAACCGGCAGTGATAATGATAAAAGTGACATTACAGAAGAAAATAATTTGCACACAGAGACTAAAAGGAAGCCGATTCTGAATTGTAGTTTCTTCACTTTCGCTATTTAATCAGATTGTTAATAAATCAATCGGGAGATGATCGCGTGGAATACATTTAGTCATTTATTTATTTTGACGTTTCGACCAAGTTGCATTGGTCGTGGTCACGAGAAGACTGGAGAAATGCGGGTGACAATATCGGCGAAAGCGCGTAGGTCGGGGTAAATATATACCAAATGTCTCCACGATTTTCAAGTTAGGTATACATAATATATATCTAATAATTCTATAATCATCTCTAGATAATAAATATCTATGTTTATTAGGGACTCTCGAAGAACCGATGGCCGTTGGGGTCGAAAGGTTCTCGAGTGGAGACCACGGACTGGCAAGCGCAGCATAGGACGGCCACCGACCAGTTAGACAGACGACCTGACTAAGATCGCAGGCAAGGGCTGGATGCGGGCCGCTTCCAACCGGTCCTTGTGGAAATCAATGAGGGAGGCCTATGTCCAGCAGTGGACGTTCTATGGCTGAGATGATGATGATAATGATGATTAGGGACTTCAGTTCCTGTCTTTTATGAACAATAAACATACACTTAAGATTTTTTTTCTTTCAATATAATATCCTTTCTACTTACTTACCAAACAAAAATTCTTTGCAATCCTTGAGGTACATATATTTTATCATTTTTAAAAGAAAATATTGAAAACTTTTCAGGAATAAGTGTAGGTCGGTCATCGTTTTGTTTTTAGATTTTTAAAGTGCGTAGGTACCTAATTGTTACTACTTGTTACCCTGTAACACAGTGCATACTAGTACCGGGTACAGGGATCTCTTCACATAACCACACACATCATAATATAGGCTCTATTCATATTATTCTTATTGTCAAAAGATGTAACATGTGTGTCCTTAAGATGTAAATAAAGAATTTATTATTATTATTATTAATTATATTTTCTTAACAACTTACGATATTGCGGTTGAATAACCTATCAATCATTTTATCACAATTGCAGCACGGCATTTTTAATCATGCTATAAAATAAATGCTCAATAAATCACACTTGTTTTGTTTTCAATTAACAATTTACTTCAGTGCCCACCGTTGTATAAGTTAATAGCGGCTAGTAGCAGTAATTATTCACAGATAATAAATTCATAAACGTGGAACGATCATAAACCTGTTCACAAGAATGCCGTGTGCCGACCTTTGACAAAGTCAACTGAACATATGATGATATTGTGTTCAATCTGTGGTTCACTTTAGGCAGCTGGGTCTGTTTCAGCTCACTTCCCACGGTCGAGAACGCTCTAGGCTTCACACGAATTATAATAGGTAATACAACGTATCTTAGTAAATACGTAGTATTGCCTACTATCATTTTGTATCTTAATCAATTCCTGTTGTAAGTATTTTTAAAAATATTAGTAATGCAATAATATTGAAGGTCTCTGTATATACCTGTGTAAAATTGTCTTTTGTTTTACATACATGTTTAAGTTAATATGTTATGCGTTTTATGTTAAAAATGACACAGACCTTGGAGTTTGTGGAGAGTACCTACTGTTTTAGTAATACATAATATATATAAGATATCTAATAATATATAAGGCTTGCCGTTTGGGGGTCATACATTGAACACTTTAACCAATAAATGCAATATAAGTACAATATAAAATGTTTTTTCATGTAAAGATTTATAATATGTTTTTAATTAAGTTGTTAAAAATGTGTCTTATCTTATCTACAGTAAAGCTTAAAAAATAAAAGTCATTTTCAAACTATAATACAAGCTACCTTTCTACAGTGTTTCTGGGTTGATCTTGAGTGTTCATTAGAATATATTTCAAATCCAGTATATTAGGTCTACAAGACTACATAGACTCGGCTACATCGTCACTTACCATCTAGTCAGGTATAGTTAGCTATTTCGGCATTGCTTGACCACCACCATATTTCACTCGAAGTTTAAATATCAAGAGATGAAAACAAATGCATGATAAATATCCCGATATTAATAGTAATTATTATATTTCAGTATGGCCAATGTTCAAAAACTTAAATAATGCTACCTCATTAATGTTTTTAAGCATTGCCCATACTGAAAAACATAGATAGATAGATAACACTTTATTGCAACAAAGGGGACATTACATAGATGAATTTAACATTTTTATAGTAAATTAAATTGCACAATCGGCGACCTTATCGCTAAACAGCGATCTCTTCCAGGTAACCGTAGGCTAGATGGATACACTTGAATTTTGTTAAATAGGTAGAGTGCAGTGTTAACATAAAACTAAATGTATTATAAATATACTAATACACAAATAACATATTTTTAATAAACTAAACCATATTATAATACATAATGATAAACTAAATATATCAATATATATATATAATAATACCATAATATATATTCTACTACACTGTAATTGTACTAAGTTGAGTTTAAGTAGTGAGTTTTTACTGTGTGACTTTTGAAACTGTACAGCGATGTTGCCTTTCGGATTGTAACAGGTAGTGAGTTCCACAGACGAACGGCTTGTACATTAAAAGACTTGTTGTAGAAATCGCTTGAGCATAAATTCATAAATAAACATAAAAGAAGTTTAGTGTTTAAAAATGACACTAATAAACGGTAGAGAAAAAACAATGAACCGTTTATGTTTAAGCCATATAAATGGCTAGTATATTAACCTACCGGTATGTTGCATTTTATCATTAATTCGTAAGCTTCTAGGATACGGAAGGTCGATTGAAGGATATTTCGATATAACAATAGTACAATGCAGATATTAAACAAACAGCACCGGCGAGGTAACATTCTTGAGGCGACAAACGCAATGCCGCATGCCGTTGCGAATACCACGCTCATAGTGGAATCTTGTAAATCAACTCTTACTGGTTACAGATAAACTGTACACCATGTCAAAACAAGACTATACATACCTCTTTTACAAATAAAATTGATACTAGAAAAGTGTCCATCAATAAGTTAAGACGATTTACGATTTTTGAACACAGAATGCGTAAGTCACAGCTAATAAATAATACGTTCCAATTTTAGTTTCAACACCACTCCAGTAAAAAATTGTGTCGGGAAAAATAGATGTGAAGGCGTAAATTTAGTTTCATTTTTTGCAATAAATGACTCTTCGGGTGTTAATGTGTAAAATAAATAAATAATGGTGGATTGTTAGCCGTTGATGGACTGTGAAAGTTTATGAGTGTAAAAAAGTGAAACAAACGAGCTAATTGAAACATCTTTGCTTCTTTATGTTCTCTTCACTTCGCTAAATAATATAATAAAGGTATATCACCACTAACTACTGACTAGATGCTACAAAATTAAATAAACTTGAAACTGGCCTGATGCACATGAAATGCGGAGCCAAACACAACAAAAAAAAATCTGCTTTGGTCCTACACATAGAGACTGAAAATCATAAGCATAATTTCAGGTGTCTTGTTTTTAATACTTACCTACAATTAACAGCGTGTAATTTCTTTATAATATAGTAAAGGTTTACCAGATTAGGCTTTGATATGATTTGTTCTTGTATCGTCTTGTATCTAACGTCTTTACCTAGTTTAATTTTTATTTTATAACATTTCGTGAATTTATTGCATTTACAAGTTTTAATTATACCTTTTTGCTGTTAGTAGGTATAAATAAAATATGTCTGCGTAGCTGTAGTATTTCTCTATTTTTATAATAAGCGATGAATATTTCAAGAGACGATTATTATTCTTGTCTCCTTTTTGAAACTGAACATTACCTAGCCTGTGTGCCAGTAGTAATAACTTCTAAGGTGCTCGTTATTATCGGTGACTTATCAGACAGATTTTATGAGTCATTTTTCAGTTATTATGGTCTCAGGTAGAAAAGATATGGTCTAGAAGATTTTACATCTCAGAACAACCAGAAACACAATTTTAGATTTCACTTTTCAGTTTCCATTATTATACTACTAAACTAAACATTTCCGGGATAAGTACTTAGTCTATATGTTATTCCATGGTATAAGCTATCTTCATTCATAATTTCAAATCCGTTCCGCCGTTTGAGCGTAAAGGAGTAGCAAACATACAAACGACAATTGTCAAGCAAACAAACTTTCGCTTTTATAATATTAGTATAACCACCAAACTCAAACACCTAATAATCACATCCTTATCAGGTATTTGGTAACCGCATGGACATTATTTAAATGTGATGATGATGAGTGTGTTTATTACCATTACCTTTTTTAAATACGAGTAAATGTAAATAAAATTGGGCATGAATCTACATCCTAGATTAACAAATAGGCTACTTTTTATTCGGAAAAAAATTATGGTCTCGAACAAAAACCTAATCGCTAATAATATTATAAATGCGAAAGTAACCCGGTCTGTTACATTTTCATACCTAAGCAGCTGAACGAATTTTGATGAATTTTAGTATAGAGATAGATAAGACCCTGGAGAAGGACATAGTCTACTTTTTCTACAAGAAAAAGTTGCCGTGGGGTAGCTGTGGTAGCAGGAAAACTGTAATCCTTGTAGGTGAACCCGCGGAGTGCAGTTAATAGTATATAAGGAAAATTATTCTCATCAAGAACATTGAGCAAAAAATTAATCATATAATATAATATTTTTTTGTTGAAAATTGTGTTGTATAAAAACCAATCAATTGGCGTACACGGATGATTGCACAGTGGAATGAATTCCTCAAAAGTTAGTGTTTGATCTCAATCTGTTTGATGGAACGGAAAATGAATAACATTTTTATTATTTTGAACCTTTTTACTTATTGTATAATAAAGTGCTAAGTGGTACCTACACGGTAAACTAAGTGGTACACGGTAAACTAAGTGGTACTCATTTATACTATTCCTAGTAATATTATAAATGCGAAAGTTTGTGTGTATGTTTGTTACCTCTTCATGCTCCAACGGCTACACCAATTTCGATGGAATTTGGTATGGAGATAGTTGGAGATTGGAGTTGGAGATAGTACCCTTGATTAACACATAGGCTACTTTTCATCATCATCAATCATCACCACGCGGGTAAAACCGCGGGGCGCTACTAGTATTATAATAAGGAGGTAAAGTTTGTGATTTTGTGATATTGTAGAGGCTGAGTAGTCTCTGGATATACTGAACCGATTATGAAAATTATAGAAAGTTATTTGTTGTCGTGTCACGTTATTTGTGAGTGTCAAAGGCTCATCATCATCATCATCATCTCCACCATTTTTCATCACCACGCGTGAGAAACCGCGGGGTACAGCTAGTGTGATATATTTTCCTTCAGGGGCATGTAAAAATACGTGAGATAATTTTAGCGATTTTTCGATACCCCCTCACCCCCTGCTGAGATGTCGTGAGATTTCGCTCGACCCTCCCTCCTTCCCTAATCTCACGTGAGATTTTTTAACTGCATATTTTCATGTACCTAAATAAATATGTATTATTAAAAGTATAGTTCCTGTGCAATATCTGAGGTAGTCGGAAATATAAAACTCTAGACATCACAACCCATCACTGATTAAATTATTTATTATGTTCATGTAAGAGTACTAAATAAATTTACTATAAAGTTATTA
This sequence comes from Apeira syringaria, assembly GCA_934044485.1. Taxonomy (NCBI): domain Eukaryota; kingdom Metazoa; phylum Arthropoda; class Insecta; order Lepidoptera; family Geometridae; genus Apeira; species Apeira syringaria. Next base: position 20,639,015 of record OW203660.1, on the reverse strand, counting down.
AACATCCTACCTCGCAACAGATTTAAATGTCACTTAATTTCAAACAAGTCTTTATCAAGACCCAAAGTGTCGCTTAGTCTAAGTTATTAAACTTAAAGACACAATCAGCGCTCAGAGCCCCAAACCTAAAGCATTAGCACAATTTGAATAAATTTCTCGTCTGCGAACAAATCGATTAGATTTCCCCATCATACCCTTTCCGTTGCCATGAACATGTTTATTTCATAGAAATTCTCTGTTTTCAATGTACAATTGGCACTATTGCAAACCGCACAATTTATCGTTTTATGGCAGTATTGCGTATAATTTATCGCCTTTGGAGAGAACTAAGTGAAATCGTCCTGGGAATCACGTAAATGTTTTGTGCATGTTGCAATAAAGTGAAGCTAAAATAATAATAACATTATCATTATTATTATTTAAGCTATATAATTCGACGACCCCGTGGCGCAGTGGTTTTGTGTCATCGACATGAATTCTGTGTCTCCGGGACCCTGGGTTCGAATTCCCGGCAGGGGCAAACATTTGTGCGAAGAGTGTAGATGTTTGTCCCGGGTCTTGGATGTTTGTGTGCTGTGATTGTGTGTGTCCATGCCTCCCGCGATACAGGGAATCCTAGTGCGGGGGTCTGAGTGTGATGAAAAATAAATAAAAAATGTTTTCTGCTGGATATATATAGGCCCCTCCATTGGTCTTATTATATATAAGTTTACTAAGATCGGTTGAAGCAATGCAATAATCCTTCTGCGGTCTGTTAGATCATTACATCCATTTAAGAATTGGAGTATTCAATATTTGAAATTAAATAAAACAAAATAATGTAACTAACTTAAATTGTGAAACATATGTAGAACTAGCTGCGCCCTGCTGTTGTACCCGCGTGGTGATGAAAAACGGTGTTGATGGTGATAATGAAAATAAGCTGTAAGTGTTAATCAAGGGTATAAGCTATCTCCATACCAAATTTCATCGAAATCGGTGTAGGCGTTTGAGCGTGAAGAGGTAACAAACATACACACAAACTTTCGCATTTAATTTATAATCTTAGTATGATTAGCAGCGCCCCGCGGTGTTTATCCGCGTGTTGATGAAAAACGTTGATGATGGTGATGATGAAAATAAGTCTATATGTTAATCCAGGGTATATGCTATATTCATATCAAATTTCATCCAAATCGATATAGCCGTTTAAGCGTGAAGGAGTAACAACAAACATACCTACATCTATACCTTCAACCTAATAAACTTTCGCAATTATAATATTAGTAGTAGGATATAGATTTCACCATCCAACGACAATGTGAAAGTAAAATGTAAAAGTACTTGAAGGAGACTACGGACTGGCAAGCGCAGCATAGGACGGCCACCGACCAGGTCGACAGACGACCTGACTAAGATCGCAGGAAAAGGCTGGATGCGGGCCGCTTCCAACTGGTCCTTGTGAGATCAATGGGGGAAGTCTGGAAGTCCAGCAGTGGACATCCTATGGCTGAGATGATGATGATGATCTATGTTTTTTTTTCATAGGGCAAATGCCTTTATTAAAATAAAACACTAATAACTAATTACAATACTGCAGCTACTACAATAACATTTGAGCAATCCACTAGCTATTGGTAGCCTATAGATAACTCAAATGTTCTAACCCGCTACCGGCTGGCAGCGCGCCCAGAATGCTAGCAGCATTGCCACGCTGAATATGATATATGTCTATATAAAATCTTTAAAATATAAAATACGTTTATAATAAAGTACCTGTAAAATCCAGCAACTTGCAATAGTGCCCATGGCTTTAAGCTGCAGGATTACCTCGAAACCGTATGTTCACGGCAGCAGTAAATATTTTAGTATAAAATTATGAAATAAGTTATTCAATCAAAAATAAACGATTACGTTCGGACATGTTCTGAACGCAAGCTTCAATATAGAACTTGTTTCAAGCATTATTAAATAAGTAGCTGCTACATATGATAATTAAAAATAACATTGCCCAGAATTGTATCCTATTTTGCAATAACATACAATGTATAATTGTAAATTTATTGAAATGTGTACAATGATATTCAAGAATAACAAACTCAATTTGCACTTATACTTCGCAATTCAAGTTTATAGTGAAGTTACTAGGTATTTTATATACAGATTGATACAAAACAAACGTACCTTGGAGAACAAAAACTATTTTTTTATACTAACTAAATAAATCAAGAACAACTTGCGTCACAACTATTGTATCATATAAAATCTGATAATTTGTACAAGATTTTAGTATTTTCTTACAAATTGAGTCTGAAAACTATCGCGAGTTTTAGTTTTAGTATATGTTTGGCACGATCATAACTCCTTGATGAAGAACTGCAAATAAGTTCGAAACTGGTCGGAGAGTAATTGTCCTGTATTTAACACGTGAGTCCTAGTCGGTTTGTTAAATTACAATTCTTACAAATTAGCTAAATTTTCATCAGAAAGGCCAATATTTTACGACAAACTAATATGTGTATCTAAATATTCATTATAAGAAATTCTAATATATATATATATAATATAAGAATTTCTTTCTTTCTTTCTAAATAAAAAAGCAGCGATACAAACACATTTGTAAGTATAGTGCATGACCTCTCATTCCGCGGTCATTACAATTAAGAGATCATACTGTTTTCATCACAACTGCGAACATGATTAATAGTATATGACCCTCTCATTAGTGATTCAATCACAAATCACCAATGATATTAGAGACAATAAGCATACAAAGACATTTATGGGAAGAAAGCATCAATGAAAACGCAGATGAAGTGACATTTCAATTCAAGATAAACAGTAACACTGCAAATTTTCATAATTTAGTTTTACTCAATCAACGCACTGTTTTTTTTTAAATTTGCTGTTGGATTGTACTGGATCATGTACCCTTTTCCACGATCTCTAATTAAAAAACGGGGATTATATACTTATAAGGGTTGATGGAGAAAGTGGAGAAAATGGAAAAATGGAAAAAAACAGAGACCACAGCCTTCCAACTGCTACGATCCCGACACACTTCCTTCGCTTCATCAGACCTTTCATACCCGAGTGTCAGTTTAGAGTACTCTTGACTCAATCTGATTTCAGAACGTCCGCCTAGATCTTCCTCTACCAACTCTTCAAGTATACCTGATAGCTTGGAGATTCACATCTAAGAGATTGAGGGGACCAAATAAGTATCGGAAAATTCAATGAGCATTAGATTTTTTTATACTCTCTATAGATCTAGCGTTTAACTACTATCTCACTTGATGGTCAATGATAATGTGGTCGAAGACGTTATCCCGCTGTTTAAGCACTTCCATGAATACTTTTGTTCGTAGCAGCTGATTGATCACATCTATTCATGGTGAGTATTACGTAATACGATCATACATAATAGTAGAGATAGCTGTAATACATACATATAATAATACGAAGGTCAAGTTGAACATCAGACACGCATATTTAATCATTATAAAAACGTGCTAAATTATGACGTTCGCTGTGCTAATGACTCATTAAATTAGAGATGGAAGATAAAAACAATTTTGAGATAAGGGCAATGGTATTTAATGACGTCATTTGTTATAAAATATGAGGCATTATTACAATTTGAATCACCTACCCGTATATAAATACATATCTATAAGTATGTTCCATCTCATTTTCTAACTACAAGGGAGCTCATCGGATTTTCCAAAACTTATCAGAGCGTTTGTTAGATGCGACGCGCGACCAAAATGCTGGCACGTGTTTGGCTCAACGAATCAGCATTGCAACTCAACGTAGCAATGCTGCAAAATGGTAGCGGGTTAGAGCATTTTATTTATCTGTAAGCAAACACAGCTAGTGAATTGGTAGAATGTTATTGTATTACCTGTCATATTGTAATTAGAATTTTATTTCAATAAAAAAAGGCATCGCTCTGTTAGATTAAAATTTGCCTACCATCTCAAATGCGTGGTGGCGCGCTTTCTGTTACGCGTATGGATAAACAGTGCAGTCATTATATTGATTTTTTGACATACTTGTGTAGCCATAACAGTCGCCCAATTCATCTGCACAAGCTTTTTTCTATAGTACAAACACATACTTAGCATACAATAAAATAAAAAGAAAATTAACCATATGATAAAAAAATTATAAACCATGGGATTGATCTGATGGATACTAAGTCCATCATTACAAGTTTGCTTCTCCATATTATATTACCGCTCTGTGAACCTCTCGTGGCGTATGATGGAATAATGTCCATCATCCGCATATTATGCAATACAATGATATTATATGTTTATATGAGGTAGATGTCGCCCAAGCGCCCGGAAACAGGCGGCAAAATTAAGTCAATTGTAGTAATTTTCATTGCGACGCGTATTTCAAGCGCAAGTCTAAACATATAGCTATCCTTTTCCATATTATTTGTACCGTATTATCTGTCGCAGTAAGCATGTTTATGTCGTAAAGGAACAAAATCTGAGCACCGCGCAGTATGAATATACGTCATCTTTAGTAAAACATCATTGATGCAATATGACAATATATTTTCAATATGTCATAGTACGGTAGCTTTCGTTGATTGTCTGTCGATAAATAACATCGAAGTTTTGGTACCAAATCGTCACTGCATGTTAATAATGTTAATAATAAATAATGTTTTATTGTTAAACAGTAAGTTTAGCTTCACCAATAATAATATAATAATAGTAATAATAAATACAATAAAATTGGCGTTCAGAGCCCACACTAAGAATAAATCTTGTGTCGTGGACATCTGTTTCCTTCTGAGACACAATATCCTATATTACGTACTGTTGAAAATAGAAGTCAATAGCTAGGCTTAACATAATTTACATCCTTTTTCATACAAAGCTGTAACATTCTTACGTAGATTTTCGGTTTAAATCTATACAGAGCAAAGAGTGCGTATTTATAGTCTTATATAAATATCAATCCTTCTCCTTCTTGCGTCGTTTATCATCATTAGGTGCTAAAGGTCGTGATACTCTCTAGAAGACAGTCTTTCACGAAACGACGGCCATATTCTGTTCCCGTCTGTGGCAGCGTATAGAGCTACGTGGGCATAGAATTCGCTTATTCAATTAAACAAAACTAAAACTGTTTAAAATCAAAAGACTTATTCTGTTTGAGTTAAAATTCAAATTAGAATTTCTTACAATGTTATCTTTAAATATTAAAAGCTTCAATTCTGGCCAATGCAGGTAGTTTTAGGCAGAAATAAGTGACGATATTACCTTGAACAACCCGCAATTTAAAAAAGACATCTAATATTAGTATTGTTATTGATAAGTGTCGTACTAAATAGAATTTTATCGTAACCATCTGAGAACTATCTCATAGTTTACGATTTTACAATTATTATCAAACGAAGTCTGGATTTAGTGTAGCCGTCGTATGGCTACAGCATCTAGGATGCTTTCTCTTGACCTTCCCGGTGACTATCAGTCATTCTAGTGCCTATCATTCGTTCCAGTGACTATCATCTCCGTTTTTCTTCTCTATGTGGCCTATATCTCACTACTTTTCGGCGACAGCTGCTTGATAACTTTATTTATATCCTTAGCTCACACAAGTTGGATTGGTTGTTGCAAATTGCGGTTCATGGTTTCAGCAACATTTAACACCAATACCACACTTTAAATGCGAGACATTGGAAGGGTGGTGTTAAGGTCTCTGTTGGCTCAAATAAAACAATCAATCGATACAATTATTAAGATGTACTTATAAACTTATAATAGTAAAAAAATAAAAATAAAAAATTACAACTTAGGAAAAATAGAAAAAAACACAACTAAAACAAACAGGGCTGATGCCTGATAATAAAATACTAGAAAATTAATTACGATACTATAACTACTACAATAACATTTAAGCATTCCACTAGCTGTTGTGAGCCTATAGTCAGCTTGAATGCTCTCACCCGCTATCTGTTGGCAGCGTACCCAAAAACGCTAGCAGCATTGACCCGTTGAATTGCAATGCGATTCATAAACCAAATATGTAACAAAATGTTGGTCACGATGTCGAATCGATCAAGTGCTCAGATACATTTTCGGAAATCTTATAGGTAAGCTTATATAGTGAGATAGTGGTCAAACGCCTGCCTATTCCAAATAATAATAAAAAAAAAGCTCCTATAGTTTCGACAATGTTAATTCAGAATAATACACTTCTATGAGGGAAAAAATATTATTTTTATGTTGTTCAGTGTTGAGCGTAGATCTCTCCTTAGACTCCTTTTGTGTATATAATTATTAAGATCTCCTTTATTTTCTATTATGATTATCTTAAACAGTTTTTTTTTTTAAATATAACGAAATGTAAGCCCGCTGAGAGCTTTAAGGTAGTCGTTACACTCAATTGTATATTTATCAAAACAGATAATACAACAGTTTATATATAGATATCATAGGAAAGGTCTCCCGACAAGATCTTTCAATTGACTTTACCGATATCTCTCAGTCATCTCCACCTATGTAAGGGTCTAAACCAGGGAGCGGCAACCTTTTCAGACTAAAGAGCCAAAAGTTACCATTTACCTAATTTTCCAGTCGTCAAAGACGACAAGGAAAATATTTTAATACTAGCTGCGCCCCGCGGTTTTACCCGCGCGGTGATGATTGATGATGATGATGAAAAGTAGCATATGTGTTATTCTGGGACGTAAAGCGTTTGAGCGCGATTGATCAACAAACATCCATCCATCCAACATCATCCATCCATCCATCCATCCAAACTTTCACATTTATAATATTAGTGGGATTATAGTCAAACATCTAAATTAAATGTGATTTTCCACTTCTGACTGACAAAGCATCGAGACGCCGCGGCCTGGCAGTGCATTTAAGACTCCAGGTCTTAAATGCACTCTTAAATGGCCATTGAGCCATGAGTGCATTTAAGACCTGGGTGTCGGGGGCTGTAAAAAAGGCATGGTATTCGCTCATGGATCAATTGCACGATGTTCAAAGATTATGATAATACATTTAAATAGTACATTTTTTGGTTTCTTTATATGTATCTATTATTACCGAACTGGGAGCCACAACTGACTACAGAAAGAGCCGCACGAGACTTGCGAGCCGCGGGTTGCCGACCTCTGGTCTAGGCCAAACAATCGTTAACCATAAAAGTAGGGTACGATTATGGCAGCCCCCTTTGACCGAGGTTGAATATATTTTCTATGAACGGCTATGGAGTAGCCACTAAGAATGGGATATCACGACTTCATAATAACCGAATGCCGATTTTGGTAAGTTTATTATGGCAAATGAGGGTTATGTTTAATATAAGATGTAGGACAACATAGTTTAAAGTTTGACCTTTGAAAATGTTCGGATAATATCACGACAGTCCAAAGTCTACCTTACACACCTATAGCGACCGGTAATTTGATTACCAAATGAAGCCGTTCTAAAGTAACAAACATTAAAAAAATCCACGAATTGAGAATCTCCTTCTTTTATAGAAGTTGATTAAAAGTGCCTTACTGTACAAAATCTAATTACAGAATAAACTCTCAATATCAAATTATGCTACGCTAATACAGTATTTTCAAATACATTATAAGGAACTAAGAAAAACAAAGTTACTAGTATTTATAAAACAGTCAGTCCAACTAAACACCAGCAAAGCTGCGGTCAGCCATAACGATAAAATAGCTATTACAGCACAGGCGTAACTAATGAAGTTACAAAAAGAATTAGCAAAGATACAAGATCATAAAAACTTCATAAAGCCGGGTAATACTACAATAAAAATAGAAATACACAATTCTTTTAGTAGAAGGTAACAAAAAGAATAAGTACATTATAGATAATAATTAAAAAGTACATCACCTAGGTGCATGTATATTCTAATAAAATTTATAAATGCAAGAATCAATAAAAACTTAATTGAGGAGAATTAATGTACTCGTTTGAGTATTTAGGACATTAAAACGTTAACGTCCACAGCACATTAATTAAAAATAAATAAAAACTTGTATGAGGCGTAATACTGAAATGCTATTTTCAAATCCATTAAAAAGATAGTGGTTCTTATAACATGGCTGCAAAAACAGTTTTTTGCAACATTTAATATGTGCATGTACAAGAAAAAAATATACAAGTTTCTCGTTGCTTTGTCGATATTTATAAATGTTTTAATTAAATTCGCTACCCACATTATAAACTCTTTGTGCTCAATATTATTACAATTCTCCAAATTAAGCAAATGTATTTAAACATTCACACAATGTCTCAAACTAGGCAGAGCCTGTACTATGGTAACCTGATGACTGATATATATACTTAAATACATACTGATATATATACTTATATACATATACACACCCAGACACAGGTCAAACAGACATGTCATACACACAAATGTTTGACCTGTCCGGGAATCGAACCCGGTACCGGCGGCTCAGAAGGCAGAGTGCTACCAACTGCGCCAACCGGCCAATCAAGTATTGTCTTTTAATTCCGGATTTTCAGTTTCTTTTATCTATATTGATATTAAATCAATGATACATGGGTTCATTACGTTAGGAATAACATTTTTTAGGAACTAATGGACTATCATGAAAATTTCAATTAAGTATAATTGCTGATTGATGATACAAATGCCTAACACAAATCGATTATATCTTTAAAATCTAATTATAGTAGTTTATGAAAAAAGAACTGTATCATAAGAAGGGTTCTTAAACACGAGTGTAATTAAATAAAAAAGAGCTGCGGGCTAGTTTTTTTATAGCATTACACGAGTGTTTTAAGACCAAATTTTGCGCAGTATCATACAATTTCATAAAATAGATAATGAATTTTACGTAATATCACAGCTTATGTTGTCATTTATTTGTCAGCGTTTAGAGTCAAAATCCATTTGCTCGTAGCGCATGCCTGTTGCGCCGCGTCCACAGACTATGTATTTGTTGAAAAACCATTGCAATCTCCTTGGTCCAGCTAAAGTTGTATCTTAATGGTGAAAAAGTTAACATTTCGATACAGTTGTCATAGGAGAGCTGTATCGAAATGTTAACTTTTTTAATTTATTTCGATACATTGTCTATGAAGACTGTCATTCAAGTTCTGTTTTTGATTTTTTAAGCTTTATATTTGACTATAAGATTAAATATTTTTTCCACATAGTTTATAATAAGGACATCGCATTTGAATTTGAAAAGTTTATCGTTCGAATCAAAAAAGTGAACATAATACAGTTGCATTGTATTTTTATTTATTCTCAATTGACAGGTACCACAATCTTACCAGGTTTTACGTTTTGAATAATAAATTTGGTGAGTTTTGCATTGAGTTTACGTGAAGTTAAAAAAAATTAACTTCAATAGTTATTAAAGCGTTATCATTTAAAAGTAAGTATTAATTTAAACGTGCGGTTTTATAAAATAAAGGAACTCATGCACAGAACATACAATTAAAAACAATCAAACATACAAAATGATTGTATATTTTATTGATAGCAAAATAAACTTTGTGTCTAAGATGATAAGGTGAACTATATGTTTTAAATAGATGTTGTTTACTACAAAAAAGTTCGTTTACGCTTAACGAGTGCTATTCGTTTATCTAATTTAAAAGGGTGATTGAACTTTTAATTAATGAAACTGTTCACACAACAATGTTGAGGTGATAAAACTGAATAAAGTGTTGATTATTTAAAGGGAACAGATAAGAAACATACAAGTTACTAAAGGCAACATAAATTTAAATAGCTGCATAATACTAAAAAGGAACATTTCCATTACTTCCATTATAATATAAATATATATATATATATATATCACCTGTGTAGTTGACGATCTAATATTATGGTAAATTCTAGCTCATACGTTCAGTATTAAGAACTTCTCTCAGCCATGTGCGTCCACTGCTGGACATATGCCTCCCCATATAGGGGGGATTTGCCAATACTCGCCACGCTTGGCATGCGGGTTGGCGAGCGCAGTATGATTTACAATCCTCAGAAGGCGCTGCTGCCCACCTTCTGGTACGTGATCCCTTAGCCGACTGTTACGGCACCCGCGGGAAGAGATGGAGGAGTACTATTCTAGACTGGTACTACCACGGCCTAGTATTAAATTAAGATCACTGAATTATAATTAATTATCACGGATTGGAATGAATGCAGAAAAGACCATTCAAGACCAACAAGTCTTGTTTCTTTAGTTTCCCGCCTGCGGGAGGCATAGACACACACAATGGCATCACAAACATCCAATACCCTGAAAAAACATCATATTATGCTTATCACAAAAATGTTTGACTTGCCGAGATTCGAACCCAAAGCCCGAGGACCAGCAAATCTGTTTACCGTCTATCTATCTATCTATCATCATCTCAGCCATAGGATGTCCACAGCTGGACATAGGCCTCCCCCATTGATTTCCACAAGGACCGGTTGGAAGCGGCCCGCATCCAGCCCCTGCCTGCGATCTTAGTCAGGTCGTCTGTCCACCTGGTCTGTGGCCGTCCTATGCTGCGCTTGCCAGTCCGTGGTCTCCATTCAAGAATCTTTCGGCCCCAACGGCCATCAGTTCTTCGAGCTTTGTGCCCTGCCCACTGCCACTTCAAGTTGCTAATCCGCTGGGCTATGTCGGTGACTTTCGTTCTTCTACGGATCTCCTCATTTCTGATTAGATCGCGTAGGGAAAACCTAGCGAGCTATGGAGAGCGCTATGCTCAGCCCCCTCCATAGCTCGCTGTGTAACTCTGAGCCTGCTCAGAAGGCCCATAGTCGTCTATCTATACCCACATTTAAATGTCACTTAATAGAGGCATCTGTTTATCAAAAATCAACTCTGTTACCAATCAGTAGCTTCTGTCGATTAATTCATCAAAAGTAGGTATATGCTGATAATTTAAATCTACTTGTAAAATACGTATACAAAGTTCTACTTAATATACGTAACTTAAGTCAGAAATGTCACCAGCCGTTTCCAAATGAAATTCTTCCTCACAACTTTGGCCGTTTGACAGTATGTTAAATAGTTAGCTATTGTTAAACGAACCTATGAGGTGAACAACCTCACTACAAGACTTTGGTTAGTTCTGGAATTTTGAGTTCAATGTCACGAAAAACAATAGCTCGAAAGACTTCATTAGGAAATAAATACATAGGTGAAAATACAATGATTACCGAGGATAACAATTATATTGTTGCTTAAAATATTTATAGTAGAGTATATGGTAGAGCCTAAGTCTAGTAGTATTAAATATATATATATATATATATATATATATATATATATATATATATAATATAATTTAGCAATATGCTCGGCTCACAATGGTCGATTTAGGAATTGTTTAAGCGAATTTTTTTAAAAGAATACCAGAAAATGCAACCGACTTCAACACTCAAAAGTGTGAAATAACTTGTTGAAGTCGGTACAATGATAGTTCACAAAAGTAACCATCGTCACAATATTGTGCTCATGGTACCGACTTCGACAAGTTATTTCACACTTTTGAGTGTTGAAGTCAGTTCCATTTTTTGGCAAAAATTTTTTTTTATCCTTTTCAATGATCGATGCTACTCACGGGATCAATTGTTATTGTGTATGCATCGATGTCTTCAACCGCAACTATAATATCGTCGAGGTATGTGAATTACGTTCCAGTTATTGGAGTGTAACTCAAAAACCGCGTGTGCACTAGTCCTCAAAATTTAAGAGTCGCCATGACAGTCGACAGAAGTAAGGAGAAAAAAAGCTAAGTATGGCTACTTGTGCCACTCTCAATTATTGTTGCCATGGTAGCATTTACTTATTCTACCTAAAATTCTGCTAAATTCTCAACAAGAACTAGCATTTATTATTGTTTTATCAACTGTTGCTTTATCATAATTAATAGCCTTTTTAATATTGCTGCTGACCTTTCTTGACGTCTAACGTTTTATATTATTATAGCCGTTTTTATAGCCGAAATTATCAAAGCGGCACCATAACGGCAAATGGCGTATTTACCTGGTATAGTTATTGTATAACTTAACAATGAAAAGCAATGACGCCCACACCGTGCCGGTGTATTTAAAGAACAGTTGAACTAATAAAATTACATACTTAGGATATTTGATTTTGAAAAATTCCTCGTTTGCTTTGTGAATCACATTGTGTCAATATTTTTCATACTACAAGAATGTTTCTGTTAATAAAGAATTGTGGCTGAGGAATTCGGTAAATTGAAATATTGTTTTATGTCTGCGGGATGAGGTTACTTATTTTTTCATGATTTTTTTATTTATGTTTTTCGGTATTATTTTTATTTATAAATGCCTATTCAGACACGGGTAAAAATGCAATGCATTTCATGACAAAACAATTTGGTAATCTAAAATGCAATAAGTAATCGCATTCGACGAATGGTTCAAAAACAGAAAAAGAACGTGCACTATCTCTGCATCAAAGATAGAATTGAGAAATAATATTTCTTAAAATCACCTTCAAAAAATAAATCCCATTACAATCAACAATCACCCAAGATCGTGATGTTGCTCAAATAATATCAGATGACATCAGTAATTACAAAACTAAAGATGTAATTACATCTAAATCAAAATCGTTAATTATAGGCCAAGCGAAATTGCATCAACCAGAAACTAAAGTTGTTGAATCAAGTTTCTTCAAACTTAGAAGTTTAATAGCAACCATAGCAAAGTTGCGGAAAATATCAAATAGATCCCTATAAGATTTTTAGATATATCAAATTGGTATTTTCGATAGTAGATTCGACTCTATAAAAAAGTTTGTCAGGATAAATTACAATGCCAGGGTATTTTGAAGCAATCCAACAAGGAGATCGAAGGTTGTTGGGTTCCAGAAAATCTTGTTTATAAAGTGTTTTTTTCCTCTTTTACATATTAAGTTGATAATAACAATAGAAATACATTCCATGCATTCATTACATATTGTTTTTTCTTGTCTCAATTTTCGGGAACAGCAACTATTCCATGCGTTTAATTTGAGGTTTCTGAGCTGACGCTGCCAAACTCTAACCAAAAATATATCATATACAAAGTGTTATGGTTATTTATATTGGCTGAATGGTTGAAAACAAAACCATCATCAAACCTCAGGCAAGTTTTCCGTGCAGTATGGAAATTATTTACCTAAGTAATATAAGGAAATGATCTCATGATCTACGCACTTCTGTTTTTGTATGATGCTACTGATCTTTGCCCATTAAATAAACGCTATTTTTAAGTGGGTTAAATCATATATTTGCTTATATATACTTTATTTTCAATTTATATCCACGGCCGTGGGCTGTTGATTTGAATGGTCAACATTTTAAGGTTATTAATGATGCTATAATGTCGATTTGGATAACCTCTAGGAAGAGGCGTTCATGTCATATAAACTTATGCATGTACAAGTGTATACATGTAATTATATTTCAATTAACGTTTTGAATATATCCTTGTCCGTGATGGATACGTTATCTTGGTCTTTACGTCTCAAGGTCACATTCAAAATTAACTTTATTTAATTTGACGATATGAGTTTTGAGAGTTATAATAAATATTAGGTAAGTTTTTTTGATGCCAGCTTTGAGCATTCTACATCTAGCGTGATAACATCTTTGACCACATCGTCACTGACCATCAAGTGAGATAGTGGTCAAACGCTAGATCTATACAGAATAAAAAAAAGCTTGGCCTTGCCTGCTATATGCACGCGGAACTGCGCCTTTTCAGAAAAGACTCAAAACATTTACTTATACTTGCCGACATCTTGAAAGATTATTTCGATATTTAATTATTAATTCTAAACATTATTACACAGTCAAATGAACACTTTGATAGAGATAGAAATCTTAACTGCTCAAATAGTAGCTGGATAGCAGTGTAACGGTGGAGCAGGGGGTGCGAAGAATCCCCGGCAGACGCACGGCTACCACTCCCTCATTAAACGACCTCTGGCCCTGGTAACACATAACGTAAGAACTTTGTTGGCAGACGAGAGGATCGTTGAGCTGGAAGAAGAAATGAGTAAGTTACACTGGGATATCTTAGGGTTATGTGAAGTCCGTAGAGAGGGTGAGGACACCATAACCCTCAAATCCGGTAACTTGCTCTACTACCGGGAAGGCGACCAAAAGTCCCAAGGTGGTGTCGGATTTCTCGTTCGCAAGTCCCTCACTAACAACATTATTACCATCGATAGCGTTTCGAGTAGGGTGGCATACCTAATACTCAGAATATCAAGTAGGTATTCGTTGAAGGTCATTCAGGTATATGCACCGACCTCGAAACTCGGAACCGATGAGGAGGTAGAGGCTATGTATGAGGACATTAGTAGGGCCATGCATACCTCCAAGACCCATTATACTGTTGTTATGGGGGACTTTAACGCAAAGTTGGGCAAAAGAAGTGATGGAGAGTTGAGAGTGGGGCAATTTGGTTATGGACAACGGAACCCCAGGGGACAGAGGCTGGCCGACTTCATGGAGAAAGAGGGACTCTTTATGATGAACTCTTTCTTTCAGAAGCCGCCTCACAGGAAATGGACCTGGTTGAGTCCTAACGGTTCCACGAGAAATGAGATCGATTTCATCATGACCACCAAGAAACAAATATTCAATGATGTCTCTGTGATCAACATGGTGAAAACCGGTAGTGATCACCGCATAGTAAGAGGCATATTGAATATTAATGTTAAACTTGAGAGGTCCCGTTTGATGAAATCCACGCTCCGACCTCAAAATGTCCATATTCAAAACCCCGAGAGCTTTCAACTTGAGCTATTCAATCGCTTTGCTTGCCTTAAGAACTGTGCGTCGGTGGACGAGACCAACAACAGGTTTGTAGAAACTGTCCACGCAGTGGGGTCTAAGTTCTTCAAACCCCGCCGCACAAATGGACCTCAAAAACTCTCCAGCCATACCCTTGACCTCATGGCTGAACGACGCTCGTTGCAACTGCAATCATCCGATGAGGCTGCGTCATATAGGCAGCTCAACAGACAAATATGGAAATCCTTGCGACACGACATCCGTACCTTTAATACAAATCGTATTAAAGATACGATCGAACGGAGAAAAGGCTCCAAAGTGTTTGCAAGAGACCGGTCTATTGGGCAAAGCCAGATGACTAAGCTGAAGAGAGATGATGGCAGTATAGCGTCGACCAAAGCAGAGGTGCTTGGAGAGATTGAGAGGTTCTATGGGCAGCTATACACTTCGGTCGCTAAACCTGTTGATAGCTTGGCCAAAGACCCAAGAGCCAAGCTAACCCGACACTATACCGAAGACATCCCGGACATCAGCCTGTACGAGATTAGGATGGCTCTGAAGCAGCTTAAGAACAACAAGGCGCCGGGTGACGACGGAATCACAGCAGAACTTTTGAAAGCGGGTGGCTCACCGATACTGAAAGTCCTTCAGAAGCTCTTTAATTCCGTTGTCCTCGAAGGTTCAACGCCGGAAGCATGGAACAGAAGCGTAGCGGTGTTGTTCTTTAAGAAGGGTGACAACACATTGCTTAAGAACTACAGACCCATTTCGCTTCTGAGCCATGTTTACAAGCTGTTTTCAAGAGTCATCGCGAATCGTCTCGAACGCAGGTTTGATGACTTCCAGCCTCCCGAACAAGCCGGTTTCCGAAAAGGCTACAGCACCATAGATCACATCCATACGCTGCGGCAAGTTATACAGAAGACCGAGGAGTATAACTTGCCCTTATGTCTAGCGTTTGTGGACTATGAGAAAGCCTTTGATTCGATCGAGACGTGGGCGGTGCTTGAGTCTCTCCAGCGGTGCCGTATTGACCATCGGTATATCGAAGTGTTGAAGTGTTTGTACAATAACGCCACCATGTCGGTCCGAGTACAAGAGCAAATTTCGAAGGCGATTCCATTGCAACGAGGCGTGAGACAGGGAGACGTTATCTCTCCGAAACTGTTCACTGCCGCATTGGAAGCCGCCTTCAAGCTCTTGGAATGGCAAGGATTCGGCATCAACATCAACGGCGAGTACATCACTCACCTTCGGTTTGCCGACGATATTGTGGTCATGGCAGAATCGATGGAAGACCTCAGCACGATGCTCGAAGACCTCAACAGAGTTTCCCTAAGGGTGGGCCTTAAAATGAACATGGACAAGACGAAAATTATGTCGAATGCCCATGTTGCGCCCGCCCCCATATCAGTTGGGAACTCGATTCTCAAAGTTGTTGACCACTACGTATACCTAGGACATACAGTCCAATTAGGTAAGTCCAACTTTGAGAAAGAGGTCAATCGTCGAATCCAACTCGGCTGGGCAGCGTTCGGGAAGCTACGAGACGTCTTCTCGTCAAAAATACCACAATGCCTGAAAACGAGAGTCTTCGAACAGTGTGTGTTACCAGTGATGACTTACGGATCTGAAACGTGGTCCCTGACTATGGGCCTTCTGAACAGGCTCAGAGTCGCACAACGAGCTATGGAGAGGGCTATGCTCGGAGTTTCTCTACGCGATCGAATCAGAAATGAGGAGATCCGTAGAAGAACAAAAGTCACCGACATAGCCCAGCGGATTAGCAAGTTGAAGTGGCAGTGGGCAGGGCACATAGCTCGAAGAACCGATGGCCGTTAGGGTGGAAAGGTTCTCGAGTGGAGACCACGGACTGGCAAGCGCAGCATAGGACGGCCACCGACCAGGTGGACAGACGACCTGACTAAGATCGCAGGCAAGGGCTGGATGCGGGCCGCTTCCAACAGGTCCTTGTGGAGGTCAATGGGGGAGGCCTATGTCCAGCAGTGGACGTCCTATGGCTGAGATGTTGATGATGATGATGAGGAATAGTTTCAGTTAAAATTGCAGAAAAATATTGGTCTGCTATTGTTATCTTACTCTACGCGCCGCCAATAAAAGAATTTGATTTAATTTACAAAGTTACTTAGTTATTTCGATATTCAGTAGTCCGGTAGTATTCCCTTCTTAGTATGAGAAAATTAAAAAAAATCTCAAAATGCATACAGACAATCGAATTGAAAACTCATGGTTATATATTTAGGTCGTTTTCTTAGCATTAATGACAAACAAGTCATACTACTGACAAATGCCAAGCACTTCTCAGCAAAACCTAACGACTCCCAGATAATTAAACCCGTTTATACATTAGCTAAGTTAGAGATGGCAATTAAAGTTCGTTTCCCCTGTTTGCCTACAGGTATCTCTAATTGCCTAGTCTTTCCAGGTTATGAAGCGTCGTAAAGTAGTGCCACTTTTGAGAAATGTTTATGGCCTGAATAAGTGCTGAGGCTGAAGTATTTAAGTAGGTACTTCAATCAGATGTAATGGTACACTCTCTAGCAGTGTCCTTATTTTATGAATACTTTTTCTTTTTCTAAATATGAGAACCCAGTATGTCTCATACAGGTGATGGAAATGATTATTATATTTTACAATAATGACTAATCATAACATCCTTATCACACTAATATTATAAAATCGAAAGTTTGTTTGTCGTTTATATATTTGTTATACATTTACACGCTGCTTTTGATCCTGAATAAAACATGTTCCCGTGGGATAATTGAGGTATTAGGAAAACAGTTGAACATTCGGGTGAAACAGCGGGGTGCCCTTAGTAGTTCGTAGTTCTTTAATAAAGAACTATAAAAAAAACTAAATTTAAAATAATAATAAAACTCTCTAAAATATAATAATATTTCTATAAATGTCCACTTCAATTATGTCCTCGCATGAATAAAATGCCTGTTCTTGAAACCATTTTTAAGCCGGAATTAAATGTTTCGATTATAATTATCATGAGTCCAACTAAGTTTAATATTTCTGTCTACCTATTTGCTGTCCCTGTCATTACTTTACAAGTGTGTTCATACCCAATTCGCATAATTATACATATTGTATAAACCTCATACGTACGTACGATGCTTACTATAATCAGTAAGTAAATATTCGTTTGTGTGCGGCTATATTCATGGATGACATCATTGTGGTAATGTAAGAACTCGCAAAATAATAAATGGAAATTGTATTTTTAAACATTAAGGGTTTCACAGGTGCTGATGACATTAAAGGGCCTCGCGGCTGTATACATAACGTGACCATACGTCCCGCTTTGAGCGGGACAGTCCCGCTTTCAGGCAGACTGTCCCGGTGTCCCCAGCGAGGTCGACATAGTCCCGCTTTTGCAAACAGTTCAAAAGATTATTCAAAATGTATTTTTCCCGCTCGAAGAGTCAACACGAACTGCAACTTTGGGGGAAATAAATTCAGGCCACTAATGGAGTTTAGAAAGTCGTGCTTATTTAACTAGGTATTTTGTGTTTAGTGCTTTGATTAATTTGTGTTATTCTGTCTTTTATAATAAAAATCTTATAAAGCACTAATAACTTTTTTTAAATATATAATTCTGCAAATGTCCCGCACTCGCAAAAAAATTAAATGGTCACGTTATGTATACAGGCAAAAAGGGTGGGAGAAATCTTGTTTATTTATGTGATAAGGTGATGGAACTAGCAAATAGCATAGTGGTAACCTCTGCCCATGTATAGACACTTAGACAGATACAATTCGTAAAGAACTGCACTGCGGTCGTCAATCTCAGGGTTGACGGGCGCAGTGCAGTTCTTTACGAATTGTACTGTCTAAGTGTCTATATATAGGCAGAGGTTACCACTATTTGAGAAAAAAAACACTTTATAAACAAGATTTTTCATTATGGTTGGTAAGTCTAATGTGAATCGTGACCTGCGAGCTCAAAAAGAAACAGACACAAATAATTACATTTTTAGTTTTTCTTTTCCTTTCCTTAAAAAGTATTGACAGTTTACGTCCGTCAAGGTCAATCTATGAAACGTCAAGTCTATCGCTTTTTGAGATCTTTACTCACATAGTATATATACTCGTACAATAAAGATTATTTTATTTCATTTTTTCTGGTATTAGACACAGTTTTAGCCAATGCTTTACTATGTTTTGCTAAAGATGACGTATATTCATACTGCGCGATGCTCAGATTTTGTTCCTTTACGACATAAACATGCTTACTGCGACAGATAATACGGTACAAATAGTATAGAAAAGGATAGCTATATGTTTAGACTTGCGCTTGAAATACGCCTCGTAATCAAAATTACAACAATTGACTTAATTTTGCCGCCTCAGTTTCCGCGCGCTTGTGCGACATCTACCTCATATAAACTTATAATATCATTGGTTTTAGCACGTTTGTCGTTCTGCAAAAATTTTTGAGAAAGGAAACAGTCGCCCGAAAATTCACTTCGCTTCATTAATAAATTTGCAAATGAAATCAAATTTTCTTGTTAACCTTTAAGAACGGTTTTTATTTAAGTGGTATTTTTTGAAGTTCATTGGACTTTCAAGAAAATAAACGGAAAAAAAATAAAAATTGCCAATTTAGCAAATGGCAAAAAAGTCTCAACCTTGAATTTCTTCCACAGGCATTTTAAGTCACATTCATATAAAAAAAAATTTTAACAAAAAATGCAACCGACTTCAACACTCATTCAATTTTCATCAAAATCGGACAAGCGGTTTTTGAGTAATACTCCAATAACTGAAAAGTGCTACGCGCATTTTGATGATATTATTGTCGCGATTGAAGACATCGACATCGCGTAGCACAGGTCACTGAAAAGGGTGAAAAAAATTTATTTAACAAAAAATGCAACCGACTTCAACACTCAAAAGTGTGAAATAACTTGTCGAAGTCGGTACCATGAGCACAATATTGTGATGATAGTTACTTTTGTGTGAACTATCATGGTACCGACTTCAACAAGTTATTTCACACTTTTGAGTGTTGAAGTCGGTTGCATTTTTTTGTTGAAAAATTTTTTTTTCACCCTTTTCAGTGACCTGTGCTACTCACGCGATGTCGATGTCTTCAACCGCGACAATAATATCATCAAAATACGTGGTATACTCTATTTAACAAAAAAAGAATCATCAAAATAGGTTCATAAACGACGAAGTTATCCGCGAACACACATAAAAAAAATTTAAAAAAACATATATACTACGGTCGAATTGAGTAACCTCCTTCTTTTTTGAAGTCGGTTAAAAATTATAATAAGTAATCATAATATTTTAAATGATACTTTAAATTAGTCTGAGATTGGAGGAACTGACCTCAAACTAAAATTAGTTCTGAGAAGTTCAAGAACTATACAAATTGTTTTAATAGTTTATTATAATCAAATGAGCTACGCCGGGTATAGTTTTTGCCCAGGGCATTATCACCTTCGTTATTATGAATGGCAAAAAACGTAGCTAGTTGTTAACTAAAAAACGCCTCGGTCATAATCGTTTATCACGCAGTTAGTAACAAATGTTGCTAGCTCTAACCATAGCTAAACGTGCTATATCCGCGTATAAATTATTATTTTATAGCTACACCTTACCTTAATAGCTTATAATTACAACATACACGTTATAAGAGGTAATGTTATGAAATAAGTTATAGATAAAGCAATATGAATGGTTATTGAGTTCATTTCATTATGGTAGGAAGGTGGCATTGAAAACTGGTTTTGTTTTTATTACAATGTTGTGTCTAGATTTTTTGCTATCAAAGAATTTGTATCTATTACATTAGATATATTTTTAGTAATATCTTTGATATTGACAACTGACAGGCTAGGATATCATATCCTACATATGTACTTGCAAAATATTAGCACAAATCATTTATGTCAATCAGACAATTTGGGTTTTCTAAACTTTGTTTGGATATTTCGTCATCTTGGAAACGGTGCAGAAGTGAAAAAAATCCTGGTATTGTCATTTGAATATTCTTATTTTTAAAAGTGAAACACTGTTAAAAGTAATTTATTTACCTCGACGTTTCGACCAAGTTGCATTGGTCGTGGTCACGAGAAGACTCTTCTCGTGTTCTCGACAGAGTCTTCTCGTGACCACGACCAATGCAACTTGGTCGAAACATCGAGGTAAATAAATTAATAAATGTTTTTCTCGCGATTAAGCCCCGTTTGATTTAATAACAATGTGTTCGAAATTCGAAAGTCTAAAAATTACACTGTTAATAGTAGTTAATATCCCTTAAACTTATAATAAGCTGCGGTGAAAGAGTTGATGTTAAATCGTACCTATATATATATATACTATATACATTTTTAGATTGGCTCATGGTCGACCACGCAACGTTCCAAACTCAATTTCAAATATTTAATTTAGTTTTATATTCACTAAAGTTTAAGACTCGAAAAAAGAATATTGTTGAACAGCATTTTAAACATTTTTCTATCAGCATGTTAACGAAATTTAAAAATCAAGTTTTTTTTAAGGAATGAAACGGGTAGTTTATAGATAACTATCCGGTAACCGGCCTATCCAGCCTAAATTTTAAATCTAGTCAAGTACCGGATAATAAACGGCAATTTACCTAAAAGCATTATTGACATTAAACTTACCCTTACGTTTAAATGCTTTCTTCTAAATAAATCATATTATAGTATTAAGGAATATTTAGACGATAAATTTTAGAGTTTTGACTTACTTAAGCTTTGATTATGATATATATAATATAATAACGATTCTTCTTTAATTACCCTAAGACATTATAACTGTGACTTTTTCGTATTATTATTTTTTAATGTGTTTTGTTGTATTTTGTTTTAAGCAAGTACTACACATATAACATAAGGTGCACGCCGAAAGGCAGAAAATGGAGCTCTGTAGATAATTATAAATAATGTACACCTGTATTATTGCACCCATTTATGCACGGAATAAATGAATTGAATTGAATAATATCGAATTTAAAAAAATATACATAGACATAATAAAGTTTAGTATCAATAATTTATTACAGATTATTTTATTACAGAACCAAATTAATACCCGAACTGCTATAAGGGCTAATTATGATGAATAAATACCAATTTCACTGCTTTAGAAGGCAACAAACGGTTTCGCTTGTCTTCCTGCACAAGGCCAGCTTCCAAAAGAAGTTTTTTTGTCTAATTAAGTATGCATTTTGCCTTTCACGTTTTTGTAATTAATGTTCTTTTAGGAGCCAATCTGCGAACAATGTACATAATACATATATTCCATCTAGAATTTAATAAGACAATGAAACACTTCACTCATAAACGAAAAGGCCCCAACTCAACCAAGTACACCCGATCGTTCGTGACTATCTCCGTACCAAATTTCATCGAAATCGGTACAACCCTTTGAGTGTGAAGGAGTAACGTAGTAGTAACGAGCAAGGAGGTTTTTGAAATAAACTTTTCGCACGGGAATAGCAACTATTTTCGGGATGAAACGTGGCCTGTGTGTTATTTCTAACCTAACCTATCATCATACCAAATCTCATCCAAATCCATTTAGTAGTTTTTGCGTGAATTAATAGCCATCCATCCAAACTTTCGCATTTATAATATTAGGATTAGGATTTAGGATAGTAATATTAGGATTAGGATAGTAGGATGACAAAATGTAATAATATTCATTATATATTTAGCTACACTTTCACTGCTTTTATATATATTATTCAATATTAATAATTAAACATACATTGTGGGCAAGTCTTTCCCTCAAGCCACAGATCGCATTTGAAGATTTCAAACCAATATTTAACCAACCAAAACACATGATGAATCAATATTATCATCTTCAATCAAAATTTATCTTAGCCACGTCAATAATAGAATTGCTATTGGATCATACCATGTATACAGTTTTAGAAATGATAGCGTGTTGCCATAGTAATAATATAAGCGTTATCAATCAAGCTCTTCGGAATGCGAGCGCTGATAACAGATGCATCTGCTTGCTCACTTGCTCTAGATAATTTTCATGTTGTTTAGAAACACAGTTTTCATCTTCATCTGAATCGTTGTTTGAGAACATTGTTGTTTCTGAGACGCGTGGTTTTCAGCAAGATACATAATACTCCTAATATTTGACAGGCAGGATTCCTTCCTTCCAGGTTCCTTTATATATTAAAACAATGCTTTTTTGATGATATTCAGTTGCAATTTAATATTACGATTAATATTCCACAGTTTAATCATGTACCGATACATTTGTAAAACATAATCAATGAAAACAAACATACATTGAACATAATGGTGCATTGGTACACTTTGTACATTTTCTAGAAAATAATGCAAAATTGCAATCCAGACATCTTAAAAACACGCCATAAAGTGTATCGATAGAATGTATCGCGTGTTATCATATTCTATTTCATATTTTACTTAGGTATATGAAATGTTTTCGACCCCTTTATATTAGGTATGCCCATTACCTAGGTTCATTGTATAGTTGTATGGCGTGTTTACTGACTTTTGCACAAATTGTTATTTCGTGACGGGAAAACATGTTCACCTTTTTCAAGGAACCATAAAATACGCTGGACCGTTCCACTAACCGGTCGAATGTGTTGTCCAGTAATGAAGTCCTCAAAGTATACAAACAGGCGTGTCCTACTAGAATCTAGCTCACCTTGGACGGTATTTCCTACTTACTTTACCGTGCGTGGCTGCGGATCGTTGCCCCTGTGCCAATTTTATATCTAGAAATTTAAAAAAGAACTGAGTTCAAAGAGAAGAGTTTTACACCTTCTACTTACTGGAAAACTATCTTATTAACAAAAAGACAATTTCACTTTGTCTTTTCGCAAACAACCAGGGTATCAGTTTTCCTAAGCACATATCTCATAGATTGTTAATGAATTGTCGTTTTTGCTAGTTTTGTTATTATAATTGGAGTGGCTACACAGATCTAATTTCTACCGCAATGCAATTACTTAGCTGCAATGCAATCGAGATGCAATTTTTATTTTAGCGCAGTTCATTTAAAATATTTGAATCACTATTGCATTGTTTATGAATGCTCGTCTTAATAAATAAGAGAATTGGCACCCAGTAGAATAAACAAGAAAATGTGAAGCATTTACGTTATTTTATGTTTGCAAAACAGGTTTTGTAAGTATGCAAATTAGTTTGCGCGGAATGCTGTAGTTTTGTTTTAGGTGTGTCTTCTTAAAAGCTTCTTATTAGCTTTGTGCGCGAGCAATACTGCGAATATAACTCGCAAACATATTTATATTGCTTGTATTGTATACTTACCTACATATGCATGTTTGACTGACCCATGTAGGTCTATATTCAAATATTTGTCATATTCCATTAAGTGTAATACTAACTAGAAGTCTAATAGACTAATGAATTCAGACTATCACACAAATATTATAAAGGCGAAAGTTTGTTTGTCTGTTTGTCGGTTTTATGTTTGTTAGTCCTTCACGCTGAAACGGCAGATTTGCATGAAATTCTAAATGAAGATAGCTTACCTATATCCTGTAATAACACATAGACTACTTTTTATCCTGGATAAGCTCAAGTTCCCGTGGCATAACTGAGGTAGCGGGAAAACCGTAGTTTACGGGGGTGAAACACGCAGGCTGCAGCTAGTAGTGCATAATTAAATAGGTACCTACCTAGTTTAAAACATTGCATGCTAGCCAAATTAATCTGATTCATAGAACAATTGCTAAAAATTCTTGAAAACCTTTAATTCAATTTTATTTCTAACCTTTTGAATGACAAGTGATAACAGATATTTAATTGTAATGTAACAAACCGACTAGGACTCACGTGGTAAACACTGGAAAAGCGCAAGCCTCAGCATGCAACTGATACGTGCTGAGGCATGATCATAACTCCCAGATGAAAAACTGCAAATAAGTTCGAAACTGGTCGGAGAGTAATTTCCAGTGTTTACCACGTGAGTCCTAGTCGGTTTGTTACATTACAATTATGGAAGAAACTCGCGATAGCTTTCAGATATTTAATTGTTTCATTCATGGCGGAGTTATGAAGTAACATCCTACATATCCTTCGACAATGTTCAACATTGTCTTAAAATTAAATAGGAAGTACTAAACCTGACTAAGATCGCAGGCAAGGGCTGGATCCGGGCCGCTTCCAACAGGGCCTTGTGGAAATCAATGGGGGAGGCATATGTCCAGCAGTGGACGTCCTATGGCTGAGATGATGACGATGAAACCTAATGTAAGAATCATATGGGACTGTGTTTAATAAAAACTTAACGAATGAATTGGTTGACGTAACAAACAAAAAACAAGCGAAATGAGAACCTCGTTTTTAGTAAGTAGGCGAAAATACTGGAAGTTATCCTTTGCTAGTGAAGTCTGTGAAGGTGTGTTTACAACTATTTAGTCATACATGTATACCTAATAAGTTTGCTAAGACTGGCCGGTTGGCGCAGTCGGTAGCACTCTGCCTTCTGAGCCGCTGGTCCCGGATTCGATTCCCGGACAGGTCAAACATTTGTGTGTATAAACAGTATAAAGTACAGTCAAACAGTAGTGTTTGACCTGTGCCTGAGTGTGTATATGTATATATAAGTATATATATATCAGTCATCAGGTTACCATAGTACAGGCTCTGCCTAGTTTGGAACCTGAAAACCTTGTGTGAATGTTAATAAAAAAACCATTTCTAATACAAAGTACCTAAATAACTAATTGTTAATTTCAACGTTAAAAACAAAAACATTCGGTTTATTTTATTTCATTCGAACTGCTACTAGGGTTGCCCTTACATGTCTATATTAAAGTATTTGTCAATCACTTAGAACTCTCGTACCTACTAGTGCTGTAAAGGAATTCGGAAGTGAACTAGTGATGTTAGGAATCTGTCGAGACTACAAAGGAAGAGTCTTGTTAGCGTGTCTTCTTCTGATGTTTATTGATGGTGAGAGCAAATACTTAAGTTATACTTACTAGGATATAAATTATGAATGATACTCTTAAAGTATCCAGTACTTACGTAGGTATATGATGATTTTTATGAAAAAAATATGACTCATTTTTAATACACCAAAAAAACTCCATACTTAATCAATTTGAAAGAATATAAGATAAAGCGCCTCCGCAGGAGGGTAAGAAAAGGAGGGGGGGAGGGGAGTCTAAACCTAAATAAATTCAAATTCTTTCTCTCAGAAGAACTATTACAATTTACAATCACAATGATATGAATGAACGTTGTAAACTCAAGCAATAGGTATAGATTTTGTGACATTTAATATAATAACCTAGGTACCTACCTTATGTATATTTTGACATGTGTGAATTAAGCACTTAAATGTTATCAAGTTAGTACCCCTGTGTTAACACATTACTTCTACTACGTTTTTAGTTTTTATTTTTACTCTTCTCAGCAATTGGACATCCACTGTTGAACATATGCCTCCCCAATATAAGGGGATTTGCTAATTCTCACCACGCTTGGCAGATTGGTTGGCGAACGCAGTATGATTCGCGATCCTCAGAAGGCGCTGCTGCCCATTTTCTGGTAGTCCTTAGCCGACTCTTACGGCACCCGCGGGAAGAGATGGGGAGTACCTACTATTCTAGGCCGGTACCACCACGGCAATTTTTACTCTTACCAATCACGATCATCAAAGTTTAAATCGGTAACAGATGTTGCTTACAAGTTATGTCGAGCAAAATGTCAACACTATAACGTCATTAGACCTGCAAGGCCAACGTCAGATGGTCACTTAATTTATCATCCTACGTAACCACTCTAGTAGGTAGGTAGATACAGTTCTTTCAACTTACAGGGTCACGCAAGCTGTATTGCAGAATAAAGTTTATTTAGGTATAAAACAATCAAAATACCTATAGTAGTAATTAAGGTTGTAAACTCATTACTAATGATCATAGTTATTTTAATGTTGTAAGAACTAGGTACATTAATTTGTCATTTTTGTATGTCATTTTACGCTTGTCCTTTATCCCTTTAGCCAATGTATGTTTTACTAAAGATGACGTACCTAGGTATATTCATACTGCGCGGTGCTCAGATTTTGTTCCTTTACGACATAAACATGCTTACTGCGACAGATAATACGGTACAAATAATATAGAAAAGGATAGCTATATGTTTAGACTTGCTCTTTAAATACGCGTCACAATGAAAATTCCTACAATTGACTTAATTTTGCCGCCTCAGTTTCCGCGCGCTTGTGCGACATCTACCTCATATAAACACATATCATTGCCTTTAGCCCTTTGATAATATGTAGGTAGGTGACCTATGCTATCTATAACAGATGGAATTATAGATCATCATTTACCTACGTCTTATATTTTATGCATTAAAAATTAAGCGTGGGTCTAGAAATATATGTAACAAATGTATTAGTAGCGCTAGACAAATAATTTTATATTAATATTATTATATACACACACACACACACATGATATTATTAGTCAAGTCTTTTGAAAAATTCGAACAAGACTTCAGAAAATACCTACCTACTGTCGAATTCCGCCCATCACAGGTCGACTCAACGCGTGCAAATTATCCATTTAGGTAATTGTTTTATAGTGTCAGTATTATTTGCTTCTATTTTTTTATTTTAATAATTTATTTAAAGAGAACTAGGTCCATATAATTAGAGCAAAATGAACCTTAAAAACTTAAGTTATTGCAGAACCTTTGCCAACAGTTGCCAGTATCCAGAATGTTTTGACAAATTAATACCAAAGTAGCGTTTTCATCGTAACAGGTCGTTACTGATTACGTAGGTGCCTATATATATTTATTCTGTCGTTATGGCACCTACGTAATTAGTAACGACCTACTATTAATATATTGATATTTGGTAGCCTACAATTAAGTACCTATAACCTCGCCCTTAAGGCCGGTCTAGGTTATGTTTACTTAATTTATACTATGCTAAAAACGTAAGCATAAACCGGCTTTGGTTTAAAATGTACACTTACCGTTTTGCCACGAGAGTGCGATTAGATCGTCGTCGTAGACCCATCGAAGGTCTCTTATAAGAGTAGACATGTCACCGTTGAAAGACATCATAACTTAACAGCATCACACATTGTCTTCATAACAGGCCATGTCACTGCACAAATCGACAACAGAGAATAGTAGATAATCACATCACTAGAACAGAACGCGTCAAAACACTATGCGAGTTGAATTATTCATTCGAAAAAAGCATTCCTGCACTACGACACTAGAAACACATTAAAACCACCGCAAAGTTGTTCGAAAACACAATGGGAACAAATTCACGTGTGAATTAGTTTGTGAACAGTTACGAAACGTCAAGTTTTTATTTTTGACAGCTGATTTTCGATCGCGTTGGACGCACATGCGCGCGGGCGCAGAACGGACGTGCACGGTGCGCGAGAGACGCGAACTGACTGACTGACTAGTCCAGCCAGCCAGTCCAGTCTTGTTGCTGTGCTGGTTGGTTCAGTTGGTTGGTAAACAAGCCGCAAGGCTCACACGCCGCGCCGGGTCGAGCTGCCGGGCATGACATGCGGGGGGCCGCCGCGCCGGCTGTTCGATTAAATTTAGATACATACCTACAATAGTACATGTTAGTACATCCAGCACATACAGTAGCTATGTGCATATACCTACTTATGTATTTTAAATTTAAAAAATATGAATTGATTAGTAAAAGGAACATACTGCTTGCGTTTCAAATAAAAAAGTATTAAGTAGGTACGTACCTACTCGGCAAAATTCACTAAACATATTTAATACCTTGATTTAATGTAGGAGTAGGTACCAACCCAATGACCTTCGAAAGCCTTTAACATTTTAAATAATATTATCAACCTATACCTATGAGGCTATTGTTTTATTACTTATAATTATAAGACTTAAAATTGGTAGGTAGGTATAACACAGAGAGTGTTATTAATAAAGATGTTGTGTAAATTGAACAAAATATAGCAATCGACAAAATCCGTCGTTCTCGAGTTATGTGGTGTGGTACGTAGGTAGTAGTAGTATTATTAGATAAATATTCTCTTTGGTGCGGTGCAAAAACTGTAAGGCCCGTCTTGCGCCAATCAAATTATCCGAGATTTTCGCAGAAGTAACAAATTAGCAGGCAATAATTGTGATTTGATCCGAGAATCTCGGATAATTTGGTTAGTACAAGTGGGCCTAGGAGTTATTTATTTTATTTTATTTTTATTCTCTTAGGAAAACTTATGGAATGCTAATGGATATTTATAAGTATGTTAATGTAAGCTTTTTACTTTTTATACGGGCGGGTCTGGATTTATATAAATTTTTATATATCTATGTATAATATAATAATTATATTTATAAAAATTTATAAGAAAAAATGCAACCGACTTCAACACTCAAAAGTGTGAAATAACTTACATACCGACTTCAACAAGTTATATCACACTTTTGAGTGTTGAAGTCGGTTGCATTTTTTTGTTAAATTTTTTTTTTTACCTATCTAGAATGCGATCTGATCTAGAATGCGCTGTGGCTCTCTAGGCCTGCTGCAAATGTGTTTGGTGACCATTTTTTAAACTCGAGGGTGGTAGCTAGTAAAGCGGGTACTAAAAAGTACCCTTCTACCATGCTGGGAATTTGATAATGGTGTTACTTTCACCGGAAGCTCAAGCCATTAGTGGGGATCGAACCAGCGTCCGTCAGTGTGACAGCCGACGCTCCTACCGCTGAGCTCTCTCGCTTCGCTTATTATAATGAACTTTCCAATCGTGTTCTTTGTAATTGTTCCTTTTTAATCTAGTTTGAATAGAATTGCTCGCCCTCTTCTACATCATAAAAATTTTTATCTTTACATTCCAAGTTGGCTATTTTTATAATTGTGCTTGAGATACATGTAATAGTCTCGTAACAGCCAATTATTTTGCACGGAAGTGTATAATTACGAGGTGAATATACTCCAGTGCAAGTGAGTGTAAAATATAGCTTTGTTTTGGTTTTATTCAGATTTGAAACTTGTGAGAGAAATGAAGAACTCAACTGTTGGTCGATTTGAATAGTAGGTACAATGATGTTTTACTAAAGATGACGTATATTCATACTGCGCGGTGCTCAGATTTTGTTCCTTTACGACACAAACATGCTTACTGCGACAGATAATAGGGTACAAATAATATAGAAAAGGATAGTTATATGTTTAGACTTGCGCTTGAAATACGCGTCGCAATGAAAATTACTACAATTGACTTAATTTTGCCGCCTCAGTTTCCGCGCGCTTGTGCGACATCTACCTCATATAAACGTATAATATCATTGAGTAGGTATAATATTATTATGTCTGTTTATTTTAACTTAGGTTTATTTTTTACAATATACATATCAAAAACAAAAGTTAATATAGATATTTAAAAAAACCTAAACCTAGAGTTCCACCATCAGCGGGGCAGGGCCCAAGCTACCGGTGGTTAGGGCAGCAGAGTGAGGAACTTCCGGACAATACGGGCCGTTTCCAGAAGTACCGCCTTCTGCATCTATATTATACAACTGAACCAAGTTGCTCGTTATACACGTGGCTGTAGGTTGCAGTGGGAGCCGCAGGCGAGGATGTAATGAGCAGAGTTCACAAGTTTCATACTTTTCATTTGCGAGGGGAAAAAGAAACATTTATTGCTTATAGTGGGTAAGGGTGCCGTGGTGGTACCGGCCTAGAATAGTACTCCCCATCTCTTCCCGCGGGTGCCGTAAGAGTCGGCTAAGGGATCACGTACTAGAAGGTGGGCAGCGGTGCCTTCTGAGGATCGGAAATCATACTGCGTTCGCCAACCCGCCTGCCAAGCGTGGCGAGAATCGGCAAATCCCCTTATATGGGAGAGGCGATTGTCCAGCAGTGGACATCCAATTGCTGAGAAGAAGAAGAAGTGGTTAAATGGAGCGGGGGGTTTTTAATGAAGATACTCAGCCGAGAGCTTGTGCGGGTGCAGAAGGGGCACTAGTGAAGCTAGCGCTTAAGGCGACTGGCTTAAGCATTTTACCACTAATCTATCGAGACATGGTAATAAATGACTTTCCCGCTCCTTAAAATTTCAGAAAAATCCTATCTGTTGTTTATTGCCTGGGAAAATCGCTTAAGCGATAAGGCCCTTTGTGTCTCGGTATTTATATGTGTATTTTCTTTATAATACACATCGTCTCTCCGTGGTCATAGTGTGTGGAACCTCTCCGAAATATCGGGAACTCAATCAAAATTTAAATCATGGCGCGTATCCCGTGTCAAACAATATTTTTATTGTGAAAAAGCCATGAAAGTTTAAAACAATACTTATTTTCTTTATGTGTATAATTTCTAAACAGTGGGCAAATAAATAGTTTTCTATCTATCCATCTACTCTTTTGTATGAAAAAAGTAATGACCAAGCGGGAACTTTTACTGCGGTACTAAAACTAAAGCCGGGCAAAGAAAAAGTTTTTATTAAAAAAGATCTGAGGTTTCTTAGCTTGAATTATGTATACTGGTACAAGATCCCTTTGCATAGTATCTCCTTCGGACATTTGATTAGTTCTCGGGATAGTACTAAGAATCCCTTTAAATAGCCATCACATTCACACTCTTTTTCACATGTGCTCGGTCCGTTATAATCCATTCAACAATGCAAATAATATGACTAAAACTAATGCTTGGCAGATGAGAGCTGAGAAAAAAGATTCTATGTCATTGTTCGTAAAGCTTAAATTACGTGACATTTTTAAAAACTCTTCTCACCTTTCTTATTTTAAAATCCAATTCCCTTGTTGTCATCGACCAGCCTCACCCCGACTAAATCTGATCATGAATTTAGTACATCACACACTGGAATAGGAGTAGGTTGTCATTTTTTTCTTTTCTGTATTATATGTTATATTTCGATTCAATAAAAACAGCAGCAAAATATACCTATCCTATTACATAATTGTAAGTGCTTTCTAAAATTATATTTTTTGTTTACAAAAATTGGAACAACCGACTTCATTGACTTCTTTTTTAAGATTATCCTCGACATCGTTAGGACTACTAAATTGATTTTGATAAAACTTAAATGGGATCTCGAAAGCGTACTCTTTCAAACATAAAAGATTTTTTCAAAATCGATCGACAGCCAAGTTGGAGGTGAAATCGGTGATCATACATACAAAAAAAACATACAGTGGAATACAGAGCTTTCTCCTCTTTTAAGTCGGCTAAAAATACAATAAATGATGGAAAAAAAAGGGTGAAACACCTACATAATATGTAGGTGTTTCACCCTTTTTTAAAATTATATTTTGGTCCTATTTGGACCCTTGATTGCGTACATCGCAACCGTATCTAACCTATAAGCCCTTTGTAATGAAGCTCAGACTACACGCGTGGGTGTACGTCACCACCCTTTTGCCTGCAGAGCGGACCATAGATCGTGAAAGCGAGTTGTAATTTAAAAATATTTATTACAATATCTAATATTTATAGTAGGCTGGTTGTTGACAAGTTGCAGAAATGGTTTGCATCACGCGGCTACAGGATCTTATCCTGTCTAGAGCTTGAACTGTTAGAGAATATTGTGATAAATCTAAATCGTTGTTACGATGGTATGGTCATGTGTTTTCTAATATCAGATAAACCTTAAATAAGTACAACGTATAAAAATAACAAACTATAAATAAAAACTGCAATGTAATTACTATCTGCAGGTAAAGTGCCCAAAGCTACTTTTTTGAATATCCAAACTTACTAGTTGGCCCAGGTAAGTGCCATCCCTTTGATCATCCATAATTTCCACCAACTGGAAATTTCTTTCAAAAATTATTGATTTAAAAAGAAATAAATAAAATCGTATTTTTTTTAAACTAGGTACCTACTCTATGTATTGTATTTAGGTTCCATATCATATCATATCATTGGAATCCATTTTTTTTATTGGTGGCCTGCTAATTCTAATATAATTTAAATCTTATCTTCTACTTTCTATCATCCTGGTAAAAATATAATTTAAAATGTAACACCTTTTCCAGACAACACCGTGGGCGTGGGCGAGAAATAACTTCATTTTGCTCAGTGACCATTAGCCTTATTTATGTACTACGCTATTCAAATTATAACTAGATAAAGGTTAAAAAAATAAAAACATCAAGCGTAGAGTAAAGCTTTCGACACATACAAGCGCCGTTCTGCTCTTTAAGAAAGGTATCTCAGGCACTCAACAACAATAAATAAACCAAAAATCACTATCACTATTTTATAAATCGATAGTCCTGGCAAGTATTACGTTATCTGTGATACCAACATTATTATTTTTCTAGGGTCATAGTTATTTATACATCGACTTATCTTCATGGATATACCATATTTACGAACCCATCCAATCTGATTTCATTCTTCCAATGTAAACATACGCCTTTCAAGTATTCCTAACTTTATTTTTTTCCGGGTCGTAAAGTCGAAATTTTGTGGGCCGTATCGCTTGCGCTTGCGTTTCTTTTCATATAATTTATCCTAAACACTATTTTGGCGCTATGTCCTCCATATATAATATGGTGCTTGTTATTCGTGCATTTACTAAAAGTAAATGAAATCGGCGTTCGTAATTAGCACATAATATAATTTTATAATTTGTTCTTATGGCTTATATTGCTGCTATCAAGGTACTAAGCATAACAATAAAATTTATCTTCGTTTTTTTCCAAGACTACTTACAAAATTATTCGATATATTTTGATCTAAATCCTAAGAGTCATCTTTGTAATTTCCTTTTTATAAGTACTTAATACTGTACTTAATATTAGTACTAAATAGGGGTAGTAATAATAATTTAAAGTATTTTTTTATAAAAAAGTCTTACTGTAGCAATCTAAATTTGTTTGTAGAAAGTATGCAATATAGGAAATTTTCGTTTTTTTTTCCCGACATGCATTCTAGAAACACTGAACGAGACATTGTTTTATATTAAATTGTAAATTAAAGGGAGGTGAATGCTGGTACCCGTAACACGGAGAAACCTATTTCGGATGCCAGTCTCATACTCATGTTTTCGAAAGACGAAAATAAAACTTAAGAACATCTTTTATTGCTGTACCTTCATCGACTCTACGTTTCACTGTGTTGTTGGATGATTGTTACGAAATAAATTATTTTTATTTATTTGTTTTATGACACAGTATATTTCTTTCAAGCCGTTTGAATGAGCGTATCGCAAATAATATATGAGAAATAATACGAAGCGTCAACGTCATCAATTCATTGCATGTACCTTGTTACTTAAACTACAAATTATCTATCCCACAGCGGATTAATAGTAGTAGTTCTTCACACACTATTTATCTCTTTATCTATATTCTGCGCTACATTGAATATATTTTCTGTAAATTATCGATACAATATTTCTAGTGAGAAATTTTTAGTACATGTTTTTTTTTTCTGTGTTTGTATGAACAAAATGTCAGCGGGCCTCATTTTGACCGTGACTGCTCCATAATATAGATTCGGATTGTGTCAGATAGCACCATACTGGTTGAAATAGTTTCTTTGAACTAACATTTGGCCAGAAAATTTGATTAATTGTGATTGTAAGGAAGCTCGCTCTTAAAGGGATAAATGGTACTGTAAACAGTGGTTGATTGTTTTTGTTTGATGTGCTGAAAGGGCATCGATATTTCTCTAAGGGATCGGATCCGAAATGAAGGTATTCGCCAGAGAACAAAAGGTACCGATTAACGCAAGTACCTGAGATCGAAAAAGACGTATCAGCCATACATTATCTTACTAATATTTGAACAATTCTAGTTCAAATTTCAGTACAAACAGAAACAAGGTTCACTTATTTATATATATATATATAAGTAAATAAGTGAACCTTGTTTCTGTTTGTACTGAAATTTGAACTAGAATTGTTCAAATATTAGTATATGTATATATATATATATATATATACTTGAATTTCTAGCTTGTATTTATTTGTGATAGTTTGTGATATATTTAGTGATACATTTGATAATACATTTAGGTATTCCCCATTCAAGGTTTTTATTTCGCGCCGACTGATGCGGCATAATTAAGGCATTCTGAGTTAGAATAAGTAAATTTAGACGCAAAAGCTTACATAACATATTAGAAAAAAATATATAAGAACAGTTCTTGAAGGTTTATTCAGGTTGAACAAAATTTGACTTCATGTGCTAATTTCTTAGTGAAAAAACATTTTCCGGCGACCATATACCTTTATAAAAAATCTCGCGATTACGATACGAGTAAATGCGATTGAACTGTGTTTTACACTAGAAGAAGGAAATTAAAAAGTCCAAATATGTTAGCAGAAATAAAAAAAATTGAACTACGGGTTCAAATTTTTGGGGGTTATTTGTAAAGTACATATTCGTAATATTTAAAATCACCATTCATGAGGATTTTTCCCGCCTTCTCTGAAACCCCCGCGAGCCTCTGTAATATCATCGGTATTTGTTAATATAGTTGAAACTATAGTTGGTATTGTTCTTGCGCATAGGCTAAGGGCTGGTCATTACCCGTGTAACAAGTTTTCTTTTTTAATGAAAAAATCCAATACACCAAATTGTGAATTGTGTGGCACTCTTGAGGATGTTTACCATATTCTCGTGGAATGTTCTAAACATGCCCGAGAAAGAGAAAATTTGTTAAATAGTTTTAAGATAAATAGATTAGACGTAGGTTTTTTTATTAATGTTTTAGCTTCGCCAGCGTGCGATGCGGCAAAGGCTTTATTTAAGGTATTTAAGAAATAATTAAGTTTTTATTCGTGTATAAGTTTAGGGTACGATGGGGCTGGCATACCATGTAGGGAAAAGCCCCAAAATAAATAGTGATTAAAAATAATAATAATAATAATAGTTGGTATTAAGGAACTAACCTACCTGCAGAATTCCCGTATTTCATTTAAAAAATGTCTGTAATCCACGTTAGTATTTATAACATAACTGTAATTTATGTTCTAACCGGTGTGGATCCAGAGAATTAATAGGTAGGTATGTGCCATGCGCTATTCAATTGTTTATAAAAAAGGGTGGACTATAATACAAGTTAAAAGAATCGGGCTGATGTTGCTCACTAAATCTTATTTAACTTATTTAAGCCTTAACATTCTAATGAAAGAACTGGTTATAACGACCATTTGTTTCTTTTACATCAC
Organism: Apeira syringaria; assembly: GCA_934044485.1. Taxonomy (NCBI): domain Eukaryota; kingdom Metazoa; phylum Arthropoda; class Insecta; order Lepidoptera; family Geometridae; genus Apeira; species Apeira syringaria. Next base: position 20,603,054 of record OW203660.1, on the reverse strand, counting down.
TTGCCCTTCGTTTGTCAACGTTTGCTGTTCGAATTTCTAATTCCAATTTCAAATTCATCGTACCGTAACACCTCATAAACAATTACAGACCCTTGAACCGAGACACGTCCAGCTTACACAGACCTATCAGAATGTCAGAAAATTCACTCGTTCCAAGTGAATTTGGGCGTGACGTTTGGTTAGGGGATATCTAGTTAGTGTAGTCAACTTAGATCCATGGTAACGACTCAAATCAAAGTAATGATTGAATGACTGGCTGGTACTCTATATAAACTTGATATTTGTCACTTTAATTCAGCTATTACAACGCATGTTAACTACACATTAAAATAATAATTTTCCACGAAATTGGCAACAATTAAAAGTAACTAGGTACTCGAAAATACCCTACCACCATGCTGGGAATTTGATAGCGGTGTTACCTTCACCAGTAGAACAAAATGTAGGTGGGGATCGAACCAGCGTCCGTCTGTTAGACTGCTGATGCTCCCACCGCTGAGCTATCTTCACTTCTAATGTAATGTACCTAATTGATGTCTTAATTTTGACCGGGTCTGAATTAAGCACACAAGATTAGTGAATAAATAATATAATGTAATGATTACCTACTTTACTAACATTAAATGTAACTAATACATTGATTTATTATCACTACAATTTTTTATTTTCATTTTGTATCATTTTGTTTCATCATGCACATTATTTTTTCTCAAGAAGATAATAAAACCTCGTTGCCTCAAATTGAAATAGAAACAAGACCAGCATTTTATTGCCAGCATTAAAAATACAATTTGCGTTTATCCTGGGGACCTTACGCTTTCGATCGATGCAAGATCGAATTACCGCAGGAAACGGATGGGGCGAGGATTGTAGCACGTGTTTCATTTATGTATGGTATAGCTGTAAGTAAGCATTTGGTAAATCATTTATATCATTCATTATGAAACTTACCGTCAGCTTCCTGGAAAATTATAAAATAATTAGTCACGAACTTTGCGGAATTACTGCGGCAGTTTCTAATATCCCACAAATAATGTAAAGCTGAAAGTTTGTGTGTGTGTATATTTGTTCTCCCTTTACGCTAAAACGGCTGCACCGATTTCGACGAAATTTGGTATGGAGATAGTTTAAAACCTAGATTAACACATAGGCTACTTTTCATCCCGAAAATAATTGCTTGTAATTTTTTAGGCTTCAACATAGAATTGGCCGTTGGTACACCCGTTCTGTCTTATCACGTACCACGCGAACTCAGTTACGTGTGTGACTTTTTTAACTTAATCTTATATCGATTAAGTAGATTACCCAGCTAGCAGATGGTCGTGAACCTAACGTAAACCAAGAACGTACCGTTTCACTCCTATATGATTCAAGTTCTTGCTGCTTTATCACGAGCGTAAAAGTTTCAATGGTTTGGCAACTTGCATGTCGATTGACAGATTATGATAAAAGCTTTCTAGAATATTATTACACTAGCTGCACCCCACGGTTTTACGCGCGTGGTGATTATTGATGATGATGATGAAAATTAGTCTATGTGTTATTCCGGGACCGGAAGTTTTACCCGCGTGGTGATAAAAAACGGTGATGATGGTGATGATGAACATTAGCCTGTGTTAATCCAGGGTATAAGCCATCGGGCGGGTCTGGGTTTATCCATTAAATAGTTGCTATGCCTATGCTTGCGGCGTTCACGCTGCTTGTTTTGGTTAAGTCCAGGCCTTCTTTACTCATCCCGTGATGGGTAGGGAGGTTACGGTCTTGGGGGAAGCGCAGGTCGTGATGATCCTCAAGGCAAGTCTGGCGATTACCTTCTCGCGGTGCTGCCTGTTCTTGGTCTAATTCCTCTGAATTAGACGTAACTAGACATCGTCCGGCGCCTCGCGTGTCTCATATCTATGTAAGTTTATTTATATCCATTTATTTATGTATGTTTATTATATTCAGGCCGGGACTGCTCCCGATAGGCTTTGCTCGCCAAGCCGACGATGAGCGGTCCACTTGACGGTAGGTTGCGGTGCTGCTGCAAGGCACTGCAACTGAGGGGGGCAGCGGCGCCGTGTTGGGGGGGGCAGCGGCGCCGTGTTGGACGGTGCTGCAGCTGAGGAGGCGCTGCGGCGGGAGTGATTCAGTTCGTCTCCTGCTGTGGCGCCGATATGGCCGCCGTCGGAGGGTGGCGGCCGAAGCGGCTGGCGATGGGGCTGCTCCATCTGGCCCATCGCAGGGGACTACGAGCGTCGGATGTGGGAAGTCTGGCGTTCCTTGCACTGTGTGGTCCCCGGGTTGGTGCGGCCGTGCTCTTGGTCCCGGCACGGTCGCGAGGGGGAGGGTCATCCTCCCCCCCTGGAGGGGTCCGGAAACGGACGGCCGTGGTGGGGGCGCGGTATGCAAATGTACCCCGCGCTCCCTCCGTTCTAGCGGCAGGATGGACACCGTGGGTTTTAGTCGGTAGTGGACCCTGGCTGCTGTGGGTGCAGTTAGGGTTGGGGGCCATGAGGCCCCCCAGGGAGCGGTGATGCTCGAGCGAGCCCGACACACCCCGCCTACTTTCCCGGTAGGCGGAAGTGCGTAAATGCATTTTCCCCACGTAAAAAAAAATAAAAAAATAATCAAATAAATAAAAAACGGTATAAGCCATCCATATCCAGTGTATATGTTATGGACCAAGTGATTAATGCGAGCATTATTAATAATGCCCGAGCATTATGTATAATGTCTAGCTCTATCGGGCCAAGTGATTAATTATTATCTAAACTTCATTATTTATCACAATGCACGGGCATTATTAAATGGCTATGTGATAAGGTGGCAATTTGATAATTATGCTAAATTTATTTTTGCTGCTTAGATTTATTTCGCCTGAAGATGTTCCAGAGACAGAGATTTCTTTGAGAGAGTGTTGTAGAATGTCCTCTAAATGCGGAGGGCAGGGTTATAGCAGATGTAATTGTAAAAGTGGTTGCAAGTCTGATAAATGTAGTTGTCGCAAAGGCAAAAAGTTGTGTACCTCAAAATGCCATCATAGCGGCAGTTGTTCTAATAAGTAAATTATGTTACTTACTTTACTATATATTGTATAACAATTGTTTTCGATTTTACGTTCTATTTTACTTATGTACAAATTAGTTTCATAAGCAAAAAGTGCTAAAAACCATTAGATACTATTTTGCAAAATTCATTATTTTGCAAAATAGTATCTAATGGTTTTTAACCCTCAGTCTGATTGCTTAAACTTTATTCAATGAAAACTTTTATGGAACACAGATACATTGTGAATTTTTGTTTTAATTTTAATATTTTTCGGTTAGTATATTTTTGATACAACTTTCCTTAAGTCTTAAATGCAAAATCTAGTGATTTTTAAATGTAGAAGTCCTTGATAATTAATCCAAATCATGAGTCTGATTATTTAAATTGTTTCACATTTAGTTTATTTTAAGTTAAATCACAATAATGATTACTTTTTTTTATTACATATGTTTGTATTACTTTGCCCAAAAGGTGATAAACATTATGTATAATGCCCGGTCGAAGTGATTATTTGAATAATAATTATTAAATTGCACTCTGATATTGGGCATTTTTCATAAGGACGGGGCAGTATGTATAATGCTCAATTTATCATTTGGTCCATAACATATACACACAAACTTTCGCATTTATATTAGTAGTAGGATATAACACCTAATGGATTCAATTATTTAATTTATTTTAATAAAATACAATTATTCCGTTTTAGGTTTACGTTACCTTAAGACGCAAAATATATATTTTGCTACGGTCTTTAAAAAAACTTTAAAATAAACAATATATTAGTTCTATTTCATGGATAAGTCGGTAAGTTTCCGCTGAATGATGAAGCGATGATAGCTCAGTGGTGGTCGCTTCGTCTGGAAAACTGACGGACGCTTGTTCAATTCCAACCAACGGCTTGAGCTTTTAGTGAAGGTAACACCGTTTTTAATTTCCAGAATGGTAGTAGGGTACTTTTGAGTACCCGCCCAGCTACCATTTTTTTTCCCTCCCTCAAGTTTTAATAACTGTCGCCAAACACAGATGGTATTCAGGTAGCAGTCCTTGAGAACCAGAAAACATTCTAGGGCTTGCATGATTACGTCTTCGACCACATCGTCACTTACCATCAAGTGCAAAAAATGTCTTAAAATAATAAATACAAAAAGAAAACATAAAAAGTACTTACACATGCCGGTCCGTAAAAGCCATCACTGAAACCTTGATTCAGTCGACAAAGAAAGGCGCACGTCATAAGAATTTATCATCGTCTTACATACACGTGTCCAAATGTAATCTAAGACGATGATGAGAAGCCGTTATAAAACACGCACTTCCGAAAAGTGTCGGCAAAATTGCAATAATCTATCTTTATCTATCTTACATTACATGAAAGGGATGGAGAATGGAATGTCAGCTGGTTAGTGATATGCGCGTTTGCTGTAGAACATCGATACTGTTGCAGTCATCTGATAGGCGATGGGGTGGAAAGTGTTTAAAAAAGGTATAGAGTTGAAATTATGTGAGAATTTTTTTTTTAAGAATATTGAACTTGATGCATGCAACAGATAACTTTGACTTTGACATGCGATGCGGCATTGAGTGGCTGGGATCCACCGAGGTTTCGTCGACAAATTTGTTTTTAATGGTGAAATTATGGATGGCTTGCATAGACATTGAAAAAATGTTGAAAAAGTGATGTTCTGCCGAATGAAAATAAACCAAATTTGATGAAATTGGCATAAGACCGGTTTTAAAGCATACGCTTTCAGATAAAATAAAGATCTAAATGGGTCCATAACTGTCAACGTTCTTGGGTAAAAATGAAAAAATATTAACCGAACACCTACCCTCAGTTTTTTTCAATCAGTTTAAAAAGGGGAAAAGTTCACATTGCCGCATCCAATTATGCTTCATTTTTAACTTAATTCTAAAAATGGAGAAAGTGCTCAATCAGAGGTATTTGTTTCTTTCACAAGCACGTCAAGATCTACGTCAGCTACCAACTGGCTAGCTAACTACGTTCAAGTTTCAAAAACTAAGATTTCTCTACCATTTTACCAGTTTCTCGAATTAATTTTCATTTATAATTTATTTGCATTGCACCAACATCATCACAATTGTGTGCATCGTAATAATATTGTAAAAATTACTACTTACCTATCATGTTGCTCTGTTGAAATGTGTTTTAATTATTGTTGTATCTAGAAACTCGCACTCAGAGTCTCAAGACACAGGCTGTCGCCTAGTTTGAGACTTGTTGGTAACGTGACCTAACGTTTCTATACCAATGTTGTATATCGTAGTTAAGTAGTGTTACTGTACCGCTAATTTACTTTTTCGGAAATAAAGAATTTATTTATTATTTATTATTATTTATTTACAAGTCGCACACCATGGATGCGTAGTACCTACCTAGATTTTACAAGAAAACCTCCACAAATAAATGAAATCCCTCTATACCATCCCATCCAATGCCACTCAAGAACGAGGGCCCTTTGTATCTAATTACCAACAAAGTAAATAAAATCAAAAGGAAGGAAATAAAAGTACGACCTTCTCATCCAGTCCCTGACTCATCTTCAGGACCACGTTTCAAAAATGGACAAGTTCCGTGATTACAAGTGTAAAGCAGACGCGCAAGATTTCGTATACTGTCACTCTTTACTTATTATTGAAACTTAACTGGACCTGTCAAACGTTTTTATCAAAATATGTTTTCAATACACCTACAAAAGATGGTTCTTAGTTCTTTTGTTTTTTTTTAACTTTGTTACTACATAACTTTGTTGCATATGGACCAATTATGACAGCAATTTTTTTCCCAAAGAATATTACAGTCAGATTGTTCATATCATATAGAAACACTAATAATAATAATAGTTTAGGTATTTCTCTCTATTTTTAACCGACTTCAAAAAAGAGGAGGTTCTCTATTAGACCCGTATGTTCTTTTTTAGTTTGTTACCGCATTACTTTCGACTGTGTGAACCGATTTTACACTTTCTTTTTTTATTTGAGAGCTGGTGGTTCTGGTCCCATTTATTCAATTCAATTTAATTTAAATTATTCGAGCAGTTTTTGAGATACACTCCAACAACCACCTTTACTACTCACGGGATCAATTAGGTCACTGAAAAGAGTGAAAAAAACGTACCAAGAAATGGAACCGACTTCAACACTCAAAAGTATGAAGTAAATTTTTGAAGTCGGTATGGTACCGACTTCCATAGTTATAGATATTCACTCACGATAGTTTGTTAATAGTTACTTTTGAACTATCATGGTACCGACTTCAACAAGTAATTTCATACTTTTGAGTGTTGAAGTCGGTTCCATTTTTTGGTAATTTTTTTTAAACAAAATGCGTTTTTTCTTTTCAATGCGTATTTATTAAAAATAAAAAGTTACATTGCTGCAGAATAGCGAAATAAGAAAATTATTCATAGAATACATTGTATATTTTCAACGTGCCATACTGTTTGTATTTATGGCAATTCAAATAAAGAAGAGTTTAAAATGTTTCAAGAAGCACTTGCTTGCTAAGTTGTACTTATCGTATACTTGTAATTTATTGCTTAGTAAAACCAGCACTTGTGACTTGTACATTTGTGAAAAGAGGCCGATGTCGTTCTGCGTGTACGTTACGTAGTAAATATTATCTTATCTGTGGCGTATGTATGGACATTCTGTTTGCTTTGTAAGCACTACTTTGTGACGTAAATTAAGCGTACGAGACAGGCTAATCGTTTGCGTGAAGGTTAGCCTTATCTCTAGTGATATTTTTTTCAGATAAAGTTATTAATACTAAAACGTTTAAAAACTAATATCTATGTAAACTCTAAGGCTTTCACGGCCGGCGTTGCATGTTGTATGTATTGCTTCCGGGCTGTTTGGCCGTGGTCTAAGTGAAACTTGTGTTCCAGACGTTTCGTCGATCACTGCGGTCGACATCTTCAGTGGTTTAGGTCCGAGCGGAGAAACGACATCGGCCTCTTTTCACAAATGTACAAGTTACAAGTGCTTACTAAGCAATAAGTTACAAGTATACGATAATTACAACTTAGCAAGCAAGTTATTAACAAGCGCTTCTTGAAACATTTTAAACTCTTCTTTATTTGAATTGCCATAAATACAAACAGTATGGCACGTTGTAAATATACAATGTATTCTATGAATAATTTTCTTCATTCAATTATTTCGCTGTTCTGCGGCAATGTAACTTTTTATTTTTAATAAATACGCATTGAAACTAAAAAACGCATTTTCTTTAAAAAAAATACCAAAAAATGGAACCGACTTCAACACTCAAAAGTATGAAATAACTTGTTGAAGTCGATACCATGATAGTTCAAAAGTAACTAACTATTAACAACGTTTTATATTAAACGTGTTTTCTCCCAGGTTAACATTTGTAGAATATTACTTTATCTACAGCTACTGATATCACTTTCTCTATTGATATTGAATATCTAATAAAGTTAATGGATTATAAAATAGCGTTAAATAATATTGCTTATTATATTTACGGCCAATTAACGTAAATAAAAGTATTAAAGTTATAAATATTAATTAGGTATCACGTAAGTAATTATTATTCAAATCTTTGTCTGTGCACTTTAATTAAAATACCTTCCAAGGATATGTATATTTTGTCTATTAATGATCAAAATAAATAAAACCTTTGCTAATAAATCCGTTGGAGGTGATTTAGTTTTTGCTATGACAAAAATATCAGAATTCTGATACAGATTTTTATTTATTGACTTTGAGTTATTGTTTGTTTGATTCAGGGTGTCAAGTCTACAAATTCAAAGTTCATATTCAGTCTGCTGCGAGGCCGAGCCGATGCCAATAAGACAACGTCAAAAATCCGTAGTCTGCTAAGTCATAGTGGCTTGAGTCTATGTTGAATCTATGCTCGGACTATGTCAATTTAGTAGGGCATTTGACATTTTATGTGCTAACAGACTACGGAAATAACGCGCTATGTCATTGAATCTAGAATTGAATCAAGATTGACTTAATATGGACTTATTAAAAATAGCGGACTACCAAAGCTGTCAAATTAACCAATTGTGAGCCGATCATATTGCCATATTGAATAGTAGACTTAGGCCTCTGTACTGGTTTTTTGTTTTCATATTAACATTATTTTTCTAAAACAACTTCCTGCATGGATGCATCTCAGCTTTTCAGCTTTTACGGGACGATGATCCACTCTTACCCTCCTCGAATCAGGCCTAAATCTAACCGAGAATTATCGCAAAATATAATTTTATTATAATCCCATTGTTCCTGGGTCCATGTCAAGTGTTCCCTACGTCATTCGTTTATATGACAATGGGCGCGTAGAAACTGAATTTATATTGACAAGGTGATGAACAAATTTGGATAGCAATCTCGTCTAGATTTTCAGTAGACTTCAGTTCTTAATCACACAGTAACTTAATAAAAAAAACAAAAAATATCTTTATATTTTTGCCAGGCAGGGGGGTGCAAGTGCACCCCCTTGCACCGTGCTACCGGCGCCCATGTGGAATACCCTGGGTTTTTAGTGGGTATGCCGCTTCCATTTCTGGCGAAGACCCCCACAGACCTTGCCCTCCCGGGCCGCCGGTATCCGTAAAGGATTTCCTAGGTCTAAAGAGGCCTGTCCAACTACATTCAATCATGTTTCTTGCATTCTGGTTTCGCACGCAACAACAACCTTACATATAGTTTTATGGTTTATTGCATTACCAACATGCTAGGCGGAACTTACTCTTAGAATAAGGATATGGTGCCTTCGCTTGATACGATATCAACACTGTAATGTTGATCTTTCAGTCCTATGAATAGTTCATACAATTAAAGGTAGATGGCGCTAAGGACAACATCCCCTCAGATGTTAAAGGAAGGAATAAATTCGGACGGCTAGTGGAGTGGTACTATAAGTGATAGGATGCAAAGTGATAGAACGGTATTTTGTAGTCGTGGATTCAAATCGCACAAATAGCCGAATTTTTTCTTTTTTAAATTTGAACGTAAGTTTCTATATTATATAACGCAGATAACAAATGTCCCAACACGACACTAGTTGTATAACATATCATTTAATTATACGCATTAACAGACATATTTAATAATATCTAATGTGAAAGAGACAAATGGCAAAGTTAATCAAAGTGATTGTTTATCTATTGAGGAAATTAATTTCGGTTCTGATTAACATAAAGCTCGATGCTTGGGGAATTTGTTTGAATAATTACGGAATGATAAGTCGGTCGTATTTTTTTTGTGTTCAATTAAGATAAACTTTTTTTGATTACCTCAGGGTTGAGAGTGACTGCCGTCGATCAGGCGGTTACTTGATTGGTTATTAACATAGGTTAGAGCACTCAGTGAACGTTACATAGCAATGAAATGTACAGCATGGTGGTAGCATTCTTTCTAGTGCTCACCGCGCTAACTACCAACCTGAAGTGACAAAATCGTCAGCAAGCATATCGGCATTATTGGTTTAGTGTGCACCCTTGACCACATCAACAATAAAGTGATATAGTGATTTGAGACCTTCTGTAAATATTAAAAGAACCCGTGGCTGAGTCGTTTATTAATATGCAACGACTAATTACAAGGATGATAAGCCTAGTTCAGCAGCAGATAATAATAATATTATGTACTTAATATTATAATATAACAAATACAAATACAAATACAAATAACTTTATTTTTCATAAATTTGTGGTCTATAATATATATGTAAACCCATTGACCCCGAACTAGTTTGCACTGTGTTTCGGGATACAATGGCTTCTCCTTTAAGAACGCCAAAGTATACAATAAATGAATAAAAGTCACTTGATAAATAATAAAAAAATACAAATAATATGATCAAGCACATATTCAATGCATAGTGTGTGTGTGTGCGTGTGCGTATGTGTGTGCGTATGTGTGTGCGCGCGCGCGTGTGTGTGTGTGTGTGCGTGTGTGTGTGCATGCGTGAGCGTTCTTAACTTAATACAAATCCCCATCAAATCATTTTCTCGATACCATCATAATCAAACTTTGTTAGCCATGTAAGTATTACTTTTTAAATTCATTATTACTATATTTTTTAATATTCAATTCTTTATCGATTAAATTATATAACCGCGGAACAATTACTTCATACTTTTTTTGTTTAAATGTTTTTTTCATTTTGGGAATGGGACAGCGGTTCACCCTTTTGTGTGTATTTACTAGAAGAGGCACAGTTTTTCTATGATACCGACGTAAACTTTCGTAAATAAACAGTTTTCTGACACTGAGAACCGCTGCTTTTACATAGACATCTGTTGTTGGATGTCTGTATGGCAGAAACAAAATAACTTTTAATATAGCACGTTGCGCACGCTCAGCAGGTATAATATTTGTTTTAGCTGCACATCCCCACGCACAAATGCAATATCTAATAATACATTCACAAAGAGCTTTATATGTTTGAATGACAAGTTTCGTTTCAGCCACTGTTCTCAGCGTCTTAAATAAGTATATAAGTTTCCTTATCCTAGATACTAGCGTTTTGATGTGAACCTTCCAATTCAGGTGATTGTCAATATGTACCCCTAAATATTTTATAGACGGAACTTGTGATAACATTCCACATCTACAATGCCTGACTTGTAAGCTACGGTTACATGGAAAAGTATGAACTTTAATACTACTATCTAGTTTTGGAGCGCCTGCTTCCGTAATGCTAAAGCATACATATTTGGTTTTTTTTATATTTAATGACAGCAAATTATTATCTAGCCACTGTGTCACTACTGCAAGGTAATCTTCCGCTAATGTGAAAGTTGAAGTCCAGCTCTTTTCATGTACCAAAAGCACAGTATCGTCAGCAAACATTAGTAGATCGAGCCCGGGCAAGACAGTATCACACAGGCTATTTATATATATGAGGAATAGCAAAGGTCCCAGTGTGCTTCCTTGTGGAACGCCGTATGTACAGCCTGCGTTATCACTCTCATAAACCCCAATTCGAACACATTGCGATCTTCCTGACAAGTAGTCCGTGAACCATTCAAGTGCCAGACCTCTAATTCCAACATTTTCTAATCTTGTTAGTAAGATGGGAATGGACACAGTGTCAAATGCCTTTTGTAAGTCTAAAAAAACTCCTATGCACTTTTCGCCATCATCAAGATATGATGTGATTTTATTAGTTAACAAAAGAACGGCGTCCTCAGTAGATAAACCATCTCTAAACCCAAATTGGTTCCGACTTAACAGTTGTTCTTTCTCCAGATACTGTGTGAGCCTTTTTTTAACAAGTTTTTCCAGTATTTTTGAAAGGGTACTAAGGAGCGATATAGGTCTGTAATTAGTTGGATCTTTTTTGTCACCTGCCTTAAATATTGGACATACAACCGCTTTTTTAAAAGAGTTCGGAAACGCACCTGTGGAAAAGCTCATGTTGCATAAAAATGTAATAGGTTCTGTCAGCAAATCTACGAACTCCTTAACCAAAGTGGTTGTTATTTTGTCCCAACCAGGAGCGCTATGTGATTTTAGACTCATAACTACACTTTTAATTTCGTAAGTGTCTGTAAGGAAGAGAGACATCGACTTCACTGGTTGATTTGGTGATTTAGCCAATAGTGCTAAATCACTTTCAGTAACATTAAGTTTTTGTAGTGTGACATTAGCTAGTGTTTGGCCTATGGAGGTGAAGTATGTATTTACCTCATTGAGACATTTTGCTTTGTTTGTACCTAGCAGATCAACACATGGCATATTTGATTTATTAATATTACATACCTTCTTAATAATTTTCCAAGTTTCTTTGATGTTACCTTGGTTTTTGACTAGTTTATCTTTATAGTATTTCTTCTTGAGATATTTAATAATTTTGTTGCAAATGTTTCTGTATTTTATATATTTATCCTTTATTTCAGCTACTCCAGGTCTTTTTTTTACTTTATTATGAAGTATGTCCCTTTTTCTTATGGATTTAATAACTCCTTGTGTGATCCAAGGCTTAAGCGCCGTATATTTCTTAGACATTTTTCTAATTTGTGTATTATTGTTAATTATGCTTACAAGTTTTACTGTCAATAATTCGGCGGCAATATTAACGTTACTATTAATAGAGTAAAGTTCTTGCCAAGTCTCTTGCAGCAACGCTTCTTTTATGCCATCATAGTTAACTGTCACTTTGGTGTAGGAAGCTTGATTTTTAGTAATTTTTGCATTGTTTACATAGAGTAAAATAGGATGGTGATCTGTAATTCGTTGCTCAAAAACTAATGTCTTCCATGGAGCTAAGCATTTTACCATCATATGGTCGAGGCATGTTTTGAGTCTAGTGGGACGAGTAATGCCTTGTCTAAATCCATGAAAAGCCATCATATTTAGGTAGTTTTCGGAATGCTTTGTCTGCTTCTCCAAGATGGTGTCTATATTAACGTCTCCCGTAAATATAATATTTTCGGAAGAAATGCTGGATAAAAACGTGTCGACCGAATCTAGATATGAGTTTGGGTTACCGAAACAGTGTGGTCGGTATGTGCAGATAATAGTATAATCGGGAGAAATTGTACAAACTAGACAGTTGCCCTCAGAAATAACCGGTTCATACGCAGATACCTCAATGTTTTGTTTTACGTATACAACTACTCCGTCATTTTGGTTAAATGTGTTTTTAGTCCAAAACTTATTATAGTTGTCGATGTTTGGAGGTGGTCTTAAATCACTAGTCCAGCATTCTGTTAGAACGAACACGTCGACTGCAATGTCAAGGCTATTCATGTAGGCTACAAAGAAGTCGAAGTTGCAATGGATACTTCTTATATTCATAGTTACTATACAAAGACCGTGTAAATTCATCTCGTCTAAGTTTAACATTTTGATGCAGCTCTTGGAGTCGGTAATAGTATTACATTCTATATATTCTGAGTCATCTACTTCTTTGATAATAAAAGAGTTATCCATACTCAAATAAAATGGTAACTGGGCGCAAACTATTAGCTTTTGTATATAATTGGTATCGTAAACTCTTACGATACATGCTTAATGAATTATCTAGTAACTGTTGAGACAGTTGTACCTTATTTAGTTCTGTAGATTTGTAGTTGGGATGGTAGACGAGTAATTTGAAGAGTAGTATGGGATGAGTTTCGAAATGCAGTTTAATGTATTGAAAGTGTGTGTTGTTTGTTTGTGATTGAAGTGTGTACAATATTTTTAAATCAATGTTTTGAAGCTTATATGTACAAAATAGTATACATAATAATATATTAGCTCGATAAGATAATGTGGCTAGTCATTTTGCCCCTATGCTTTCTAAATCGTTCTCGTTATTGATCCTAACTAGCGTCCCACCGTCCGTCCTTCTTATGTATATTTTACCTCTAGTCGTCCAGCAATACTTATAGTTGTTAATTTTGGCGAATTCTCTGGCCATAAAGAAAAGCTTTTTTGCCTGTATAGAAAGGCTTTCTGATACAAATATAGGCATTTGGGGCCCTTGAATTTTTAAGTTAGAGGTACTAAATTTTGTGGATGGGTATTTTTTGTTATAGGCCTTGACAGATTCGACAATTTTATCCCGAAGAAGTACCGTAGAGAACTCTGCAACAATCGGCTGGCTACCTTCTTTTTTCGTGTTAATACGGTAGACGTCACGAATCTCACTCGCTTGCACTGGTACGCTGACCGACGTTCCCACTTGCAATACCGTCTTCAGTAGGTCTTCTTTAGTCTCTCCTGTCTTTTTTGGAACATTTCGCAGTTCTAACTTTGAACTGTGCAGGGTTTTTTCCACTTGCTCGAGTCTACCTTCTAGGTGTTTTATATACTTGCGGTCAGCCATCTTCTCGTGCTCCAATGTTTGAATTTTTGCGACCATATCGTCATATTTCTTGCCAAGAAACTCAATAGAACACGATATATTTTTATTTTCTTCCGTGTGCGTATTGATCCCTGACTGTACTACATCCATTAGTGCGTTAAATTTAGTGTCCTGTTCGGTCTTGAGTTGGGTGAGCATATCTACAATTTCAGCCCTACAAATATCATCTCTTTTTCGCTTTCGTACAGAAATGTTCGAATCGTTCAACGCATGCTCCTTAGTAGCAGGCGGCGCGATTAGCAAATCAGAGACAGGTGATTGGTTTATATTAGAGTCCGATTGGGCATGTATCAGCGGAGGGCATGACTCAGGCGCAATTGACGGGCGGGGTGGAGTCCGGCGCATCATAAATGATTGATGTTGTCAGAATCTAACTACCAGGAAAGCAGAACGCTTGAAGCGATATTCGTGCGCAACAGGTGGTTGATACACAGCTTGCTTGTGTGTGCACTATACATAGGTAAGTGTATGAATGATGTCTAGTAGGCACTCACCGACAGCACACAAATACGTCAGGTAAAGACGGCTTACAGCTTATGCACTCCTATTATTTACACTGATTTTAGGTGCATGAATTTGCGTGTAATTTTAAATATTAAAATCAAAATAATGACTGTATTGTACACGTCTGCTCTACGCAGGGGTCCGGGGAAGAATATGTAATAATATTAATAACATGTAATATGATTATGGCGAACTCTTCTCGCTGTGAGGAGCAAGCAGAGGGAAGATATTGTACTGATTATCCTATGCTTATGCTGTCATCATCATCATCATCATACCCCATTGATTTCCACAAGGATGGTTTAGAAGCGGCCCGCATCCAGTCTTTTCCTGCGATCTTAGTCTGATCGTCTGTTCATCTTGTCAGTGGTCGTCTTATGCTGCGCTTGTGTAATGAATAAGCAGTATGCATGTAGAAATATCTACAAACTGAAGAACATCAGAATAAAGCTGGTTCCACAAAGCGGCAGTGCGTGGCAAAATGTGTCGAAAGAATCTCGAAAAAAATCTAAATTATCCACAGTCTGAGGGTTTTATAATATTTATTTTAGACGTCCCGTCTTGCAGTGTTTGTCTAAGATTTGTTGAAAAATATTATATACCAGTTGGACAAAAGTTTACTTTTCAACATTATCTAAAAAAAAAAGTTGTATAGTATTGTTCTTAACTTTTTCAAACATTCAGACTTTAATCTTCTTTATTTATACTGTATAGATTCGATTTGACTACTAGATAGTGGTAAGTATATTATAGACCATCAAGTGAGATCAGTTGATGGTCAGTGGTCGAAGTGGTGACGATGTGGTCGAAGATGTTATCACGCTAGACCTGGAATGCTTACTGGCTCTCAAGAAGTGCTGCCTGAACACACTGTGTTTGGTGACAGTTTTCCAAATTTGAAAGTGGAAGCTAGCCAGGCGGGTGCCCGAAAGTACCTTACCACCATGCTAGGAATTTGGTAACGGTGTTACCTTCACCGGAAGCTCATGCTGTTGTTGGGAATCGACAGCCGACGCTCCTCCCACTGAGCTATCATCGCTTCCGATTCGAATCTTGGCATCGTACACAAGAACTTCCAAAAAATTGTACCTAAAGATGGGTTAGCACTTATCCAGATACATATATTAGAGAAATAAACATTATTCTTGAAAGTAGTGAATATTCTATGGAGTGGAAACCTAGTTATTTGGATCCCTTTGTGTGGGCAGAAGGAAGGTGGCGGACTTGTAATGCCGGAAAAAAATTGCCGGACGCTATAAGTATTTTTAATTGATAAAAATACTTATAGCGTCCGGCAATTTTTTTCCGGCATTACAAGTCCGCCACCGACTAAACAAAAATAAAATATATTTTATGTTTACTCGTTTTTCCCCTATAATTAATTTTGTTAATTGATGGAGCTTTAATTCATTTAACGTATTAGATAATGTTTTAGGAAAGTAGCGATAAAACACTGGGTGTGATTCAATTTCACTCACCTATTTTAGATTTAATAGCTTTGAGTAAATAAAATCTTGGTATCCTTTCCAACTAATTAAGAAATATTATTTACCGCTATTTCACTGCCACGAAAAATTTGTGGTGAATGAAATATTCTTTTTTTTATTTTTTTTATTATTTAGGAATAGGCAGGCGTTTGACCACTATCTCACCTGATGTTAAGTAATGATGCGGTCAACGATGGAGCACGCCTGCCTAGAAGATACCTATTCACTCGTGACTTGAAGATACCCAGGTCGTATTTTTTCGGAAATACAGAGTTAGGCAACTATTCATCTTCATAATTGATTAATAATAACTTAATATATATACAATATATAAAAACTACTATTTATTTATTACTAAATTATTTAGAAACATTGCTAAGATAATTTGTATGGCGAAATGATACTTTCTAATGGCGCCAGTCTTCCTAGCTACTGCCCTCAAGGTTGGAAATTTCTTACAATATTTAAACTCACTATGTACATTCATCAAGCGTTAATTAAGCCAATCAACATACTGGATCTAGGGTCGTTCCACATTCGACCACATCATCACTCACCATCAAACGAAATATGCCTCAGATGGTTCACCTAAACAGAGAAAATCATTTTAAGCGATGATAAGTCAGCGGTGGGAGCGTCAGCTATCAGATTGACTGACGCTGTTTCAATGCCCACTAATGCCTTGAGCTTTCGGTGGTAGGGTACTTTCGAATACCTACCTAGCTAGCTACAACTACCCTCAAGTTTGAAAAAGTGGCACCAAATACAGTGTTTGTTCAGATAGCGGCCAGTAAACATTTTAGGCCTCGGGGGCTTACATCTTAGACCACATCCTCACGAACCATTAGGTGGACAAACGGTAGATTTAGAAAAAAAAAATTTCATGTATACCCTAGACAAGTTACCTCCTTTCGAGTCTGATTATGCCTGTTTCCGTCGAACCGTCAGATCAAATTATGTTCGGTAAAGTGAAAATCTCTCTCTTGCATCCTGAAAATGTTGCTGCTTCCTGAAAATGCTGATTGTAACTGTCAAAAGTTATCTATCTATTAAGTTTTCTATTATCTATGTATGCAAGTAACTGATCATTGCTATTGAACGCCACATCACAATAGTGGTCAAAGCTGGGTAGGTATAAGTGTATTACTTTAAAGGTTCAATCCAAAGCTCACGTGTGCTTTTGTGCCTTAAAATTTCTAAAATATTCTTACTATTTTTAACCGACTTCAAAAAAGGAGGTTACTCAATTAAGACCGTATATGTTATTTTTAATGTGTTTTCGCGGTTAACTTCGTCGTTTATGAACCGATTTTGATGATTCTTTGTTAGATAAAGTATACTTCCGTGGTGGTCCCATTCAAATTTCATCAAAATCGGACAAGCGGTTTTTGAGTTATACTCCAATAACTGAAAAGTGCTACGCGTATCTTGATGATATTATTGTCGCGGTTGAAGACATCGCAGAACACACAATGACAATTAATTGATCCCGTGAGTAGCAAAGGTCACTGAAAAGGGGTAAAAACAATTTTTTAACAAATAATGCAACCAATTTCAACACTCAAAAGTGTGAAATAACTTGTTGAAGTCGGTACCATGATAGTTCACACAAAAGTAAATCATCACAATATTGTGCTCATGGTACCGACTTCGACAAGTTATTTCACACTTTTGAGTGTTTAGGTCGGTTGCATTTTTTGTCACACTTTATGTGAGAGTTCGTTCTGGAATGCTACTGTAACAATTTCTACCGCCAGGAAGGTACCTTCGATGATATATGCCGGCGAAGTACAGAAGAGGAACATATTATGAGTTGCATAGTCGAAATATATTTTGCGCGCACTTTTTCAACTCGCAGAATTATAATTAAATACATTACGGTTGAATCCTGTAACTTTTTATTATTTAAATAATATATAAACTATAGAGACCCCGAAGTTCTGTTGTTCAGTGGGTAGTAAATTAAACCCCCCTCCGGTGAAGCTGTAAATGCCGGTAGAGGCAAACAGCATTAGACCGTTAGAAAAAAAAAAAAAAAAAAAAAGTGGGTAGTAAATTAATTAGTATTTTGGCATGAGAGCACACGATCTCTGTAGACGGATAGATAAACACGAGGCGGGGTGAGCGACCTATGCGTAGCGTTGTCACTGGTTAGTGTAACCACACTGTCAAACAACTTCCAAACAAAAAAAGTATACAAATAATCTAGTAATACTATATTTAGTAATTTATCAGCTGTATTACGTCATACGAGTACACAGAATTATTATGCGACATAGAAAGTAGGTATTGTGATAGTATATTGTTATTAAATCAAACGGGGCTTAATCGCGATTAAGCCCCGTTTGATTTAATAACAATGTGTTCGAATCGCGAAAGTCTAAAAATTACAAATGTGATAGTATAACACGAAAAAAAGGGTTTCATACAAAAATTACGCATTTTATCTATGTAGTTAACCTTCCATGTATTTGACAAAAAAAAATACGATTCGATGTATGCTATTCGAACCATGTAAGTTACGCATATGTCTTATTGATTTTACTTTTCACTGACTTCAAAAAAGGAGGAGGTTGTTCAATTCGACGGTATTCATAGAGCATACTTCCGTGGTCACATTTAAATGTCATCAAAATCGGTCAAGCGGTTTTTGAGTTAGGTACACTAAAATAACGGAAACGTGTTACGTCTACTTGGACGACTTCCTAATTGCGGGTAAACATACACAATGACCTGTGGTTTGCCAATACTCGCCACGCTTGGCATGCGGGTTGGCGAGCGCAGTATATAAAATACGACCCTCAGAAGGCGCTGCTGCTCATCCTTCTGGTACGTGATCCCTTAGTCGACTCTTACGACACCCACGGGAAGACATGGGGGGGTACTATTCTAAGCCGGTACCCCACGGCAATGACAATTGATCCCGTGAGTAGCAAAGGAAACTGAAAACGGTGAAAAAAAATTGTTTACCAAAAAATAGAACCGACTTCAACAGTGTGAAATAACTTGTTGAAATCGGTACCATTAGCACAATATTTTGATAAAAGTTACTTTTAAACTATCATAGTATCGACTTGAACAAGTTATTTCACAATTTTGAGTGTTGAAGTCTGTTCCATGTTTTTTTATTTTTATTTATCACAAATGTATTATCACTGTCGATGTGTACAATTTTCATGTTTGATTGCTTGATATTTTATAAAATTATCTTTAATGAGAGCTAAAATATCTGCTTTTCCTCATAAATCACAGTCACTGTACAATCTCACCCATTGATGCGCGTGCGCACGCTCGCATTGTATGGTAATCTTCGGGTTAGGTACCTACATGTTAACAGGAAGTAATGATACGAAAGGATCTGTCACTTGAATAAGGTATCAGTTGTATGGAAGGGAGTGCCAAGGGCTTCAGCTTTTCGATGCTGAAAACAAAAGATTGTGTGGAAAACCATTATGTAAATATGCCTATGGCCACATACAAAGAGTTAATATATTTCTACTTTACGTTTCACAACTTTTGTGCGATGAATGTAGATTTGTCATGGTTCTTGGATGTTTGTGTACTGTAATTATATGTACACATGCCTCTCGAGACCCAGGGAATACTAGTGCGGGGTTTGAGTGTGATTTACTTACACTTTTAATCCATTCTCACTCACAACCCTGCATGGAGTACCTATCCTAGTACTCCGTATCAACTTAGTTAACTTATATATTGCTTTACTTTGTTCAATATTTGCATATTACTCGTACAATCACATGTAAAACCATCCGTCCGTTTGTCTGACCACCAACGGAGGCAACTATAAATGCATCACAAACACATCTGTTCACCAGATGGAATCCTAAACAGGGATTCAACGACTTTGCCTGTCACGCCTCCTGGTCTTAAACTATGCTTGTATGTAACCTTGCATTTTATTTTATATGACTAGCTTGCAACCTCCTTCAAACGATATTAGATACACCACAAAAAATATGATTCTATTCCGATGCACGAATATTATTTTTAAAAGTTTGCATGTGTGTTAGCATATCTGAAGACTCAGCGCTTCATCATCATCATCATCTCAGCCATAGGACGTCCACTGCTGGACATAGGCCTCCCCATTGATTTCCACAAGGACCGGTTGGAAGCGGCCCGCATCCAGCCCTTGCCTGCGATCTTAATCAGGTCGTCTGTCCACCTGGTCGGTGGCCGTCCTATGCTGCGCTTGCCAGTCCGTGGTCTCCACTCGAGAACCTTTCGACTCAGCGCTTAATAAGGCTTAAAAGCACGTACGACAAAAATTGGTAGGAAGATTCCATAGACAGCAAGGAGCAAAGTTTTAGTCTATGTGTGTTTACGCAGCTGTCTTTGAGAATCAGAAACAGGTTAGGTCTAGTATGATTACCACATATTTGACCATATCGTCACAGACCATCAAGTGGTTAAACGCTAGATCTACAAAGTATAATAAACTGATCTACAAAGTATAATGTCAGCGTACAGCCATAATAAAAAGGGTTTCATTTATTACAGATTCTTTAAGGGCCCCAAAACTCTGCCCCCAAAAAAATTACGCCCACCTATCCATATAACCAGGCTAAAGCTAACACAACCATACTCATAATAATCTTAAAGACAAAGTTGAAGGCAGATGTAGTTCAGAAAATATAGTGACCCTTAACATTTGTCAGGTAAACAAGAACTATATTCGCTAGATTTCTTGAAATAGAAATTCGCCGAAAATGGATCCCAATTATTAATTATTCGTGGTATTTGTTGTTCGGTTGCTGTTGAAAGGATTGAGTTTAGTGAAGCTGAAAATATTTTAAAAATCGTTTACTGTGCGAAACTATTTTTATTCATTTATTTAAATATAAAAAGTATTTATATAATCCCACTAATATTTTTAAATGTGAAAGTTTGGATGGATGGTTAGATGGATGTTTGTTACTCTTTCAGGCAAAAACTACTGGACGGATTTGGATGAAATTTGGTATGGAGATAGGTTACACCCTGCAATAACACATAAGCTACGTTTTCATCCCGAAAATAGTTGCTATTCCCGTGGGATAAATAAATAATACAAATACCTCTGTGGCTCCTTCACACTCAAACGGTTGTACTGACCCTGAAATAAAATATAGGCCACTTTTATTCCAGAAAAAAATATAGATTTCCCGTGGGATAAATGAAGTGGAGAGAAAACCGTAATCCACGCGGGTGAAACCGCGGGGCGGTACTAGTTATCAATAAATGATATCCATCTAGCTTTTACGATTGCTACTCTACGGCAATTTGCGAGATAAATTGGTCTCTTTCGTTACGATGGTAAGAGATGGAATGACATTTATTCCTTCAGGAAATTGGGACAGCCTTTGATGTGGGATGCTACTTGTGTAGGCTTCCGTCGTCACATATTCCCGGGACTGTAAATTATATATTTGAGCTTTTAGTGATCGTCGTTCTCGACATGGGGTCTACAGCCACTGAGTACACTATGGGTAATCAATAATCATAGATGTTTTATCAGAACGCCTTGTATAAAACACGTGATCTAAATTTAGGACTTTTTTACACAATGAATATGATTGGAAATTCAATGTGGCAATGCTCCCAGAATGTCAGGTACTTTGCCCACTGGTAGTGCTTCGTTACCTTTACTTATATTATAAGGAGGCAAGATTTGATTGTTTGTTTGTTTGTTTGCATTGCATAGGCAGGGAAACTACTGAATCTATTTGAAAAAATATTTCACTTTTGGGAAGCTACACTATTCCCGGGTGACAAAAAATAATTAAATATAGCCCATATTCCATTATTTTTTTAAATAGGGATACTTATAATTTTTAATTTTAAAAGATTTACCTGTTCGAAGCCGGGGGCGGACCAGTGTTATATAATATAAAGAATTTAATATTGTTTTTTTTAGTATGAATGCAATAAATCACTTTTCTATGTTGGATTGCTAAGAACTATTATTATTTAATGCCTTTTCGTTGAAGTTTTTTAAAACTATATTTTAATATTTTGTAATAACTTCAGAAAAAGACACTTACCTGCCTACCTACCTACCACCTACCTACTTATTATAGAAAAACACTTCTTATTATTCGACTAATGTATTCTTTATTATTCTCGTAGGATTAGGGTAAGTAGTGTTGAATTGTGTCAACACTTTCATGTCCAATGTTATATCATCGATAGATTGGTATTAGTGCCTTATTGAATTCTTAGAGCAAGTGGGTATTAGCGGTGAATTGCGCTGGTTACAGGCGTTATTCTTTACATGAATGAGAAAGCTTATTATAGGTAATGGACATTTGGGAGTCGCACACTGTGCGATTCAACCGATCGTTTTTGCCATTGATCTGCAAAACGTAGAACAAGCTTCCACCCTCAGTATTCCCGAATAGCGACATTATGGTATTCTTCAAAAAGTCAGTTAACTATCAAGGATTGGCAACGTACCGTAATGACCCCAGTGTTACTGATATACATAGGCGATGGTGATTGCTTACCATATTTTCTGAGAATGTTAGATACTTTTCGTCAATTAACATTCAACCTATATTCCGGTGAATATGCAAGTATATCGACCACAAACACAAACTTTATCGTTTCACAAAAAGAGTCCCGCGGCAATCAGTGGAACTAACTGGGACATCACGTATATCGATATAATCTTTTAGCAAAGAAACTAGCGCCACTCCCGTGAGACTTCTTTCGTGAAATGGACTATAGCTACCCACGGGTCATATGATGAAAATTGATGGTCACTTTGACAGCTTACAAATAGTATCTATTATTTTCATAATACAAAACAGAGCCGTCACAACAACCTGAGCCTGAACAGGCTCAGAGTCGCACAACGAGCTATGGAGAGGGCTATGCTCGGGGTTTCTCTACGTGATCGAATCAGAAATGAAGAGATCCGTAGAAGAACGAAAGTCACCGATATAGCCCAGCGGATTAGCAAGTTGAAGTGGCAGTGGGCAGGGCATATAGTTCGAAGAACCGATGGCCGTTGGGGCCGAAAGGTTCTCGAATGGAGACCACGGACTGGCAAGCGCAGCATAGGACGGCCACCGACTAGGTGGACAGACGACCTGACTAAGATCGCAGGCAAGGGCTGGATGCGGGCCGCTTCCAACCTGTCCTTGTGGAAATCAATGGGGGAGGCCTTTGTCCAGCAGTGGACGTCTAATGACACTAGAACCGGTAATTAAATTAACATAATAAACAGAATTAATTGTATATTGATTCAACTAGAAATGGTTGCTACTGAAATCATATTGAATAATGACCCATAAAATGTCGTACATACGACAGGGACCTACATCATACTGTAGATACCTATTCATGCGATAACTTAAATAAAACGTACCTCGATACGTTTCCACTCATACGTGCACGATTACATACATAATTTTCAAAAGCTAAAATTTTCGGTTCGGTAATATCTGGAGCAAAAACAACGAAATTGTATTTTCGTTGAATAATTAGAAACGGGTTTCTTACACTGACCATTAATTTATAATTAATGTTGCTATGTGTGTGGTCCCTGACTATGGGCCTTCTGAACAGGCTCAGAGTCGCTTAACGAGCTATGGAGAGGGCTATGCTCGGAGTTTCTCTACGCGATCGAATCAGAAATGAGGAGATCCGTAGAAGAACAAAAGCCACCGACATAGCCCAGCGGATTAGCAAGTTGAAGTGGCAGTGGGCAGGGCACATAGCTCGAAGAACCGATGGCCGTTGGGGTCGAAAGGTTCTCGAGTGGAGACCACGGACTGGCAAGCGCAGCATAGGACGGCCACCAACCAGGTGGACAGACGACCTGACTAAGATCGCAAGCAAGGGCTGGATGCGGGCCGCTTCCAACCGGTCCTTGTGGAAATCAATGGGGGAGGCCTATGTCCAGCAGTGGACGTCCTATGGCTGAGATGATGATGATGTTGCTATACGCCCCGCGAAGACTAGGGTTTTCACACTACTCATCATCATCATCTCCTCATCATCATAATGAGGTTCATAAGTAGACCCAAGAGAAACAGGCGATTTTATTGCTCAACGTACATAATATTGAAGTAGAAATCGGAAGTCTGTGGGACTTTTTTTTTTTGTATGTTTACTGGTCATTCCGCTGACATTGAGGCAAGGGTCATTTCACAGCGTTGACACCTTGATTAACTCAATTTGATATGTTCATCATACATACTGGTCGAGAAACTCAAGGGAGTCTTCGAATGCAGCTAGAAACAGTCTGAAATATACGTGAGTTAGGTAGGGAGTAAAGGCAAGTTACAGTTTTTATGGAACTTTTTTTTTGTAATGTTTTTTCTTTGTATCATTTTTTCTTGTCATGTTATACAATTGTATAAAAAAAAAATTAAGCCTGAGGGACTTCTGATTTTCTGTGAGCAAAGGTCACGCAGTGAGCGCAAAAGCCGAGTCAAACGGCGGCGGTAGATATTGAGGTAAGCATTTATAGTGCTAATTTTTTTTCATCCATTTTAAGGGTTGGTGTGGGCCGCCCCGTGGTGGGGGCCTGTCTCTGTCTGTCTGGGCCGTGTGTGATGAACTATGCTAACGTCTGCTTTACACAATCACACACACGAGACTACGTGACCGAAAACTGACGTACTCTCGTTTTTATTTGTGTATATAAACATGTAAACTCAAGAAATATTCATAAGCTGTTCCAATCTTCCTCTCAAAAGCTTACATAAACAAACAAACGCGGCTTCGCATCGGCCATAGACTAACTACTATATGACCTGTGGCACAGGCTATCGTTATCTTGACCGATATCAAGTGGTACGCTTGGATCGTTGCCAGACTTGTGATAGAAACGAGTGTATTTATTTAACATTCGAATATAAATATACTTTATTACAAATATGCTTTTTAAAAGAAACTGGGCGTCCTTGCAAATATGAAACAGATCTTCACACCGTAACGATTGCTTAACTTGTATCAAGCGGAATTATTTTGATAATGGAATAGCTGCTGTTATTTGGGGCCCGGTAAAGTAAGTAGTACCCGCATCTGTGGAATATTCAAAATAAATGTACCTATACACTATCTATCTACCCTATCTGCATCCCACAGTTGCACCCGGTCACTCTTCGGTCAGCTATTACGAGATCTTTGATTTTTTTCACATTTTCTCCGGTGTGAGACGTGGACGCAATTCTTCACGGGGCTCGTCTTCTGACGATGTTTTTTTATACTGTATAGATCTAGTGTTTGACCACTATCTCACTTGATGGTCAGTGAAGATATGGTCGAAGACGCTAGACCTAGAATGCTCACTGGCTCTCAAAAATGTTCTTTGATTGAAATTCTTCCCAGCTTACTCTTTGCACCAGCGTGTAACTGTAGGATATGGAGGACTAGGGTTCCTCAATGTTTCTACTAATCAGCATTGCAATTCAACGTGGCAATGCTTCTAGCATTCTGGGCACGCTGCCAGTCGGTAGCGGGTTAGAACATTTGAGTTATCTATAGGCTACCAATAGCTAGTAGATTGCTCAAATGTTATTGTTGTAGCTGTAGTATTGTAATTAGTTATTAGCGTTTTATTAGCCCATAGTTTAAACAGTCGGCGTGAATATGTTTGGTAGACATTTTTTTCAGGCAGAGGTACTTAATAATATGTCGAATTTAGTTTTTCTCCATTTTTCGTCTTATCACTTCGACTGTTCGTAATCAAATTAATATAGATTCCTTGTTTTTTTTTTAAATGGATATATGCTGTTTGCTTCTACCGGCGTTTAAAGCTTCACCGGAGGCAATGATGTTTTACTAAAGATGAGGTATATTCATACTGCGCGGTGCTCAGATTTTGTTCCTTTACGACATAAACATGCTTACTGCGACAAATAATACGGTACATATAATATAGAAAAGGATAGCTATATACTTAGACTTGCGCTTGAAATACGCGTCGCAATGAAAATTACTACAATTGACTTAATTTTGCCGCCTCAGTTTCCGCGTGCTTGTGCGACATCTACCTCATATAAACATATAATATCATTGACCGGAGGGGTATTTTATATAATATAAATTCCACGGATGACATCCTATTTAAATGTTTTTTTTACCTGGAATTAGAGTTGTAGCTTCCAAAATTTTTGGGTCTACTTAAAATACTCGTTTACTTTTTGGTCAACGCACGTAGTAATGTAGCGTTTTATTGGAAAAAGAATTTTCGAAAGTCCAGCAGTTTTCGAGTTTATTCGTCACAAACACACAAAACCTTCCTCCTAAGGGTATCATAATTATTAAACTCTGACAACTTTGGACGGATATGTCGGAATTGAACAATTCAAAAAGTAATCAACAGACTTTGAACTCGAAGTGATTTATTTGGATAAGAATTAATTCCAAGGCAAAAATAATCAGGCATAATTTGTACCGACGAGGACGCCTTCATCGTGTATATAACATAATTGTACAAGTAATAGCTACACGTATAATACTGCAGACCTTTTTAAAGATGTCAATTTGCTCAATAAAATCAAAACTGTATAACATGACTTCTTTTGTCTCTCCTCTTATTAATTCTTTTGTCAATATATTTGACAGTGTTTTTTTTCGTTAATTTTTTCATATTGTTATTAAATCAAACGGGGCTTGATCGCGAGAAAAACATTTAGTAATTTATTTTTCTTGCGATCAAGCCCCGTTTGATTTAATAACAATGTGTTCGAATCGCGAAAGTCTAAAAATTGCAATTTTTTCATACATTTGACCACATTGTTGAAGTTTTCATACTGATGCCTAATTGTTTTCTGAGTAAAATATAGCTGTTCATCACAGATAATGAAGCATTATAATGGTAATTGAATTATTCAGGTCAGTTTAATAGTTTTGGAGCCTAATCAAATAAACAAACGATCAAACAACCAAACAAACAAACAAAAACAAATATTACCTCTTTATTAGCGAAGATAATGATGAAGCACTTGAATCCATCGAAACATGAGCTAAAAAGATAATTAAAACGACTCTTTAAATGAGGCAACACTTCGCAACCTGGAGCAAGCATCTGATGGGAAGTATCGGTAGTTAGGTATACTTGGATATATTTCAGGAAGAATAGTGCCATGTTTTGATTTGTTAGACGCCATATTTTTGACTGGTCGGTTGGCGCAGTTGGTAGCACTCTGCCTTCTGAGCCGCTGGTCCCGGGTTCGATTCCCGGACAGGTCATTTGTGTGTATGAACATGTCTGTTTAATAGGTGTCTGGGTGTGTATATGTATATAGGTATATATATCAGTCATCAGGTTACCATAGTACAGGCTCTGCCTAGTTTGGGACCTGAAGACCTTGTGTGAATGTAAATAATAAAATAAAAAAAAATTCAGCAGAGATTCCTTCATGCACGATGAATTTTGCTTTCATTTGCATACTGCGTATCTAGGTATAGTTAACAATCATCGATAGCCTTGAGCTTGATATTCCATGCATGCTGAGTCATACTATAAGTTATAATATAATAAGTTATACTATAAGTAATTAGTAAAAATATAGGTAACAGGCATAGATGTTTCTATTTTTTTCGGCATTTTCACAGTAATGAATTAAATTAACTATTTTTTTTAGCATGCACCAGGTTAAATCATGCATTCTATTTAGTACTATAAATATTTATTCTTTTTAAAAAATATAATTCTTATAGTTCTTAGAAAATTCGGTATACCTCCGGTCCCTACGGTCCAAGCGTTTCAACCCTTGTTTATTATAAAATATACCATAAACTCATTATTGATTCTCTTTCGCTAGTATATTTATTATTTACGCACACGATGTTTGAGTATTTTTACATTGAATCGACGGGACTCTATACACACCCTTGGTCTTTTTTTAACCGTGGCCGTCGCCGCATCGTCGCCGTGTCGTGTCGCAGTGGTGTCTAACTTGATTTCTGGTCCCCGGGCCGCTGGGTTCGATTTCCGGCAGGGGCAAAAATTTATGAGATCATCATCGCTGTTTGTGTGCTGTTATTGTGTGAATGTCCATGGCTTTGGCGACACAAGGAATCCTGAGGCGAGAACGTAAGTGTAATTATTTTTTTTATTTAATCATTGTAAAAAGTGTGTATAGGAGACGGTTTTTCGATCCATAGTCAAGGCAACCAATAGTTAAAACTGGTTTTAAAACTGGTTCAATTGTGTTATATTGATTGTGTAATATCTGAAAAATACGTTGTTGTTCGTCAGATAACCACTGGCCAAAATATTTTGAGCAACGGAAAATAAGTAGAATATCAGAAATTTAACAATGAGCTGCGACCATTTAATTTCTTAACTGTGGATCGAAAAATTGGCCCTTAGATATTCGATACTTTACAACATAAAACGGAGTCAACAACAAAGTTCTTCAGTCATAAATTATTTCAACGGACAAAAACATATTCAAGTGTAATCTTAGAAGAAGGTCAACTTGTTTTATCTAAGCTAGACATCGTATTTATACGACACATACTTTATGGCGGGAAATAAACGAATCAAAACTTGAATTATTCTCTTCATGTTTATAATTCGAACTACTAAGAATATACTAATGAGCTCTATTCCATCTCTAAAATAGAATCAAATAATCATTAAGGCAATGAATTACAGGAAATGTAATATTTACTACCTTAAATATACTGCTATTTACATATATTCTTATATTACATGCGCTGGTTTAAAATTCGCACAAGGCACTCTGATCTACATCAATTATAACGATCGAATTTTAGCGATATCAATTTTGGTAACTAATTTTGGTATTGATCAAATTTTTTTGCTGTTGGTACATACAGTGTAAGTCCGGTACTAGTTGACATTACTCGCACGGTTGTCGGACAAAGCGCGCTATCTTTGTCGCACTTATTACATGTTTTTTTTGCCATAATAATAGTGCGATATTTTTGTAAAGTTTATAGGTGTAATATATACATATTACATATTTTTCCTATATATTTTTCATTCGTTTTTATGGTATATTTTAATTCCGTTGTCCTCGAAGGGTCAACGCCGGAAGCATGGAACAGAAGCATTGTGGTATTGTTCTTTAAGAAGGGTGACAACACATTGCTTAAGAACTACAGACCCATTTCGCTTCTGAGCCATGTTTACAAGCTGTTTTCAAGAGTCATCACGAATCGTCTCGAACGTAGGTTTGATGACTTCCAGCCTCCCGAACAAGCCGGTTTCCGAAAAGGCTACAGCACCATAGACCACATCCATACGCTGCGGCAAGTTATACAGAAGATCGAAGAGTATAACTTGCCCTTATGTTTAGCGTTTGTGGACTATGAGAAAGCCTTTGATTCGATCGAGACGTGGGCGGTGCTAGAGTCTCTCCAGCGGTGCCGTATTGACCATCGGTATATCGAAGTGTTGAAGTGTTTGTACAATAACACCACCATGTCGGTCCGAGTACAAGAGCAAGTTTCGAAGGCGATTCCATTGCAAAGAGGCGTGAGACAGGGAGACGTTATCTCTCCGAAACTGCCGCATTGGAAGACGCCTTCAAGCTCTTGGAATGGCAAGGATTCGGCATCAACATCAACGGCGAGTACATCACTCACCTTCGGTTTGCCGACGATATTGTGGTCATGGCAGAATCGATGGAAGACCTTAGCAAGATGCTCGAAGGCCTCAACAGAGTTTCCCAAAGGGTGGGCCTCAAAATGAACATGGACAAGACGAAAATTCTGTCAAATGCCCATGTTGCGCCCGCCCCAGTATCAATCGGAAACTCGATTCTCAAAGTTGTTGACCATTACGTATACCTAGGACATACAGTGCAATTAGGTAAGTTCAACTTTGAGAAAGAGGCCAATCGTCGAATCCAACTCGGCTGGGCAGCGTTCGGGAAGCTCCGAGACGTATTCTCGTCCAAAATACCACAATGCTTGAAAACGAGGGTCTTCGAACAGTGTGTGTTACCAGTGATGACTTACGGATCTGAAACGTGGTCCCTGACTATGGGCCTTCTGAACAGGCTCAGAGTCGCACAACGAGCTATGGAGAGGGCTATGCTCGGAGTTTCTCTACGCGATCGAATCAGAAATGAGGAGATCCGTAGAAGAACAAAAGTCACCGACATAGCCCAGCGGATTAGCAAGTTGAAGTGGCAGTGGGCAGGGCACATAGCTCGAAGAACCGATGGCCGTTGGGGTCGAAAGGTTCTCGAGTGGAGACCACGGACTGGCAAGCGCAGCATAGGACGGCCACCGACTAGGTGGACAGACGACCTGACTAAGATCGCAGGCAAGGGCTGGATACGGGCCGCTTCCAACCGGTCCTTGTGGAAATCAATGGGGGAGGCCTTTGTCCAGCAGTGGACGTCCTATGGCTGAGATGATGATGATGATGATGATATTACATATATACATAAGAATACATACAGTAGAATTTGACAAAAGAGGTAATAAACACACATACACACAAGCTTTCGCCTTTATAATATAGGTAAGTATGATTATTCTCAGAATACAATAATGGCTGAAGTTTTGTTGGTCGGCTATTATACAATAACTGTAAATGTATAGGTACCATAGGTTACACACAGTACCTAGTCTATCGTTTTACATTCCTGCGTTAAGCTATCATACATTTTTCTTACATTATATACACACTTTTGAGCTTCATGATCAAGACTGAAATTGCACAACGAGCTATGGACGATGTCTGTGATCGGAGGTTCCTTTCGAGATAGAACCATGTGTAAGGAGATCAAATGACCCAGTAGTCAAATTATCTATATATAAAAAAAGTTATATCTAAACATTTAAATAAAAAACGCCACTTTTGCGACGTATAAACAGAATGACTAAAACATTGGAGCTATTTATTGTAAACAAATTCTCTTTTAAATCCACATCAAAAAGATAATCCACGGTTTCTAAATTTTATTTGGTTTATCGCTGAATACAATAACTTTTCTCTTTAGATCCGCAACAAGCTCGTGTAAATTAATTACATTAGGACAAATACGTGCATCTCTGTTTTAACTTCAGCAGTCAGATGTTTATAAACGTTAGCAGAAGAAGAAGGAGAAGAAGATGAAGAAGAAGAAGATGCGTTAGGAAGAGGATTGATGAAAACAATCCGTCATGATGTGTCACTTCCGAATTGTTATATTTTTTTAATATTTGACGTGGTTACGGCGTTTTGTGTTTGTAAAAGCATATGAACTGATAATATAGATATATTAGATTATAATCTAATATATCTATATATGTATTATATAGATACAGAACTCGTAAGAGTTCCTACTTGGTGGCTACTATATTATTATGTAGGCTTGCCATCCGTCCGGGTTTCCCCGGATTCGTCTTAGTTTACAGGGTGTCTAGGGAAGGTCTGAGTTAGGTTTTATTTTTAGTTTTATAGTTTTCCGGTTGGTAATATAAAAAACTCTGCTAAATTTTACGAGTTTTAAGTTCTGAAATCCGGGGTTTTCACTTTCCTTGTCATGGTAAGCAGATTTTGAGATCACAACCCAAAATATATTTGAGTTTATGTTTAAGGTTGTTTCAGTGTAAATAGTTGAAACCAATAAACCACATCGTCACGGACCGTCAAGTAATAGTGGTCAAAGGCAAAATCAGTAACTAAGAAAGCAGTATTAAGAGAGCAGTATTAAGAAAGCAGTATTAAGAAAAAGTGTGACAGAATATGATTAATAAAATAAAATAAATCTATTTAGACAAAACAAACTTTACAATATTTTTTTTAAACTACGATAAGAAAGATTTTGGAATAACATTTATCTAAATTTGTCGGCGAGCGAATCACTGATTTAATCTCTCTGCTCTATTCAGGCCATGTAACAATTATACGCTGTTGCAGGCAAACGATTACATAGAAATAAACCTTAAATACCTAAGTATTTTATTTTTATTTTATTTTATTTTCTTCGGAAAACAAACAGTGTAGTATAACTAATGTGATAAAATATAAGATTCTATGCACCATTAAATTGTTTTCGCATAAAAAAAAGTATTTAAAGTTTATTTCTATGTAATTGTTGAAATAAGTGTTCCTAAAAAAATACCCCGGGACCTGATGCGAGTAGCTGATATAATACTCAAGTTGTGATTATTATATTTCATGTTTTCTTTTTTATACTTATCATGCTTTTGTGTGTGTTAACGAATTGAATTTAACGAATGATTTACATTCTGTACCTTTTCTTTGTGCTAAAATTATAATGGAATATGAAGGTTTGTACTAGGATGGTTTTATATTCACCGAGTGGACCTAACCAAACAGACGCCTTTTCTGGAAAATTCAATTTAAGATTATGCGAGTAAATAAAGTGGTACTTACGTAAGAGAAAAGATTTTAAAATAAATATAACTTTTGTGAATTAAATATATTATATACTAGCCGCCCCGGCTTCTTGCGTGCGGGATAAGAAATTAAAAAGGAAATTATAAGGGGTCCTTAATTTAAAAAATATATAATATTGCCTATGTCACACGGGAAGAAGAACCTGTTGGGAAGCTAAACTGGATAGTGTAGCTTCCCAACAGTGAAATAATTTTTCAATACGGTTCAGTAGTTTCAGAGCTTATTTAAGGAAACAAACAAACAATCAAATCGATTCCTCTTTATGATATTAATAGTATAGATAATATTATATGATATATATAATTACGTACAAAAAAGATATTAAAGACACAATATTTAGTATTAATTCTGCGATTTTAAATTATTCCAGGCTAGAATGCAATGTGCACGCACACATTGCATGCAGGACGTACACAGTACATGCAACCTTACTCCACCGGAACCTCCGACACCTGGACACGTGTCGCCGCTGTTCGCATCTGCACGAGGCATCCTCAGGAACTGTTCACCGTTTGACCGATATCGGCAGAATATTGTGTATTTAATATCTTATTGATATTGATTTCCGCGAAATAACGCTAGAATCTATAACTTTTCATAATTAGGTAGTAAAAAACTAAAATGAAACGACATTATTTTAGTACCCCGGTTTGAATCCCGCCTGGGGCAAACATTTATGAGATGTGCATAGATATTTGTTGAATGCGTTTGTTTGTATTGTTTGTGTCTATATGAGCATTATAGACTTACAAATTAAAACAATACAATTCTCATTAAGATAAAAAGGGCTATTTTATTATAATCAGTAAGACACTAATGAAGAAGTTCTACGGCTAGTACCTAGTCTAAAAACGCAAACTCCTGCAGGCCATCAAACAGCGCAAAGTTGCATACACAGCAGATACGAACAGATACGCACTTAGTAGAAGGGAAAAGTTGTAGGAAAGCCTGGGCGTGGACGAAAATCTCGGTTACGGGTTATCCGGGAATGGTTCGGGATTAGACGCTGCTGAGTTGTTCTGCCTATGGCGAGGGACAAACTGAAATATGGCCAGCTGACTGCCAACTTTCACTAGTTGGAGAGGCACCCTTATTTAAAGTCATCGTGTCGTGTCTTACACATTGAAAGTAGGTAGGTAAGTCAGTTCACTGACACTAACCACTGCCCACGGCGACCGTCAGTTGACAAACAACTCACCCTAAGAAGAAGATACAGTTATTAAATAATCTAATTGTTGCGATAGATATTATGGTCCATCTTACGATAGACCTTTGGGTCCCACCCTACTTTAACTCCGTAGCAAAACTTTAGTAGAGTTTAGTCTAACCAAAGCATAAAAACTTTACTACACTTCATAGTGCATATTGCGTATGTTATTCCGGCCTAACCTTAGCAGGTTAGTAAAAAAAATATAAGGCTCTGCTACAATACTTTTTACATTAAATCTATTCAAATTAATTTTCCATCCCAAAGAAAATTAGAAGCCATTAACAACAAAACCCTCCGACGTTAACGCCCTTGGAAAAATAAACCCAAAAGACCTGTTTTAATCCTCGCTTCTTTTAAACCATTAAATGCCTCTGTATTAAAACAAAAGGGACTGATTAAAACTCAGGGATGCCTGTGTTTCTGCGGTGAAAGAAAACTTTATTCTCTAGAGGAGAAACTTCTGTTTTATATAAATTTCAAATGTCAGATTAGTAGATTGTACCACAAGGGAGCAAAATTTTTTTTAACAAACTTCGACAAGTTATTTCACACTTTTGAGTATTGAAGTCGGTTTTTACACTGGTCAGTGACCTGTGCTACTCACGGGATGTCGATGTCTTCAACTGCGACAATAATATCATCAAAATACGCGTAGCACTTTTCAGTTATTGGAGTATAACTCAAAAACCGCTTGTCCGATTTTGATGAAAGTTGAATGGGACCACAACGGAAGTATACTAAAAAAAAAGAATCATCAAAATCGGTTCATAAACGACGAAGTTATCCGCGAACACACATAAAAAAAACATATATACGGTCGAATTGAGTAACCTCCTTCTTTTTGAAGTCGTTTAAAAATAATATTATTACGGCGCGGGCGCTATTTTGAATCCTGAGTGGATTCTATAGTCTATAAGCCCTAAGCACAGCGTGTGATTCAATTTACTTCGCCTGAGGAAAAAATGATTTTGCGACCCTGATACTCTCTACTATTCATCCCACTATGAGAAAAATAAAAAAAAAATACCAAAAAATGGAACCGACTTCAACACTCAAAAGTATGATAACTTGTTGAAGTCGGTTCCATGAGCACAATATTTTGATAACAGTCACTTTTGAACTATCATGGTACCGACTTCGACAAGTTATTTCACACTTTTGAGTGTTCAAGTCGGTTCCATTTTTTGGTAAATTTTTTTCACCCTTTTTAGTGACGTTTGCTACTCACGGGATCAATTTGTCATTGTGCATGTTCACCAACCGCAACCGTCATCGACGTATGTGTAGCACTTTTCAGTTATTGGACTGTGACTACAAATCACTTTACCGACTTTTAAGAAATTTAAAATGGGAGCAACACGGAAAGCACCAGCTCTCAAATAAAAAAAGAATCATCAAAATCGATTCACCCAGTCCAAAGTTCAGAGATAAAATAAGAGAAAAACATACGGGTCAAATTGAGAACCTCCTCCTTTCTTTGAAATCGGTTAAAAATACTTTGAGATGTGAATATTATTTCACAAACATAGAACTAATAATATTAATAATATATTCGGGCACAGAAAAACTTAGATCTAGGTTACATCGAATTTAGGCGAAGCTAACTTATTCTTATATTAATATAGGTTACTAAACTCGGGGGGCACTGTGCTCCACACTAGGTTGAACCTGTGTCGTGGAGTACAGGCTCTTCCTTACACTCATACAAAAGTTTGAAAACGTATCCTACTTATTTACAAAATATAGAAAAATTTGGATAGATAAGGTCTAACTTTTACATACATAACTTATACCTACTTAATTACTAGTTATTGCTTGTTATCCTAATGGATTAAGATTACCTTAGGGGTAATTCCAATCAATTCAAATCGACTAACCTAATTTCTAAGCAACCAGGGGGTCACTGCAGTTGCTATGTTTCTCGTCTGACTACCTCAACCACAGGGTGACCACGCTGCGTTGCGAGGAGCCTCTGCTGTGGTAGTGGCATGGAATTCTCACAATTCCAATCTTCTCATAATAAATGGGAGTGGAATACGTATACTGAGGACATCGAATAGAGGGGAATGTTTGGAATTTAACCTTTGGAATTGATAGATTAAACAAAGCACTACGATAAAAGCTCTTTACTTATATTACATTTTTCTGAACCTATCATATTTTTCGACACAGATTAGGAATGTTGATATCCAACCGCCATGCTGTATATTCGATAGCGCTTCTAGTTCTACCTATAAAATGAACTATGAGAGAGGGCCCAAGGACTACAGATCTTCTGACGGCCGATAGGTATTCGAGGCCCGATTGTAATCGGGTGCGATCAATATATACCTAAATACATAATGAAATCAAATTTAAGTAGAACACACGTCAGGTAATTGTGGCAGGAAATTGAAATGAGTAGATTTATTCATATTTTCCATAAGTTTCTTCTGGAGGTATAGGATGTCCAGTACTGGAGCTAGTTTTCAAGGGCACACCTATTACATGAAAATTCTCGTAAAATTCACATCTTGTTATATATTAAATTCATACATTATCCGCCTGTACTCACGATTATAAGTAATTCGACCTATGTTGAGGGCATGTCCGATGTCCGTCTTTAGGAGAGATTAGTGGTCGCCGCGATTTGGTAGCTTAAACTCACCTGATGATGGGCATGGGCAATGCCCTAAACCTAGGTCTAGGTCAATACTAGACTATAAACGTGAGTACCTACAACTGGATAATATACATAAATAGCAATGATACATATTTAGAGACTAATGTCATCATCTCACACAAATGGAGCCAGTATCAAGAACACTTCAACTTGCAGATTTAGTTTCATATTCAATTTAATGTAACATAAATTTGGTGACGTGTTTGATTGTATAGACTGATAAGCAATTTTCGCTGGACCAGTAACAGCCCGGCTAGCTCAGTCGGTAGAGCATGAGACTCTTAATCTCAGGGTCGTGGGTTCGAGCCCCACGTTGGGCGCTTGTAATATTTTTAGCATTTTTCAATAATGTTTTTTTGGGTGAACCAATACCAATCAATATTATGTATGTTTATAACATTTTTTGTTAGGTATGTAAAATTACACAAACTATTGCTTGATTGTATAAAAGTACGTCATCTCGCGACCACGACCAATGCAACTTGGTCGAAACTTCGAGGTAAATAAATTACTAAATGTTTTTATCGCGATCAAGCCCCGATTGATTTATTAACAATGTGTTCGAATCGCGAGTCTTTTTTTTTTTTTTTTTCATAATATTATAAGTTTGCGTTTGACAACTGTCTCACCTGATGTTAAGTGATGACGTTGTCTAGGATTTAGCACGCAAACCTAGAAGGTACCTATTCACTCGCGACTTGAAGACTCCAGGATTGTACATATCGGGAAACACAGACTCAGGCAACGTCTAAAAATTACAAAGTACTTTCACTAGGGAATAACATTATTACGAGTATGTTGAAGGTAGTCACAAAGTCGTGCTATAGTGCGTATGTATAAAATAACATATATCATCGTTGAAATATTGCTAGACCAAGATTTGACCAACATCACTCAAACGGATCTCAGCTTCGAGTTGCGGCGAAAAACAGAATGTTTGAATCGTAATAGTAACTATGTTGCCAACTTTGATAGATGGCCAATACAAAATGTGTCTGAATCAAATGTTAGATAAGAAGATACGCCTTGCCGAACGTGATAAAGCAACGGTCAAGGTTTTTTTAAATTACAAGATACAAGATATATTTATTGCCAAAAAGGGTTAAGTACTTTGAAACATTATACAGAATAAAGTAATTATGTACGAGCTAGACCTGTTTCCCGCGAGCCCCAAACTAAGCACAAGGCCTGTATCTTGGGACTCGAGTGCGATTTGTTAACCAATTTTGCGTACTTAGCGTATAGGTAGAATCTTTACATTTTGTGGTGTGGTACAAATAATACAAAATAAGTACTACAACTACAACTAATAATACAACAGTTTTGATTGTATTCTAAAAGGTAAAGCACGTATAGAATATGTACATATTGTAAGCAAGTATGAAGGTTAAGTAGGTAATTAGAGTATTAACGGATTTCAGAAATGTATATACATGATAAATAAATAAATAAACGTTTATTTCGGAATGTAGGATCCATAGATTTGTTAGTAAGAATTTTCTTAAAACTGTGTTAGTACTTTTGTGGGAGAATACAGTTCGGACGATGGATGTGAATAGAGAGAAGCAGTTACATGATTACAGATTATTTTGTAGTTGTTACGGGTTAGTGCATTTTGGTCACAGCGAAATTTGGTCACCCGTAACAACAAGTGCATAATCATCATCAGCATCATCTCAGCCATAGAACGTCCAATCCTGGACATAGGTCTCCCCCAATGATTTCCAAGAATACCGGATGGAAGAAATTTAGATATTATATATTAGTTAAGAATAATTGTGTATTGTATTTTTCCTTGATGGAATTTGTATTTTTATTAGACTTGTTACATATGAAATGTTAATAATGAGGTAACTATGAATATGACTATGAAGTAGCCCGCATCCAGCCAACCTGCGTTCTTAGTCAGGTCGTCTGTCCACCTTGCCGGTGGCCATCCTATCCTGCTCTTGCCAGTCCGTGTTCTCCGTCCGAGAACTTTTTGACCCCAAGGCCATCGGTTGGGTGATCGGTGCCCTGCCCACTGCCACTTCGACTTGGTAATCCACTGGGCTATGTCAGTGACTATCGTGTTTCTATGGATCTCCTCATTTTTGATCCGATTGCGTAGGTAGAGGAACCCCGAGCATAGCCACCTATTCATAGCTCGCTGTATGACTGATCTTGCCTATATAGAAGGCCCGTAGCTCGAAGAACTTTTTCATACGATTTTTTCCTACGCTTACACACAATTACCCAGCTAGATTCCAAATTTCATCCTTCTACGAGTAGGTCATCTGGAAGTAGGTTAGGTATTTAGCGCGTATTACAAGATTTTTGTATGGGGACACCACTTATTTTTTGACTTTTTTTTTTTTATTTTTTCCTACGCTTCCACACAAATACCGAGCTGGATTCCAAATTTTATCCTTCTAGGTCATCTGGAAGTAAGTTAGAGTTAGGTACTATATGTCAGTCTGTCAGTGCTAAAATTTACGACTTTTGTACCTTCATATCTTTATAACCGTTTGAGCTAGCTTCATGAAATTTGGGTTTCTACATGTCCTCATGGATATAATTAAACACACGTAGTTTTATGTGTTTACGTTGAAGAGGTTTTGAGTTATAGAAGTGTCAAAAGTGGCACCAAGTGGTTTGTGTAATATTACACTCGGCGCTGGCTAGCCAGTTCCTTTGCTTGAACTTGGCTTGACACGCTGCTGCGTGTCTAGATTAAAATAGAATGCGCATTAGTACTACTTTTATCTTACCTGCAATTTTTCGTTCCCGCATTTTTCGCCACAGCTGCTCGGCTTTTCTCATAGGCCAGTTTTCCACCTTAGCACTAAAGCTCCGGAAAAATTTGTATTCCTTAAAGTGTGACATCCTTCTCTCCATTTTACTTGGTCGATGTTCTGGTGGTGGAGGCGATGGCGCTTTCGGATCTTCAGACGGCGATGCCATTTTGAACGTTTAAATTCGGAACGTTAACTTTTTATGCAACTGGAAACTTTTTCGTCTTTCAATTTAGAATATTTTTCAAGGTTTTAAGATTTTCATTTTTTCTGTAGTTTTTTTTAAATCGTTTGTGGTCAATGCAATTCTAATAAAAATAAATTCGGATTACTCCATTTGGCCCCAATTACTTTTTAAATTTCCACTTGATTGCCAGTTTGTTTTTATAATTGGAATACATATTATTATTCATATTATCTACGATTTTAGGTGATAACGTAAATATCCTGTAATATATTTAGTGTCACTTTATAATATGATGAAACATTTTGGCATAAAACTGCATTTTAAAAATATTTGTAATATTATTCAACACATAAAATACTCGTATACTAAATACACTTTGATGGAACAGTTTCCAATTACGCAAAGCGTTTTGATTAATTAACCTGAAACAAAGACAAAACACAATTAGCATACAAGTACTCGTAGTATAGAAAACTGAACATTTGATTCTATTCATCATCATTTCGCCCATAAGACGTTCACAGCTGGACATATGCCCCCCCTATGAATCTCATCAAGAACCGGTTGTTAGTAACTTTCGTTCATTATTTAGGAATGTTCAGGATTCAAAACACTATAATTCTTTCGATAGTTTCGTTTTTTCAAAAACATGCTTTTAATTAATTAAATAACGTATATCTTAGAAAATAAAAAAAATATTCCTGTAAAACTTAATTTGTTGGGTAGGTTACAGGGAAACAGAGGGTCAGGGTTGAAATATTTAGATTTTCGTAATTCAAACACATTGCAAAAAAACGTGGTCACGAGAAGACCACGACCAATACAACTTGGTCGAAACGTTGAGGTAAATAAATTACTAAATGTTTTTCTCGCGATTAAGCCCCGATTGATTTAATAACAACGGGATTTTAACTGAAATATCTATAATTGTAGATTTGATACGAGCTTATTTTGTAAAATTCCTAACGCCTGTAACGCGACCTCAGCTGGCTAGTTCGCCTCGCTCTCCACCTATGCGTGACCATTGTCAACGTCGAGCCTATGGGTGAGTTTCTTATTGAGCTTTGAGCGCTTTGAACACAGATAGCGTGCTTAAAGTCATTCCGAAATGCACTGACAGCTGCACACAAAA
Organism: Apeira syringaria; assembly: GCA_934044485.1. NCBI lineage: Eukaryota > Metazoa > Arthropoda > Insecta > Lepidoptera > Geometridae > Apeira > Apeira syringaria. Next base: position 20,562,859 of record OW203660.1, on the reverse strand, counting down.
TTTATGTGACGTCATCCATGACGTCATCATCCTGTGCTTAGAACGCTCACGAGTACGACGTAAAGCAGTGTGAGCGCTGTCAAACACATAGATAAATAACTATGCACTGAGAGTCAAACATCTGACTCATTAAGAGAATCGGTAGAGTCGGTAGTCCGTCCACAAAAAATTAGAAACGTAATTTTATATATCAGAAAAAAATTACCCGTTTAGTGCCCATGAAGTACGGAAGAGAATGATTTAATATGAATTTAATGGGAACTGACATTTAAAGAATTCGCGCGCATTCACACACAAAAAGCCGTTGCGATTTGCTTACGAGCGTCAGCACTGTCAGTACTAAATTCATCTCGGAACAGCCAAATCCTTACGTACGAACGTGTGCACTGTGAGCCCAAATTGAAACACAGCCTATGCTTGATCGCTCCTCTCTCTCTCATTTTTTCCTAGCTTATTTAAGACAGTTAAGTTCGCGCGTTATTTACCTAAGTACTAAACTACACTGAACTAAAATTATATGCACGCATACCCAGAAACAGAAGTTCTATTTTCGAGTTTCTTTCAAAAGGTAAACTTAATATGAAGAAAATTAATAAAGCACTTTTCGTCGTAATAAAGGCGCCGTCTGAAGCGATATAATAAGGTTGTTTGCAAGGATTTGCCTTTTTATGAAAGAGCCTTATATTCTATCAGAAATGTAGAGAGGAATTCATCTTGATCAAGACGAAAAGGTACGACACTGAAAGAGCGGAGCTTCAATCAAGAAGTTTGTTTCACGGAAGCGGATAATGCGTTGGCATTGCAATATTACCATCCTATTTTATGTTTTTTATCATATATATCGACGACGATAGAATTTCCACACACATGAATTACTTTATACTGTTATACTGTTTCTACGGGTATAACATGGCACTTACGCTCATAGTCGATATCACGATCGAAAATTGCGATCAGTGTGTGACGGGACTTTACGACGAATGCACCGCACTCAAGATCCATCCTGATGAAGGCTTCCGGAAGAAGCCGAAACAATTGTCGATCGTGATATCGACTACGCGTAAGTGCCACGTTATACCCGTAGAAACAGTGTAAAGTAATTATGAACGTAGGTTTTAATCTTCTCTCAGCCATGTGCGTCCACTGCTGGACATATTCCTCCCCCATTTAAGGGGGAACTCGCCACACTTGGCAGGCGGGTTGGCGAGCGCAGTATGATTTCCAATCCTCAGAAGGCGCTGCTGCCCACCTTCTGGTACGTGGTCCCTTAGCCGACTCTTACGGCACCCGCGGGAAGAGATGGTGGAGTACTATTCTAGGCCGGTACCACCACGACATATTGAGTTTTAATAATATTAACGAATTCTGTAAGTTCGAAGTCGCACGTCGAACTATGGAGAGAGCTGTGCTCAGGGTTTCTCTTCGAGATCGAGTCCGGACATAACCCAGAGGATTACTAAGTTGAAATAGCAGTGGGCAGCACATATCACCAATAACTGATGGCCGATGAAGTCGAAAAGTTCTTGAATGGAGATTACGGACAGGCAATGGCAGTGTAGGCCGTCTAACACAGCTGCAGACCGCTTTCAACTGGTCATTAGGGAGAGGATGTTTGTTCAGCGGTGTAAGTAAGAAGTAAATAAATCGGCGTAGCCGTTTGAGCGTGAAGAAGTAACAAACATACACACAAACTTTCGCCTTTATAATATTAGTGTGATTAAGAGTGACTTTGCAAATTCGCCGTGATTTTTTTTTATAATTTGCTCATATTTGCATCTTTGTTATCCCTTCAGAAAAAACAATAATAATGTATTTTAGCCGATTACCTGAGATGATGATAATGAAACGAAAATTTCTACGCCAAATCGTCGTCTACTCTTACATTTAACGTTTTTAATCATATAAATATACACGTATGTAAAAAATTTTGAGTAATTTATGTCTTAGTTTCAGGGAAAAGTGGACGACACCGGAACCCGCGACTGATCCGTCCTGACCCATGCGCTGGACAGACCAAGCTGCTATGGATGGTCTACTCCACGAATGTACTAGTAAGGCAACGGTACGAGACGAGTGGTCACTGATTGTCAAGCGTGCCAGCACTCCTGGTGTGACGACCACGACCACTCTGTCAAGAGTGTAGCGACTAAGAAGAAGTAGGTGTCTCAATTGTTATTGATGCTTAGGATTTTTAAAATTTCCGTATATTAACTAAGGTAATTAAGGTACATTTACCTTAGTTACATGGGCCCCATGGGCTAACAGGGGATAGATCCCATGTTAAAACATCAAATATTCGAGCATGGCTATATTTCATCCTTTTGTAATAGTAACCCCAGATAAAAATTGGAGGGGTCTTGAAAGGTTGTTCTACGTACCTACATAATATTTGTATATATATAGCACTCATATATATAATATAATATAATTGAAATCAGTTCACTGCTGTCAATTACATTTTTTTCATTTGAAAACTGTCTTAATCAAGTGTTTATAGCTATCTTCCAAGAAAAAAATGCGCTATCGTTTGATGAGTGAAGTTATATACCTTAGATGCATACGTAATATTTTTAGGTATATTTAAAAATATTCATAAAATATTAAGTATAATATAATATATAATATTTTAAAAATATCCTGGTTGACGTCTCAGGAGACCGAAGAGCTGGCAGCTTCCTCGCTCAACGTCCTAGCCTAGCAATACAAAGAGGGAACGCTGCCAGCATCTTGGGTACAATGCCGCAGGGGCCCGTTTTAGATTTAATTTAGTTTTTATTAAATTTTTAAGGTTTTTATTTTAAGTTAGATTATTTTATTGCTATTCTAAATTATTTTTAAATTATGTTAATGTTACCTTGTTAATGTTGTGATAGTATATTTTTGATTACCTTCGTTTATGTTATTTTCTCTTAGTAAGGTCAGCAGCGACACTGAAGCCACTGATAAACTTTTTTATTCCTTTTTCCTACGTGACATATGCGAAACAGTTACAATCCCGACCCATGCAAAGAAGGGAAGTTGGGATACAATATAAAGCAATTTTTTATTTTTTTATTTATTTATTATCAATGTAAAATTACAATAATGATTTGTTACAGAATATCTAAAAACCTATATTAGGTTTGCCCAGACATTAAGTTCTCGACGCGTATCTAAAGTAAACAATTTAAATGCATAATATATCTATGTAGCTATGTATGTACGTAGTAAAACAGGTAACAAGCATTACAATGTGCACTGGAATTACACAATCTGATTTCACCATCCCCTTTCTATCATCGGTCGACTCGACGAACGGCAATTCGCCATCGCTATATGGTAGATATACCACCTATACGTACGAAGCGTTTTGCTTCCACTTTCTTAATGCGTACTGCCAAGGAATGGAACTCGTTGCCCGAGTCTGTGTTTCCCGATATGTACAATCCTGGAGTCTTCAAGTCGCGAGTGAATAGGTACCTTCTAGGTTTGCGTGCTAAATCCTAGACAATGTCATCACTTAACATCAGGTGAGATAGTTGTCAAACGCAAACTTAAAATAGGTAAAAAGAAAAAAAAAAGTATAAATAAATCTGACAGTTACCTTTGTTTCACTCAACACCGTTTCAACGTACACGCACACAACCATACTCAAGCCTTTAGTGCATCCACCTACACGTATCTTTGTAGTATTCGACGATATAAAACATCCATAATTAAAATGAGGAATTCCTCTATGCATTTATAAATTGGTACTTATTTATATTTTTTATTGTAAAAACCCGAGTTCATGTTTGATGTTTTAATCACATATGTTTGCGATCGCAGGTATACCGATATTGGTTACTTAATACTTTTAGTCAACATCGAATATGCTTTTAGTCTTACGTTAAAAACAGTAAGGGCTCCAAAAATGGGCATAGCATTTGTTTAGTTGTTCACAATTGTTTCCATGAGAACCTTACAATGAAATATACGATCTTTGACATCTTCTACGTTTCACATATATGTACATAATAATTGTAAATAGGTCTGCACATAAGTAAAATATGAAAATTAATAATATGATCAATGGTTAATGGTTGTTCCGGCTAACAACGATCACTGGGTTAACTTATATATATTTCTACTCTGCTAATTATTATTGACCAACTTCGAAAAAAGCAGAAGGCTTTCAGATGTTTATATTTTTCTATGTATATGCAATCAGGTGTAACTCATTTATATTTGAATTTATAAAAATATTTTGCATTCATTAGAATATAGATCAGAATAAAAATCACATCGGTTTCGTAAAAAAAAATCAAAAGCAGTTCTATATTATTCATTGTTTCAAGAAAATTCGGAATACTTTCTACGGAAAGTAGGTTATTATTGGTAGTGATTACGAGTGATTGTATATACATATATGTAGGTACATAACATAACAAACAGTAAGAGATTATGAGTGAGAATTTATATATATATATATATATATAAATTCTCACTCATAATCTCAAACACAATAAATATATATATATATATATATATATATATATATATATATATATATATATATATATATATATATATATATTAAACACAATAAATATATATATATATATATATATATATATATATATATTTATTGTGTTTGCTTCGGTTACTATTTGCAATATTTTTTCTTTTCCATACACGAGCAAAGACATATTTCAAATAGGTAATACAGGTAATATACACTATAATAGGTAATTTTGTAAAATAATGACGTTTGTAATCAAAACGTTCTGAAAATGGTTTCTGTGAGAAATCAGCTGTTGTGCTTAAACTGTTGTGAGATTAGGTATATTTTCGTAGAGATGCGGGATCACGTACGCACATGTCAATCCTAATAATTAAGGGAAACCCTACTCTTACTCAAACACTAATAAGGTCGGAGTTCAAACCTAATTGCGCACTTGGAATTTTACTCTCTGATATCAAATACCCAGACATCGACTTATACTTACTTTACTACTTATTGTACTTATGATTTACGCCAAATTTTGCATTGACAGGAGGTAGGTACTCTGATTGATCAGTACTAAAAAAATTATCATCTCAGCTATAGGACATCAATGTCTGGACATATACCTCCAAGGACTCCAAGGTCCGGTTGGAAGTGGTCTGCATTCAGCCTCTTCCTGCGGTCTTCGTCAGATCTTTGACCTTTTCCGTGGGCGTGCTGGTCCTCGGATGATACTTTTGTTGAATAAATAGTTTTGACTTTTGAATAACTACTCTCATTAACGGGTTCAAACGGAGTATTCGTATTCTTTTATGTGTGTTTGCTTGCTGGCGTTTTGCAGTATTATACGTAATTTTCTGACTACGGATCATTTTTACCCACCCCAGGTTTGTTCAGGCTACAGTCCTTGAGAGCCAGTAAGCATTCGAGGTCTAGCGTGATAACATCTTCGACCAAATCGTCACTAACCATCAAGTGACATGGTGGTCAACACGCTAGATCAATAAAATATATTTTTCAAAACCCTTGTCGACATATATCAGCCTAAAGTGCCTATAGGAGATCTCACATATTTTGAACCGTCTGATTCTTTTTCTATCCTTGTTACTTCCTCTTTTTCTAAACTCGAATGTTTTTTTCATACACTGTTCTACACTCGTTCTGTTCCATACCTATTTCTGAGTATCGACGGGCGATTTTGGCAGTCACAAAACAAACGACATAATCGAAAATTGTACTGTTGAACTATTGTACAATTTTTATTTATTTATTTAAAAGAAAGACAATTTTATTTGAAACTTTACAAAAGTATTTAAGGTATTAGATAAGAATTTAAATAAAACCAAGTTATTTATATATATCTGTTGAAATGAAGTGGAATGAAATTTATTTATTCATGACACTCGCAAACATTCACACATACGAGTAACAATGTATAGGTACCATTTACAAATGTTTATATCATCAATATTTGACACCATCCTATACTAAAGTACCTTAGTGACTCTCTGTTCCCTGCACTAGGTCTCTGATGAGCCTGTATAGCTGGGTCACAGCGACCCTATAAATCCACTTCATCGAAAATCAATGTAAAAAAATAGTATCTTTACTTTAATTAATACTAGATGGTACTTTGTATATACAAAATTAAAGGATTCCACGTCGAACAACGCAATGTTAGACACCTACACATACTCACACACCTACGCAGACACACCCTCTCAAATCCACACAAAGGCATACACAATATAGCCTAATAAAAATGATACAAAATTAAAGGATTCCACGTCGAACAACGCAATGTCAGACACCTTCACATACTCACACACCTACGAAATCCACACAAAGGCATACACAATATAGCCTAATAAAAACGATACAATTTTAAAGGATTCCTCGTCGAACAACGCAATGTTAGACACCTACACATACTCACACACCTACGCAGACACACCCTCTCAAATCCACACAAAGGCATACACAATATAGCCTAATAAAAATGATACAAAATTAAAGGATTCCACGTCGAACAACGCAATGTCAGACACCTACACATACTCACACAGCTACGAAATCCACACAAAGGCATACACAATATAGCCTAATAAAAACGATACAATATTAAAGGATTCCTCGTCGAACACCGCAATGTCAGACACCTACACATACTCACACACCTACGCAGACACACCCTCTCAAATCCACACAAAGGCAACACAATATAACGGATTTGTAGATAGGTAGTATGTAACTAACTTAAATCCTACAGAAAATCAGCGCGACGATTATTCAACCTTACCATATTAACGCTGAGTGGGGACTCATTACTGGCACCGCACTTTAACTGTTATTTTTCTATAATACAGCTAGATTAGGATGGGATTCACCCAGTACTCGGTGTAACAGCTTTAAGCAGTGCTTGCCTACGCGATGTTAACCGAGCAACTAGGTCAATTTAGTAATTTTCGCCCGTCTCGATAGACACATTAACATTCGACATTTTGATTTGAAAATCGAAGGTAACAAACATGAAAGGTTTCTTAGAAAACCGTTATATTAAGTGTATTGTGCCTCTGATATGATTTGAAGTAAGAGGAAATGCCCTGTGCTGAAAACTTGAATTGGTGACTGCTAGTGGGATTATAGATTGCTAGTTTGCATTTAAGGACACACTAAGCCATAGGTCCCGCTAGTTATCAGGGTGCCAATTCCCTTATTTATTAAGACAATTCATTCATAAACAATGCATTAGTCGTTCAAATGTTATCATAAAAAGACTGATAGTCGGCTAAAATAACAATTGCATTCGATTGCATTGTAGACAATTGAAATGTGGTAGAAATTAGATCTGAGTAGCCATTACAATTATACTCCGAGTAGAATGGTAAAACTAGAAAAAACGACGATTCATTGATGATCAATGTGTTAGTAGAATTGATATCCAGAGCAGCAGTCTGAAAATTCTGATATCAAGCTGGCCACTTCTTTATCCGTATATCCACTATGGTCAGGGTGGTAAATCAAACCGATACTACTTTCTGTGATAACAAAACCTGTTTCCCCGCAATGGGCTGATATAAATATTAGTTTTACCTGTGGGTAAAGTTGATTTTTGGCGTGAGTGCTTGGATTAAAACCTGAATAAGCGAAGGGTTCGAAAGATAACACGAAACGCTAAAAACTTTATCCTTATGTGAAAAACAACAATTTTCACCACACACTAACGGGAAACCAAGGCGCGCGGTGGGAAGAAATTTTCACAGGATTCTCTCTCACTTTTCAGAGAATTCTTTCAAGTACAGTGCACTTGGAGTTATTAAAAGTGTGATATATCTTTAATTGTCGCCGTTGGCAGGTTAGTTCTCCAATTTTAAAATCTTTTTACTCACTTGTGAATGAAATATAACTGTCCCTGTCAAAAATCACTGAGTAAAACTAGCGACTGACAGCTATGTGGTGAAAATAATATTATTAACCTTTTACTTAACTGTGTTAAATATTACAAATAAAAATACATACCTCACTATGATGTCTTTCAACTTAAATTCTACACATTAACACTAATTATAACCTATCAATCACATCACTGACACAACAACCGTCTATCCGCTTCCAAAACCAAAACGGTTTCACACAAAAAGTACCAAAAAGGTTCTACACAAAAGTTCTTTTCGCGGGAAAATGTTTGCAAAACGGCTTGCGGAAAGCCGTGCTTACATCGCGGTCGAATCTACAGGTCTGGCAGCACTGCCATAGAGTTTCCAGACTTTCCCGCTTTAGTGACGAAACGAGACAGAATGAGAAATTTTCCTCGTTATAGAAAGAGACGGACAATTTTTCACGTGTTGGAAAAGCGCAATACGTCATAACTATAGGTACGATAATCGCGTAATGCGGTATTATGGAATTTGCACAGCGTAAAGTTTATGTTAAATTAATAAATTATTGGTGTGTTTGTGTGTTCGAGTTTCTGTGTGGGCTGGTCTTAAGAAAAGTATACGTTTTTAAATTAATTTATTATCTTTGTATTAAAATGGCGTATGTGGGAGGCACGTGGGAGTTTTGCTACAACCTTTGTAATACAATTTCAGGCAGTAAATATATTTAGGTATACATATATTTATTCAGTGAAACAATAGTGGATTAAAAACAAATTCCAAATTCAAAAATTGTATGGTAGGTAAACAATGATGCAAAGGTTACATTTTTATTTTGGATACTAAATGTTGGCATTTATATATTAGGCTCATATAATGCAATGCAACGGGCTAATGCTGCTAGCATTCTGGGTAGGCTGCTAACTGGTATCGGGTAACAACATTTGAGCTATCTATAGGCTGGCAACAGCTGGTGGATTGGTCAAAATTAAATGTTATGTGTTATGTGTATATAGTATTAGTATATTATATTTTTAATTATAAACTTGATAGATATTATGACCATTATCTCACGTGATGTTGGGTGACGATGTGGCCGCAGATGTAATCGCGTAAGACTTAGAATATTTAGTGGATCTCAAGGGCTGCTACTTGAACACACTGTGTGTTTGTTGAAAGTTGTTCTAACTTGCCTCCTCCTCCACCTCACCATTTTGCTACAAATTTGATAACGGTGTTATCAAATTCCATGACCTTCACCGGAAGCTCAAGCTGTTATAGAGGACCGATCCAGCGTCCGGCAGTTTGACAGCCGACGGTCCAACCGCTGTACTATCTATCATCTCTTCATACGGACACTATGAATCTGCTATAACGATCATATCAACGCTCTGCATCTTTCCGTGACGCCCACCACTTTGGACGGAAATTCCCAAAGCAACTATCATTAGTTGCTTTGGAAATTTCCGACAATGAGACAACAAAACATGAGTTTTGTTGTCTTAATATCATTGAATTTTAAACAAACCAAGCGACGTCTTTTATAGATAAAACCGAGCTTTTACTGCTTTTAGGTTGTTTGTATTTGTATATGATAAATTGAAAAGGATAACGCAAAGGCGTGGGCTTTTATGTTGGAGCCATGTTTTTCATAGCTAGCTAGCTGCGCCCCGTGTTTTCACCCACGAGGATTACGGTTTTCCTGCTATTGTGAGTTATCCCACGGAAACTGTACTATTTTTTGGGATATAATAATAATAATAATAATAATAATAATAAAAGCCTTTAATCTCTGACCAAAATACAGTTTTGACTTATATACTACCTATGAATAAAATGTATATATATATATATATATATATATATACATATATATATATATATCTAAATTATAATATTTAGCTAAAAATCTTCAGCAACCGCTTCTTGATCAGGTTGTCTTTTGACATAGGCCTTTTTTATTTTTTGGGATAGTTCAGCATTAATGTTAAAATAATGTAAAATGTAATGTTATGTCAAATTGATAGACTTACTTTTCAGATAAAATAAAGGCGGATGCTGTATACTCAAAGACTTACTTTCATATTTATAATATTTTATTGGAAATTTGAATTCGAAAAGTGACTAACAATAGTTGTAAAATCAATGATGTTTTATAATATCATTGTGTAAAATCATTAAAATTTTGATTTTCGTATATTATCTTAGAGTCATATAAGGAATTAATCAAATCAATAACGATAAGAATCGTAAAATAATAAAAATCACCGACATAGTCGAACGGATTAGTAAGTTGAAATAACTGTAATTTTTCGCTAAAAAGGGGTTTTGAGACTTTTGGCCAAAATCAGCTTAATTCTGAATGTTTAGTTATAAGTTGATTTTGATACTAATCCTCTACATAATATTTCGTTGCACTGTGGGCTGATGGGATCGACAAGTTTCAAATTGGACACCACATACTACAGTAAGTACCTACACGTATTAGTAAAGCACACACACACTGTTACGTATATACGGATCACACATGTATTTCTTAGGCTCTGACACACACATACCCAAGACCTGGGACAAACATTTACTCTACACTCATCGGCCCTGCCGGGATTTGAACCCAGGGTCCCGGATACACAGTCATGTCACTGACCACGGCGACCGTCAATTCTGATTCTATAAGGTCTGGTGAGCGTGGACGAAGCGAAAGAAGTGAGTCGGAATCGTAACATTTGGAAGGCTGTGGTCTCTGCCCATGGGAAAGAGACGTGAATATATGTGCACATATATGTAGGTTATATGTATATAACCACCCAAAATTGTAAAATTCTAACAACTTAAATGGTAGTAAAGCGTCGTCAAACAAATAAAACGTCAAAACAGCGGAAAAGAATTTTATTGTTACCCTCATTTTTCAGTTCACACTAGTACCGGGTACAATATCTCTCTATGTACACTTAATATGACTTTATTCTGTAACGTGTCAATCTTATAGCTAAAAGATTGCATGTCCTCAAGATGTAAATAAAGAATTTATTTATTTATTTATACCGATCACCATACAATATGGATTCTTCAAAAGGAGACTTAACGGAGCCTTAAAAAGGAATAATCAGGAATAATCATTAAAATAAAATACTAATAACTAATTACAATACTACAGCTACTACAAAAATATTTGAGCAATCCAATAGCTTTTGTCAGCCTTTAGATAACTCAAATGCTTTCTTGCTAGCCACATATTTCATCAAAAAAGTAACGACTTGGGTGAAATCTTGTTAAAATTAATTAAATTTAATCCTAAAAACATACCCTGAGTCTTTCAAGCACGCGACCTGAAATGGTTTCAACCTCGGTACTAAAGCTCAAATAGGCTAAGTTTTTTTGAACAGTCCTAAACTGACTGTTAATGGCACTGAGATACCCATAGAATCTGATGCACGAAATCTAGGCTTAATATTTGACAGCGAAATGAGCTTTGTAAAACATATAAATGACAAAATCCGGTATGCATTTTATAATCTTAAAGTACTGTATACCATAAGGATATATATTTTAACAAAGGTAAGAGTGTTACTATGTGACCTATTAGTGCTCTCACCGTTCAACTATTGTAGTGCTGTGTATGGCCCTAGGCTATGGGCGAAAACAGAAAATGCTATCCAGCGGGTGAAAATGCGTGTGCTCGTTTTTGTTTTGCCATACCAAAAAGACATCATGTTTCCCCTTATCTCGTGGGAAATGGCATACTCAACATGAAAAGTAGACGAGAAGTTCACTTAGCATGCACGATTCAGAAAGTTATTTGGAATCAGAAGCCTAAATATGTTTTTGAGAAATTGACCTGGAGGAAGGATATTCATAAGCTTAATACACGATCCAAGGGCACCAATCTTCTAGATGTTCCTAAACATAATTCAGCAAGGTTTAAAGGTTGCTTTAAATACAGAGCTTCAAAGGTATGGAACAATCTTCCGCCACCTATTCGGAAGAAAGTAAGCCACGAAACTTTCAAAAACAAAGTTAAACTTTACTTTCGGAATTTACAAAAACACAATTTTGAAACAGCGTTTCGTACTAGCGACATCCCTCGGTTTCACTCGCGTGAGCTACGATTTCCTACCTGATCCCGCTACCTCAGTTACCCCACGAGACCCATACTTTTTCCAGAATAAAAGGTAGCCTATCTCCATCTCCAAGGTCCCATCTGTCTCTATATTAAAGTTCATCAAAACTAGCTCAGCGATTTTGGTGTGAAAACATGACAGCAAAGTTATTGTCACATTTATAAAATTTTTGCGTCATAGGAACCATTTTTTTTCGGACTAAACGTAGCCTATGTGTTAATCAAGGTTATAAAGCACCTACATTTAAAATCTCAAACCTATCAAGTTGTTCAGGATAAAAGAAGTATCAAACACACATACACATAAATACCTGCACACGAATTTTCTCATTTTTAATATTAATGTGTTTGTGATGTTCTTGGTCATATATTTAGCTATAATTTAATTCCAAAGCTCAATATCTGTGATTAAGATTATCTACAAAAAACAATCAGAAATGAAAAAGTTCGTCAGGGAACGTATATAACCATCCTGGATGGATGGATAATCTCTTTTCATGTTCTTATTCCACGCTAGGTAAGGAAGAGTGTCTTCTAAATTTAAACAGCGGAAATTTCAAAAATATTTTTTTTCCGTTGAAATAACAAGAAACGATCGCAACTAAAATGTACTCCAATAATGTTTCAACATTATCGACACAAGTTCGACAAAGACCTACATACCAATTCATGTGAGGATCAAACAAAACTGAACTTTGTTTATTTGCGTCTCCATTCATTCGTACACCATTTCACGTTCAACTTGAATCAATTTTACGAATAGAATAAAATAGTTTTAAAATATACTTATGATCAATGACATAGGGCGCGTTACATTCGCAAAAATATTTAAAAAGTCATTGCTAGACGAAGCGCGACCGCGTCCGCTAGCGCTTCGCTCTCCTTGATAAAGACCAACGAATGTGGTTGAAACTATAGTCGGAACCATCTGAGTTACTACGTGAGTAATTTCCGAGTTTTAAACATTCCTAATGTTTGTGTCAAAACCACGCCAGCTTTTATAACAAAATATTCAAAAAATGGTTAATTTACACTTATTCCGGGTCTATTTCATCGTTTCTGAATGGAATATATATGCAATGGTAACAAAATTTTAAAAAATAATTGCAAATGGAACGCACCCATAATTTCACAGTAACAGTTTAGACGGGATAAATTTGAAAATGGTTGTTTTAAAACTTTGAGTAAAAACCTTTTTTCACAGTTTTTATGTCAGGCAATAGAATGAGTAGACGCATACTTTGATTACTGATTTAATTTTGTCAATCAAGATTATATTATATTCTTATCTAATAATAGATCATTATTTTTTAATATGTTGTATACACAGAATTGCGTTGATTATTATTGTCTATTTAAATCGACACGGGTGCGAATGAAATGCGCAATTCTTTTGTATTTTATCTTAATCATTGATATATAAAGTAGATATTTTTCAAGTGCAATTGTACATAAAACCTAAAATATCTATGACTCTTGATACTACAGTTTGTATCCTGTACCAGTGCGCAACGCGAGCGAAGACGCGATTAGGTCAGCTAAATATTATATCTGATTATAAATATATAATGAGTGTTGACAACAATGTATTATCTCTTACAAACGAGTCGTATAAAACTAACATTACACAATTTAAATGTCATAGAGTTGGGGTACCTTATAGTACCGGTCTGCCTACCATTACCTTAAAAAACTGTCAGCAAGCACTTGTGTACAAGCAATCTATCTTTGACAGCCACGAGACATTCTCAGTCTAGCGTCACACATCTTCGAAAAAATCGTCACCATCTATTAAACACTCGAGGCCGATATAACCTAAAATTAGGTAGTATCAAAAAATAAAACAACCAATTACTACTACTGGCACATTTTCATATAAATCCTTGAAAATGAAGTACTCATACAATATTCACGAAATTTGGATAGAAGAAAGAAAAATAAACATAATTAAAAACATATTTTTCTAAAAGATCATTACTTGATTATCTTATTTATCAGCATTATTATAATAATTCACAGTACTTCAATATTGTTTTAAACTGTTTACATACATAATGTACACTCAATAACACACCCCCGCAATACACTACCTACGCATACACAAGGTACAACACAAACAACAGTTTTAGATATTTTTTTTTTCTTACAATATAATATTATTATTATTATTACAATTATATAAGCTCACCTTTAGTCAGACCTCCCTTATACAGTTTAGGCTACTACATAATGTAATACAATTGAAGGAAACGCAGAATTCACGACACAAGAATTATATTTTATCTTAGTATAGGTTTTGCATGACACAATAGATAGCAACGTTAGTGGCCATAGTTTTGTAATTGATTTCGTTACTACATTATATTTAAGCTGCTTTGTATCCTGTATTTACTGGTTAAATAAACATATTTGTATATATTCAGGCCTTTTTCCCGTAGGGGTAGGCAGACACCACAGCCTTTCGAATACTATGATCCCGATACACTTCTTTCGCTTCATCCACGCTCATCAGACCTTTCATACAGGAGCGTTGGTTTAGTTAGAGTACTCTTGGCATGGCCCACTAGTAGAACTTCCTCAGTCTGGTTTCGTAACGTTCGCCTAGGCCCTCCTGTTAAAACACCACCACTTACTTCACCCATGTATGCTCAGTTTTAACAATTTCATTGAAAGAAAGAAAGAAAGAAAATTATTTATTACTGACTTAAACAACACTACATATAATACATAAATTTATATACATTATAGTTGGACTAAAACAAGTAAATAAATAAATAAATATTAGTTAATACAAAAGAAGAAGGGCGCATTTAGGCAAAACATGGATATCATTTACAATTATTATAGAACATTCCCTATCAAAAAACTAAATAATACCATAATATATATTGTAGTGTTGCGTAATGCCAGAAATAAGTCCCTACTCAGCGTTATGCGAGGATTTGACAACCGTCGCGCTGATTTTCAGTAGGAACATTGCCATATTTATATGATTGATAATTGATTAATGATTGATTAATATCTAAATATAAGTAATTCATACGTCATAAAAGTTGTGAAATTATTTTAGAGTATATTGTTATACAATATATATGTACATATCTATATAATGTTCCGAACATAATTTCATACATTCACAAATAAAAACGCAATAGAGCATTTGCAGTTGCTCAGTAAGTTCTAAACTTCTTAATTGATTGGCTTCAGTGGTTAATTAGACTGTAAGTTCCATATTTCCCCCACTGTAATATTGAAGTATTACCATTAAATATTATACGCAACTTACGTGACCACTGCCTGAAGCAGGAATAATCTGATTCACAGTCATCGAATCGCATTCGTAGAAATAATTGAATAACGGACGAAATTCTTACTGGGTTCAATTGTTTCACGCTGTGATACGGCTTCGCTGCGACTGCGACAGTGATTCCTGCTTCTGCCACTGGTAGCCAACCCATCTGCCTCAAAAAAATATATAAGCCAAGTAATAATAGATATCATCATACGTGGCAATTTATTTACTTTATTCAACGAAATATATTGTTTAACTTACGGCATCTTTTTCTGAAGATTTTTACTGTCTAACCGATGGTTAACCATAGGATATAGTAGCTTCACTTTTTTACAGTTAGATTAAAAGAAAAAAAATCAACTATGACAAGACGACGTAAAATGATAATATAAATCGAGGAAAACCTCATTCTTGGGTTCTGGAGTAGCTTTACGTCCAACCTTTGTTGCAGTTGAAAGAAAAATAACGTTATTTTCTATTAATCCATCCTTTTATACTTACTTTCCTGATATTGTTACCCGATGCGTATAATTTGTACATATACAATACAAACACTCTTATTACAGCGATTCTCGAGTGGGATTGCGAGAGGGGAGGTTGGGGCTATTCGGAGTTTTCTTTAACATTTACAAAGGATCGTTTAGTGCCGCAAAAGTACATAATGGCTTTATATCTGCTGTAGTAAACTCTTTTGTGTGTTGAAGAGGTATTATTTATCTACACAAGAAATGGTCCAAATATATTAAGAGTGTACATTATATATTATGTCAAACAAACATTTTTTCAAAGGTTTTCCTTTAGCATCTAGTATTAAATATTTAGCGGCATAAATTCTAAATCGTCGTTATCATAAACGTAAGGCAGTTAAAACAGTTCAAATATGAATTTAGAGCTTAACAAATGATTTATTTTTGATTGTAGATAGTAATATTTTCTCCTAATAAATAAGAGTTCATAGAATAATTTGTATGATATATAAACTTATTAATAATAGAACAATAAGAATACTACTAAAACTCATGCTCATTCTTTATTTATACCGTTTATACAGGTATATAATGACTCTTACGCGTAGTCGATATTACGATCGACGGTAAAATTGTTTCGCCTTTTCCCAACTCCAAACCCACAGCGTCCTGTCGAGCAAAAGAGGTCAACCCTTAGTGTGAGACGGGACATCACGGCGAAGCACTGCGCTCAAGATTCTGATGAAGGCTTCCGGAAAAAGCCGAAACAATAATTGTCTGTAGTGATATCGACTACGCGTAAGTGTCACGTTATAGCCGCCTTATAAAAACAGTGTCGTTTTTCGCAATAAATATAAACAATATATTTATTTTATAAAAGTTAATGCATTTATATAAATTTTTTTGTACACTTACACAAAGTCTTCAGGTCCCAAATTAGGCAGAGCCTGTGCTATGGTAACCTGACGATGATATATACTTTTTTTCAAATGACTTTATTAAAATAAAACACTAATAACTAATTACAATACTGCAGCTACTACAATAACATTTGAGCCATCCACTAGCTATTGGTAACCTATAGATAACTCAAATGTTCTAACCCGCTACCGGCTGGCAGCGTGCCCAGAATGCTAGCAGCATTGCCACGTTGAATTGCAATGCTGATTCGTTGAGCCAAATATGTGCCAGCATTTTGGTCACGAGTCGCATCGATCAAACGCTCTGATAAATTTTGGAAAATCCGATGAGCATGATATATACTTATATACATATGCACACCCAGACACAGGTCAAACAGACATGTTCATGCACACAAATTTTTGACCTGTCCGGGAATCGAACCCAAGACCAGCGGCACAATAGGCAGAATGCTACCAACTGCGCCAACCGGCCAGTCATTTATATCAATTATAGTAATTTATATATTTTATTTTATTTATTTATTTATTTACACCAGAATCAAAAAGAACATAACTAATCCTAAGTAATAAACTAGCAAACATTTGTGATAAACGATAAATAATTTAATAGATAATATATACCTAGGAAGGCCATTGGTAGCTGTACTAGGATTCCCTGTGTCACAGCTACCACGATACCAACCTCTGAGCAAAGGAAAGAAATGAATTTATAATAAGAAAATATACACCTATGACATAGTTTATGCCTTTGTATGTCCTTTTGGCGAAATGTGTGTGAAAGGTGTAGAGGTAGTGTTAAAGTGTGCATGTGGAGTATTCGTGTATTTGTGGTGGAGCGATGAGTGTGATATACTTACCTGTTTTAATTAGATGTTGTGTATATGAAAGTATTATTGTGATTTTTATTATTATATTGCAAGCTAGTTCATTCTATTATAACAGTAGTTTGTACCATATGCGGTACACCTTACCCCGAGCTCCCTGGTCCAGCTGCTCGCCTGTAATCACAACGACATGAAACAAACATATTGTAACCTCAGAGGAGCTCGGATCTTAAGAGGAAGCAGTTTTGCAGGAGTAACTATAATATTTTACTATTAAGTGGGGTTTACGAGACGGACAACACATACCTAAAAAAAATACTTGTAAAAGTTGACTTACAAACTAAACGTGAGAGAAAATAACGACGGAGAAAAAGAAACTGTACCGTGACGTAGGACCAGGCAGTACTGGAAGCGTCGAAGTGTTTCATTCTTATGACATTATCAATAAGACATTCATTGTACAGCATGGGTACAGACAAGAACACAGATTTTTGTGGAATTATTGGCCATAAAACGACAGACATTTTACATAGTACTAGCTCTGCCACGTGGTTTTACCCTCGTGGTGAAGATGCTGGTGATGATGATGATTATAGCGTTTGCCCTTATCGAATGTCTAATCTGTTTCTGTACCGAATTTTATCAATATTGGTTCGGTATTTTAGGTGTGAAAGCGCGACAGACAGTGTTCCTGTATAATATTTGTAGCGATATCGACCAAATGCACGGCATTGCGTTATCGCTATATGGATGACTGCGCCCCGCGGTTGTACCCGCGTGGTGATGAAAAGCGGTGATGATGGTGATGATGAAAATAAACCTGTGTTAATCCAAGGTGTAAGCTATCTCCATACCAAATTTCATCGAAATCGGTGTAGCCGTTTAAGCGTGAAGAGGTAACAAACATACACTCATACACACTTACACACAAACTCGCATTTATGATATTAGTAGGATAGGATATAGCGATGTCGCGGGTACGAAGGGCTTATTTCAACTTTCAGAATGCGTTACAACTGAAGGGACTAACTCGTCGTCCAACTCCACATATCTGACAAGCAATGTGCCCACGTGATCGGTTAACATCAGGCGAGACAAACGCATCCAGTACCTTCCAGACTAGATAAAGCATATTAGCCCAAGGTTTTTATTTATTTTTATTTTATAACCACAAAACTGGAAATACATTAATATATTCTAATTTATTTATTATACAACTTAAATATGGCATATTATAGCATACCTCTTGGTTACATATTTTCTTCTAAATGTGGGACCTAGCGTACTTACGTACAATTTGTCATACTGCCACCAAACATACAGTGTATGCAGGTCAATGTCTTTGAGCACTAGTCTAATCTAAAATATTCAGATTTAGCGTCCTTCCACACTCGACCAATTATACACTGGTCATCAAGTGAGATAGTGGTCAAACGCTTGATCTATAAAAAAACGTTCACATAAGAGCCTTTCTCGTAAATGTCACACTAAAACATAGATCACACCTGTCTCTAAGCTGCCAATCACATTGATTAATGCTTCATCAAGCCTGCGTAACGGATTACCTTTTATTTTTGGGCACCAATTTATCCTTTGGACGAGTGTTCTCAAATGTAACCATCTTTACATAATTACACGATTTTTTAGGGGTATTTGTTGGGTACCTTGGCACGCAACAAGATTATTGCATGTACCTACCTAATAAATGGTAAAATATCTGTTGTATGTATTGCTTCCGGTCTGTTTGGCCGTGGTCTATGTGAAACTTTTGTTCCAGACGTTTCGTCGATCACTGCGGTCGACATCTTCAGTGGTTCAGGTCCGAGCGGCGACAAGAGCGTAGAACTCTCCTCCGCGGCGTCTTCTCTGATACTGAGATAAAATATTTGTTACATATATATTATAGCTGTAAATGATTTGCGCATTTTTAATCGACTTCCACAACAGACTTTATCTTTTACCGTCTACAAACAGCTATATAAAATAGGGTCTACAAACTATATTTTATCGATATTCAGGGTTAAGGTCTTCATTACCATAATGTTATTGGGAGGAGAATATTATATTCTTAACGTATTTTGTATAAGTACTACAAACATTAGGGTAGGGTATAATAGGAAAAAAATGTTTTATATATGTACTAATTATATATATTAATATTTTTTATGGGGAGTACAGGCTCTGCCTAGTTTAGGCCCTGAAGATCTTGTGTGAATGTTGTCCCATATTATTTTTTTATTATTATAATTTATCAGCATGGTGGCAGGGTATAATAATAGGTATGTTTACATAAACGTATTATTTATTTATACCAAGAAATGCCTCATTGATAGGAGTACATTTTTAACAAGACAATGGTAGCAATTGTAAAAACATTATTTGTTATTAACTATGATTAGTTAATAGATTAACGACATTTCTTGAATCATAGGAATGTGTTATATAAAAAAATACATAAAAATCTACCTAATGTACCTAATACAAACATTATACCCTATTATGCTACAATTAAGAAAATTTTACCACGATATTCAGTAAAACTTCCCCTTATATTCTTTTCCTGTCGCAGAAGTCCAAAGCAATTCACAACTAGCAATGTTTTAATTTAATAACGGTCACGAAGCCACACGGGAACTGGAAAGAAAACAAAAAAAAATAATTTGTCTGGACAGCCCTAGAGGCCACATACTAGAGGTTTTCTTTATAAAAGCTGTAATGGAAGCTACAGGTTCTCAGAAACGAAGCAGCTCTCCAGCAAAGAGGTCAACAGAAGTTCTCCAACCCAGTTATGGTGATATGCTAATTTATTTGGGAATATGTAAGTACATACCAATAATTATTTCATTTTCATGTCCCGTTAATCTCACAAAGTAACTAAAATTAACTAACATTCACTAACTCAAATAGCTTGTATTCTATTTACGGTAAAATTCAAATTGGTCAAACTCCATACATCGCTATCTCTAATATTAGATGAGTTTTATTCAATTGCTGGCCAATTGCGGTACTTATACTCGGCACCAAAAACAAATACCGACTTGTTTTAACTAAAGGTACCTGCAATTTCAATAAAAAGATCTAATTTTAGTGTGGTTAATGATAAGCGTCATACTAATTTTGACTGTATCGTACGTAACCGTACAAGAATTTATCTTACATATCTTATTTTCCAGAATGCTAGTTTAATTTAGTTGAACAAGAAACTCACTACCAATGTGATCTTAACTACTGCATTAAATAACATTAGTAGCTGTCATAAATAAGATGGATGACAGCTAGTGGTATTTTCAACTGAGTGGTTTTGTGCTGCGTACAACAGGTCAAGCCGAGTTCAAGTTTTCGTCAATAATATTAGTCGACTTCGAAAGTCTTCAAAAGATCTTAATTTCCGTGTCCTTTTTTAGAAAGCATAGGAGTTCCTGGGCCCAAAAACATATATAAACATATGCATATTATAATTGAAGCTGCAGAAATGTTTATATTAACATAAGTTTCGAGGATATTATTTATAACTAGCTGTGCCCCACGGTTTTACCCGCGTGATGATGATGATGATGAAAATTAGGCTATGTGATATTCCGGGACCTGGAGTATATCTACATACCAAATTTCATCGAGCCGAATAGGCGTGAAAGAGTACCAAATATACATCCATACTCACAAACTTTCGCAT
Organism: Apeira syringaria; assembly: GCA_934044485.1. Classification (NCBI taxonomy): domain Eukaryota; kingdom Metazoa; phylum Arthropoda; class Insecta; order Lepidoptera; family Geometridae; genus Apeira; species Apeira syringaria. Next base: position 20,541,718 of record OW203660.1, on the reverse strand, counting down.
TTATAATATTAGTAGGATAAAGATAACGCCAATAAAGTTAATATTATGTATTACTCTTACAATAAAAAAAGTAATGTTTATTTTCAGATTGCGACAACCGACAAAATGCGTAAAAAACTTTACGCTTTCATCCTGTTCCTTATAATTGTAACGTCTGAAATAGTATTTGGAAAGGAGACGATAACAGCTAAGCTTCATAAGACTAACAAACAAAATCATAACAAAGACAAATCTGGCATCGGACGCATCAGAAGGTCTATTGATGACGAAGAAGATAAACCATTTTGGGCCAATCGAGGAAAAAAGAAAGTTGATAGCGTAAATAATAAGCATGGTTATATTGATACAGCAACAAAAGTTTTAAAACGAAGTAACTATTTTGAAAAAGAACCTTTTTGGGGCATGCGAGGTAGACGTGAACGTGTATCTGATGAAAATAACATGGACGAAGAATATGCAGAATATCGAAGTGATCCGTACGAATGTCAAAACTGCTATGGTACAGTTCATTTTGATACAAATAACTATAAAGACAGAAGACAAGAAAGTGTAGAACCGTTTTGGGGCAATCGAGGACGACGTGGTTCTAATGATTTAAATAATGTTTATGATCCGTTTTGGGAAAACAGAGGCAGAAGACAAGACAATGAACCGTTTTGGGGTACAAGAGGTCGAAGAAAAGATGCCACTCGCTGGGGCACTCGAGGAACACTTGAAGATGAACCATTTTGGGGAAATCGAGGCAGAAGGGATGAGGAACCATTTTGGGGAAACCGAGGACGGAGGCAAGACTCGGATCCTTTTTGGGGTCAGAGAGGTAGGCGAGACGACGAACCCTTTTGGGGCAATAGAGGAAGACGGAAAGAAGATGGACTGTTTGAGAGTAATCAACGCAGCAGAAAAGAAGATTTGAAAAGTTCTATTATGAATGCAATTTCCCTTGTTGAAAACGATATCAAACAGCTTTCTCGACTCAAACGAAGTGACCAAATTTCGTTCTGGTCTAATCGAGGAAGAGATAGCAAAATAAAATATTTATTCAATGTACCCACAAGGAACAGATTGCCAATTCAACAATTAAATAAAGAATTAAAGAGGCAAACAGAACCAAGCACAGTGTATGACAGTCGAATCTATGCAGATGAGCCACATTATATTGTAGTCGAAAGATCGAGTCGATCGTCCGGCGAATCTGAAGACCCTTACTTTATATCTCGTGGTAAAAAATATTACCTTAATTATAACCTTATAAAAGCCGCACGAGACAGACGTGGAGCTATTGAAGAAATTGTGAAGTCGGTACGTAATGATCCTTACTACATTGCCAGAGGAAAAAAAGATCCAGATGTATCTGCAAAAACACATTCTAAGTTGAATTCAACTTCTCCAGAAGAATTCATGAAAGCGAAAGAATTAATTTGCTCTGCAATCGGTTTAATAACCAGTCAGAGTCAAAATGGCAAAGCTAAAAGGGAAATAGATAGCGATAGAGACCGGAGAACCACACTAAAGAAATTGGCAGCACAATTACAAAATGATCCATATTATGTTAGTAGGGGAAAAAAGAGTGACGATAATGACGATGATTTACGCGAATTTATCTTAGAAATTGCTGAAAATTGCAATTAATGACAATGGATATAAAAATATGGATGGTAACACAGCACATGGATTAGTAATAGAAGAATGTTCTAACATATCAAGCTTATTTTAAGAATGTATCTTATTTAGTCTAAGTATATCTACTGTATTCCAATTACGAATAATTAATTATATCTGGGATCTGAAAAAAATAAAATGTAGGTTGAATCTTTCTTTTAATATATGGTTTTGCTTTTTTCCATCACCATAATCATCATAATATGAGCTATAAGATGTCCACTGCTGGACACTCCCCGATTGATCTCCACAAGGATCAGATGAAAGTGGTACGCATCCAGTCTCTTCCCGCAATCTTGGTCTGGTCGTCTGTCGTCTCGGTAGATATAAAGGTAGACAATAGGTGGCCTACTTACAATTTGGAAAAATGATTTCAGAGAAATGACAGAAATGACTGTTCACGGTGACCGAGAGGTTGATACGAGTCTAATAAAATTTTTAATTTAAGAAATATTTCAGTTTTTAACCGGTTAATAATAAACCATAGGACTGAACTATTACGCACAATAGTTATTTGTTTTACATGTAAGGAAAGTCGATTTTTGGCGTGAGTGCTTGAATTGAAACCTGAGAAAGCGAAGGGCGCTAGATCAAACCACGAGCGAAGCAAGTGGTTCAAAAGAAGAAATTGCCTCTTGTTGTATGTCTAAGATTTGTTCATTGAAAATATTAATTAATAAATCTGAGAATACAGGACATTACTTATTTAATGGAATTTAAGATAACAATAAAATTAACAAACGTACATTCTAAGGTCAGATCACGTTTCAGGACGTGATTTTTGCGTAAGTATATAATCTTTTTGGAAGCTCTCGAATTTTAAAAACATCTATTACTCAATTGGTAATAAAATAGCATTTTCCTCACAGAAATCGATGAATAAAACCAGCCATTGACAGCTAGTGTGGTGAAAAACAGTTTTCCTGCTACGCCCGGTACCTGGGGTACAAAGCCTATATGCTATTCCCGACTATAATCTATCTGTAGGTATGCCAAATTTCTGTCAGATCTGATCAGTTCTGTTCCGTGTTAGCGTGGTTGAATAACTAACACCAAAACCTCTGTCGTTGACAACTCAGGGAGTTTTAAAGTATGAAAATTCTCTTGAGTAGACACAGTAATACACATTTAGACACAAGAGGGAGGCACAAGAAGAAACGGCTACCATTACATTTTTTATAGTATCGTTTTATCGGAATCGGCTGTTTTTAATATGAGTTAATGTAACTAAACATGAGCAGTATTAACAGGCGCTATTTTTGAAGCTATGCATTTTGATCCTAGTGCTAGAATTAGACATTATTTAAAAAGTCAAATTAAATACCTCACACAGAATATTACAATAACGTTATGCGTGCTTACTATTCAGACCGAGGTTCTGAGTGCTTTATGTTTTAAACAGTTCTGATTTGCTTATAAGGTTATATTATTGATCTTGCATAGAACCCAAGCATAGTCTTTTTTTAACCAGAATTCGCTAATGCTTTAAAAGGCAACTCAAAACCTTTGTAGGGCATTTATAGTAGGTTTATTTCTAAGCTAAATTCGGGCTCATTAGAATTGCACGTTGGTTCTTATGTAGCCCTAGGTATAATCTATGGCCCTAGCAAGGCCTAACATGTACTGAGACGGTAAAATTTAGGCGTGGGATTTTCTTTTTGCTATTGAGGTCCAAACAAAACTTTATGCAGAAGTAGGTCGGGTCCTTTTAGGCTACAGTACGTCATTATTAGGTTATTGTTGCGTTATTTTAACTAGTCGTTAACTCGCGCATTGTCATAGGTTCTAAAACCTGCACAAAACCTATTTAGAACCTCAAATGTAACTCGGAATAACTTGGGATTATAATATTTCGATAATGACAATTTGCAATTCAAATGTGTTCGTTCTTATTGGTGCTTTCATTCACCTAATGAAGAGTACGTGAAGTGTTTGTGTTATTTAAAGTGTTAGAGTTGATTTTCGTTTTTAAAACTCTCAGCATATGGCACTATTTGTATTGAAAGCTTTGTATTATTTAAGATAACCTAACTTTAGTTTACCCAAGAGCCATTTATGCTTCTTCTGAATCATGATAAAAATTAAATCTTAACATCACAAAGCTGTTTTGATGGTCCATACATCGTCAATTTATAGTGTCAGTTTGAAACTACTTGTCGGTGGGGATTCGTCAAGGGAAATGACTTGTAAACAGCATTGATTTAAAAAAAAACACATCAGAGGTAAACAGTGGCGAATTTATGCATCTGCCGCCAGGAGGCTAGTTTTTGAGTGTATTTCTAAGAAAAGCTGAATCCTATATGTATTATATGGTAAGATAAAGTTACCTATCTTTGAAGTACTTAGGTACACCCAAAAACTGCCGCCCTAGCCTACTCATCCTGCCGCTGCTTAATCCGCCACTGCTTGTATACGGTTCCGAAACGCGCCAAAATATATTTTTGGGCGCTCAAATGCGTTCCTTATCACTGTGAGCACGCTCATCGAAGAGTGTGTGACGTCATGGATAACATTATTACTAGCGCCGTATTGGACTCACAATGGTTTTGCTCTTCTGCAGTATAATAATACTAATAATGAAATAATATAACCTCAATTTCCAAGAAGTAATTTTGTAATATGCCGAATTTCTTTTCAATTTTATTGCAACATCAAGTTTATAATTTTAATCTTTAGCATTAGTGATCACATAAACATGAAATACATTTATTATTACGAGTACGAGCATTTGAGGTTATGAAATCGCTAAATTACAGTTCCGATGCATTAGACGCGCTCATTCACAGCACTGTGAGCGTCGTAAACGTGCTTTTCAAAACGGAACGCCTGTATAATATCGTGAGCCTGCTATAATTAATTTCGGTTCAATTCGGAACAACATATGGAATTGACACCGAGCAGTGCTGTCAACTGAGCTTTGAACTCGCCCCGTTCCTAAAGTAATCCGTTTTCATCTGATCCACGCTTGTATCACACATTTAGTGTAATCTGTTTGAATCAATCCTCTTATGTGCATTGCAAGTTTGATTTCGAAATTCTACACTGTATGCAGACCCGACAAATAACAGTCCACATGCACCTGGATTGTATAAATTATCTAGTCACCTGTTTAAATCTTTGATAAGGACATTAAAACGAGTTCATATTAGTATGACATTTTTATTACTTTTCAATATTATAAATATAGGACACAAAGTCCAAATGTCCTATTAAAATTTAATGTTCTCACAATATTTATTCTGTCAGGTAACATTTCAATACAATTTTTTGAGCAATCACAATGCAAATAACGAAATTCGATGGATGGGATAAAATTACATCAACTCTGTACAACAAGATATTATTATTTGATATAATTCTAATAGCTATTTAGGGATTTTAAAGTTGAAAGTATACGAAGCAACAATGCTTACTTAATCAACGCATTAAATATCAGAATGTTATAATATAATAAACTTGGTGTAAGTATAACAATTCAACAAAAGAAGAAAAAAAAACAATGTATATACGGACTTGGAAACAATTTCGATTTGTTTAACATGTTAAATCCATAAAAACTATAATGAATGATGGTATAAAATTGTATCTGTAACTATAATTCACCTAATTGATTTGAGAAAGTAAGCAATAGCATCTTTAACTTTTATTGGAAGTACGGTAAAGAAATGAATGAACAATTTCAAAGACCTAAGTAGCTTAGGTACACAAATCATTTATTATTTCTGTAATCTACAACATACACCTAACATATTGATACTAATGACACAAAGTATTTAATTTTCATTGATATGGGTTGGTATGATACATGTAAATGTTTCTAAACTTTTGCCTATTAAAACTTTCATACAAGTCTCTTTGTTGAGAATATTAATGTACATACAGGCCAAAACGGTCTAATAAACGATTTCATTAATAATACTGCAATGATATTTAACAAATTTGTATGGCAACGACATTTTATGTCCTAAGTAACCGTTAATAATCTCAATAGTCTCACGCGTCAGCGCAAACATAAATACGAATTTTACATAGCGTACATCAACGTTTTAAAAATGAAAGCTGGAATATACTAACATTCATCAAAATAAGTAAAATTTTAGGCTTCGCAACTCGCGACGGGCGCTGTGCGCGAAATCATATACTCTTTTAAAACACTGAACGTCATTTTCGTAATCGTAGTCGCAAACGCTTGAAGAAGCGTTTGAAAACACTAGAACCCTGTTAGGCCAAAGGTGAGCTTCAGACTCGCCAAAGGAGCAAATGGTTCGTTGAATCTTCTCGACCGGCATCCTCAGTCATAGATGAACTTCGAAAATCTTCATAGCCATCTCCTCCGGATATAATTAATGTTTCTTTATTACTCTGACTAGTCTCTGTCTGTTTTTGTAGTTTCTCAGCATTGGCTGATCGCCGGCTCAATGCTTTTGTCTTTAGTGAGGTCTGCGTCGTTTTGGCTGGCTGTTTAGTAGCCACTGGATTCTCTACAATTGTTAGAAATCTTACGTGGCCTGTGTGTCCATAAGATACACCTAGAAAAAAAATGTGTTTATTAAATATAAATCGTTGTAGTACCTAGTGAAATAAAAACAATCGTTAAAGAGACAGTCAATAATTTACAGCAAGCGCGCTCCATCGTAGACCGCATCATCACTTAACATCAGGTGAGATGGTAGTCAAACACTTGCCTATTCTTAATATTAAAAAAGAGGATTGAGAATAATGCGATATAAAAACAAATCTTAATAATTGTGTCGTTCACCACTTAGGCATAAAACACTGTTTCGTGTCCTAGGTATCAATTAATATTAATTTTTAAACACTATTTAATTATTTTACATGTATTTTGTCAGTCATGTGGAGTTCTGTAAAGTAATGATTTTGTATATATTTCCAACATAGTTATATCAACAATTAATTCATTTCTTTAATTTATGGGAATTTAATAATTTGATGATTCTCAAATGCATAAATCGCTAAACACAAAATGTTTACTTAATTGAACGAAAAAAACGAAACTTAATTGAGAAAATATTAATTAACGATACAAAACCATTAAATAATATTTCATGTCGTTTTTTTAAATGACGATTTCTATATACACTTTTTAGAATCCTGGTGGGTCTGATAAATGTCGCACGGGCCTTAATGAGTCCAGTTTAGGAACCAGGAGCTTCTTTACCTGACTATTTGGATTGTCTTTTACGAAATATTTAGATTTTTTAAATCAGACATTCATTATCTAATGGTAGCCTATTCAGAGTTATTTTTCTCAGTCTCGGTGTAAGTTTATTAAATGAAAAATATTTAACTGTGACATAACTTGTTCCGTGGTACCATGGTGCCGTGGTGGTACCGGCCTAGAATAGTACTCCCCCATCTCTTCCCGCGGGTGCCGTAAGAGTCGGCTAAGGGATCATGTACCAGAAGGTGGGCAGCAGCGCCTTCTGAGGATCGGAAATCATACTGCGCTCCCCAACCCGCATGCCAAGCATGGCGAGAATTGGCAAGTCCCCCTATATTGTGGAGGCATATGTCCAGCAGTGGATATCCAATTGCTGAAAGGAAGAAAGAAAAGAAGACATAACTTGTAAAAGTTATTATTAACTAACCAGAAAGTTGTGGTACGGTGAAAGTTCCCGTTCTAGCGTTAGGAGAATTGTGCAATGGCGCAGTCAGTAGGACGCCTGCACTTGTCCCCACCCACAACGTATCCCTATGTGCAAGCAATGCTGTCACGCGGAGACATGCCGCCTTGTGCTGCCTTATAATGTCGTCACAACCTGAAATTTATGACCAGTTATAATTCTCTTTGAGAACAACATATCAGGCTGTGCATCAAAGCTGGATGCTGATAGAGAGATAGTGGTACGCTATGTAGGTACGTCACCTGAAGATTGGTGACGTCGACGTCGTCGTAGTTCCATGAACGCACGGCGAGACTCTTTGTATGCTTTCCAGGGAAATGATCGGATGCAGTAAAGGACAAAAAAAATTAGAAAAGAAGGGAGAATCAATTGTGAGAAACTATTTTCATTATTCGTTTAAATTTCTATTATACTTTGCAATGATTAGGTCATCACATGCTTATGTAATTATGAATTACTTTTCACATAAAGTTAGCTGTACTGTATACAAATTGCTGGTTTACAATATATATTGTGAACATGCAAATAGGAGCTATAATATTTCTTTCTGTGAAATATCTTACCATGTAACATTTTAGTGACTTGTGACGTAATGTTAATCTCAGCGAGTTGTTCTCTCGTGGTTGCGTTGTAACATCTCAACTGCGCCGCATTGTGTAAGGAGAGCCATATTGCCCCACCAGCTACCGCCATGTGGCTGATAGGTTTCGTTTCTGAACTTATTTGGAATGTTTCGTCCACCTGTTATACACATTCATCACATTAATTCTTCGCTCAATAATCTTAACCAACAAGAACATAAGGGATCAGAGCACGAAAATGTAAATGAAATAGTCACATCGTCAAAATTACACAAAGTAGGTGTAAGGTCTTAAAATAATTGCTTAATATCTTGGATGTTGAACTTATTATCACAGTACTAGCCAAAAGGACATACAAAGACATGAACTATGTCATAGGTGCCATAGGAAGAAAATATATTTATGAAATCTATAAAAAGTTGGTAAATTTTGTTGCTCTCAAGAGGCCAGAGAACCTTATATGGTCACTACAGGAAGATGAATCCCGCGACACGGGTTTTCCTAGTGCGGGTTCTAGTGTAAAAATAATAATAATGATAACAATAATATATATATATATTTTCTTATTATAAATTCATTTCTTGCTTTTGCTCAGAGTCTGGTATCGTGGTAGCTGTGACACAGGGAATCCTAGTACAGCTACCAATGGCCATCCTAGGTATATATTAGCTATTGAATTATTTATCGTTTATCACAAATGTTTTGTTAGTTTATTACTTAGGATTAGTTATTTTGTATTTGATTCTGGTGTAAATAAATAAATAAATAAAATAAAATAAATAAAAAGTATGTAAGTAATTAGAAATTATAAATTTAGTAAAATAATTGCTAATATCGACTAAGAATGATAACACAGTTCACAAATAGTAATATATGTAATATATATATATATATATATATTGTTATTTCCGCCCATGTGTAAGTACTTGTAAACTTATGCATGTTAAGATCTACATTAAATAGTATATCTTTGAATTATTTTTTGTATATAACACAAGTTTTAAAAAAAATTTTGATCTACATAGATGCAATCTAGAAACTTTAACAGAGTTCCACAGGGATTTTTGGTCCAATTTTTTTGTAATTTCCACTTACCTGCAAAGTATGCGGGTTTATGATCTTGATAGAGGCATGAGTGGCACACCACAGTTTTCCTCCTGAAAGCAGCATGCTGCCAACTGGGCTGCTTCCCGTGCCGACTGGTATCGTTGACTTCTCTGTCCAAGATCCCTCTATAAAATTACAACGTGTGAAAACGTGATCTGTTGTAAGAACGGTCGACTGTCGACGGTCGCCGTGGCGCAGTGGTCAGTGTCAGTGACATGACTACTGTGTCTCCGGGACCTTGGGTCCTAATCCCGGCAGGGGCAAACATTTGTGCGATGAGTGTAGGTGTTTGTCCCGGGTCTTGGATGTTTGTGTGCTGTGAATGTGTGTGTCCAAGCCTCCCGCGATACAGGGAAATCCTAGTGCGGGGGTTTAAGTGTGATAAAAAAATGTTTATAGATTCATGCGTTACTTTACGGAAATCCATAACAAAGAGATAATACTGCCGGGGTTTTGACACATTATATATGAACGTATAAAACACGGGAATTACTCACGTAATAAGACAGAGGGTTCCGACTATAGTTTCAACCACATTCGGTGGTCTTTTTCAAGGAGAATACGGGGTGCTCGCGGACGCAGTCGCGATTCGCTTAGTACTGTGACTTATTACGTGAGTAATTCCCGTGTTTTATAAGATATTAATGAATAGTATTTAGTGTTATTCAGAGATTTTTAATTATTCCAGCAATCTTACGTAACCTTAACCTTTTTGACCCTTAGATTCGTATCAACAGCTCCTGAGGTTGCTTTGTGCTGAGGCGACAGAATATTATACAAACTAAATTTTGTTTATCAATATCTCTATGTGATCTGTTGTTTGAAAATAAAAAGGTCTATTTGGTATATGGTCCTGCAATTTTACACGAGAGATATATATATTTCTCTAGACTATTTTTTATGAAAGTTTTTAAATTTTGCTACAACGAGCTTCATGTCACGTACATGTTGCCGATGTTAAAAATTAATAGGCACTCGTTCGTATCACTGATAATAAATAACAGTTTCTATGATAATTTAACATCAAGTGAGACAGTTGTAAAAGCTTATAATAGGTTGAAAAAAATAATTTAATACATGTTTTTAGTTTTTATACTATTGTACCCTTCAGTGTCATTACGCGTGAATCAATTGGATTCGGCACTGCGACTTATTTAGAACAACTGTAACACAGAAAAAATGATAGTTTGTACCGACTGTACGTGCGTTATTCAATCGTTTATACGAATGGGATGCGATGACAGTAAAGCACATTATTCCTGCGTTAGGCTCCGCTTGTAGAGGTGAAAACGAACCCAAGACATACTGATCATCTCAAATGGTTTGGCTGTTTTTAAAAACAAAATATAAATGTGTGGCTTCTACAACTTACCAATATCTCGGCAATATACTACTAGGTCCCCATTTCCAAGTGCAACAAACACTTTTCCTTCCATATACCTGCGTGAAAAACAAGAAATGATACAATGACCTTTAATTTTTGGAATTATACAGTTACTACAACTCACGCTAATTATGAAAAATATATAAAAAAATATTACGTGATCCTTCACGTAGTCGTCATCACAGTCGATTATTATTTTTTATCCCATCGATTCGAAAAAAGGCGAATGGTTCCTCGATAATTACAAGCAAAATGAATCACAATCCGGAGCACTTAATAAAAGTGACGAATGGATTTTTGAATTTGGAACACTATTTATTTTAAAAGTTTGAACGCAATTCACTTCGATAAAGTCCTGGCCGGTAAGAAAAAGCGCGCCATCGTGCGGCATTAGTTAACCAGATGAAAAACGTGAACTTTGAATGAAATATGAGTTCCAGCAATTAGTGTGTGTGTGAAGTAGTGAAATAGTAAAATCAGTAATTTTAAAATTCAACGCAGAAACTGTCATTAACAATAAAATACCATAAACAAATCAAGAAAAATATATCTAAAAGCCTATTGAAGTTTTATTACATGGGAAAATAAATATTCATCAATATGAAAAGCATGATGAACAGCAGAGTTTTAGACACGGTACTAAAATTATGTATTTAACCTCTAGCGACGTACTTTAAATTCCGTTCTACACAATTATTACACAAAAAAATTCAGATAAGTAGTTTGAGTTTTTAGAACTTAGTCAATTATAAGCCGGTTTAGATTTATTTTTATATGAAGGACGTGCTATGATTGCGATTTAGAAATATTCACAAATTTATTTGAACTTACACGATCGAATGAACTCCAGAATTGTGCTGCAATTTCACCTTATTCTTCTTAATTCGAATATTGTCCAGGCAATTGTAGACATGTATGCATCCGTCTTCGGTACCCAGCCACATCGTCGGCTGGTTGGCTGTGGTCGCGCTGTCTTCCGAAGATTGTCGACTAGCTGGTGATGAGAGCGTACCTACGATATTATTTTGATGATCAGGTGGTGTTAGATGAGAGGATATGCTACAAGCTGGGCAAGCGTTATCAAGCTCGTCGTTGAATGCTAAGTTAGTGCGGCTTTATAAGTTATCAGGTACCGGCAGCAGCATACTTAACACGGACATTAAATTTGAATTGTCAATCCCAGTCCAACTGATTTGAGCATCAAATTGGTCCGTCTATCTTTCGATGCAATCTTCTTTAAATTACTTAAATATCACCAAAACAGGGGATGCTGACTTTAACAGATACATCTAAGCGTAAGCAGCTTTAGTATCAGCATTCTTCTGGATTCCCGAAAAAATGTTGCGTCTCTTTGGATAATTGAATTCTCAGAGATAATAATTTATAGACAGTAATTAAACTATCGAAGGGTGGTTATTATTAGGTGGTATTAATTAGGACACAATTCTGGCATGGCAATTGCATACTTTTGAATTGAGTCGGTATGTGAAATGTTCCTTTTTAGTTTAAAGTATCAACGTTACTTTCATTGAATTCTGAGTTAAAATCTTTAATAATTACGACTTTTTTAAAAATTGGATTATTTTCCTTCCGAATCGGTGCTATAATCTTCTCGATTATATTTAAAGAAATATCTGTGAAACAACACTTGGATATATGTAGGTAAGCGTTTTACTGTAAGAGATGAAAATATTACATTACCCAAAATGTGCAAAGCATGCAAACGTGAAATGAGAATGCAGTCATTACCTAGCATCGTACGTCCGGTTACTATAGAAGAGGAGAGTTGACACAAGAGAAGATTAAAATTACATGATATAAATGTTGCACATTAATTAGTACACAGAAACAAGGTTAGTAACTGAAACAACATAAACATTAGTAGGTACACGAAACATTGGCGATAATGCTGTTGTTCGCTTAAACTATAAATACTAACGTTCTTAGTCTGTTGCTCTTAAAGTTCAAATTTGTGTACACTTTACAGTCTACGATAAAACAGTTTGACCCAATCGCGGGTAGTTTTAGTCAGCACCAATGGCATGATGGATAATTTAACGTAAGCAATATACCCGTCATCAGAAGCAACCAGCTTCTGAATTAGGGGATAGTGTAAGTAGTAAGTAAGAATAAAAGGTAGTAAATAAAAATAAAAGGTAGTAAGTAAAGTAGAAAGTAAGATGTAGTAAGTAATAACTGTAAAGTGTAGACAAATTTGAACTTTAAGTGAAACAATACGAGCAACAAAGCAACCATATTCATATAGTTAATAATAATTGCTAAACCAAGTAGTTGATTTGGTATACAATTATGGGTACACATAAATACAATTTCAATTACTTTATTGAACAACATAATTATTTCCATTGTTAACTTTTAATGCTCGAAAAAATATAAAGGGTTGTTATTTAGGAAACATTACGGCGAGTGCGTATTCGTTTTTTAGTTCACTTGGACTAGTATTTTAGAAGCACTTTACGTCAATGTGAACGAAACTCACTTTAAGTAGAAAGTTTAGTAATTTTATCAACAGTGTGCACCAATGACATTCTGTATAGAAAGACTTTTTACGATATTCCGTTCTAATAATATTGTCTAAATTGAAAAACGTTTTAGGCGGTCAATGGAAATATACATCTAATATACTGGCCAAGTTAATAAACCTGTATTCTACATTATTCATAGTATTAATAAGTTTTAGTCGAAAATGTAGCTCACCACCATCTCGTTCGCTATAGCTCTTCTAAGTTTTGTACTTGATTATAATGTTATGATGTTAACAAAAGAACTCTGTTTTGTTAACATCATAATATGTCAAGTAAAAAATGAAATTTATTGGTGATTATTTTTACCAATATTTTTCCCAGTCCATAGTAACATGTTTCTTTTGCATCCGTTTATAATACATTTTTTGCAGGGAGTAGAGTCCGCCATTTTCCCGTGCTGTTTTGTTTATTTAGCCATATCCATACCTCGACTTTGAAAAATCTAGTTGCATGAAACTTGCATTAGTGACGATAACGCAAATGTGACACTGCGATAACATTATATAAAATCGAAAGAAACACATGTACTTAGCTGGACTAGTTTTCAAAACTCGGAGCAAATATGCGGACTTTAAAAAAGTATCGTATTTCAATTATGTAGATGTACCGTACCGTTTCCAAATTCATACAATAGAAATATATATATATTTATATAATATATATATAATAATGTATATCAGTCATCAGGTTACCATAGCACAGGCTGTGCCTAGTTTGGGACCTGAAAACCTTGTGTGTATGTTGATAAATGTCGATGACGGTCGCCGTGGCGCAGTGGTTAGTGTCAGTGACATGACTACTGTGACTCCGGGACCCTGGGTTCGAATCCCGGCAGGGGCAAACATTTGTGCGATGAGTGTAGATGTTTGTCCCGGGTCTTGGATGTTTGTGTGCTGTGAACTTGTGTGTCCAAGCCTCCCGCGATACAGGGAATCCTAGTGCGGGGGTTTAAGTGTAATAATAAAAAATATATATATATATAAGAAAAATACCTACATTCAATAAATAGCCATGGTATATCAAGACTGAATAAAATAAGATTCACAAAAGCTACTTGTAATAGTTTTCATTCATTTAATTTTGATGACAATGGCCCTAATTCTTTTAATCATATATACTAGCTAAAATTCACTAAAATTCTTTAAATTGAAATAGCTCGTATTCTATTTACGCTAAAATTCAAATTCGTATAACTCCATGCAACGCCCTCACTAATATTAGACGAGTTTTATTTAACTGTTGGCCAATTGCGGGTAGTTTTAGTAGGCACCAAATAAATGGCAACTTTATTTCGCTAAAACTACCCGCAAATTTAATAAATATATTTTAATTTTAGTGATGTTATTGATAAGACTCATACTAATTTAGACTTTATCGTAACCGTATAAGAACTGATTTAGTTTAGTTCAGTTGAAGCGAATCCAATACCGAATTATGTTTTATTTCTCGAATCAAAGTGAAGTGTTTAATTTGCCACCAAAACCCATTAATACTATGATTTATATATATTTATTTATATTAGATGGCTTGTTTTACAACAATCTGCTACATCCTTCGAGTGTGATTTTTATATTACCAAATTAAAAATAAGATGAATGACGTCTTACACACAACGATCATCTAGAATACAAATAAATCACGTATGTTACAAATTAAAATACAAACAATTTATAAAGACATGTTAATTACACATTGAACATATTTCTTAATTATTAATATAATTTCTTACCAGATGTAATTCCCATTGCCTGCTTATCAACAGCAGGGTTGGAACTGCTCTTCATCACAGGGTGTACTTGAATGTTTTGTCCAGTATGTGGGGAACTGAGGCTTTTGCTATGGCTAGGAGTCAATGTACTCCGATGGTTGCCTAGCGACGCAGTGAGGCTGCTGTGAAGACGAATCGTGGCGGATTCTTGGCTTCTCTCCGATTGGGCGTCTTGGTTCTCGCTTGTTGAAGAACCATCATCATCCTCGTCGCTCGATGATGAACTGAAAGTTAGAGACTGAAGATTAGAACTATTGAGATAGGAAAAAAAACAAAATTTTAAGCAAATTTTCGTAGGAATTGACGATAAGCCAATATTATATTGTAAGGTCATATCGGAGGTCCTAGGCCTCCGACATTAGGCTGGCCACTAACCTATCCGCCAACCCGCATTGGCTACCGTGGTGGATTATAGCTTCTTTATGAGAGGAAGACCCAGCAGTGGGAACGCATTGGGCTGATTATATTATAGATAAGATAAGATAATTTTTTTCCAATAAACGACTAATCTATTACACATTTCTTAACCACGGAAAAACAGTTTTTGTATGTCTTAGATATAGTGATGTCCAGCGAGTTCCAAACTAAGCGAAGGCTTGTGTCTTAGAACTCTTGAGATGCGGCTTTTCCTTGTATAAAATTAAACTAAACCTTTGTTGGTACAATACAATCTACGAGTAAAAATTAAGAAAATTAATTAATTCATAGTTACATTCTAGAAAGTTTTGTGGTTTGATTACATTAAGTACTAGACAAAATACATTAAGAATATTGATTTGAATTGAATGAAGTTAATTAGTTTGATGAGTAAAAGTAATTCATGGCACTAACATTAATCATAATATTTATAAGTAGCATAAGGATTTGTAGGATATCCATTATGCAATAGCGATAGCTCTAAGCAAATAAATACCTATGATTGCGCACAGTGAGAATAGATTAAATAATAGTAACATCTCATAACTATCTCTCCAACACAGTAACTGTCACTATGCCTGTTCTCGCATCACGGCGTATTCGTAGATGTTTTTTATTAGAAACATACCCTGCAGGGTCTGAAGCAGGAATGATTTGCGTTACAATCATCACTAGTCGTATAAACAATTGAACATCGCGCGTACCGTGCGTACAAACTCTCATTTTTCTATGTCACAATTGTAATAGATAAACTATCGAAGTAGATAAACGACAGTTCGTGCTGAGTTCAATTGTTTCGCGTTGCGATATGTCTGCGATAGTGATTCGTGGTTCAGCTACAGTTATTTTTAAAGTAAACCCATTGTCACGTGCGTGATTATTACCTGTCAAGTCGTATATTTTTGCAGCTGTCATCGGGGTCAGATATACTGATGCCCGGTTTCACTGAACTCGAGCTGCTCAGCGAACTCGTGCTTCTGGAATTTCAATGTTTCATTTTAACATAATACAAATCAAATAGTAAATCTATTTATATTTATAGACCTTGTGTAAATGTAAAATAAGTAAATAAATTTGCTTGAACATAGGTACTCTCTCTCTCTCAGCCATGGGGCGTCCACTGCTGGACATACGCCTCCCCCATAGAGGTACTATAAGGTACAAAAAGGTCATCATCATCATCTCAGCCATAGGAAGTTCACTGCTAGATATACGCCCCCTATTGATTTCTACAACGACCGGTTGGAAGGGGCCCGCATTCAGACCTTGCTTGTGTTCGCTGCGCTTGCCTGTCCGTGGTCTCCATTCGAGGACCTTTCGATCCCAGCAGCCAACTTCAAGCTATGTGGCCTGCCTGCTGTCACTTCAACTTGATAATCCACTGGGCTATGTCGATAACTTACGTTCTTCTACGGATCTCCTCATTTCTGCGTAGAGAAAAAAAAACGCGAGCATAGCCCTCTCCATAGCTCGTAGTGCGACTCTGCGCCCAACGAATGAGCCCCTCTGCTCACAACGCCCATAGTCAGTTAAATAAAAAAATAGAATAGAAATATGTATGTCAATTACCAGTCTTACTTGATGTCCATCTTAAATATATATAAAAATATTCGCACCTGGAACTATCCGATTTTCGGCCAATGCTAATTAAAACCTGGTGCTTTTGATTAACATATTAATTCGGCGACCTGAAAACTCCGACTTGGCCTACCGACTGACAACAACCGGGAACGACGTCACAACGTGCCCTCCGAAACACAAAACACTGTTGAAAATGTGTTGAAAATTTAAGAAATGTACTCGGTCATGGCGAACAGAACCTCTGTTTCTTAATCCTGTCTCTTAATTAGATTGCACAATACTTATGCGCAAAAAATCACAGAGCCTGCTGTGCAAGTATGGATCGTCGACTCGATAAAATTCAACAGTAAGTGCTTGTTCAGACACTGCGATATCCGCGCGGTTTGGAAATGGATCTCCACAGAGTAATAGAACCGCGCGGCGCGTGGGTACCGCATGATACGCGTATACGCCATGTCTAAACAAGCACTTACTGTCGAATTTTATCGAGTCGAAGATCCATGCTCGCACAGCTTATTTGCGAGTCACCAACATCGGTTGCTCGTACTATAAAAAGTGGAAACTTACGGTATGTCCACGGTCTGCTGCCTCGTGAGCGCCGGCGCGGGGGGCACGCACGCCACACACAGTATCCGCGCGTTGCACACGCCGTTGCATGACGTCACCTGCGGCTTCGGTGTGAGGGTCAGCACGCACACTTGCCCAACGTAGCCGTCGCTGTTGCATACCTGCAAATAAAAACACAACAAAAACTTGCTATTAACTTTTGAAATTACACACAGTTCACACAGTCTAATACAGCACTTTTCTATACTCCCATACAAAAGATTCATAATAATACTTAAAAGTCAATTTGAACTTTAATACTATACCATAAAGTTTAAGTGTTAGTGGAGGTTCCGGGAAGGCAAAAAAATTGAGTGACGTTTAATTTTTTGACATAATGTTATTGTTGACTTATCAAACTTCTTTTTTCTTTTTTCATCTTATTTTTTTTTTTTTTTATTTATTTACAATAGGCAGGCGTTTGACCACTATCTCACCTGATGTTAAGTGATGATGCGGTCTACGATGATTCACGCCTGTCTAGAAGATTTAATTTAATTCTTACTAGTTGACCCGGTGTCCCGAGTAGCAGAATAAGTATATAAAAAAATAATTAAAGAATCGACGGTTAGGCGGTACGAAGTTCGCCGAGTGACCTAGTTATACATAAAAACGTGTAACCTATCCTAAGATAATTAAAAATATTGTAAAAACAACGAAAAATATACGCGCGCACCTATGTCTTTTGACTATGCTTTTTGTTACTTCGACAAAAGTAATACAAATACGGAATTGAACCAATAATTTTAATAATGATTTATAATTAATACTATCTTTCTGACAATTAATTTTAGAAGAGGATGAATGGTTGTTTTAATTGTTGTAAGAAAACATTTTAAACATTATCATCATCGCTTTAGCAACAAGTGATCTATCAAAACACGATGTAGATCTTCACAGAAGACGATGGAACTGGCAGCCCACACCAAGCTTTCGCCTAAGAACTTTATCATGTTACTACCTATCTTATCAGTGGAAGTCCTACGATGCACTTACCAGCCAACATACTGTCTAAACTCTCGACCCCGAAGGCAATCAGTTCTACAAGATGAATAGCATATCTCACTGCTATTATTCTTGCGAGTTTTAGCTAGCTTAGATAGCATAGCGGGTGGGAGCGTTGGCTGTCTCACCGATGGAGGCTGGTTAGAACCCTGATATAAAATTCCCCAGCATGGTGGTAAGGTACTTTAGAGTATCTCTCTGGGTGGGTGGTAGCTAATTTGAAAAACCGTCACCAAACACATAGTGTGTTCAGGCAGCTGTTCTTGAGAGCCAGTAAACAATCTGGGTCTTGCGTGATTACTTCTGTGACCACATCGTCGCTAACCATCAAGTAAGATAGTCCTCAAACGCTTATACCTATAAGATATAATATAAATATTCGGATCCGCTCATTTCCCCTCTTATTTTACTTCAAGTATATTTAGATGGATAGAAGATATACACTTTATTGAACACAGCAAAAGTGATAAAACAAAAGTAGTTAACAAAACAATTTTAAGATAACAACTGTAACAATAGGCGGTCTTATCGCTGTCAGCGGTCACTTCCAGACAAACTTTGGATCAAGAGGAAAACGCTAGCGGAAGGTGGCGTCCATATATTCAAGTTTTATATAACACATCTACTAGCTGCGCCCCGCGGATTTGACCGCGTGGTGATGAAAAATGGTGATGACGGTGATGATGAAAATAAGCTTATGTGTTAATCCAAGGTATAAGCTATCTCCATACCAAATTTCACGTAGATCCGTTCACCCGTTCTGGCGTGATTGACTAATAAACATCCATCCATCCATCCATCCATCGTAACTTTCAGATTTATAATATAAGTGGGATTGGTTTACCCAAACATCAGGAGATTGTCCTTTGGGCGGCAACGTAGGCGCTGCGCAAGTAAACTGTAGCCCGGCTCGCGTTTTCCTTATCGGGACAGGTGACAGAAACTCCGGCGCAGGTCGTTCATGCCCATACACACCTGGAATATGCATTGAATTTGGAATTAATGATACTTCACAAAGTAGTGGTGGAATATACAGTATTGGTGGAGCCAAAATTCTGGGTGACATTGCACATCTGCAATGTGTACCTAAATATCGCCGGTCCACTTAAACTTAGAACATTGACCAGATCCAAATTCATATCGAAGTTTTGTGATATTGACGTTTCAACATTATTTCAACTTATATTAAGGTTATGATGCAGTGTTACTTCTGACTTGATGATACTCAGATTATATCTATCTATGTGGTAAGTGAACACAGGTTCAGGCGATGAACAGGCTTTTTGAAAATCGATGATAGCTCAGCGGTGAGATCATCGGCTGTCGAGGTGACGGAAGCTGGATCGAAACCCACCAACGGCTTGAGATTGCGGTGAAGGGAACACCGTTATCTAATCCCCAGCATGATCATAGGGTACTTTCGAGTACTCGCCTGGCCTCAACCTCAAATTTGAAAAACTGTCACCTAATACATAGTCCGTTCAGGCAGTAGTCCTGCATAGCCAGAACCTAAGCACTCTAAGCCTAGCGTGTGATAACATATTCGACCACATCGTCACTGAACATCAAGGGAAATAGTGGTCAAACGTCAAGACATCTATACAGTATAAAAAATATTGTATGCGTGATGCAGTAATTAGATATCATCCTTTGTTACTTATCATCGCGTTTTATACCTCCCCCACAACGACTGGATCTGACCACCGGACCACTGTGGTCCTGGATGCACACCACATTCGTGCTCTTCCCACCATCACTCATTAGGTCACCTGTCCTCCTTTCGGTGGACGTTCTACGCTGCCCAGATCAGTGCAAGAAACTTTTGACCTTATCAGCTATCAATTCAGCGTGAAATTTGCCCTGACAGCTTTAATTTAAAGTTGCTAATTCAATGGCCTATAACGGTTCTTTCGTTTTTCTAAATAATCCAATTTCTAAATAAATCTAAAATCTAGACACACTTTTTTTGGCACGTCCGCCACGAAGACGAGACACAAGTTTATATGCAGCTGCTACTCAAAATCAAATATAAACATATATAATACATAAATAACTTATTTTTAATAGGTGAAAAGAAGGTACAGTTCATCGCGCATAAAAACTCTTTGGTGGTATTTTCTTCTTCTTAATAAATTTATTGTAATTTTTCTCTTCTAGTTTTTAAAACATATTTCTTTAATATTAAAGAATTATATACTATATATATACTCTTATGATCTTAAGAGGGGTGTGTGACAGGTTTATGTCGGTATGATAAAAATAGCTGTGTAAGACTTAATTGAAACTTACATAATTTTTGTTTCGTCTCGTTTATAAGCTCTTCCCAACCGTTCCTCTTGTCCGTTTTCGGGAATATTACTGTCAGATTCTCAGGACCATTTCTGAAAGATAAAACAATACCAGTCAGTATTCAGTAAATGCAGATGTTCATCAATATCACGGTAGAACTGAGTTGGAGACATAGTACCTATGCACCTGGCACCTGCACGGTGATCTCTTATATGAAGGTTCCAGTATAAAGGTGTGAAAATGAAAAAATGGGACTACATAGTTTTACATATAATATCATTTATTTAAAACGACATCCACGACGTACTTGCAAACGTCTAAAAATAATTAAACCTTTCTAATTTTTCGTTCGAAAACCAAAAGAGCCATCACTGATTTTTAATTTGAATGTTGCTACATATACAAAACAGCTAGTTGTGGACGACCAGCATTGGACTTCGACTTCGATAAATCATAAATATTCGTACTTATCATGCTAACATTAAGCACGGAACATACCCGTGGAGCCAAAATAAATTTTAAAAAATAACTTTATTTAAAAAACATTGTTACAAAGACTAAAAGAAGAATACGAGTAATACTTACGAAGTATTCAAACTGATTTCCATGTAACACAACTGAGAATCACTATTCTGTCTCTCCGATAGCTTCACATTCAGCGTATGTAACATTTCTCTTACAATTTCTTCTAGATGTGTGTGTTGTGTGTGTAAAGCAGCCACGTGCTCGGATATCTGTGTGAGTGTGTTCACATCTTCTGTCAGGGTTTCCACTTCGTGCATTATCTTGCGAAGATTCTCGTCTTTAGCTGCAATTAATACGTTTAAATTTAATTCATAAATGAATTAGCTGCAATTTAGATAGTATTAACGAAAAGATACCTAACTAAACCTAAATAGTAGGCCATGTTTAAATACTTCATTCTCATATGGACCATATTATCATGTGCACAATATAAAAAAAAATAAATGAAAAGTTCATTCGTCATTCAGACAACACATAACATTAACAGTCTAATAATAAGACCCGTGATCGATAACCGAAAATATTTTAAAAGTATAATGAGGTTAATTTTATCATATCATTTAATGGAAAATCTGGAAAATTATACGCGTTTAATTAGAAAACGTTATTGCAATCTAATTTCAAAGTAAGGAAAAATAAGATATATAGAATTTAGAAGTTGCGGTAACAGAAATCACATTTGGATTTTGTCTAGTACATATAACCCAAGACTAGTGGTAAGTTTTTGAAGCGATGATAGCACAGCGGGAGGAGCGTTGGCTGTCAAACTGACGGACACTGGTTCGATCCCCAACAACAGCTTGAGCTTCCGGTGAAGGTAACACCATTATCCAATCCCTAGCATGGTGGTAGGGTACTTTTGAGTACCTGCCTGGCTAGCCACCACCCTCAAGTTTGAAAAACTGTCACCAAACATAATATAGTGTGTTCAGGCAGCAGTTCTTGAGAGCCAATAAGCATCCTAGGTCTAGCGTGATAACAATTTCGACCACATCGTCACTGACCATCAAATGAGATAATGGTCCAACGTTTATCTATACAGTATAAAAATATCAAAAAAGTCTCCGAATGAAACTCTATTGCCTTGTTTCTTTCGTAAACAGAAAATAGAGGTATTTGATACTTACGCTCTCCTGAAACCATGAAAGCAAGTAAACAAATAAATATGTTAGATTGATACTAGTTTAAGTCGTATATACTTTATAATAGCTGTATAATAAGTAATAATTATATTACAATTATTCTAAACCCTGTCATACATTAACTTCACACATGATCACCGAATCTTGAACCGGTCAGTGAAGGATTTAAGACTATTTATAATTTCACACATCTTGTCGATTTGATCTCACAAGGTGAACAAAACTCTTTGCTCGAATCGTAGGTAAAATACTTTGCCTCTTAGTCCATTACAAATATTTTTTGTGTCCGGTACCATTCTGGGAACTACACAGCAGGTTACGGGATTTGCTACTGTTGCAATTAAATTTCCTAAAACTTTCTTTCAGAAACTCAATAATTATCAAAAAATTATAACAAAATGAAACATGCAAATAATAAATTATAAGCAAATAAAGAAAGCAACAAAAATCAGCGCCTTCTAAGAATCGGAAATTATACTAATAAATAATCTAATAAATCTAATAAATAAATATACTGCGCTCGCCAACCCGCCTGCCAAGCGTGGCGAGAATTGGCAAATCCCCCCCTATATGGGGGAGGCATATGTCCAGCAGTGGATATCCAAGTGCTGAAAAGAAGAAGAAGAAGGAAAGCAACGGAGGTGCAGTTTTGGTGAGCTTACATGATTTAGATACTACGTAATTTAATTTTCAAAAGGATGGACCTAAAAATAAACATGGACAAAACGAAAATTATGTCAAGTGCACATGTTGCGCCCGCCCCAGAATCAAAATTGGACTCTATTCTCGAAGGTGTTGACCATATATACCTAGGAAAAACAGACCATTCAGGCAAGTCCAAGTTTGAGAAAGATGCCAATGGTCGAATCCAACGCGCCTGAGCAGCGATCAGGAATTTCAGCAAAGTCTTCTCGTCTTAAACACTGCAACGCTTGAAAACGAAGGTCTGCAATCAGTCTGTGTTACCAGTGATGACTTACGGAACGTGGTCTCTGACAATGGGCCTTCTGAGCAGACTCAGAGTCGCACAACGAGCTATGGAGAGGGTTATGCTCGGGGTTTTTCTACGCGATGAAATCAGAAATGAGGAAATGCGTCGAAGAACGAAGGTCACCGAATAGCCCAGCGATTTAGCAAATTGAAATAGCAGTGGACAGGTCAGTCAGGCCAGGGCTGTGTGCACAGCTCGAAGAACTTGGGGTCGAATGGTTTTCGAATGGATATCACGTACTGGCAAGCGTAGCATAGGACGGCCACCGACAAGGTGAACAGACGACCTGACTAAGAACGCAGGAAAAGGCTGGATACGGGCTGTATCCAACTGGTCCTTGCGGAAATCAATGGGGGGAGGTTACGTCCAACAGTGAACGGCTATGTCCATATATTATGGCTGATATGATGAAGATGATAATGATGATGATGAATGTAATTTTAAATATATAAAATAAAGATAAAGTGATATGTTTTAAAAGGAACCCTGGTGCTATATTCTAGAAAAAACACGTGACAAATAATATTATATTTTATATTTACAAATCTGTAAATAATTGACATTCAATGCGACTTTTACGTTGTTTAAAATGTATTTGTCCATTTACTATTTTAAAGTTCTTTCGACAAGCTTTTAGTTTTGTATCAGGAATAGACCGAATCCAAACGTTTGTTTTATTGCTCTAGGTCTCCGTCGCCGTCCGTCACGTCGTAAAAAATTAAATACTTAAGAGTATTGATGTTTTTAATGCAAAATAAAGTAATTTCGTATCATTGCACTAAATGCTGTGAAAGTTACTTTGTAATAGCACTAATATATTTCACAGAACAAAAGATAATGATCACCTTTAACAATTTCGAGATCAGCCAACGATATCCTCATAAGAAGTTTGTACTTGTTCCCTTCCATATGACTTCCTATATTGCTTTGGTATGTTCTGAAATAGAAATAACTTATTATATTAAAATGTATGGTAACAAAAAATAGCCACACACAAGCCGAGAAGTAAAATGGACCGGTAGAGTCATGACCCAATTTTAAAAAGCTCTTTCGCCCCTACGCCTTTACGCTGCACAATCATGCCTGGCGGAACTTACGTTCAAAGTGTATGATATAAAAAAAATGATAATGGGTTTTGAACCCACGAATACAGAATATCTCTGTAGTTTTGTAAACTAAGATATGGTAGCCCTCTGCACACAAGCATTTTGTATTTAATTATCAATGTTTATGAACTTTACTCAAGCGACTATTGTCAGTTTCTTATAAGTCTTCTGTCTTCTATTTACACTAACATTTATATTTACCAAGTAACATTTCAAAGACATTTTTGAAAATAAATACTACTTACAAATAGAACAACAGTCGTCACAATCGTCACAAGAAACGTCCAATAAATTGTACTCATAAATCGTAATTAAAATAAAATGCTTGCGGTATTCAAGGTGACCAAAATTTCCGCATCACATTTCCTTGCGACTGAAGTCTGTTTTTTTGTCGTAATCTTTTCGACCTCGGTCTAATACACTATTTCATTTCTTCTATTTATACTAAATATACCGACATGAACACTTTAAAATTATAGTTTTGTTATTCACCCAAACTTATAAAAATTCTCTAAAATACAAATGTATCATTAATCTGTTTACGCTAAAGTTCCCTAAAGTTCCAACTCTCATTACTCATATCAATGCTATACCTAATAACAATTTAATTTACTTTGCGGGTAGTTTTACTATGTAGCAAATATGATGTCGACTTATTTTATGTGTATTATTGTGATTATATTAATAATCGAGTTACTAAACGAAAAACATGCATGCAATATAACTTTGTTTTGAAGTCAGTACTACGTTGAGAGCTCTATTTGAACCTCTAATTGGTCGGTTCCAGCATTTGTTAAGGCAATATTACTATATAGTTACGGAGTTTGGTGGCTCAGTGATTTATCTCTTTCGGGTCGTTTTTTGAAAATATTAACTTACGGAATTGGTTTCTTTATCGTCCCCGTGCGCCGTTTCACACTTGTAATTAAAAGCGTATCGTTGAATAAAAACAGAGCTCTATCTTTAATGGTCCCCTGTGCAGATGGCATCGTCACTGTCTCGTGTCTCAGGAACATCCGATCTGCTGTTGCCAAATTTGATAGACCTTCGATCATCTGTTCCAAGTCTCTTAGCGTTTGCTGTTGCTGTTCTAACTCTAAGCTTTCCCGTTCTGTGCAGTTTATTAGTTCAAGCAGTTCGTGGATTTCTTTTTGTGCTTCTAAAAGTAGTTTGTGATCTGGATGTGATTGGTCTGAAAAACATAATAATTATGCTTAGTGTGCAAGCTTTTGTGGTCATTTTCAATTGAACTCAGTGGACCTAACATTTTTATTATTATTCTGAAGTTAGTGATAAGATTCAAAATAAACATAAGTATATTACAAATGAAGAACCTTGGACAAATGTGATAAGATCAATTTATTCAATTTAATTTCAATTCGAACGGAGGGTGTCGACCATAACCGATGGTTTTTACGCCTATCTAGGTAAATTAGAGCAGACGCTATTGCATTAAATGATCTGTATACCATAACTGAATTATTTTTCAACACATCCCCAAGTACTAAATAGATTAGGAAAAAAATTGGCATATATTCAGTTTTAAAGACGTGGGCATCTGCTATAAACGGATTAAAGCGGATAGGAAATAAAAGAGTTTTCTCAAAAATCTCATTGGAAAAATCACAGACGCGTGGTCTATCTAAACCTAGAATTAGCTAAAACTTCGAGGCAACTTACAAGGTACGCCATTGTTTCTAAATTGTTAGTACAAACGTCCAATTAAACAACATTAGTATCACTATAGCATCATTAAAAAATATTTCCTATACAAGAATGTAATAATATATGCCAAAAAGGTTCAAACTATTTATATCGATTGTAATTTTTAGACTTTCGCGATTCGAACACATTGTTATTAAATCAAACGGGGCTTCTCGTGACCACGACCAATGCAACTTGGTCGAAACGTCGAGGTAAATAAATTACTAAATGTTTTTTTCGCGATTAGGCCCTGTTTGATTTAATAACTATTTATATCAATTTATATTTTTTTATCTTTCTCTGTTACTTTGACTTACCCGTGTGTTTAATTAGCCTCTGTATCAATAGCTTATAGCTGGGGAACTTCTGTACTGGCTTTATCAGTAGGTTATCAAGAGATAATTTTCCTTTGTGGTCCCTCGCCATAGCGTCCAAAAATTTTGCGAAGGCTGGTCGTGATGACGCAGCAGTTTTGATCGTCTCTTTCGCTTTCTTCAAATTGTTGATAAAGGACATATAAGTGTCCATTACGGTGGGTTTGGTGAACTGGAAATCAACGGTAAAAATGTTAAAACATGGACTATAAGACAATAAGCATATCATTTCTATAAAGAAATGATATGCTTATTCCCCTGTCAGAAAAAAAAAACATATAGAACTTTACTTGCTTTCATTCATTGCATTGAGTTCAAACCAGTTTTTTCATTGTAAATTCTTTTTAGTAGCTTATCTTATGTTGCTTTTTTATGATGATGCTGATTTTTATGATTTTTCTTGTATATATTTGGTAGGTGTGATGGTCGTAAAGTATTTATTACCCTTCTACCCCCATCTCCCATTTTTCTATCGCATTATTAGTATTTTTCTGAACAAATATCCAAATAGTCACACGCCAAGTGTCACTTTGATATTTCGAATATTTATATGGCAGACCAACGATTGCCAGGACTGCTAGCAGTAATATCCTACTGTTCTTTGTAAGACCCGCTTTAAGAAAGCAAAAAAAATGCAGAAATACTATACAAGCCACGAATGCCTTCCAGGGACATGAGCTTTAGTACTGAAGTACGCGATGAAGAATAAGAAGTGAAAACCTTAATAAAGCAAACTTACCACGTCCAGAAATACGTCGCCAACTTTCTGCTGAAGATCCCATTGCTCTAGTCTTCTCCTCAACTGTTCTAAGAACACTTGATGCACGTTCAAGATGCTGGGTATCTGATAGAATATCTCGTCCACCAGAAATGTATCTAGAAGACCCGCGTTCTCTGGACTCTTCAGCGGCTGGAGGTACTTCTGTAATGATGTAATAACACTAATTCAAACACATTTATATTCATCGAATCTCGATAGTTTGACTCGCGATTTGTTGCTCTCGATAAATTGACTTGTTTCCCGGTTCCTTGTATATACTTGAAGTTGGAGTAGGTATGTTCCGGGAGAAGCCGAGCCGCGGTGAGCCTTGCCCGCGGCTCTGGGAGGCACTGACCTCTCCTTGCCGGTCGTCTTAGCTAAGACGGGAGGTCGTAGGAGGCGGTCACCTCCTTCTGTGAAACTATCATGTCACAGAGGGAGGCTGCGGAGCCGGAGATAGAAAGAGATCCTCTTTCTCTTCCGCTTCGGAGAGCGCGGACAAGGAGGCGGGCTGATCGGACCCGCACTCCGACTTCGCTGAGAGGGCCGGGGTGCTAGATGCGGGGGCGTCTGGCACACACAGTATGAGCCCTCCGAGGTGGCGATGCCTTCGATGTGTTCCCGAGGGTATCGTGGACGAAGGGTGAGGGAAGATAATGGCTCCCTCCCCGAGGTGGGCCCGTCGCAAGGCGGGCAGCGGCGTCGACGGGGGCTGCGGAAGTTGCGAAAGCGTGCCCGCGCCCCCCGTTACTAGCCGAGGACGGAGGAACACCCCGGGTTTTTGGTGGGTATGCCGCCCTTCTTAATGAGTAGAATATTTTTAAAGATGCTCAATTGGCCCTAATCTTCACCTTTTGGGCTTAATCTTCGTTTTTGGTCTTGCATGCTTAACCTTCGATCACAACATCGTTCCTGACCATCAAGTGAAATGTTTTATCTATAAATTGTAAAAAAGCTGTATTAACTTGTAAACGTATTTGGTGACCTCGATTACAAGGCAATCTTTACAAGGTCGAAACGCAATTCTGATTTGCCCCCGAGCCGAGCCCGTTCCGGTAGCCAAGGCCGCACGGAGACCGATCCGACTTGGAAAAGATTAGTGTCACTTATTATTTCAACCCTTGGCCGTTTCCGTGACGGCTCAGGGACGACTGTCAAATACAGGTGCAATTGCGTAACTTGTAGAAGATTTTTAATAAATGGCAAATGTCTATGCGTATAATAATTCGTCTTGAACTATATTAGTTTTATTTAATCATTAGGATAGCTAATATAGCGATAGGATATTTTCATGACAAACAACAGGCGGGCCGCCTACCATCGTAAGCAATGAAGGTCGCCTATGGATGTAATACTGAGGGCATTACGATACGTTGCTATACTTTCTAAGACTCTGTTAACTCTAATTTTGAAAAATTCCATATTGTACTGTAAAACACGGAGAAAGAAAGATTGTTCCGCATTTTTCAGGGTTATGTGTAAATGATCGGTACAAACTCACAGAATGAGAATGCCATTAATCAATAATATGTGGATGAGCTTTCAAGCGGTATCGGCTAGTGCTGTGGTAAAACCGTGATGCCGGAACAAGGTTGAAGAGCTCTCCAGAACACTCCCCGTTGTATATACGGTAGAAAATACACAGAGACTCCGAGAACACCGAACTTTTTAACGTCAATTCATATTTACATTTAAATCTTCAGAATAATGAAAATGAAAAAGTTTTTATTTCCAGCACTAAACACAAACACAAATGGAAAATAGGTAATACAAAAATATGACTTATCAAAATTATATCTAACGCTTTCAGAGACAAACTGAGGTTATTCAATACCCGTGGTGTTCACACTAGGCTTTGCTTGTATCGTGAAGACCCAACATCATAATAGAGTATATAAACACCTTCATGGTTGAACAACACGAAATTGTATCACAGTTCAGTAACAAAATGGAAATGTGGAACAACTTTGACAGTTGTGTGCCTCAAAGAGGAAAATGATAAGAGAAATACTGGAACTTTGAACGTACACTTTCCCAGTAACGTTCTCTTTGTGGACAATTATTGAAAAGGGGAAAAAATCTGAAATCATTAAAGTGTTAGGATGGAGAAAGCATATTTAGATTGAAGAACTGTTTTATATCTATGTTTGTGAAAAAAAAAATTGAGTTTGACTGTGTATAACTTTGGACGCCTTCATCTCGCTTCATGGGCTGCTAAAGTTCATTAAAGTTATTAAGAAGTGTAATTGGTTGTGTTACAAAGGGTGTGCTTCTTATAAACAAAAGAATTATATAGTTTTATAATTTAAAAGCTACAACGACGCGAACTGTTAAATACGTTCTCTCGATGGCTGGTCTTTAGAAGATTAGATAACATTACATCGACCGCCTTTAACTACATCCTATATACTTATGGCAGGGTAGTTAAACATAAGGGGTGGAAAGCCATAGAGTTGATAGACATCTAAAAATTTTACTGAGTTTATACGAGTTTTGGATAATAAAGATTTTCATCTCTTTAACTATCAACTTTTTAGGATGTGAACTGGTTTATTATCCATACAAATTTTGGTTACATGCGATATACAGTCATCACCATACAGTTAAACTGATTGACAGACGGTTAAATTGATAATCGTACGATTAAATTTTGTTTAATCTGTGGTCTATGATTAATCTGTGGTCTACGATGTTGGTACACTAACCACCTAGACTTGTGTATATTTTTTGCACTTAACTGCATTATTTATGTACTGTTTGTAGATCCTTAAAAATATTTTTTTAAAAACAGTTCATGCAAGCCAATTCTGATTGCACCAAGTATAATTTAATTGATAGATTTTTAGTAAGTAAAAAAAAATATTTTCGTTCGACCATATTCTTCCTTGTGCCGTGGTGGCACCGACCTAGAATAGTACTCCCCCATCTCTTCCCGCGGGTGCCGTAAGAGTCGGCTAAGGGGTCAAGTACCAGAAGGTGGGCAGCAGTGCCTTCTGAGGATAGGAAATAATACTGCGCTCGCCAACCCGCCTGCGAAGCGTGGCGAATATTGGCGATTTCCCCCCTATATGGGGAGGCATATGTCCAGCAGTGGACGTTATATAGCTGCGATGTGATATTCTTCCTTTATATAAAGTTCTTGCGGTAACGACGCGGGTATGTGCTTGAACTGTTATACATTACTAACAATATATAAAAACCAACCACTTAGTATTCGATTCATGGTCGCGTAAGTACTCTGCTAGTAGGCTTTGCTTAGTAGCTGGTATTCGGAAAAGTTGCACCTTAAATCGATTTAGAGGGCGATTATAATTAAGGCCCGGTCACATACGCAGATTGTTCAGAATTTACTAGTGTGTGAGCAGATATATTCATCTTTGTGGCTAGTTCTACATAGCTAGCGCAATTATTTATTTACTGATAGAATATATTCCAATTTTTTTAGTTAATATACATTCGTAAAAAATTGTGGCGCGCCATATTTTTCTATAGTTTATATAATTTTAATTGAGGCCTTACGGGATCTTCTATAAATTTAGAAAGATGTTTATAAAATACTCCTAAAATTTAAAACCTAAGGTCTTCCAAATAGCAAATAATCACTGAGTAAATGAGTAAATTAGAGACGTCAATTTTCAGGTAAACGTACGTTGAAATAAATTAGTAATCCTAATCTAGTTTATAATGCCTATCTCAAATATAAGAGGGATTTAATTTTAAGTGTACCATGCGAGAATCGATCCCACTATTCGCTTAATGGGATTCCTATAAGAGATATAAGATTCGTAAATAAACTAAATCGTAAGTTAATTCGGGATCCGTCCTAAAATAATAACTTGAATTAATAATCTTCATGAATCCGTAAATCAGAATCGGATTATTCCGTAAAATCTAACAATAACTGGCCTACGTTGCAATTGCGGAAAATTTTAGCAGGGAAATTACCACAGATCTGTTAGGGCTGCCAGTAAAAAAAAGTACCTAGATACGGCAAATTTCCTTCTAATATGCTCCATAAATATTCTTAAAGAAATCGTGTTATAACACTCCATCAAACATTTTCTATCCAATTTCCTCAACATATTTGTCAACCTATTCTACGAAGTGATTTTGTATAACTAGTAAGCAGAAATATGTATTTCCAATTCCTAATAAAAGTGAACTAACGAGTCTTTTAGATTTTAACACAAATTCAGAAATCAATAAATTGGTTATTTTTAAATCTTTGTGGAATAAAATTGACCAGCCCGTTCTTCATACAAATTTGATAAAAGTAAGATACAATAAATAAGTTCATACATAGAAATATGTATAAATTTTATTTGATTCATTTTATTCTGATGTTAATTGCCAGTGCCGTGGTGGTACCGGCCTAGAATAGTACGCCTCCATCTCTTCCCTTGGGTGCCGTAAGAGTTGGCTAAGGGACCACGTTCCAGAAGGCGAGCAGCAGCACCTTTTGAGGATTGTAAATCATACTGCGCTCGCCAACCCGCCTGCCAAGCGTGGCGTGTATTGCCAAATCCCCCCTATATGGGGAAGGCATATGTCCAGCAGTGGACGCCCCATGGCTGAGAGAGAGAGATATTAATTGAGCGATGCATAAACTTGTTGATCGGCATGGTTAATCATAAGTTATTATAATTAACATAAGTTAATATAATCCCACCAAGAGTTTTGGTATTTGCGGTGGCTTTAAAAAAACCTGAAACTATTGAAGTAATTTATGTTCCTTTGTCGTTCATAGAGAGTAATAGCACAGGTTCATCCTGTTTAAAACAATTGTAAAATATTAATCACTCCTTTATTTTACGAAGTAGAAATCGAACTTTGATCGACGTTTTTCCAGACACACAACAACATTTTTGTATTGCTGTTGTCGAAATGTTAATGTACTCAAGTTATAGAATCTAGTTTTAATACTAGTTATTTGTACTCGTACAAACAAGCTATTGAACCATTTAAAGAATAAAAAAACACATGCCTTACCTGTGCATCCTATTTATGATAATACAATGTTGTTAAAATTATGAATTATTGTAATTAAATTATTTTGAAGTTGCGTCATATGAAATGTAATGTGTATTATAAAAATATTGTGTGAAGTCTTAGATCGGTAAAATACATTTTACTTACACTTCAATCGTTACCCACATAAAACGAACTCTACCTCTTCTCAGAAAAACCGAACCCACAGACTCATTAATTAAATCGGACAAAGAGAACTGGTGACAAATTAGCGCAAACGAGCGCCGTTATCTGGCAACCCTGACGTATCTCCAGTTCATAAATATAAGTTTGTCACTCGCCGGTTAATTCGGCAGAAATAAACGTGTCTGTCATAATTTTACGATATAATTAATTTATTGCGGAATATGTGGCGAAAAGTCATCCTGAATATAATTTAATTGGCAGTTGGAATTGTAATTATTTGGTTAGTTGCTTCGCGTTTTTATAATATACACTACGCTACAAATTCGTTCCTTCGGAAACGCAACTCAAGTGATTGTGCAATAATGAGATCGGTCTCAAGAAGGAATTAGGAGATTATGAATTCAAAGTGGCAGTGAGTAGGGCACATAATATCTTGTAGAACTGATGGCTGATGGTGACTTAAACTTGAAAACCGCGGATCATTAACCGAATCATTAATCTAGGAGTGTGGAAACTCTAACTGTGAGGATTAAAAAGCAATATATAATACAAACAAAATATGAATTACAATGAATATTAATAAACTTTAACTTTATTCTAAACACCTTTGACGATATACAAATTCAATACCACTAATGTAGATAGATGTCTTTGTAAGGTACATTAAAATTATCTTATATGAGGTTACCTGGGTGTCAAGTCTACTAATTTCATGTTCATATTCAGTCCAGTGTGAAGCCGACTCAATGCCAATAAGACAATGTCAAAAATCCATAGTCTGCTAAGTGTATAGGCCTGAATGCCTATGTTGAACCTATGCTTGGGGCCTATGTAGGTTTTGTATTATATACTCTGAATTTAGCATTGAATTAAGTTTGATTCAATATAACATGATGATGAAATATATTATAAGCAATGAGTTTTGAACATGTTATAGACTTTTCTAAGAAATCGAATCGAAAATTAAATGTTGTCGAATGTATCCAATATAGGCCATGCTACCGGATTAGTTAAAATGGCGATACAATTCTACACGTACGGCAGCTATGAAATCAAAGAATTGAGATGGGGTAGAAATTGACGGTCGCAATCATTGGTCAGTGGCATGACTGGTTCCTGGGGTTCTTGGTTCAATTCCCAATAGAGGTAAATATGAATGCGATACGCATGAATGCTTGTGTGCTGTGATTGTGTGTGTCCATGCCTACGGCAACACAGAGAATCCTAGTCCAAGTATCTGAGTGTTACGAAATAAAATAAAAAAAATTGCCGCAGGAAAGTTACATTTGACTTGCTCAAAAAATGCCACGCTGCCGATTTAACGGCTCAGTCCAATACTCAGACGCTGCGTTGACGGTATGAAGGATGCACTAGGCTAACGAAAGAGACAGCAGGAAAGACGCAAAGCTAGGATCATTTAAGTTTACCTTGACCAATATCTCCAGCGCTTCAACGTATGACTTCTCCGTTTCATATAGTTCCACTACGACGTGTGTCCTCGTATCCTGAAACAATTGAATCCCTTGTTTAGTACATACATAAGATTTGGTTGCCTGGAAGAAATCGCTTTAAACGATAAGGCCGCCCTTTGTATCACTGTATATATATTTATTTGTTTGTTTTCTTTATGTGTGTGGTTTTGAAATAGTGTGCAAATAAAGAGTTTTCTATCTATATATCTATCTAAGATAATAACTTGTAACTCCGCTTCATCAATATCGATTACGGTTAGCTGCAAATCAAATATGCTCTTCTAAAATAAAATTACTGTATATTTAGGCACAAGATCTAGCAGCGTAAACTCACCCGATAATGGGCATCGGACATGCCCGAAACCTAGATCGAAATACTTCGACTATAAACGTAGGTAAAGCCGTTGGCGCAAGTGATGATTAAAGACTTGCTCCTAGCTACTTAATGTAACTGGATTTTGAAATAAATCTGTGTACCAAATTTCAGCTTACTTCTTGAACAAAGCTCATCAAATCAAAGCTCTGTCTCTTAGACGTGATTTATAATACATTTTTAAAAATAGCGGTTTGTCTATTCACAGCGCCTTAAACTATTGAAAGAATTGGTTCAAGGGAAAAAAAAAAAAAATGATTTGTTTAGGCAGTCACGGTTCCCTTATTTCTAAAGAGGTCGCAAATATATTATAAATGATAACATTTATGTAAATATATTAATATATTTTTGTTTCATATTGCAATTTTAAAAATACAATCTCTAACAAACTAAATAGCTATTGTAATCCAAGTAAACAACACATATAATAAAGTATTCATAAAAACTTTAAAGAATTATTAAATAAATTATATTCCCATTAATCAGATTTAAAAAAAAGAAAATAATAATAATATGTGTCTGAGCAAGTGAGCAATCTGTAAATATTTTAGCGTAAGTATGAATTCAAATTTTCACCACCACAGACAAAAACATTCCAAAACAAGCTTTATTGACCGACACGCGTGCAAATCGTCAAATTATATTTATAACTCTGAAACCTGATTATAAATAGTTAATAGATAAATAGGTGAGAAACAATAGGACGGCTACCGGCCAGGTGAAAACACGACCTGACTAAGATCACAGGCAAGGGCTGGATGTGGGCCGCTTCAAACCAATCCTAGTAAAAATCAATGGGGGAGGCTTATGTCCATCAGTGGACATCCTATGGCTGAGATGATGATGATTATGAAAACAAAAATACCTTAATGCCTATATGATAACAATACGTATAATTTTTGAAAATAATACCCGTGAAAGCCTGTAATTGGCTTTCTATTAGTTAACATAAGTATTTAATATATTGTACATAAGCTGTTGGTTTTCCAATAAATAAATAAATAATGCGTTCTATGACTTCATGACTTCTGTAGCGCAATAACACGAACGCCGCCAAAGGTAAATACAATTCATAAGTCAACATACTCGAACACACAAGTGTCAAAGTTATTTATCAATGTTGTAAAAAGCTATATAAAGCTCCTGAATCATTGTTTACAAACACAAATAACTCTCATTATCAGCGGAAACACGTGTATCACATATATACACATACTTATGTGCTACAGGCTGGCGAGTATAATACAGTATGGGCGATTGTTAGATATACACGTGTAACATCTAATTACACATCAATGAATTTTCACAGGATATATAGCTTTTCTTGGTGCTTTCCTTTTCATGGCTTATTTCGATCAAGTTTTATTTTGAGCGTATAATATGAAAACTAATTTAATCCATACACTAACTACACTAATTTAATCCACAAATTAAATATTTTGAATTTGAATTTGAATACACGTGTATAAACACCACGCAAATCACATCATACTCAAACATACTTGTAAGGTACTTTATTTTTATACTGCATAGATCTAACGTTTGACCACTATCTCACTTGAAGGTCAGTGACGATGTGGTATAAACTAGTCTTACACGCCCCTAGCGGTAGTTGTGGGGCGAGCGGCAGACTGGCTATATAAGCCAGACAGAACCGAAGCGCGCACACTTTTACTCGGGCGCTCGCCGGCATCGGACGTCGACGCAATGACGTAGCAAGTGGAAGGGGCGACCGACGTTACGTCACCGGCGCGGCTGGCTTGGACGAGTCATTCTACTTCGGGACATCGTACTGAGCGGACGTGCCTTATTTAGTCCACAGCTGGACACTTCTACCTGGGTACTCGGAGACATCAGACGTGGCTTAGGAGTCTACGTGAATTATTGTCGTGTTTGGTGATATCACGTTTTGTTATTTAATTTCAATGAAAAATGTTGATGGTTCGTTTTGTATTTTCTGTTTAAAAATTGAATACACTTCTGATCGTCAAGATCAGAAGTGGGATTCGCTTAAAAACACGCGACCTTGATCGTTCGCCATCTCTCTAGCTGCGAATAACTTTTGTTCGCATTACAAACCACAACGTGTTAATTACTTTCTTTGTTCTGTTGTTTGTGTGTTTTACAGTGGAAATATCACGGTTTGTGTGTTTTACAGTGGAAATATCACGGTTTGTGTGTTTTACAGTGGAAATATACCGGTTTGTGTGAGTTTAAATTTTGAAAATTACTACTAGTCGATTATTCATTTTTGTTTGCTAAATTGTTTTGCATGCCGAACTATCACGTCAAGTACGCTATTGTCGCACTCCATTGCTTCCTGTGATTACAGGTGAAGCCAGTGCGTAGTCTGTCTAAATGCGATTGTTATGTGAAATAACAGCGTAATTAATTTGGGCAATTTCTGACCGTTTATAAATTCTCAAAGTACCCAGTTTTATACCGCCGTTAAATGAAGTTGGTTTAAGCTCCCGTGAAAATTACACATAGCGCCTAGTATGTGAGATTGATACCAAGGAAGTAGAACGCTCTTGTAGTGTTACAACTGTGATTGTTTTTCAAAATGTTTAGTAGGTGTATATGTTTGTGCCATTTTTAATAAGTACGTTTGTCCTGTTGGCTACTGACATTTGAAACTGGAAAGCATAGATCTGCCGATGCGGCATTAGAGCAGACAATTGTATGACACTCTATTGAGCGAGTACTATTATTTACTCAGTCATTTTTTAACGTTTTTTTTGTGTTTACCTACAAATCTAAATTTCATTCCAAGCGATCAAAGTTGCTAATTCGGAAGGCCTATAAGTAAAGGTCAGGTAGGCCGAGTCCTAGGAAGGCGGATGTTTTACCAATACTGATGAAAAGACCAATTTGTGTTTATTTGTTTGAAATAATTCGCAGAATTTCGGCCTGGCAGACGAATTCCCGATACGTGTGGGCTCTGGCTTGGCTGGCGCATCCTCGATACGTGTGGGTTCTGGCCTGGCAGACGAATGCCTGTTGTGCGAGCTCCGGCCTGGAAGATGCTTTCCTATTGGGTGTGGGCACCGAAATTGTCACTATTTCGTACCTCGACATTGTGGTACCCGCAGCACCAACTTTGTGACTATTTCGTACCTGGACATTGTGGTACCCGCAGCACCGACTTTGTGACTATTTCGTACCTCGACATTGTGGTACCCGCAGCACTGACTTTGTGACTATTTCGTACCTCGACATTGTGGTACCCGCAGCACTGACCTTGTGACTCTTTCGTACCTCGACATTGTGACTCTTTCGTACCTCGACATTATGGTACTCGCAGCCCCGACATTGTGGCTATTTCGTGCCCCGACATTGTGGCTATTTCGTGCCCCGACATTGTGGTACTCGCAGCCCCGACATTGTGGCTATGTAGGGTTTGACGGCATTTCGTAATGCATATTAGAATCGGTCTGAAAAGTGTCTGATCCAGTACGCTGTGTGTGATGAATGTATTGAAGAAATTTAGTTGACATAGATATAGCTTGGAGTGTATCGGTGATAGAGGGCCGTGATTGTGTGATGAATGAAAGAATAGAAAACTACACATGCTGTTTTGGCGCGGCGAATGTGCGCTGGGTGTTTGCTCTTTGCTCGTTTGCTGAAGGCGGGGTCTCGTGGCACACGAGCTCTGGCAGCTGCTGCTGCTACTGCGACGAATGGACTTTGCCGGGTGCTTCGTTCGGCCTTCTTCGCGAGTTGTGAGCTACGCCACATGAACATCTGCATTATTGGCTACATGCCTAGTGATTTGCTGGGCCAGCGTGTGGATAAGTATGTCAGTAAGCCAAATGTGTGTCAGACGGAACGATTCTCAGCACAACATGTGTTGTGGTGGATTGTGTTAATGAAAAAAGCCTGAAGAACCTGACGGGGACGTCAGGATGTCAGGAGAGGCCGTCTTACACGCCCCTAGCGGTAGTTGTGGGGCGAGCGGCAGACTGGCTATATAAGCCAGACAGAACCGAAGCGCGCACACTTTTACTCGGGCGCTCGCCGGCATCGGACGTCGACGCAATGACGTAGCAAGTGGAAGGGGCGACCGACGTTACGTCACCGGCGCGGCTGGCTTGGACGAGTCATTCTACTTCGGGACATCGTACTGAGCGGACGTGCCTTATTTAGTCCACAGCTGGACACTTCTACCTGGGTACTCGGAGACATCAGACGTGGCTTAGGAGTCTACGTGAATTATTGTCGTGTTTGGTGATATCACGTTTTGTTATTTAATTTCAATGAAAAATGTTGATGGTTCGTTTTGTATTTTCTGTTTAAAAATTGAATACACTTCTGATCGTCAAGACTAGTATATATATTATATACTTGCTAGTGAGTATAACACAGTATGGATGATCCTTGGACTGATCTTACACACACATGTATACACACTAATGAATGTTAAAGGGATGTTTAACTTTTCCGGTTGTAGACTTGTTGTATCTAACTGTGAGCTTGTATCAAAAAGAGCAAACTAGATAATTCAACGTTTTTTAAACAACAATCTGAATGATATGATGATCTCATAGATATAGAAGTGGCATCCTCACCACATATGATTATGTATCAGCTCATGAACAATGATCTTACTGTCAAGGGACACCTGATAACGACTGAAGAGAATAAAGCCTTTCGCACCTACTTTGTGAAATTACAGTGTAAAAACATAAAATTTTATTTACATATCTTTAATTGTTTTTTTGGCAGTCAAATTCAAATAAATTCTATATCTAAAAGAACAGCTGGTAAACTTAATATAGTACCCACAAAACAACAAATAACTTGAAGGTAACGCGTAATAATTAACACTTATTGTGTTATTTAATTCTATCACGTCAAAGCTTCTTGCCAATGTGTCCTACGCTTGTTTATGTTATGTAAATTTAATAATGCCTTCAAAATTTTTAAGATTGATAACTGCTTTGTAATTTAATCTTCGTAACCCAGTAGGGTTACGAAGTAGTAGTTTAGTAAGTAAGTTAAGTTTAGTAGTAACTTTACTGTACTTACTTACCGTCGCGTGACACACACTTAGCTTATGTTTTTCACCTTCGTCCTCAGACGCAATTCTCGAATTGCCCATACTAGTTTTACTAGCAGCAGTAATATAGGTAGGCAAGAGGTCGACACCTCCGAACCAGGTATGGATAGAGATAGCTGTCACTAGGTGCCATGTTATCAGTCTGCGACCTCGGCCCAATGGATCGATCGGAATATAATTACATGTTCAACATGCTACTGAACCAAGAAACAATGTACTGTATCTTTTAGATATGAAACTACATCATAATGAGCAGCAAGCGATTAGAAAAGGTTTTCGATTAGTGT
The DNA here is from genome assembly GCA_934044485.1 of Apeira syringaria. Classification (NCBI taxonomy): domain Eukaryota; kingdom Metazoa; phylum Arthropoda; class Insecta; order Lepidoptera; family Geometridae; genus Apeira; species Apeira syringaria. The sequence goes on along the minus strand of OW203660.1, from coordinate 20,502,183 downwards.
TATAAAAAAATCCGTAATTTGGGAAACATTTATGTAAAATGTCACTATAATAAAGGCCATAGATCCTCTTCATTTGAAGACTGTCTGGAAAAGGGCTTCCTAGCGATAAGACCGCCTATTATATATTGACATGTAGAACTGTTATAATGTTCTTGTTAGTTTTATATGGTCTTGGCGTATATGTATACTCGAATTCATATTTATCCGAAGGACATTTTCATGGAGGCTTGTTTCTTTTAACTGAATTCCAAGGAGGATACTCTCAATTCTGTTGATTTTTATGTTAGTAACACGAGAATTCTGTAATTAGTAAACCGATTTGATTGTTTTTTTTATTTGATAAAATATACTTTTATATTAAAAAAATATATGCGCATTATGTTACCCTCCAAGGACAAAAACACACACACATCATCACACTACATATAATTGACTGTATTTAAAAGAAAATTGTTGAATATAACAACATGTAAAAGTAAAGAATTTGTTAATGATACAATTACGGACTATAAATATTACAATGCGATATTTTATAAATGTTTATTTAAGAAAAAAAAAATTAATTTTATATGTAAGCCTATAGACATTTTATTCTGCCTGAAAATTTCTTTTTTTATCGGATTTACCTTAATGACACAATTATGGTATTACATAACTGTTTAAAAGACCATTCAATACAGTTTATGCCAACAAATTCTGATTCTAAAACTTATGTTAAACTTTTACTTATGCCTCTTGTTCTTTTTATTAATTTGAACTTATTTGACCAATTTATTAAAAATATATAAGAAAGTAAGCCTGCTTACCTGCAGTGATTTAGAAGCGGAAAATGGTCAATACCGATGCATGCCTAAGCCCCAATCCAACAGTCAATGACAAATAAACAGCTGTCAGAAAATAGGGTACGACCTATATCAGACGTGTGACGGGTGTGCTCTGCGTAGTGAAGCGTGGTAGATACTTATGATGGAATATACTCGTATTTGCGCCTGGTTATATACTTAGGTACTAGGATGAAATTCGTAACTTTATGAGACCTGACGTTTTAAAAAGTTACAAATTTCATCCTCATTGAGGTAAGACGTCCACTGCTGGATACGCCTTTCTATTTATCTCCAGAAGAATCAGTTGAAAATGGTCTGCCTATATCTTCTTTCGATCTTTATCAGGGTGTAGTCTACCAGGGTACAAATCGCCTTGATGATCGCCGACCTTCGTTAGAAGATGGCACCCAAAGAAGAAGAAGAAGAAGAAGTCTACTAAATTGATGCCCGACTGAGTCGATGCCAATAAGACAACGTCAAAAATTCGGAGTCTCCTAAGTTCATAACGGCCTGAATGTATGTTGAATCTATGCTCAGCCTATGTTGGTTCTGTACGTAATTGACAAGACATATGCTTCTCTTCTTAAATTATGTTAAGTTAGATGCTTGCAGACTACGAAAAATTACGTTGTAGGTATGTCACTGAACCTAGAATTTAATCAAGATTGATTCAATGTGGATGATATAAAAATAGCAACTACCAAAGCTGTCAAAATCAGCATTTGCGAGCCGAGCATATTGAATAGTAGACTTAATAGGCCCCTGGTCAAGTGCCAGCCTTATCGATGGAGGTCTTACGTTACAGTTTCCTTCGCCGTAAGTACAATTCATGCCTCAACCTTCACCAAATGTATGTCTACTCCTGTCAGTTTTCTATCGGACACATATCGGCATATATGCATTTAAATAATTTTATTCCACTATATCAATTCTACAACCTATTCACCAGACGTAAGGCAATGTGCCATCTTTATATGCGCCTTTATTTTAAAACATTTTAATTCCTCTTTCTTATTACTATGTGCATTGCCAAGGAATGGAAATTGTTGCCCTAATTGTAATGTAACAAACCGACTAGGACTCACGTGGTAAACACTGGAAAATTACTCTCCGACCAGTTTCGAACTTATTTGCAGTTCTTCATCTGGGAGTTATGATCGTGCCAGGAGGCGAGCGCGAGCCTCAGATAGAACTGCAAATAAGAGGTCTAAGGAGGCAATAATGGCCGGAGAGTAATTTTCCAGTGTTTACCACATGAGTCCTAGTCGGTTTGTTACATTACAATTATGGAAGAAACTCGCGATAGTTTTCAGACTCAAATTGTTGCCCTAGTTTATGTTTCCCGACGAGGTATACTCCTGAGTCTTTAAGTTACGAATAAATGTAGCATAACCATACATTCCAGGCTTGCGTCGGCAGACAGTAGTTAACCGCAAGTTTATAAAGCTGAAAGAAGCGACTTTCATATGAGAAGCCAATAATTTTTATATTATTTTGATGGCTCGGTGGCTGGACATTGGCTGGAGGCAAATACGAGTACATAAGGCATATGTATATAATCAATAAGTAATAAATAAAATAAAAAGCCTTTTATTTCTTGCTTACAGTAGAAATGGAAAAAAAGTGTGCAGACAAAATTAGAATTAGGAGCCTATTTGTTAATCCACCTGGATTAACACATAAACTTTAGGTATTTGATAACTCTATCAGATCCCTAAATTGCGAAATTCATTCAAATCTATCAAGCTGTCAAGGCGTGATGAAATAAGCACACATACAAAGTTTCGCATTAATAATATTAGTGTGATTCAATACCTGAAATAATGATTATGATTATTAAACCACAGGGCAGGACACTTAGGTCGACGAACTGATGGCCGTGGGGGCCGAAAGGTTCTCAAATGGAGACCACAGAAAAGCGCAGCATGGGACGGCCACCGACAAGGCGCAGAAAAAGGTTGGACGAGGGCCACTTCCACCCGGGTACTTGAGGAAACCATTGGGAAAGCCCGATATCCAGCTGTGGACTTCCTATGGCTGAGATAATGATGATGATGATGATAAAATCCCAAATATTTTTTCACGCATTTCACTTTATGGGCATGTTTGCAAGTTGAAACAACATATTTAACAGCAGGAGGTATTCTATGGTGCTAGACATTTACAGTGGCAAAATGAAGCATAATTGATCTACGAAATAACCGTCATATTTACCTGCGCAGCTGACACGGCGGGTGGAAGCTCTTCCATTCCACTCCTGGAACTTCTGCTACCTCTATCTGAACTCTCATCATCAGAGTCAGAAGTGTGAAACGAAAGATTTGCAGTCCCCTGATTGGGATCGCTCAACCTCAGCTTTAGGCAATCTCGACGCATCTTTAGATCTTTATCGAAGAAGAATTATAAACACATTGTCGTTTTAATAAAGTCCAGTATTGAACACTTTCACTTGACCTTCTTAACATTTAAACATCGATGTATGGATTTAGACGTTTGAGTATATTTAGGCTCATTTTTATTCACTGTTTTATTTTAATTTCATTGGTTGCTAGATGTCGATGTATTGTTTTAATTGTCTATGGGAAAGATTTAACGAACTTGGGAACACAGTCGACGATCTGATGTCCTATTTGGCTACGAGGGAACATGCTCCATTGTCAGTCCTCTGAACCTCTGATTAGCGGACCCCTTTCGGTGCGTGTCTACATATGAAATATATAACTGTTCTTTGGTTGTGTTGCACTTAACTGAAGTTGTTTCTCTTTGGTCGTCACTTTCGATGTCTTTGGTTAATCTTGGGGAATGTTTGATTTCACTAGATCAATTTCTGAGTATTTTTATGTCGATTACGTCAATCAATTTCACTTTGCCTAATAACAAAGATTAAACCTATTCGCGAGTGAATAGGTACCTTCTAGGTTTGCGTGTTAAATCGTAGACAACGTCATCACTTAAGATCAGGTGAGACAGTTGTCAAACTTATAACTGTAAAAAAAAAAAAAAAAAAAAAAAAACGACATGGCAGTCCCATATTATTGAAAAGTTACGACTTTTAATATAAATACAACAATTATAATACAATGTGCAAGTCTTTATGACTTGCTTTAGCGTCTACCTGAAAATACTTAACCATTAAGGATTTGATAAAATTTAAGAGCTATTGAGATTTTCACTGCAGTTACTATAGTGACTTCGATGCACCGCTTTGCGATAGGATTAAAAATTTGTCTAGATCGATATAATCAGGGAAAGAATTTCATGAAGAAAACTAAAAAAGATCTAACCGAACACGAATAAGTGGGTAGTCAGTAAAAACTTTTTTCATAGAATTTATTTTTAGAGACAAACTTTAACAATCACTCAATGCAGGTAATAATAACAGCATTTTAAAGCTTATTCCAACTAATTTCGGATCATTGTACCCGCGAATCGATACGCGACAAGAAGCCCCGGGTCCTTCAGTCTGCTACTTCGACTCGTAAAGCCGGTTACTCAAGTGGTGACAATGGGCCTTGTGTAACCGAGCCCTTACTGGTTAGAAGTGTCTGGTTACAGACCTTGAGAGCATTTTTTTTTTAAACTACAAGTTTGTACATAAACGTGTTTATCCCAAAATATCGAAGAATAGTTACAAATAAACGAGAAGGTGAACAAATCCCGGTAATGATATCCCACTAATACTATTAATGTGAAAGTTTGGATGCATGGATGGATGGATGTTTGTTACTCAATCACGCCAGAACGGCTGAACGGATTTGGATGAAATTTTGTATGTAGATACTTCAGGTCGAATAGCACATAGGCTATTTTTCATCATCACCATCATCAATCATCACCACGCGGGTAATACCGCAGGGCGCAGCTAGTTGTTTTATATATTTATAAATATATTTATATATATACGGGTATCGCGGCAACTTACTATAGTTTCACTACAAAAACTCATGCACAGAGCAAAGTACGCAAACGATTAGCGTACAAAAAAACTAAAATTGTACGTATAAAATTGTAAATGAGACGCTTGTTTCGAGAAATTCTTTAAACCATCTTATTACTTTAACTAAAATACTTCATCATCATCATCATCATCTCAGCCATAGGACGTCCACTGCTGGACATAGGCCTCCCCCATTGATTTCCACAAGGACCTGTTGGAAGCGGCCCGAATTCTGGCAGGGGCAAATATTTATGCGATGAGTGTAGATGTTTATGTGTGTCCATGCCTCCCGTAACACAAGAAAAACCATACGTTGGTTTAAACTTATAGCCATAGATTAAGTTGGGATTTCCATCATAGTTTTTCCATCGTGGTAGGGTAGATACTTTCGAATACCCGCCCGGCTAGCTACCTACCCTCAGGTTGAAAAACACTCACCAAACACATAGTGTGTTCAGGCAGAGCAGTCCTTGAGAGCCAGTGATCAATCTAGGTCTAGCGTGATAACATCGACCACATCGTCACTGACCATCAAGTGAGATAGTGGTCATACGCTAGATCATCATCAACAGTATAAAAAATAATAATAAAAAAGTCTAACTTCTTGTTCATAATAATTTATCATGCTGATGGAAAGTTGATCCATTTGATTATATCAAGGCTATTTTCTTGTTCCAATTTCAAGCTTATTGAGAATGCGAGGGTTATTCCACAGAAAGTAGCAAATCGAATAAATATTAAGACAATAGTATGAAAAATGTCGACGCTAATGTATCGAAATTAAGACCAAGGATTGTTGATAAGTATCATTACAGATTATTTCTGTGACTGAAACAATTTAATCTTGTAGCGCTATTTTATACACGTCAGAATTGATCTGTTTATCAACGTATTAAGGTTGATGTTTGATTACTGACTGCCATTCGCATAACGCATTTAAAGTCAGAACTGTGCCTGGAGCAGGAATAAGTAGCGTAAGAGTTATCGTATCGCAATACTGTAACCAATGAAATGAAATGAAATGTTAATTGAAATGTCCGCTAGCCCGATACCGGTCTTCACCTGAAGCTCAAGCTGTCGGTGGGGATCAAACCAGCGTCCTACAGATTGACAGCCAACGTTCTCATCGCTGAGCTATCATCGCTTTAAATAAAGGTTGAGATTTCAGTTAAGATTGATTTCTAATGGCACAAAAAGTGAGACTCAAAGTTTTCGCTGGCATTTCATTTTTCTTTTGTCTTTGGTTGTGTAGTTTTTAATTTTTTTGTAGTAATGGGGACGTAACTAAAGCAAATTGAGATTTCACTTCATGACTATTTAGTCGAATATAATGTTACAAAGAATAAATAGAACCTATGTACGTGCAATCATATGTATCGACAGTATACAACGGATACGGATGTATACGATGGCAGTCGTGGCTCAGTGATTAGTGACACTGACTTTGGAACCGCTACTCCAGGTTCGAATCCCGGCTGGAGCAAACAGTTATGTGATGAGCATATTATGTTTGTTCTCAGGTCTTGGCTGATTGTGTAATGTGATTGTGTGTGTCCATGTATCACTATCACTTTCAAACATAGACCATCTTTTCAACACATACACATGTGTGCGTGTATTCCTTGTTTGAATATGTGAAAGTTCCCGATACTCTCGGGAGGCAACCGTTACTAAGTTCCGTCGTACGCAAATCGGAAGTGATGTCATCAGACTTTTAATGAAGTTGTTGGAAACTTAGTGAAGTTATTCTGTCGTATCCCGAAGTTATGCCAACGTAAACTGAAATAGTTGTAATGGCCGATGAGATAAGAGTTATTTTATGAACATAAATGGGTATCGAAGCATGGCCTTTTTTGTCTTTCATAAAGAAGGCCACACTAGTCACTGATATGAACTTGATTTGATTGTGTGTAAACAGTGGCAAAAGTTTTGGAGGTAAATTATTAAAATAATTGTATTTATTTCTTTATTAAACAAAACGTCTACCATTATATGTTATTTTCTACTACAGTGGAGTAGTTAGGTAAGCCATAATAATTATCTATATTGAAAGACATAATAATGGTAATAATACATTTTATGCCAATAAGTAATTTATCTAAACTTTTTAACTAGGGATAAAAAGTTATTCTATTTCAGATATACAGTGTTTGCTTGTTTATTGTTTACGTACAGTAATCGAATTTAAAAAATATTTGTTGTATTTATGTATGTAAAGTTGACCAAAAAAATATTACACCAATTGCACCAACTGCACAAATTTGACTAGCCCGTTGGCGCAGTTGGGAGCATTCTGCCTTCTGAGCCGCTGGTTCCGCGTTCGATTCCCGGAAAGGTCAAACATTTGTGCGTATGAACATGTCTGTTTGACCTGTGTCTAGGTGTGTATATGTATGTAAGTATATATATATAAGTATGTATAGAGGTATATATCAGTCAACAGGTCACCATAGTACAGGCTCTGCCTAGTTTGGGACGTGAAGAGCTCGTGTGAATGTTTATAAAAAAAAAATACACATGGGCATACTCAAAACTAGGTAATAAAATTGGAAGTTGACTTTCGCAGTCCAAAATATAACTGAAAAGATCCACAGTGCTAGTTCTTCTTGACCTCAACCCCGAAACCGAGTTGTTCAGCTGTAGCTCAAGAGTTCATCCCGCCCGGGGTCAAAATGTTATCTGAAGATCCAAAGTAACAACACGGAGATTTCAAATGTAAAGAGATTTTATTTAAGGGTCAGTAAATATGAATAAAAAGGAGTTCGGACAGAGATAGAATTGGATCATTAGAAGCGCTGTTTTGGAGAGCTCCAGAAAGATATCTTTGAAACACAATAGCTTCCAGTACCTATATATTGAGGAGTCACTTGTGAATAATAGTCACCAAGAGCACGTTGATGACTAAAACACGTGTGCAACTTGGAAAGATTGTGATTTGTCATATCAAACATTATTTGAATTCTAATCCACATTAACTAGTTTAAAACAAAACTTTTTGATGAGCCGCTGGTTCCGGGTTCGATTCCCGGACAGGTCAAACATTTGTGTGTATGAACATGTCTGTTTGACCTGTGTCTGGATGTGTATATGTATATAAGGAAATAGCAATACAAAGAGGGAACGCTGCCAGCATCTTGGGTACAATGCCGCAGGGGCCCGTTTTAGATTTAATTTAGTTTTTATTAAATTTTTAAGGTTTTTATTTTAATTTAGATTATTTTATTGCTATTCTTAATTATTTTTAAATTACGTTAATGTTGTGAATGTATGAAATTAATAATCACTTTAGAATTAAAATAGTACAGTAAATATATAAGTATGTATATAAGTAAATATATAAGTATGTATATAAGTATATATCAGTCATCAGGTTACCATAGTAAAGGCTCTGCTTAGTTTGGGACCTGAAGACCTTGTGTGAATGTTGTAAAAAAAAAAAAATTAAAATACAATTTTATGTAGTTTTCTCTGTAATTATGACGTTTACCATTTTCTTAGTTATTGTGTTTGATACCGTGTACATAATGTTACGATGAAAATAATTATTAGTTTTCTTATTTAGTTTTAGTTTAGTAATATATATTCGTGTAGAGAAATTTGATTAGGTATAGCCGTATTGTAGGTCTCATAATTAACCTTAAAAAGGTAGGCCTCGTTAAGGTTAATTATGAGACCTACAGATGGTGGTCACATTGCAATTCCATATGTCATCTGTGATAACACACACACATTGATAGAAGATGAAGAAAGTTAGAGTTTCAATGTCATGCAATATATTTTTGTGCCCTCCAATAATCCAAACATTCATAATTATATCAAAACTCAATCTCGGCTACCATTAAGACAGCTCGTAAATCTAATCATAGACTAATGGCCTTCAAGTCTTTACACGGCCCTGAATTCTTCCTACCCACCTTTCATCTGGATGCCGTTGTCATGACACGTCCCTATTTCTTGACAAAATGTGTAACAATACAGTTTTATAGTAGAAAAACACAATAAAACCGCCTCTGACATTTTCGTATACAAGGTGGTTGGTGTTTAAGTGCGGAACTCTCTAGAACTGATATATTTTGAAAGTATTTTTCGAAATATTAATGGTAATTATATATTGGATACTATTAGCGACCCGCGGTTTCACCCGCGTGGATAATCGTTTTCCCGTTACTTCAATTATCCCACGGGAACTATACTTTTTCCAGGATAAAAGTAGCTTAGGTGTTAATCCAGGGCTTAAACTATCTCCATACCAAATTCCATCGTAATCGGTGTAGCCGTTTGAGCGTGAAGAAGTAACAAACATACACACAAACTTTCGCATTTATAATATTAGTAGGAGTGGGATTAAATCTATATCCATATAATATATGTCTATTATAAAATGCTGTAAGGTTGAGTTGGATGTGTAGTGTGATTAGAATGGATAAAATAACGAATGAGTACATCAGAGGAAACTCGAAAGTAGCATCAGTGAATGTTAAGTTGAAAAGGAATAGATTGGCTTGGTATGGTCATGGCATGAAGAGGGATAAAAAACATGTAACAAAAAGAGAACTTAACATTAATGTAGATGGATATAGAAGTAGAGGTAGGTCGAAGAAGGCACGGATGGACTGTGTGAAGAATGATATGTTTACGACCCTTTCGTAGCGCTGATACGACTAATGATAGAGGTAAACATGTGCCGACTCCGACTAGTGTGGGATAAGGACAAGAAGAAGAAGAATTTAATCTTTATCGAACTAAAATTAAAGAAATATAGTAAAATTATTATAATATTGTATTGATCGAGTGCAAATCGCCGAACAGCGGAGTGGCCACAATATGTAATTATAACTAACTAACTAAGCAAACATCTCGCAACACACTAGTGTCAGAATTAAGCGGGGTGTTTACCATGCTTTCCTGAACCAGTTTAACAATATGCAGAGATGACGGGTATGCACTTGTCTGGCATACCTCTCTTGTTTACATCCGATTGTTTATAAATGCCCGTATATTAGGAGAATCTATGAACTGATATCTTCCCATAACGCCTCCAATCAAGTCTGAATACTTTAGCCACGGTCTTTTACCTCTATTAACGCACGCCATGTATGTTTGCTTATGTTGCTTTACTTTCGTCAACCCTTTTTTACATATTCAAACGATCTTTCTAGCGATATAACAATGAGAATACATAACCTACTATATCTACAGAATCCATGAACTGATCTCTTCCCATAACGCCTCCAATCAAGTCTGAATACTTTAGTCACGGTCTTTTACCTCTATTAACGCACGCCATGTATGTTTGCTTTTGTTACTTTACTTTCGTCAACCCTTTTTTACATATTCAAACCATCTTTCTAGCGATATAATAATGAGAATACATAACCTACTATATCTACAGTATCCATGAACTGATCTCTTCCCATAACGCCTCCAATCAAGTCTGAATACTTTAGCCACGGTCTTTTACCTTTATTAACGCACGCCATGTATGTTTGCTTTTGTTACTTTACTTTCGTCAACCCTTTTTTACATATTCAAACGATCTTTCTAGCGATATAATAATGAGAATACATAACCTACTATATCTTAAGTATCCATGAACTGATCTCTTCCCATAACGCCTCCAATCAAGTCTGAATACTTTAGCCACGGTCTTTTACCTCTATTAACGCACGCCATGTATATTTGCTTTTGTTACTTTACTTTCTTCAACCCTTTTTTACATATTCAAACGATCTTTCTAGCGATATAACAATGAGAATATATAACCTACTATATCTACAGGCGCACTTTCGTCTTTCACGGTTTTCCCGAGCACGGTTTTCACAGAATTCTCATTATATATATTGAAAACTCTAGGCGTATCTGAATATTATTTTAATGAAAACGTAAAGTTTATTCGAAAACAAACTGGGCCAAGTGGTCTCTTGCATCGTGCGTTTCATGTTTACGAACACGAATATATATATTAAGTGGAATAATATAGTTATATAATTTTTTTTTTTTTGTATTTAAATTTACTTCTTCATTGACATTTGATCTTAATTTGTATTGTAACTAATTTCTCGTCAAATTATATGATTCGATAAAAACGGACAGCGTTGATAGAAAATTAAATGCGAGAGTTTTGTTAAATCGCTTTCTAAAAGTATCAAAATAAATGGTATGTCTTTTAGTTATATTGCCGTATTTGAGGAAATTCACAGTACAATTATATAGTACTTATATCATAATTTACGCAAAACAAAAATAATTCCCTGCATCCCTTATTGAACTGTATGGATCTAGCGTTTGACCACAATCTCACTTGATGGTTAGTTTCGATGTGGTCGAATATGTTATCACACTAGACCTAGAAAGCTCACTCGCTCTCAAGGACTGCTACCTGAACACACTATGTGTTCGGAGACAGTTTTTCAAACTTGAGGATGGTAACTGGCTATAGCCAGAAGGGCAAATTAAATTAAATTTAGGCTAAATTACTAAGTTACTCTACCACCATCCTCGGAATTTGATAACGATGTTACCTCTACCGGAAGTTCAAGTTGTTGGTGGGGATCGAACCAGCGTCCGTCAGTTTGACAGCCGACGCTTCCGAATTGAAACCGACATTGAATACATATAAATAACTTTAAACAACTTACATAATTATAATGGCAACTGAAAATGGGCATCGGACACGCACGAAACCTAGGTCGAAATATTTCGACTATAAATGTGAGTAAAGCCGGATGATACCAATAATAACCCTAAACAATTAAGCAGTGAATATGTAATTTTAGACTTTAACAAAGCCTGTAAAATATTAGAATCCATTTTGTGTCATTGAACAATTGTATAAATAGAATCCGCGATGGAAGATGCAATACATTAATCTCAGAGTTGAAGCTTACAAATGGACCCGTGTTTTTGACAAGGTTCCGTATGCTCGGATGTATTTTTACTTAAGGCTAAAATGTTTACGCATAGAAAGAGTTATGCGTTTAAACATAAAAAAAGAGTTTTTAGGTGCGTCTTTGACCTATTTTTGTTGTTCTGTTTGGATTTAGAATTGTCATTGTATCAAGTGAATTAGATGGGGCTATAGAGGTTTGCTTATAGGTATATTGTAATATACGGGCCGTGGTAGTACCGGCCTAGAATAGTACTCCCCCATCTCTTCCCGCGGGTGCCGTAAGAGTCGGCTAAGGGACCACGTACCAGGAGGTGGGCAGCAGCACCTTCTGAGGATTGGAAATCATACTGCGCTCGCCAACCCGCCTGCCAAGCGTGGCGAGTATTGGCAAATCCCCCCTATATGGGGGAGGCTTCTGTCCAGCAGTGGACGCACATGGCTGAGAGAGAGAGATATTGTAATAATTTAAACATAAAAATGAGATTTTTGACGCTTTAGATTTTCGTTGCTCTAAGTATCAAGTGAATTTGATGGGGCTTAAGGTTTACTTAGGTCTTGATACATTTATTGTAATAAGTGTATCAAGACCAAAACAAAGAGTTAAATTAGGTTATTATACACACGTGTGGCATCCCTGATGAGTCGTGGTAGGTAATAGCACTTCATCATCATCATCATCTCAGTCATAGGACGTCCACTGCTGGACACAGGTCTCCCCCACCTATATACAGCTGCTTACGTGGAAGAAGGACCTGAGAAGCTCAATAATGCAGTATTGGACTAAACTGCATGTTGAGCATGCCGATGGCAAAACATTATATAGACTGAGATGACAAGGCTGGATTATTTTATGTTTTATGACTTTTTTATGTATACATGTACTTTGGTATCATCATCATCATCATCTCAGCCATAGGACGTCCACTGCTGGACATAGGCCTCCCCCATTGATTTCCACAAGGACCGGTTGGAAGCGGCCCGCATCCAGCCCTTGCCTGCGATCTTAGTCAGGTCGTCTGTCCACCTGGTCGGTTGCCGTACTTTGGTATAGCTTATAGTTATTCGGCATTTTAATTTTATAGACATTTCTCATTTTGTATTTTGTAATATTTATTTGTATATGTGTAAAATTAAATGAAATTTTGGCGGAAAGAAATGAAATGAAATTACTAGTATTATAAACCTCCCCGATTGATTTCCACAAGGACCGGATGGAAGCATTCGGTTATAATTGCTAATTGATTTAAAGGTGTAAATAAATTAAGATTAGCTTAATTGTTTTTCGATGAACAATAATATTCAAATATAAAGTTTTACTATTTATGGAATTGAGGAAATAAAATGGCTTTTCATATATTTATTAAGCGTATGCTTATTATTTTCCAATTCTATATTTTTAACTTTATTCAAAATATGTAAACTGTGTCTTACATAAATACACAAAAGTTGACCCTCTTCTACCGAGAACAATAGATCTCAAGGAAACTATTTAAAGAAGAAAATTTTACAAGGAGGCTAATTGTAGGAATTTGAATCAGGATGCATTGGCTCGATACAACTATTGGCTCGTTACCAACTGCAACGATTGTCTATCAACCCTATTAAAAGTTCATAATTTTAAATATAGATGGCTCTAAGAATATTTTTTACATTTTTACTATTTACACACACACACACTCTCGCACACATGATTAACAACGGACCTCATATAAATTATACTCAACGCCTAACTTTGTGCTATCTAATGTGTATTGTTTATACTATTTCGCTTTGAAATTCGAATCTTGTAGTACACTTATAAATCAGTATAATTGTTTGTAAATACCAGGTCTCGGGAGAAGGGTGTCGGTGTGCCATACCACAGGTTAATCCTAGTTTGGGTACCAATGATCCTCCCAGGATATGGTAACACTGTCGACTTAGAACTTAATTATTTAATAAGTGTGACTATTTTGTTGTCATGTCTGTAAAGTATTAATAAAAATTATAATAAACTAAATTCTAAAACGAAGGAATAAATTCGGACCGCTAGTAGAATATAATAATAATATGGGACAACATTCACACAAGTTCTTCAGGTCCCAAACTAGGCAGTGCCTGTACTATGGTAACCTGATGATTGATATATACTTATATACATATACACACCCAAACACAGGTCAAACAGACATGTTCATACACACAAATGTTTGACCTGTCCGGGAAACGAACCCGGGACCAGCGGCTCAGAAGGCAGAGTGCTACCAACTGCGCCAACCGGCCAGTCCACTAAAGCCACTAAAGCTTAGATGGTAAAGCGACAGGACCGTATTCTGTCGTCGTGTGTTCAAGTCCCACAAGAAGCCGAATTTTTACTCCAAATACTCCCAGCATGCAGACGTTGCAATGAACCACAACACTCTATAATAATATACTCACAGTTACTTATTTACATTCAAAAGATAGGAAATTTTCTATTTTTTATGTGATAAGTGGCAAACAAGCAGACGGACCGCCTGGTGGTAAGCAATCAACGTCGCCTATAGATATCTGTAATACTGGGGGTTAATGATACGATGCCAATACTTGTTAAAACCATGTTTACTCCCTTTTTAAACAATCCCATATTGTAGCTACTCGGGAACTCGAAGGAGGAAGCTATTATAATCCATTAAATAATAACCTATATTTAAACGTAAACAATACGCATGTAGAAGCGAGTATTACTTATTACCTGCCATGAGTCATTGATTTGTGGAATCCCTCTATATAAAATATACAATGACCATTTCCTAAAGTAAGTATTTTTTATGTAAACTCTAAGGCTTTCACGGCCGGTGTTGCATGTTGTATGTATTGCTTCCGGGCTGTTTGGCCGGGGTCTATGTGAAGTGAGTGTGACTTTGGAACAAAAGTTTCACATAGACCAAGGCCAAACAGCCCGGAAGCAATACAAACAATAAGTATTTTTTAATTAGCATGGGTTCAAAAGTATATGTCTCTAAAGAGTGCTACGATGCGGGTAGTTTAGAAAACATAAAAATGCAGATGCGCTACTCTTAGTACAAGTCTATACCTTAGGGAAGCACCAAAACAGTTGTAGATTTTTTTAACAAATTTTGTCGAATAATACGCGTTTGATTCGCCCAATAAATCGCATCGTTTTAAGTACGACCGTGAATATGCTATATACAGCCTCTTACCGAAAAACAATCATAATACAATCTAAGTTGAGAGGTATCAGGGGACTAGGCCAGGGGTCAGCAAGGTGCGGGTCTTCTGATAAAAACTAACGGCTTCCAGTTCTATAGGCTATCATTAAATATTTTAGACTCTACCTATAATATCTCTAGACCAGCGGTCGGCAACGCGCGGCCCGTGAATGTTTTGTAATAAAATAAATAAATAAGTCCTAATAATATCAAAATAAGTGCATAAACGAATGGCATTTTCATTTCACATTCAGACCTGTGTCTGGGTGTGTATATGTATATCAGTCATCAGGTTACCATAGTACAGGCTCTGCCTAGTTTGGGACCTGAAGACCTTGTGTGAATGTTGATAAATAAATAAATAAAAAAAAAATCCTATGGGATTTGTTGAATTTTATAGGTATATTCGGCTTCAGGGGTTTATATCACAAGTGCGGCCTGCCTTTATTTTGCCACCTAGTGGCCCTTCCCTGCCGAAAGGTTGCTGACCGCTGCTCTAGACACATAAAAAGAGTGCAATTTATTTAAGCGAAAAGCATGTCTATCTTTCAGCACATTCCCCTCAACCCTTACACACGCTGTCAGATAACAGCGAAAAATATTATTATAAGTAGGTATTTCAACTGATTTTACTAAAAGTTATAATGGTTCTTCGACCACTTTGGTGAATTTGAAATATTTGCTCTCCTGTCTAAAATGGTTGGCAACTCCTGGACTAGGCTGTCGAGATACAAAACTCGGCTCGTGGCGACGAGAACAGTGCAATGAAGCTAAATCACAAAGGTATATACTATGTGTAACTACAACTAAGACGAAGAACTGAGAAAACTGAACTTTCCTCCGAAGTAGGTTTAATATAATAAGCAGTCGAAATGCTGTGAGTGGAAACACGCTTAAGATGATTATAATTATTTATAAAAATCTGCAGCAATATATTAAAAACGTAAAAAATATGACGTAATCAAATTTGAGCTTCAACTGTTTTTGTCGACAAGATACACTTGTACTAATTATATTATTTGACATTTGAATTTTTGAATGACAATTCAGGAGATAAATAATTATTTTACGTTCATTGTAATGTAATTAGAATGCATCAATAGATAGTGACAAAACGCTCGCCTATTCCCAATAAAAAAAAAAAAAAAAAAAAAATCATTATTCCTGATGAAGTCGTCGTGGCTCAATGATAAATGACACTGACTTTGGAACCGCAACTCCGAGTTCGAATCCCGGCTGGGAAAAACATTTCTGTTATGAACATAGATGTTTGTTCTCGGGTCTTGGATGTTTGTGTATTGTAATTGTATGTGTCCATGCCTCTCGCTATGCAGGGTATTCTAGTGCGGATGTGTATTTGTTTAATTTGTACGTAAAATTGATTAGTTCAGGTGCCGTGGTGGTACCGGCCTAGAATAGTGCTCCCCCATCTCTTCCCGTGGGCGCCGTAAGAGTCGGCTAAGGGATCACGTAGCAGAAGGTAGGCAGCAGCGCCTTCTGAGGATCGGAAATCATACTGCGCTCGCCAACCCGTCTGCCAAGCGGGGCGAGTATTTGCAAATTCCCCCTATACGGGGGAGGCATATGTCCAGCAGTGGATGTTTAAGTGCTGAGAAGAAGAAGATTGATTAATTGCTTAATAACAATATGATAATTGTATAATTTAAGAATATAAATGTGTATGTGTATTATTAAATATGTCATTTATAATTTCGCATACTAAAAAAACTAGAAAACAAAGTGTTAAGAGCATAGAGGTCTTAAAACTACCTTTAATACGAGCATTATGTGTATCTATGTCAATGCAATAAATAATTTGAATAGTTATTTTCAGTAATTTAATGTGTTATTTTTTTTATGACAGTTTAATGAGTTATCTTTTTGAATCATTAATGGCCAATAAAATAACTTTGCATGTTAACCATACATACATTTAATGTATATTCTCAATATACAGAATCAAGTCTTTGATCTAAATTAAGCCCTAACGTGGTGTCTGACTATGACTTCTGAGCAGGCTCAGAGTCGCACAGCGAGCTATGGAGAGGGCTATGCTCGGGGTTTCTCTACGCGATCGAATCAGAAATGAGGAGATCCGTAGATGAACTCAAGTCACCGATATCGCCCAGCGGATTAGCAAGTTACAGTGGTAGTGGGCAGGGCACATAGCTCGAAAAACTGATGGCCGTTGGGGTTGAAAAGTTCTCGAGTGCTGACCACGGACCGGCAAGCGCAGCACAGCACGGCCACCGACCAGGTGGACAAACGACCTGACTAAGATCGCAGGCAAGGGTTGGATGCGGGCCGCTTCCGACCGATCCTTGTGGAAATCATTGGGGGAGGCCTATGTACAGCTATATAGCTGTCCTATAACGTCCTATGGATGAGATGATGATGATGAAGCCCTAAGACCTTAATCTCAATCTAAGCTTAAACAAAATAGATCTATGAAACGTGTTATCTAATATAATATATAATATTAATGGACATGCACGCTAATCTCCAAACAAATCAATTATTTTTAAAAATACAATAATATCACTACTTTTCAAAAGTATTGGTTGCAATGAATCAGAGTAAACCTATCGAATTCCTTGAATCTAAGTTAAATGTATAAATTAATTAGATACGATTGAAAACTATGCAAAACAATAACAGTTCCACTAAAATGTGGACCATATTACAATATTCCGAGTAAACCACTCGAATTCCGAGAAAATTATCCCAATTTATTAACCAATAACACAAGTTTCCACTGAAACGTATTCGGATTGTTTACATACTACATCGACGGAAAGCATCGATTTGGAAGCGAATTTTCACCGCCCTTGTAACCAATTACGGGAAAATTCCCAAAAAGAACGCGTTCCATACGCCACGTCGTACGCATAGCGAAATTACACTCCAAACAGTAATATTCTGTGGGACCGCCATGCCATAAAACACATAAAACACTATTTTTGTATCGTATTTGTAAACCATAACCGACTGCGATCGAATTCACTAACGGCTCACTATCGTTGCATAATCACTATCATACGATTTTACGTCAAATCGTCCCGTAATAAGTACATTTTAATGATCTGGAGGTCTTTTGCAGAATTTCAAGAAATTGTTTGGGAAAACACGCGCGCTGAACGAGCGTCGCGACGCCCACCGTCTATAGTGGCGCCGCGCACGGCACTGACTAGAAAACGAGCGGGCAACAGGAGCGCTTATTATTTCCGCACATTTCACCCACCTTTCCCCATTGAAATAAAGTTCAATTTGATCTAAAAACAGGCTGAAAAGCGTGGTAATATTCTTCAGGATGTCCCTTTTGTTCGAAGCTGAGTTGTTCCGCCCGCTTAAGTAGATTCCGTTTCATTAAGGGTGGTATGAAATCGTTGTTAATTTTTAACAATAATTACATGCCACTACACAGTTGGAACGCTTTTTTGTTAATCGTGCTTTTTACGAACCTAAAATTGAATATGTTTTTACAGTGTTTTAACAATATATTGTATCGTTTCAAATAATTCTATTTAGGAGATTTTTATATTGGAAGAGATACGAATTCACGACACAAAAAAAAAACAACCGGTTGCACTCCGGGAGTGCCGGCAGAAATGAAAACTTGAACATGATTGATGATGATGATGAACAATAGTCTATGTGTTATTCCGCGACCTTAAGTATCTACATACCAAATTTTATCCAAATCCGTTCCGCCGCTCTGGCGTGATTGTGTAGCAAACATCCATCCATCGATCCATCCAAACTTTCAGATTTAAAATATTAGTGCGACACACACTATTAACATGATGACGTTTCGATGACGTCACGATTTGACGATCTGACGATCTTACGATCTAACGCGAGTTTAACATTTTTTGCCCATACAAAGGTGCACAACGCCGATAAAGAAGTGTTCACTTCAAAAAATTTTAGTGTGTATAATGTGTAAATCTTTGTGTTTATTATATTGTCTCTGTGTATATATTTGTCGAAGCGCTGGCAGCGAAGTTTACCAATATGATATCAACTAGTTAATTAGGTTAAGCAACACACAGCGAGGCCATACCTTGAATGGGTGATCGCTAGTGGCATTTCCAAGCTCCGGAGAGCACATGGAGCTGTCGTTCCCGGTTTTTGTAGGATAACAGTCGTTTTAAGTCACTCCGGAGGCCCTTAGGCAGTTTGGAAATTCCGACATTGGGCGGCCTATCCACCTACCCGCATTGGCCAGCTTGGTGGATTATGAGCAATAAGTGCAAGCTACCCGCGTTTCTACACTTCTTATAATATTATTGTAATCGCTTGTAATACATCTGCAAAATGTGCAACGAGCTTCTTCTATAGATAAGTGCTTAAGTAGCTAAAACATGGTATTCAAAAGGAGAGATAGCAATCCTAAAATATATAGATAAAAAAAAATATATCAAAAAATTGAACCGACTTCAACACTCAGAAGTTTGGAACAACGGTACCATGACAGTTCAAAAGTACCTATTATCAAAATATTGTGCTCATGGTACCGAATTCGACAAGTTATTTTAAACTATTGAGTGTTAAAGTTGGTTCCATTTTTTGGTAAATTTTTTTTTTCACCCTTTCCATTCACCTTTGCTGCTGTTACACTTCAGTTATTGGAGTGTAACTCAAAAACCGCTTGACCGATGTTGATGAAACTAAATGGGACCACACTGGAAGCACCAGCATTCAAACAAAAAAAAAAGAATCATCAATCGGTTCACTCAGTCGAAAGTGAGAACCTCCTCCTTTTTTTTGAAGTCGGTTCAAAAGTTACGAATAACAACATGCGACGCTGACGGTTGCCATCAGGTGGCTGACTACTCGTTTGCCACTGCTTGTTGATAACAAGAGAAGATGACTTTTTTACAAAAACTAAAGAAAGCAGAAATACTCCATTTAAAAAGCCACAGTAGTAGTTCTTGGAAGTACAAATTGAATTTTCCCCTGAAGTTACCTAACCTCGTATAGTGCAGTTACGTTTGTTTCAAGAATTGAATTATTAATTGTATTAGTTAAAGCAATTATTGCTTTCGTTCTAGAAATCCTTGTAAGCACTCCACACACTTTAATAAAGAGGAATGAACAGGCATTTCGTTCTTAATTCCCGCTAAAATATATCTGTTGACCTCTTTTGTAACAACAAATACAATGTTAATGTAATATATTCGTGTATTGGCAAATAAAAATAATTGTATCAAACTGAGTGTCTATTCTACTAAACACATCACTCATAGATTTTAATGAATTGTTGTTTTGCTTTTCTACTTGGAGTATAATTGTAATGGTTACACAGATATAATTTCTACCGCAATGCAATTGAGACCCAGCTGCCATTTTAGCGGAAATTCAAGTATATTTATGATTAAATTTGAATCACTATTGCATTGTTAATAAATTGCTTGTCTTAATAAATAAGAGGATTGGCACTCTGTATTGATCAATTAAAAACTATTAAATTATAATTCTTAAATTATTAAACATTTTTTTATTTTATCACACTCAGACCTCGCACTAGGATTCCCTGTGTCGCGGGAGGCATGGACACACTCAATCAAAGCACACAAACACCCAAGACACGGGACAACCACTCATCGCACAAACTGTTGCCCATGCCGGGATTCGAACCCAGGGTTTCGGAGACACATGTCAATGACCACTGCGCCACGACGGTCATCGATACAATAGAAGCAAGGATTTTTAGCATAATATAAACTATTAGCATAATATAAATCCGTCCCCAAATCAATGACAGTTATCGTCGCCATAGCTGGCCTTCACTTCCGATTATTAATGTCGAGCTCACAGCGACGCAAATTAATATTCATTCCTGTCCGTTCGGGCTCTTTACACTTCGTTTGCTGATAATGTCACTAATCTTGTTTGGTTTGTGTATATGTCACAAAATGTGTACCATAGTTCTCGACATCAGAGGTCGGATGTACTAAACTTTAATTTTTCAAGAGAACAAAATTAAAATTGACATTCTTTTTTCTTCATATATAATAAACTATAACTATTTTAATCAGTATTCTTTTTCTTATGTCTGGTAGGTAATAGTATTTTTCTTTCTCAACTGATCATCATATGGTGTTGTATGTATTGCTTCCGGGCTGTTTGGCCGTGGTCTAAGTGAAACTTGTGTTCCAGACGTTTCGTCGATCACTGCGGTCGACATCTTCATCGGACCTGAACCACTGAAGATGTCGACCGCAGTGATCGACGAAACGTCTGGAACACAAGTTTCACTTAGACCACGGCCAAACAGCCCGGAAGCAATACATACAACATGCAACGCCGGCCGTGAAAGCCTTAGAGTTTACATATCATCATATCGCTTACGTCTGACGGTATGCCTGAAATATCGCTTACATCTGACGGTATGCCTGAAATATCGCTTACATCTGACGGTATGCCTGAAATATAATAGATCTAACATAGCATAGACCGAGGATATAATTTATACTGTATACTTAAATCACCGCGTATGCATTGTTACCTACTTTAGTCGTACGTACGAGTATGGTAATAGGTACGCAGATTTACAAATTAGTACCTGCTTAAAGTTGACACCGTTACCGTGTCACTCGTTGTTGCCCAACCCACACCATTAGTCGATAATAATCGACTAATATCAGCTGTTATAGATTCAACTAAACAGTCGACTAATTCGATAAATTTCAGTAATTTATTGCCCCTCACTAATTCGGACCCACATTTCAAACTGAGGCCCTCGCCCAAGTACAGCAAGCACTCCCTACTACATTTGAATCGTAAGTATATTTAATTTCAAATTTTTCAATATTACTTTAAAATTCTTTGTTTTGAACTAATATGAAAGTACTTGTATATGCATTGTTTTTATTTGATACACTGTTTTAGTGCAAACCTACCTTATTCTGCTCTAACGACGTCTGCGAGGGATGAGATGTAGCCATTTATGTAGCCATATATGTAGGTTTTATATATGTAGGTTTATTTAAGTTACAATCTGAATCTGATCTGAAAACGCATCTGATAATGATTTTACAAACTTTATCCTACGCAAAGGTTACTCGGACAAGTTATAAGAAATAAAGAAAGAAACAAACAAAGAACAAAAGAAATAAATAATTTATTCAGACAAGCATCAATTACAGCAACAATACAAACATATAAATAAATAAGCCAGCTATGGTAGCTATTTCCGTAATTATCATATGATTACACCTTGAATAGCTAACATAAATGGTGCTGTCTGAAAGGGTCTGAGCTCAGCATATGATGCAGACAAATTTGTAGCGCTGATTTTTACCACATGACAATAACAAATTATTAATAACTCCTAAAATAACCTTGGATGCTTTTCATCATTCTAATTTTATGAAATGCAGAGAAGCGGAGTTCCTCAGCAGTTTTGATTTGTCCCGACGGGTGATGATTTATTATTTTAACTGAATTAAAAAAAAGAGGTCGTCAACTGGATGGGTTTTGTTTGACCTCGCTGTTTCTTTTTTTTTACATATTATAAGTTTGCGTTTGACAACTGTCTCACCTGATGTTAAGTGACGACGTTGACTAGGATTTAGCACGCAAACCTAGAAGCTACCTATTCACTCGCGACTTGAAGACTCCAGGATTGTACATATCGGGAAACACAGACTCGGGCAACGAGTTCCATTCCTTGGCAGTACGCATTAAGAAAGTGGAAGCATAACGCTTCGTGCGTATAGGTGGCATATCTACCATATAGCGATGGCGAATTGCCGTACGTCGAGTCGACCGATGATAGAAAGGGGATGGTGGAATCAGATTGTGTAATTCCAGTGCACATTCTCCGAAATGCACCCGATAGAAAACCAGTGACAACCATGAAATGAAAAAAACAATCTCACCTTGATAATATTTTTTTGGGTTTGGAAGTAAATGCTTAACTCCATTTATTAACGACGCAATTGATCAGTTGACAATATAAAAACGTAGTAAGTTTATTTCATTTGTTATAATGAAACAAGTTCAGAAGCTGAATAGTTCACCTCCATCTCAAAAGTAACTCGAGAACTAATCAAGCAGCAAACTAGATGAAGCGAAGGGAACGCGGAGCGGGGCGTATACAACAGAGGTAGAGGAAATAACTCCATAATTACTGGCAACATTGCACTGTTCCTTGCGCGCATAAAACGAGATAGAATTGTGTTTTACTTGCAATACTTTTACAAACTGCTTGTTACATTTAAGTGATGGTAGGTAGAACGAATCATCAGCCAGCTTATTTCGTCGAAAGTTATGTTTAAGAGACTTAAAAAATACCACTTATGAAAATACATGAACTGTTTTCATAAGTGGTATTTTTTAAGTTCGTGGACAAGTCGGATTTTCAACAAAATAAGCTAAAAAAATTTAATTTTGATGTACTAAAATTTTATTTTATTTTCTAATTTACCGCGGATACAATATTTTCGACGGAGCACATTTTCCTATCGGTGACGACAAATGCGCTTAATCTGTGTCTGACACCAGCAGAAAGGAAATTAAAAAGTTTAATAATTTGATTAGTAATATTTATTGAGCTCCCACAGTACTTAGTTGAAGTACATGTTGAATCAACCAAGATTTGTCCCGCTCCTTCGGCCTGTAAACACCCGCGAGCTTGTGTCCATCGTTACCTTGACTGTCGAGTTGGCGCAGTTGATAGCACTCTGCCTTCTGAGCCGCTGGTCTTGGGTTCGATTCCCGGACAGGTCAAACATTTGTGTGCATGAACATGTCTGTTTGATCTGTGTCTGGGTGTGTATATGTATATAAGTATATATATCAGTCAACAGGTTACCATCGTACAGGCTCTGCCTAGTTTGGGACCTGAAGACCTTGTGTGAATGTTTAAAAAAAAAAAAACTTAGCTCCTTAACAAAATATGTACCATCATAGGTGGAGTACATAAGTACATAATCATATGACAATTATAGATAGATCCTACACGTAGTAGGTCAATAGATGTCATCTCAGCTGTTTAAAAACACTTGACCCTACCTTCGACCTGAGATAATGGTGTTAGCACAGTAGCTACTCGCAAAAGCTATTAAAGTTCATATATAAAATGTATTGCACCTAAGCAACACAAGCTTTGCGAGCACTAAAAGCCAGCACTTAAATTACAAACTTGCTAACAGTCTCTATGAAGTTAAAATATAGTTAAAACTTTACTGCGATTTCTTCATGTATAGGTTTTATGTCTTGAGTATTTAAATACTATTCTGCTTTAAAATATTATAACACACTAATATTGTAAAGGCTAAAGTTTGTTTGTCATTTGTATGTTTGTTATTCCTTCCGCTGAACGAATTTACATGCAATTTGGAATATATATATCTTATACCCTTTTTTTTTTTTACGTGGGTAAAATGCATTTACGCACTTCCGCCTACCGGGAAAGTAGGCGGGGTGTGTCGGGCTCGCTCGAGCATCACCGCTCCCTGGGGGGCCTCATGGCCCCCAACCCTAACTGCACCCACAGCAGCCAGGGTCCACTACCGACTAAAACCCACGGTGTCCATCCTGCCGCTACAACGGAGAGAGCGCGGGGTACATTTGCATACCGCGCCCCCACCACGGCCGTCCGTTTCCGGACCCCTCCAGGGTGGGAGGATGACCCTCCCCCTCGCGACCGTGCCGGGACCAAGAGCACGGCCGCACCACCCCGGGGACCACACAGTGCAAGGAACGCCAGACTTCCCACATCCGACGCTCGTGGTCCCCTGCGATGGGCCAGATGTGACATAACACATAGGCTTCTATATGTATATATCGAAATTATTGACTGTTCCCGTGGAATGACGGGTAGTCACAAAATCTTCAATACCACGTATGGTTACACGGGTTACACCGCGGGTAGGTAACACCGCTGGGCGCAGCTCGTACTACCAATATCACCAGGTGCAATACGGTGATATAATCCTACGCTGAATAAAATATGGTACCTACAGTACATAGTTTATTGCTGACTAGTAGCGCCCCGCGGTTTCACCCGCGTGGATTACGGTTTTCCCGCTATCTAAATTATCCCAGGGGAACTATGCTTTTTCCGGGATAAAAGTAACCTATGTGTTAATCCAGGGCTTAAACTATCTCCATACCAAATTTTATCGATCAGTGTAGCCGTTTGAGCGTGAAGAAGTAACAAACATACACTTATAAACACATGCAAACAAACTTCCGCATTTATAATATTAGTAGAATAGAACAGTATGTAGGTAAACACACCCAAGAGTTTATTGTTATGAATGCTTCATTCTTATGTGATGATAAATGGATCACTAAATTGTGTCGGTTAGGTAAAAGCAAATGCTATGTCTATATGAAAACTTCAGCTTCAGGGAACAATATATTTCTTGGCAACACTTCAAAATTTTGCCATTTGGCACTATATCATCTCAGCCATAAAACGTCCACTGCTGGATTTCCACAAGGACCGGTTGGAAGCGGCCCGCATCCAGCTCTTGTCTGCGATCTTAGTCAGGTCGTCTGTCTACCTGGTCGGTGGCCGTCCTATGCTGCGCTTGCCAGTCATTGGCGGTGCCAGTCCATTCGAGAACTTTTTGACCCCAATGGCCATCAGTTCTTCGAGCTATGTACCCTGCCCACTGGCAGTTTGCCTCATTTGTTGCATTTTTGTAACCAGACTCGACTATTTAAAATCTTCAATCGAATTTTACAATGATAAGGTCCTTCAATGATAAGGTCCTTGGAAAACTTTTTCCATTGGAACAAGCTGAGGTCTACCCATTGATTGAGCCCTGAGTTCACAATCATCACTAATAAAAATTATCAGCTTTGTTGCGGTTACTATGATTACTTTTTAAATAATTTATAGATTTTTAGTTAAATTATTTAAACACCTATACAAGATAGATATACGTATCGGAATACCTACTGACTCTTAAGACCGTATTTCGGTAACAGTTTTAAAAACTTGAGGGTGATAGCTCTCCAGGCAGGCTTGAACGTACCATACCACAATGCTGTGAATTTGACAACGGTGCAGCCTGTACCGGAATGGTTCCAACCAGCATCCGTCAGTTTGACAGCCGACGCTTCCACTGCTAGGCTGTCATCGTTTCAAATTGCAAAAATCACATTGGAATCACGATTTGTTTTCTAATATACAGGGTGTCCCAAAAGTCAACGTCCAACCGAAAACCCAAGCTAGGCCTAGTTGTGGGGGCTCTCAAAAAAAAAGAAAAAAAAATCTATCATGTAGTTTCGAAATGGCAGCCATTTTTCTTAAATTGACACCCTGTGACGAGTTTACGACTACTGGGGCTACAAATGAGCTCTTTTATAATTTTATTTTTGTGTGGAGTAGTCTTAAGTGATGCTCCTACAAATTCCAATTCATCATTTGCACACAACTTCATTGGAATTTCAGAAAATATCCGTTTTATACCGAACCATGACGTGAAAATGACTACATCACTAAACTTTGACAGTCTGTACTGAAAAAAAAATCTACTATGCAATTTCGGCAAGTGCCCTTAAAAGTTGGCGCATTTAATGGGCTTTCCAAAATGGTATAATACTTACTAAATTATTTCTTAGACGACGAGAAAAAAAAAATTAAGAAAGTCGATATTTAGCTTATTATTAGTTAGTCATAAAACTTTCTCAAAATTATTCTAATATCATCTAGGCGTTCTGTAAGGTGTAATTAAAGAAAGAGACGAAGAAAAGTTAGAGCGGGATAGTGACGCTACTAAAAGAAAGAGACGAAGAAATGTTAGAGCGGGACGGAGAGTGACGCTACTTGGTGTCAGTGAATTTTTGGGATTGTTTAAATAAAAGTCAATTATTAAAAATCGAATGTTTATTTAAATCATATCAAATGTTCAAATTGCTTGCCATCAGCGCGTATGCACGCCCTACACCTTCTTAAAAACGATCGTGTAATCTGGCGGGCGAAACGTCTGGAATTGATGTGATCAGCGGCATCTTGAATTCTCTGACGCAGTTCCTCTAAATTTTCAATTGGTTTTTGGTAAACAATTTCTTTGACCGTTCCCCAATAAAAAAAATCAATAGGATTTAAATCCGGGGAACGGGGGGGCCACGTGATCTGACCGGATCGACCAATCCACCTATTTGGATATTCTTGATTAAGGAATTCTCTCACTGGGCGCGCATAGTGTGCCGGACAGCCATCTTGCTGGAACCACATGTCTCGATAAATGCTAAGTGGCACGTCTTCTAACAAATTGGGTAACTGATGTTGTAAAAAGTCCAAATAAGCTGCCCCATCGAGGTTTTCTGGCAGTTCAAAAGGCCCAATAATGGATCCATTTAAGATCCCAGTCCACATGTTTATTTTAAAGCGGTACTGTGACCTATCTTCGCGCATCAAATGTGGATTTTCGACGTGCCACTCGTGCAAATTATGCAAATTCATGTATCCGTCTTTTTTGAAGGTCGATTCATCAGTCCAAAGAATTTTACGCAAGAATTCTGGATCTGCTCTGTGCCTTTCGAGCATTGATTGACAAAATAAAATCCTGCTAGGATAATCACGGGGTAGCAAAGTTTGTACCCGTTGCATGTGGTACGGATGCAATTCGTTTCTCTTCAGTATCCGATGTGCTGTACTTTTAGGTACCCCCAGACTTTGCTCGATTCCACGTACTGAGATACTCCGGTTCTCTGCAATTGCATTTAGGACATCTTCTTCATAAGGCACGACGGTTCTTCCCACTCTAGTAGCTCGAGTAGGAAGTTGATTTTCTGATAATAAACGGTGCACATTTACAAAAACTCGATGATCTGGGTGACGCTCGGCATTCGGATATCTCTCACGGTAGAGTCGAGCTGCAGCTCTAGCATTGCACCTACATTCCCCATAAATAAGGTGCATGTTTGCATATTCCTCTGCAGAGTACAAGAAAGGCATTTTCTTACAAAAACAGTCCAGGAGAAAGCCAAGTTCGTCAGAAACGGTTCGAAAACAAATCCAAGTCACACGCAATCAAGTCCAGTAAACAGAGCCAAGGTTGTAAGCACGAAATAAATACAAACGAACACAAAAAGATGCGCAGTAAACGAAGGCACGAAACGTACTGAATTATTGTACGTATACCACGCTGTTGTATTAGCGTGCTATCTGTTTCACCCACACTAGCCAAAATGTAAATTTCGTCTCGCTCACACATTGTAGAAAGATTCACTGACACCAAGTAGCGTCACTCTCCGTCCCGCTCTAACATTTCTTCGTCTCTTTCTTTTAGTAGCGTCACTATCCCGCTCTAACTTTTCTTCGTCTCTTTCTTTAATTACACCTTACAGAACGCCTAGATGATATTAGAATAATTTTGAGAAAGTTTTATGACTAACTAATAATAAGCTAAATATCGACTTTCTTAATTTTTTTTTTCTCGTCGTCTAAGAAATAATTTAGTAAGTATTATACCATTTTGGAAAGCCCATTAAATGCGCCAACTTTTAAGGGACTTGCCGAAATTGCATAGTAGATTTTTTTTTCAGTACAGACTGTCAAAGTTTAGTGATGTAGTCATTTTCACGTCATGGTTCGGTATAAAACGGATATTTTCTGAAATTCCAATGAAGTTGTGTGCAAATGATGAATTGGAATTTGTAGGAGCATCACTTAAGACTACTCCACACAAAAATAAAATTATAAAAGAGCTCATTTGTAGCCCCAGTAGTCGTAAACTCGTCACAGGTCGATTTAAGTGTCAATTTAAGAAAAATGGCTGTCATTTCGAAACTACATGAGATAGATTTTTTTTTCTTTTTTTTTGAGAGCCCCCACAACTAGGCCTAGCTTGGGTTTTCGGTTGGACGTTGACTTTTGGGACACCCTGTATAATCCAGGAGGTCACTTAGAAACGATCACAAGACAAACTTTTGGTGTTGCCCTACAGAACTCAGACAGTATAACGACCGCAGTTAACTTTCAGTCATACTTAACCGGAGTGTTCATGACCCAATATTGTTGGCAGTCAGTCAAACGTTCTACCTATCTATAGTATAAACATTTCATGACTCATTTGACTGGAAGTACAAAGCGGTATACACGCTTTTACACATTAACTGCTTATAGAAAGACAGATTTTCGGTTTCAGTTTTGACAAATTGACCCAGATGATTGAAGCGCTTTTTGAATAGATTATAGCTTTGTGAAAGATTCAATTTTAAATTATTCACTATTTGAGAATATAAACCTGTCAATAGCCTAGTTACATTAATTTGAGTAACCATATACTTTTTTAAGAATGTGGGGGGGGGGGGGGAGGCTACACCACCTGCTCGCTTAAAACTGGAACAGCTGTGCCAACAACCCAAAGCTATACTTCGCTATGTGAAGGAGTTGGGATGTCTAGGGTAGTTTACGGGAGAAATTCACAATATAACCTAAGCTGGGCGCCAGTGCAGGACTTATCGACCCCACTTTGAATGAGAATAAGAACTAAGTACTGAAATCTTGACTACGTAAAGCAGTTATATGAGTACTCGTGTGATGATAAATTAAACTTAAAATTATTTATTTTAGCCAATAAAAGGACCCATTATTAAAGGGGAGTCCACACATCAACTCACCCGGCACCATTTGAGACATTATATCTTACAGTAGTGCCGAATAAAGGAGTAATTTCGCTTTAAAATCATCATCAAGACATCATTGGAACTGGCCCTCACCTTACGCACTAGGGACGCACATTTTTGCCACACAACTTGCATGAAAACAACCAGTTTGTGCTGCCACAAACATCCTTGACCTGCTGCAAAAACGGGGCAATCTCAACACTGCCTGAAATACGTTTAATGCACTCAAACGGCACTATAACTTTTCTGCGTGTAATTAGCCCTCAGGCCGCAAGTGTACAGCGCGGTGGAGTAGGTCTTAAAAAGTGTAATTTGAACCTCATCTGTGCACCTTGCAGACAAAGTACATTAAAGTAATTTGATTACGGAGACCCCTCTACATCTTTCCGTCCAACATACCGAAATTTCTGAAGACAGAGGTATGTCACGTGACATCTTAATGTGGTGTCTATATTACTTCTAACGTTGGGCCCTGTAAGCAAGGTCAAGGTCGGTCAACGAGCTGTAGACAGAGCTATACTCTGGATTTTTCTACGAGATCGATCACGAAAAAGGATATCAGTGGATTGTCAAGTTGAAGTGTCAGTGGGCAGGGCGAAAAGCGCGTAGATATGATGGCTGAGTGAGTCGAAAAGATCTCGAGTGAAGATCCGCGCTTGTCAGTAGACAAGTGCAGCGCTGGACTTCCACCATATAAATGACATAGCAGGAAGAGCGTGAATGTGGCCCGTGTCGTGTCCAATCGGTAGAGATCTTACTTACTATGGCTGAAATTGGCACAATGCTGAGCCAAAACCTATTCAACTGAATCGAAGAAGCTTTTGTCCTTTTTAATGAAAATGTTCTATAATTACATCTATTTTATACAATAGTCAGGTCGCTGATATATCCTGTCTTTTTATGTTTGTTTTGAATAAATTTATGTTATTTTCTAAAATGAAGTTAATGATGAGAGTAAAGTATTCCGCATCTAAAATAATTTGTTTTATTTACGCCAAATATCTCTGTATTTCGCACGCAATCCGGTTGTTATATCTAAATTCATAGGAAGGGATGATAGCTCAGCGATGGGAGCGTCGGCTGTCAAACTGGCGGACGCTGCTGGTTGGATCCCTACCAATGGCTTGTGCAGTGAATGTAACACCATAATCAAATACCCTGCAAGGTAGAACACTTTCGAGTACCTGCTTGTCTGGCTAGCACCCTCAAGTTCTAAAAACTGTCACCGAACACATAATGTTTTCAGGCAGCAATCCTTGAGACTCAGTAATCATTGTAGGTCTAGAGTGATAACATCTGCGACCATCAAGTGAGATAGTGCTCAAATGCTATAGCTATACAGTATAAAAAAAAATATTTTCTTTTCGTGGTGGCCTGAAGGTTAAGTCATGGTTCCCTGGAGCACATTCTTTGTAATTAAAAAAAAAATATCCGCGTTTATTTCAAACAGCGCGACTGTCGGAAGCGAACCTCTCACATCCCGCCACGCATTATCATTACAAGAGTTACGGTGTGGGTTATAATAAATTATTTTAGTTCGGTGATTTGATGTGTCCGAGCGTATGAGATCATAGGTTCATTATAAATCATTACCTCAGATACAGAATAAATAACGCCTCAGCGAGGTGTCTCATTTTATGGCGTGTAGGACGCCCTTTATAATGTTAGTATATCATATTATTTTATACACAGCTAAGTAGCTGCGCCCCGCGATTTAACCCCCCCGTGGATGATGAAAATAAGCCCATATGTTAATCCAGGGTATAAGCTATCTTCATACGAATTTTTTGCTCGAAGGCCTAATATAATATAATAAAATATAGTTTTTCTCCCCATATCAATTGGGAACTCGATTCTCAAAGTTGTAGACCATTACGTACTAGGGCATACAGTCCAATTAGGTAAGTCCAACTTTGAGAAAGAGGCCAATTGACGAATCCAACTCGGCTGGGCACCGTTCGGGAAGCTACAAGACGTCTTCTCGTCCAAAATACCGCAATGCCTGAAAACGAAGGTCTTCGAACAGTGTACTGTGTTACCGTTACCAGTGATGACTTACGGAACGGAAACGTGGTCTCTGACTATGGGCCTTCTGAGCAGGCTCAGAGTCGCACAACGAGCTATGGAGAGGGCTATGCTCCGGACTTCTCTACGTGATCGAATCAGAAATGAGGAGATCCGTAAAAGAACGCAAGTCACCGATATGGCCCAGCGGATTGACACACAGCGCGACCATTCGACAATTAATTGTAATTTTTTTCAGGAAAACAAGTGATCGGCGAAGTCACTAGTAACCCGAACACACCCAACTCTAACTACTGAGTCATTAGCTAGCTTCCGATAGTTCATTCACTAACGTAAGTAGGTATTACGTAAATGATGAGAATTCCTTGGCATTGGAATAGATCAACAGAAAGTACTGAAATAGATAGTGCACCAGTTAGTGTTATGGTTAGGTCTAAAATAATCTCTGATTCGGGTAGAATTCCATAGTATTCAATTCGCATATAGGACCGGATGTAGGTAAGTAATATTACTTATAGTATATAATATATAGGGTATTCAGCTAGGAATGCCTCTAACCATTTTGCTGTCGGAAATAAAAAGTCCTAAATGTCGAAATATAATATAAGCACTTTTTGGGTGAACACAAATCTTGGAACTCGCGTCATCGTCACCGAACCGTTTCCATTTGCTATTTGTATGTTGTGTATAGGTATACCTATGTGTACTTTTTGGGTGAACAGAAAATGTGAAACTAGCGTCATCATCATCGCACGTATTCCATGTTAGCTTATAGTAACCATGTAGTTTTCTCTTCTATCGGCACTCCCCAAAGACTGCCCTTTTGCTTTTTTATAGTGGTTATTATTTAGGTAGATTAGAATCTTCGAGCAATTAACCCAAAGAGATGAATTGGCCCTCAGTTTCTAGTAAGTTTTATTTTATTTTAGTTTCGTCTAGCTATAGCGTGTTATCCGGCGAAAATTTCCAGTATGTATTGGGTATAACAATGATGTTTTACCAAAGATGACGTATATTCATACTGCGCGGTGCTCAGATTTTGTTCCTTTACCACATAAACATGCTTACTGCGACAGATAATACGGTACAAATAATATAGAAAAGGATAGCTATATGTTTAGACTTGCGCTTGATATACGCGTCATAATGAAAATTACTACAATTGACTTAGTTTTGCCGCCTCAGTTTCCGCGCGCTTGTGCGACATCTACCTCATATAAACATATAATATCATTGTGGTATAAACGAATTCGTATTGCATCTCTTTGTATTACATGCTCGATACATGAAATGTTCTTTGGTTTTGCTATCACTGTTTGTTATATTTGCTTGAAATAGATATTTTTATCTTACATTTATATTTAAGTGATGGTCTATCAGAGTATTAGATTCCTTTAATCGTATTTAAACGAGAAAGAAATTAATTTTGACGTGATAACGTTTTATAAATTGATGAATACCAGCAACACTCATGAAAAATAGTAACGTTCCGCGTAACGTTCCACCTGAGTTTTGTGTTACATAAAATAATCAAAGTCAAAGTCAAAGTCATTACTATTATTATATTAACATTAGTGCACCATGTAACTTACTGTTTAACAATAAAACATTATTATTATTATCTCTTTGTTTTCTTTTTTTCTTAGGTTTAGTTTTTTTACAGTATAAATATCAAAAACAAAAATTAATAAAGATATTATAAAAAACCTAAACCTAGAGTTCCGCCAGCAGCGGGGTAGGGCCCAAGCTACCGGTGGTTAGGGCCGCAGAGTGAGGAACCTCCGGACAATACGCGCCGTTTCAAGGAGTACCGCCTTCTGCATCTGACCCTTGATCCAACCGTCTAGCGAGAGATGTTGATCGAGGCTCTTCGCTATTAAGCCGTTCGTCGAAACGACTATCGGGACAATGATCGTCAACATCCCACATGGCGGTTACCTCGTGAGCTAAGTCAAGGTACTTACTGAGTTTGTCCTTCTCAGCCTTTACGAGGTTCTCGTCATGCGGGATGGTGATGTCGATGAGCACTGCCCGGCGTTGAGACCGGTCGACCAAAACGATATCAGGCTTATTGGCAAGAATAGTCCTGTCCGTGGTGATAGAGCGGTCCCAGTAGAGCAACGCACGACCATTCTCAAGAACTGGCGCTGGTGTGTACTTGTAGTACGGCATTTCGGATTGAACAAGGCCATAGCAAGTTGCTGATGGATGATTCTGGCTACTAGGTTATGCCTGTGTAAATACTCTCCGTTAGCAAGATGAGAACAACCAGAAATAATATGTCTGAGGGATTCTCCCGGACGGCGGCATGCCCGACAAACGTCGACCGTACCGTCCTTCAGAATATATTTCCGATAGTTATTCGTCATGATAACTTCGTCCGCAATTGCACAGACAAAACCCTCGGTTTCCCCAAATAGGTCACCGAAACGTAGCCAGTTCACGGATGCGAGTAGGTCTACATCGGGTCTTGTTAAGGCCCGATAGAACCGGCCGTGTAGCTCTTTGCCTTTCCATATGTCCTTGCGATCCTCAGTGGTCAACACCGTTGGTTTACGCCAGTTTTCGATAGCCAAGGAGAGCGGGGTGAAGCCTTTGTCAACTGCCACAACATCACGATGCATCCCGCACTCGTTGCTTAGAAAATATGTCCTGAGATTGTACACTTCGCGGTTGTGAAGGTTCTTGGCATTTAAAAAGCCACGACCTCCCCATTTCCGCGGAATGTACAGTCTCATGACAGACGAGCGCGGGTGCAGCTTGCGATGCAATGTGAGCATTTGACGGAGCCTTCTATCTAAGGCGTCTAGCTCAGTCTGAGTCCACCTTAATATGCCAAAAGAGTACATCAGTAGTGGCATCACCCATCATCATCATTATTATTATTATTATTATTAAAGCCAAAGTCAAAGTCAAAGTCAAAGTCAGAGTCAAAGTCAAAGTCAAAGTCAAAGTCAAAGTCGAAGTCGAAGTCAAAGTCAAAGTTGAAGTCATAAATGATTATGACGTTATCACGTAAATCTATCGTCCGTAAACCGACTTTACAGACAACCAATTTATTTTTTTTAAATCGAACGATAAAGGAATTATAATTTTTTTCTTGTTCTATTTTTACTTTAAAAATTATGTTTTCTTTCTCGTTGCGAAAACTCGCCGCCCATAATCGTGGGCTGACACAAACACATTCGAAACTAAACGCAACCCATGTTTAACGAGAATCTGCTTTTGGTTTACTTTCTTATACTTATGTTTATGTACGAAGACTTCAAGTGCAACTGACATGACAACATCTATCATGATTTTTTAAAATTAAAATCTAAATTTTATTCTTTACTCGCATTTACGCCACAAAGTTATCATCTTTTATTGCTAGAAAAAAATAACAAAATGTGGTTACATTTTATTAATCAATTATTTGAAAGAAAAACACGACAATCGACATTCTGTGATTTGTCTAAATGTCATCAAGCTGTCAAAATAATCTCGTCGTTACGCGCCAAATAGAACATTACGTCAATATTCATTTTTCTACATTAACACCGAATATAGTTCAAACACTTAGAATGATTTATACAATCTTAATATAAAACAAAATTTAAAAATGAACATTCTTTCCTGCCATAAATTTAATATTTTATTTTGCCAGAACAAAGTGGCTACATACATAATTGAATGAAATATATTATTCTTTTCATCAAACGCTGATCAAATTTGTTGGAATGTCATCGAGCTGTCAAAACCATCTGGCAGTCATACATCAAATAATCTTACGTCAAAATAGTGTGTTACTCTCAAAATAGCGCTTTTAGTTTGTATTTATCTTTTTCTATTAATACCGTGGGAAATATGTGGTATGTTAGATATTTCAGGTACAGCACTACGTAGATGAGAAATCTGTTAGTCTTTCCCCGTTTAAAAATAAAGAAAATACATTACTTATTATTATTATTGACGTGATAACGTTTTATAAATTGATGAATGCCAAAATGAAAAATAGTAACGTTCCGTGTAGCGTTCCGTGTAGCGTTCCGTTTCCGTTTCCGTCAAAAGTCAAAAGTCAAGTCAAAAGTCAAAAGTCAAAAGTCAAAGGTCAAAAGTCAAAAGTCAAAAGTCAAAAGTCAAAAGTCAAAAGTCAAAAGTCAAAAGTCAAAAGTCAGAAGTCAGAAGTCAGAAGTCAGAAGTCGAAGTCGAAGTCATAAATGATTATGACGTTATCACGTAAATCTATCGTCCGTAAACCGACTTTACAGACAACCAATTTTTTTTTATATATATTCATTACACTCGAACTCCCGCACTAGGATTGCCTGTGTCGCGGAAGGAATGGACACACACAATTACAGCACTCACTTTCACACTCACACTCATTGCGCAAATGTTTGCTCCTGCCGGGATTCGAACCCAGGGTCCCGGAGACACAGAAGTCATGTCACTTACTACTGAGCCACGGTAACTGTCTTCGAACACGGCGATTTGAAGTGTATAAAAGAAGGTCGGTTAAAAAGACATCAACTTTGGTACACACTTCTTTGATATACAGATCATTTTGGGTTTATTTTGAACTACCTGCATCACGCGGTTTCACCTGCTCAGACTACCTACGGTTTTCCCGTGATAGTATACATTTTCTGGATAAAAATAGCCCATCCCAGAAGATATACTAGCATCGTCCTGTGGTTTCACCCGTGTTGGTTACGGCTTTTCCATTTACCACATTTTTTGGGATAAGAAGTATTTATATAAATAGCCATTATAATATCTTAATAGGTTTCGGGCAAAAAATTTTTAAAATCAAGATTTTATTCATATTTTCTAAACCGTTTAGGGGTGATTTAACAACATATATGCAAACTTTCAAATTTGTATTAATATAAACATTTATATCTAGTTTTAGTAATTGAAATCGAAGTGAGAAGAAATATAACGTTTGAAATACTCCATCACTCATTGCCGCAAATGGTTTTGCCTCACTTTCAAATTTCATCGATATCAAAGATGCAAATAATTGCATTAGAAATTCAATTAAATTGCACTCTACCGTATATTCTTACAGTATACAATACAAACAGTTACTCAACATTTACACTTCCATAAAATTAAACAGTAAAATGAGTAGTGCATTATTGGATTCAGTGTAAAATACACATAAAAGAAAAGGAATAAGGTTGGAGGTGCGGATTTTTGTATTTAAATTAAAGCTCAAGCGTAAAACAAAACGTATCTAAGGGACTGAGTTGCTATCTACTATTTATACACATATTTATCATTTATTAATTTTTTAAAACTTTTTATTCCTAAATATGTAATTCACTATTGTTGTATTCAAGGAATAAACATTAGATATTCGAAGACGGAGGTGAAGTTACGTTACGTGGTTGGTTTGAGCCATTATAAAGCGTATTATAAAGGCTTTAAAACACGTTTGCAATGTACAACTAACAAAGTAAATTTAAAATATAGATACTTACTAATGATGTGGTAAGTATATTAAATTGAATTTAATACAAAAATGAAACGTATGCAATATATACGACATCTGTTTATAATAAAATATCATTAAATGTACAATCCTACTAATATTATAAATGCGAAAGTGTGTGTGTATGTGTGTAATTTGTATGTATGTATGTTTGTTACCTCTTCACGCTCAAACGGCTACACTGATTTCGATGAAATTTGGTATGGAGATAGCTTATACCATTGATTAACACATAGGTTAACTTTCATCATCACCATCATCACCGTTGTTTATCACCACGCGGGTACAACCGCGGAGCGCAGCTAGTCATCAATATAATTTTTAAATAACTTAATTTAATTCTTATTAATTTTCTTATTTTTTCACAACCTGTTGCCGGGCCCATGTATATTATATACATTGTAAGTCTCGCGAATATTTGTTAAATGAATATAAATAGGTATTGTTTAATTTATGGAACAAGTGTTAATAATGATATACAGAATCAGATTATTAAATAATAAAGTTTCATGTAAACTCTAAGTGGAACACAAATTTCACTTAGACCACGGCCAAACAGCCCGGAAGCAATACATACAACATTAAAGTTTCAAACCAAGATAGTCAGGACAAGTCAGAGTCTCAAATTTGGCCTGAAGCTTCGTAATTTAACGGGCGGTGAATGCTGTTATCCATAGCACGGGGAAAATAATATTGGATGCCAGTCTCACTCTTATATTTTCGAAAAAACAATTGCAGAATTGTATTTGCTATCTATAACCCTTCGAATGGGGTTCAGCCTTCTCTAAGCCAGATCTAAATACGTTTAACTGTGTTGTATTATTGTTACGAACTAAATTAATTTTCATCTCGGCTTCAGCGTATCTGCCTATTACATTGACCTGCAGCGTAGATTATGATATTTTTCGGTTAAATTTAATTATTAGGAGATTTTGAAAACCAAAACAGTCAGGACAAGTCAGAGTCTCTGATTTGGCCTTAACGACTGTTGTCCTGAGACAACATTTCATTACTTTATCAATGATCATTAAACAAATCCAATTTTTGTGCGTTTCGAACACATTGGTAGTGATTCGCTTAATTAACTGAACTAAACTAAAATGTTGGAAAAATAAATCAATTCTTATAAGGTTACGATAAAGTCTAAATTAATATGAGACCTATCAATAACATCACTGAAAATTAAATATATTTGTTAAATTTGCGGGTAGTTTTAGCGAAATTAAGTCGCCATTTATTTGGTCCCTACTAAAACTACCCGCAATTAGCCAGCAATGGAATAAAACACGTCTAATATTAGTAAGAGCGTTGTATGGAGTTATACGAATTTGAATTTTAACGTTAATAGAATACGAGCTACTTCAATTTGAAGAATTTTAGTGAATTTTAGCTAGTTCGTGTGATTAACAGAATTAGGGCCATTGTCAGTAAATAATCGGGGCTTGATCGCGAGAAAAACATTTAGTAATTTATTTACCTCAAGAATAGACTGGAGAAATGCGGGTGGCAATATCGGTGAGAGCGGGTAGTTTAAAATACAATTTTGCCGGTTGCTCCTGCGAATCGTAATCATTGCAGCTGTCATAAAAAAACATGGCCCTTACCATCACCTAATAAACATGTCTCTTCATAACATTTGAAGGCATAAATAGAAAATAGTATTACATATTTTACTGCATGTATTTTGCTTTGATAGAACTATATAGAGCTTTCGGTATAGCGTTTAAACCAATTTTCATGCAGTATCGGCTTCGCTCCAGCCATGACCTAGATTGTTTACAAAAGAGCTTTTGCTGACCTTTACCGATACAAACAATATTGTAAATTGTCACGTTTGCGAAGCTACGCGCACGCTACGCTATGTTTTAACATTGAAAGTTTTATTAGTTGCGTTTTATTCGTTATGTATATGTATGTACGTATGCGATAAAGACTTCAATAAACAAACGCTGTAGCCTATATCTGATGAGAAAGAAGAATAGAAAGAGGAGAAAAGAAAGGAAGAGAGAATGAGAGTAAGAAAGGGGGGATAAAAAGACTGACCAAAATGCCGGGTGTGGATATATTGTTTAACGCAATGTTAATTATTAATGCATGTTATAAATTATGCATTAGTAATTAGTGCAGTGATTATGTTGCAGAAGTATAACACAGTAGACATGGAAAATGTCACTCAACAGTTTTAGGCCGATATCCCACTGCAAATATGCATACCCCGTCCATGTTTTTGTACAACATACATCTTTATTTACACAAATATACAAATTTACCAAAGACACAACAAATCCAAAGATACAAATGCCATCTCATCTACGCCTCAGAGACATTCGCTTTGCTCGTACGACAAAAAACTATTTACGTACTTACTTCTTGTAATATATCAAAACTTCGTACAGTTGCCATAGTACGTAGGTGTAGTATACAAATAGGTACATCATACTTATTTATAGTAACTTTGTACTAGTATTGGTCAATCCGTATTGTGAGATTAGTAAGTCACGATGACCGCACCCACTGTTCAGCCCACCCGTTGATATTTCGCGTCTCTAAAATGTTGCCGTTTTCGCTATAACTTTTTTTAGAGTAGAAAAACATTCTAAAGTTTGTTGTTCAATATGGCAACGTATCGTATTCTAACGTTAGATTTGGCTAAAGGACTTGTATCCAAGGCCGTAATATCATTAGAAAAAAAAAAACGTTAGATTTTTACAGCTTTGATTTTCTATGACTTATATCAACAACGGAATTTCATTCTTGTTTTTAAAGTCGGTCTGTTGTGACCAACCCAGTCTAAATAGGTGTGGATGCGATTAAACCAATCGGCTTTTCCATACACTTATCTGTGCAGTATATTTTCGTGTGTGACGTCACTAGCCGGTCCCAACAAAAGATGGTTGTTGAAACCAGCATTATATTATGCTGAGTTTGGGTCGGCTTGTGGTACGAAA
This sequence comes from Apeira syringaria, assembly GCA_934044485.1. NCBI lineage: Eukaryota > Metazoa > Arthropoda > Insecta > Lepidoptera > Geometridae > Apeira > Apeira syringaria. The sequence goes on along the minus strand of OW203660.1, from coordinate 20,462,292 downwards.
CTAAATTTCATTTATTAGTTTTTAAATTGTCAATTTTACTTTTTTGCCAAAAATAAAGATATATAACTATACTAATTTTTATAACTAACTACTTAACGGATATAAACATGTATGTCCATTATGTAGTTAGATAAAAAAAGCAGTCATAATACAATTATATATTAGATATTTGAGATTCGCGTTCAACTTAATTATTGGGAAGGTTTTTCAAAGCACATTTTCATCGAGATACAAGGAGTAATCTTTTCATCAATTTGATAGCGGCATACCAGCTCACTTGGCAACTATACTAAACGCATTTTTTGTAGATTTGACGAGTCACAAGCGGGCGAATGTTAGCGATCAAAATAATTGCTTCTACATTATTTTATAATGTGAATATCACTGTTAGAGACATCATTCAGTATTCAGTTGTGAAGCTAGATAGTCCGGAATGTCACATCTTTAAAACTGGGTGTCTTGAAATTTGTTGAGTACGATAACTTTTTCCCGACTGCGCTATAAGAAAGGTTATGGTTTTTGAGTGTGTGTAAGTATATTTCTTTGGCAAACTCAGTAACATATACAATAGATACAATATGTATACAACAGATCCACGTCAGTTTTAATAACAAAATATACAATAATTGATTGTTGGCGTAAAAATAAGGCTTGTAAATGGGCATTTCTGCACAGACTACACATCTAGTGGGGTATCAAAATAATTATGTTTCTATATTTTCAATTCATTAATTAAATTCGAAAAGTAAGCGGCATTTTAGCACCACCATATCAACTTTAACAAACGGTTCTACAAAACGGTAAATTATTAATAATCGAACAATTAAGCTCGGTTTAAATTAGTGTGTACCTACTAATGATGTTTAGATTCTTCTATTGTGAAGCCAATCAAATCAACGAGTACATTAATGATCTTTTGTTACAAGTTAAAGGTGTCATTCTAACAAGTCTACCATATTGTCAAACTTTAAATTAAATTTAAACTTTACTTTTTTAACATTAAGATTCATAATCGGTACTGTGTGTTAAAAGATTACAATGAATATGACCGTACAATGTCTAATGAGTTGCAAAGTTTTCATTGTGATGTTTATACAATAATTCACCTTATTCGAAAAGGAGATGGTTCGATTTTGAGTGGAAGATGTAGTAATGATTGTGCAGATACAACAAAGGGATCTTAATATACGATTGTGCTTTGCGGAAATTTAATTAAATGACTTGGAAACTTTTAAGTTTTTAAATAAGAATGATATATTTAGAGATCACAGACTTCCACTTACGGTTTGTATATCATACTTCCTTCACTCTCGCCAGTCTTTATATTATTTTTCTTTGTATTCATCCTCATCATTCATGCTTTAATCTTTGTCGCTTTGGTATTATTATTTGAAACCTTAATCTTATTTTACGTTTCTTGATTTAAGACCCAATGAAGTAGATATCATTTTAAACAAAACAGAAATACTCTGAATCGTCTGATTGAGTATACCTTATTTACAAAGTTGTACTTTTAGTTGAAGAAACTAAATGTTTTTTGATTGGTAATTCGCGTGAGTTTGACATATTATTATATATGTCAAATTATATTATTATATTATTATTATGTATTATCCGACTATAAACGTGAGTAAAGCCGCATAATACATCTATAATAATAAACCAAATGTTTTCAAGGAGGTTAAAAATCACGTTTAAAGAATCCATCACATACATATACATATATGTGATGTGTGTACATATATATGATGTATATGATGGATATAGGCGAAGCTAATAATAAAAGCTTGTTAAAATGGATAAGCGGGGAAATGGGGATGAATGATAATACTTTAATGAAACAGTTTATTTTACCGTATAATCTCAGCCAGCGAAACTTTCAACGTATTCGTTAGTAAAATAATGACAATAATTATATTTTGACGGTCGCCGTGGCTCAGTGGTCCATGACATGACTTTTTGGTCTCCGGGACTATGGGTTCGGATCCCAACAGGACAAACATTTATGCACCCTGTGTCTGGGTGTGTATATGTATATAAGTATATATATCAGTCATCGGGTTACCATAGTACAGGCTCTGCCTAGTTTGGGACCTGAGACCTTGTGTAAATGTTAATAAACAAATAAATTAGTGTGGGTGTTTCTCCCGAGTGTTGGATGTTTGTGAGTGTCCACGCCTCTCGCATATAAAGTCGACTCTCGATAATTTTACACTCGTTAATTTGAATTCTTACTTAGTCGCTTTAAAAATATTCGCATGAATAAAACTAATATAAATTTGTAAATTTCAGTTGAAAGAATAGTAACTATGCTCGCCAGCATAACATTAAAATTAATAGCAATAATTTTTAATCCGGGCACATCTACGCACTGTTATTTGAAGCGTTTATCAAGCGCAGACCTGTCATTTACATGATTTTTTCTCAGCTCTCACTACTATCTTAAATTCATTAGACAATGATGATGGACGATGATGAAGAGTAAAGTCGCCCATACAACAGAAAATAGACTTCTTTTCAAAATCAACTTTTGTGAACCACACTTATTTTTTTTTTATTAAATGGTGATTTACTTACTTTGATCAAACTCTACTTGATTTTATCCTCCCTCCCTCTTGGTTATTTAACTCCCGTTATTTTTTAACCCTCGAAACTTTGAGTCAAGACCGAAACTGTACTTAGTATTCCATATCTATTGTATAACTACAACAAGTACCGAAGTTAAAACGTCTGATGTAAATTACAAGTATGAAAGGACGCAACATCACAGATGTGAGAATTCAATGCGCTTGGTGAGAGATTGAGTTATTTAATTTGTTCGATTACAATAATTGCAATTATATTATAGTTATTTCTGACTATAGCTACTCTGCATTTGCTCACTGGATAAAGTTACCATACTTTGCAAGGTAGGGCAACATTTTAAAAAAAGAGTAATCCAGAGTCCCTTTATTTAATCAAATTATTAATAATTAATTTCTTTTGCGAAGGAGTGTCATTTTTTCTTAAAAGAACTTAGTTCAATGCTTGCTTTTCCAATTATCATCATAGTTAATTGTACAATCACAACAGTGGGTAGAGCATTGTCTTGGAAATTGTCTGTTTACGACCTATAGCCAATATTACGACAGCACTCCCTGCATAACATAATACATAGCAAAAACAGAGGCGGCTTTGCATATTGTAGAGATACCATGCCATGTCTGGCAAACCGCCAACGATGCTTCCGTAGATAGCTCACTGTCGCGATGACGAACGAAATGATGCTTACGTTGATACTATCATTCATTCTGTGTCGATAGCTCGAAAAATCGTAAAATTGGTAACACACTGTATATGCCGGTACTAAAATAGGTATAATGTTATTTGTTAATTTTATCAATTTCACACAAGAAAAAACAGGCCATTACTAAGTATTAATACAACGTATATAAAAAAATGCATGTAATCTTTTTTTTCATCGAGAACACAGAACTATCTCACCCAACGTTATCATAGGGAAAAGTTATTAGAATTTATTTATTTATTCCTCAGTACATACACTACTACATTTCGGAGAATCATCATTATCATCATCATCATCTCAGCCATAGGACGTCCACTGCTGGACAAAGGCCTCCCCCATTGATTTTCACAAGGACAGGTTGGAAGCGGCCCGCATCCAGCCCTTGCCTGCGATCTTAGTCAGGTCGTCTGTCCACCTAGTCGGTGGCCGTCCTATGCTGCGCTTGCCAGTCCGTGGTCTCCATTCGAGAACCTTTCGGCCCCAACGGCCATCGGTTCTTCGAACTATATGCCCTGCCCACTGCCACTTCAACTTGCTAATCCGCTGGGCTATGTCGGTGACTTTCATTCTTCTACGGATCTCCTCATTTCTGATTCGATCACGTAGAGAAACCCCGAGCATAGCCCTCTCGGAGAATGTGCACTGGAATTAAATAATTTTATTCCATCATCCCCTTTCTTTCACGCGGTTATAGAAAGGGAATGATGGACGTCGGCCGATATCGGTCGACTCGACGTACGGCAATTCGCCATCGCTGTATATGGATATGTATACCACCTATACGTACGAAGCGTTTTGCTTCCACTCTCTTAATGCGTAATTCCAAGGAATGCAACTCGTTGCCTGATTCTGTATTTCCCGATACGTACAATCCTGGAGTCTTCAAGTCACGAGTGAATAGGTACCTTCTAGGTTTGCGTGCTACATCCTAGACAGCGTCATCACTTAACATCACGTAAGACAGTTGTCAAAGGCCAACTTATAATAAGTAAAAAAAAAATATATTTACCAAAAAATGGAACCGACTTCAACACTCAAAAGTATGAAATAACTTGTTGAAGTCGGTACCATGATAGTTCAAAAGTAACTGATATTAAAATACTGTACTCATGGCACCGACTTCGACAAGTTATTTCATACATATGAGTGTTGAAGTCGGTTCCCTTTTTTTTGGTAAAAATTTTTTTTTTTTTACTCTTTTTAGTGACCTTTGTTACTCATGGGATCAATTGTCATTGTGGTGTAGATATGTTCACCGATGTCTTCACCCGCTACCTACTATAATATCGTGTAGCATAAGCACGCATTTTTCAGTTTTTGACTTGTAACTCAAAAAGTGCTCGTCCGATTTTGATGAAATTTAAATGGGACTACACGGGAAGCACCAGCATTCAATTAAAAAAAACGATCATATCGGTTTACCCAGTCGGAAGTTATGCGGTATAATATCGTGTAGGTATAAGCACGCATTTTTCAGTTTTTGACTTGTAACTAAAAAAGTGCTCACCTACAACAAAAAGTTCACCCAGTCGGAAGTTATGCAGTAACAAACACCAAAAAAAAATAATTTACGGGTCGAATTGAGAACCTCCTCCTTTTTTGAAGTCGGTTAAAAAGTACATAAATCTCACCCATTCTCAATCGACGAACCGAAAAGGCATGACAATAGACATACAAACCGTTCAATACGACACTGAAATAGGTATATTATGCTAAATACTTTTCACCTTATATAAGCTGCACTCTTTAGCACTCTTCACTTACTACGTCTATCAATATACATATTTATCATAAGCTACCAACCGACAATAGCTAGTGGACCTCAAATGTTTTTGTAGTAGCTGTAGTATTGTAATTAGTTATTAGTATTTTATTTTAATAAAGCCTTTTACCAGACATATAAAAGAACAACTTTTAAAAATTTCTTATTTTTTCTTTCATAAAAACCGGCTCCTTACAAACACAACAAAAAAGAATTAGCGACATTTGTCCAGCCGTTCACGCGTGCTGCCGTGACTAATGGAAATTGGAATTCATTTTTATACATACATTTATTCATCTCAGCCATAGGAAGTCCACTGCTGGGCATATGCCTCCCCCATATAGAGGGGGATTTTCTAATATTTGCCACGCTTGGCAGACGGGTTGGCGAGCGCAGTATGATTTTCTATCCTCGGAAAGCGCTGCTGCCCATCTTCTGGTACGTGATCCCTTAGCCGATTCTTACGGCACCCACGGAAAGAGATGGGGGGTAGGCCGGTACCACCACGGCACATACAAAAGACTTAATTATCATCTAATCCACATTGTAAAGAAAGAAAAGAAAGAAAAAAAATTTATTTATTACTGACTTAAACAACACTACATACAATACATAGATTTATATACATTATGGTTGGACTAAACAAGTAAATAAATAAATAAATATTAGTTAATACAAAAGAAGAAGGGCGCATTTAGGCAAAACATAGATATCATTTACAATTATTATAGAACATTCCCTATCAAAAAACTATATAATACTATAATATATATTGTACAATTTAATAAATAATTGATAATTGAAGTATCCGGTGGTACTGCCATAATTAAAACGTGTCGTGGTTTTCGTTTAATTGCACCAAAGTTGCCAATATCGGAAAGACAAATTGCCCAATAAATTGACCGTATCACATCGAAGGCGCTGATGTGGCCTTATATGGAGAAAATGGCGCGAAACGGCTTTTCGAGACCAAGTAGATCGTGCGGTGAGAGCAGTTATTGTAAAGGATGGATTGTGTAACGTAGGTTTATAAATAAGCGAATTGACACAGTAAGCTTATAATTATGGAAATTCCGATAATTTATTGGATTATAATAACATCATTACAAGTTTTACATCATATGACATAATATGTAATAACGTTACACTGAGAATGAGACCATATCCTAGAGAACGGTATGTTAGTCAGCCTTATAATCAATCAATCAATCAAATTTTTATTTCAGATTATAATAAATCGTGGGTTATTCAATTCACATTATTATATAAAAATTCATCATCATCATCATCTCAGCCATAGGACGTCCACTGCTGGACATAGGCCTCCCCCATTGATTTCCACAAGGACCTGTTGGAAGCGGCCCGTATCCAGCCCTTGCCTGCGATCTTAGTCAAGTCGTCTGTCCACCTGGTAAATATAAAATATAAATATAAAAATTACAAAGAATTAAATAAAATTTAACAATATTATGTTAAGTAGGTAGTACAAATTAGTCTTATTATAAATTAAAAACAAAAATATAAGAATTCCTAATATTAAGATAAAACGTGATCTATTATTTGGCATAATGAGAGGATGAAGATGTATGTACCGTTTTTATCCCCAGGCTGATAACTCTTTATCCCCAGGCTGATAACTTTTTATCCCCAGGCTGATAACTTTTTATCCCCTGAGCTGTCTTGCAAAAACAGTATATATTTTCACATCCCTCTAAGGTATGGAAGGACTGCATGAAAAAATATATGTTTTAAAGGGTGAGCACTAAGATGACAAGTGATGATAAATATTTGATACCCGTGGGGTATTGCCATCCCCGCTAAGAAGGCTGACGCTGGTGACGACCTTCCGCGCACGTCCTCGACCTGACAAGAGTGGTCGACTAAGAAGAAGATAGAAGAGAGTGGAATAGGAAAACATTTCATGCCGACCGCACTTAGCGAGGGAAGAGGACAAAAAGAAAGAGATTTCGATCCCGACAACTTCCTTCTTTTTCTTGACCCTGCCCAGTTCTTTTATGTGATAAAGTTCAAATTCAAAATCAAATATATTTATTTTCACAAAACACTTTCAATGCATTATACATTACTAGAACACATGGTTAAAGATAGATAAAGATATATGTATGTGAATAGAAATATAAAAGGCCATTAGCAGCCGTGCTAGGGTCACCTGTGTTATGGCTGCTAAGCAACTTCCTATAATCAAAGCAATACATAATAATATGCGACGAGCATCCTGAAATGCATTACTTAATAAATATATATTTTAAACAACATATTTAGAACAAATACAATAAAAAGCCAAGATAAGTTAATAAAGTAAAACTTAAGTTATCCTACCCTTTGCCTTTTCAACGTGTTAATCCGCCAAACTAAAACAAAAGGAAAATCAAACTCTAGTTCGTCCAACTCCTAACATCATAGTATCACTCGACCCATAGAACCATTTACCAGACATTTAAATATTTCCCTGGACCAGTTACTGTGCTCTAAATAGTCTTTTCCCGCCTTAATTATTTCGTTAGCAGTGCCATTTAAAATTATAAAATCGTAAACAACTTATTTAATAGCGCTTGTCATTTTTCTAACTACTCGTAAAATTCGCTCCACTTTCTTTGCATAGTTTCATCATAGCTTTCGTTAATCTAGAGCACATGCAAATTCTGGAAAAATAATGTTGTGGCTCGTGTCTAATTTAGTCAATTTTAGAACCTATTACTAAATGTCATCCCATCCCACTAATCACACTAATACAATGATGTTTTACTAACGATGACATATATTCATACTGCGCGGTGCTCAGATTTTGTTCCTTTACGACATAAACATGCTTACTGCGACAGATAATACGGTACAAATAATATAGAAAAGGATAGCTATATGTTTAGACTTGCGCTTGAAATACGCTTCATAATGAAAATTACTACAATTGACTTAATTTTGCCGCCTCAGTTTCCGCGCGCTTGTGCGACATCTACCTCATATAAACATAAAATATAATTGCACTAATATTACAAATGTCAAAGTTTGGATGGATGGATGTTTGTTACTCAATCACGCCAGAACGGCTGAACGGATCTGGATGAAATTTGGCACAGAGATAGGTTATCACTTTTCATCTCGGTAAAATGTATGATTTCCTAAAATAATTGACGTAGCGGGAAAACCGCAATCCATGCGGGAGAAACCGCGGGGCGCTACTAGAATTATAAATGTGAAAGGTTGGATAGATGGATGGATGGATCTTTGTTACTCAATTACGCCACAGCAGTTAAAAGGATTTGAATGAAATTTGGTATTGAGATAGCTTGTGCACTGGATGAATACATAGGCTTATTTTCATCATCACTATCATCGCCGTTTTACGTCACCACGCGGGTAAAGCCGCGAAACGCAGGTAGTTATTAATATAGCGATCGAAACTTACTCGTGTGGAAAACATTTAGTAATTTTGTTATTAAAACTGACGTGGTTTTGACACATTATGAATGTATAAAACACGGTAGTTACTCACGTAATAAGTCAGAGGGTTCCGACTATAGTACTAGGTATAGACTAAAGACCACCGAATGTGGTTGAAACTATAGTCGGAACCCTCTGACTTATTACGTGAGTAACTCCCGTGTTTTATACATTAATTTAGTAATTTATTTAAAAGGTCTGCTCCATTGATCTCCACAAGGACTGGTTGGAACCGGCCTGCATCCAAACACTTTTTCGATATCGGTATCTAAAGAATTTACTATTACCAGGTTTAGAAAATGTAATGGCGAAGTGATTCACCAGCGATCATATACCTAAATTCACCAGCGATCATATACCTAATTCTTAGTAAATTTAGCATCACTAAATCTCCTTCAATTTTGATTTGTGTTTAGATAAATATGGCGCTAAAGATTCCGGCATCTTGGAATTATACCGATCAATTTTAAACGATTCATTGCAAAAATAAACAATTCTGTATTTTGAGAGGGGAAATTTTCCTCGCTTTCTATGCGTTATATCTTTGTAGAAAGATACCATAACGTACTCGTTTAATATCATTTTGATATAGAATTCGGCAGAGTAACGCCTGAATATGAACTTCAAACAACATCTACATCAAGCGGTGCGTCTTCAACAAAAAAATTTTTATCAAAAAATGGAACCTACTTTAACACTCAAAAGTGTGAAATAACTTATTGAAGTCGGTACAATGATAGTGCAAAAGTAACTAATATCAAAATATTGTGTTCATGGTACCGACTTCGACACTCACCGGATGAAATTGTTATTGTGTATGTGCATCGATGTCTTCACCCGCAACTATAATATCGTCGAGGTATGAGTAGCACTTTTCAGTTATTGGAGTGTAACTCAAAAACAGCTTTTCCGATTTTGATAAAATTTAAATGGAACCACCTCGGAAATGTCCTCTATCAAACAAAAAAAGAATCATTAAAATCAGTTCATAATCGACGAAGTTATCCGCGAACACACATAATATATATATATATATATATATATATATATATATATATATATATATATATATATATATATATATGTTCTTATATATATATATATCTATATATATGTTATGTTATATATATATACGTTCGATTGAGTAAACTCCTTTTTTGAAGTCGGTTTGGCTGCTCTTAACTAAGTCAAGCTAAGTTCTTAAATGCTCCAAACAAGCTTCAAACTTCGATATATTCCTACCGCAATTTCTTATTGTGAATTCCAATGTTTAAATGTCATGTCATCAATCAAAGTTTATATGTAAGCCTACTGAGATTTATGTTTGCCTGTAAATGATCGTGTTTTGGCAGTTTAACCTAGTTCCATGCGGTAAACTGCGAAAGGGGGCAATCCAACGATTTTCGTTTAATAGCACTTGCAAAATAGTTTGGGCCGGTTTAGATCTTTATATGTGGTGACGCCGTCGCGTATGTATTTATTTTGATAAATCATTTTATTTCTTCTTAAAGGCAGGTTGTCAATTCAACGTCTTCGCGCCGCTCGCAAACAAACTAACTCGTGCTATAACGACACTAAACTAAAGACAATCAGTGTTAAATTAAACAACAGAAATAGAAGCAGTTATCGAACAAAGTTAACTATTTGGACTATGGTGAATTTGCCGAACCAGCAGAGCTAGAGAAGTAGCTTACGGGTAAGCGTTTCGTACCTACTCTTATTTCTCAGCCCAAGCCTTACCAAATTCAAAATATCCACCAATATGTTAGCTACTTATATTCGCATATGAATCTTCTGAAAGTATATCAATTTATATCACCGCATAAAAAGCCAGGAGACTTCTAGAAAATTCTTTATCTAATGATATCTTTATCTGATGAATCCTAATGACACCGATAGAACCGCGAATAAAAAGGCATTTAAAATCATAAAGTTAATATGTAAATGCGTAAAAAAGTAAATCCGTGAAATTTCTCAATATTTTTGTGAAATAAAGAAAAATACTGAATTTATTTTCATGAAACGTTGATGAGACCAATTTAAATGTATAATATTTTATCGAGTGAATAAAGAAAGCTCACAAATAAAAAATAAAAAAAATGCAGGCTTTTTAAGTAACAAATATTGTTTTAAACCGATCTTCTCGAAGCCCTTTGAAATAAAACTAGCCAATACCGTTAAATGTAATGTAATTACCTTCAATGTTGTGAATCACATTCAGTTGTTAATAATTTTAAAATTCTTAACTTTATTAGAATATTTATTATATAACTGTTGAAATCCCATTGTACGTATAAGCATATAAAACAAACTAAGCTTCAACAATCAAACAACAAGCCGGCCCGGGCATCTTACGAAAATTTGGAAAATACATTCAAGAGACTTAGAACTTAATCTCATCGAAACAAAGTGGAAAATAATTAAACCAATAAATGAGCTGAACTCAAAGAGTTTCAGAGTATTTTCACTTCATTTAAGACTGAACCTAAATACCTTAAAAATTAGGTGGGAATTTATTTGAAAATGTTGCGGGATAAGATGTAACCTAACGGATAGACGAGAAATAACACGGCATGGCACTGACCTATATTTGAGTAAATCATCGACAGAGTCCTGTCAAACTTTTGATTGCAATATGAAAGACGGATTTATAAACTACGCGTAAGAAGCAATGACGTTATAAGAAAATTGGATATCAATTCCATTATCATGATTCACTGAGAAAAACATGCAGCAAAGTATTTTTATAATACATACATACATGTGAGGTTTTATCTATAATACGTATTCTGCTAACGTAAAAATGATAGATAATCCAAAATGATGTAATACCGTATCTAACGTACGTAGGCCACAACATACTTCATAGTAATATTTCTGTTACGTACTTATCTTAAAATACCTGACGGTATGACACTTATTCCCTGGGAGTTAGGACGGCCTTTAGTGTGGGACGCTACATGCGTTAACACTTTAGCGCTGTCACATCTTTCCGAGACACATGATAAGGCTGGCGCCGCAGCTTATTCGGCAGAGCAATTGAAGCGGCGAAAATATGCTAACCTATGTAGTGGTTACATATTTGAACCGTTTGGGGTCTCGACCCCATTGGGCCCGTGGGGACCGGGAGCTCATCGGATTTTCCAAAAGTTATCAGAGAGTTTGATCAATGCGACGCGTGACCAAAATACTGGCACATATTTGGCTAAACGGTCAGCATTGCAATTCACAATATATAATAAAGGCATCGGCCCATATAAAAAAAAACTTATCTCATACGCGGATCCATAATAAAGACACCACATACGTAATAAACGTACTCGAATAAAATGACTAGTCCTAGGATATGTATGAACTGTAAGTAATGCCTTTGTAATGTTCCAAGCACATTACAATTATTTTTTACGCGTTATGTGATATTTTCTACACACTGTATACAACTAGCGTTTGATCACTACCTCAATTAATGGTCAGTGACGATGTGGCCAAAGATTTTATCAGGACCCAGAATACTTACTGGCACTCAAGGACTGTTGCCTGAAAACACTATGCGTTTTAGTGACATTTTTTCAAACTTGAGCTAGTTAGGCTGGAACTCGAAAGTACCCTAACATCGTCCTGGGAATTTTATAACGGTGTTACCTTCACCAGAAGCTCAAGCAGTTTGTGAGGATTGAACCAGAGCGTCAGTCAGTTTGACAGCCAACGCTCTCCCCGCTGAGCTATCATCGCTTCGAAAACCTCTTTCAATACGCTCGGTACTTTTTAAGCATGATACGTATGTGGAGTCTAAAATTACGATTGTACACACATTATTCTTTTCTCTTATATTATTATCATCATTTTATTATTATCATCACAACCTGTTGTTGTTGCACAGAGGTTTATAATTGTACTTTCCCGGGTTTTCCTTAACATTTACAAATCAATAGGCACTTCAGTCTTACAATAAACATTCAGAGAGTACCTATGCATACATAAAGGTACTCAATCTGTTTGAGCGTGTAATACTTATTATAGGAGTACGCTCAGGTTCAATTTAGACTATATAAACAGTAAGGTTCTTTGGGTGAAACTACTGAGTTTACTCTTCTGTGTATTTGTCTAATCCACAGATTTAAAAAGGTTTTAAGAATAGTAGCGCTCTATGTGAAAGTTCACCTGGGGACGTACTGCCACCATATTTATTTCTACCGCCAGGCAGTAGTATTCGCATTACTGTGCTCCGATTTGAAGGAAATGGTTTCCGATGAAATTACAGGCACATGAGACTTTATCTCAGGGTGACAGGCGCAGTGCAGTTCTTTATGACTTGTATATCTGTTTATAGGCAGAGGCCATGTAACATCTTGTGGGCCTTTTGCTTGTTCCATCATATTATCCCATGAAAAGGAAGTACTTATTTGCTAAATTCTTATTAAATACAAATTTAGTGCTTAATAAATTATTGCTACTATGAAAATTACAAAATGGACGATATCTGTAGACAACTAACCGAATCCATTCGATTCGATATTGTCCATACATTTTATATCTTGAATTTTATAAATTGCACATATTTTCAGAATATAGAGGAATATTCTAATCTTCACTGCTATCATTAGAACAAATGTCAAACAAATTTTGTTTATAGGTACTCTGCGAATAGTTTTTAAATATTATAATAAACTTTTATGCTGTATAATTGTAACAATTATAATTTACCATAAACATTGATCAATCTTCATCGTTTTAAATAAATAGTTCACGCTCAGATAGAATTCAATCGCTTATGAATATGGCACAAGCAATAGTTCAGAAAGATCGAGCAATAACAGTGAATAAAATATATAATAGCAACTGTATCATTGACATTTAACATGACTCCAAAAAAATTCAACATTTATATATTATTGTTTTAAAATCTGCCATATGTTCCGTTGATATTCCGCACGATTTTAATCTCCTACATTATTCGTGTAAAGTTATCATACTGGTAAGTATCAGATTTGTATTGTAAACATGTTCTGGGAAAGCCCAAAGCTGTGCTCGAAGCTTTGTTGTTCAGCCATAAATTTTTAATATCTGCGTTCTTGTAGATATCTTTTGGTATTTTAAGGACTGTGTGAGAAGAAAGATATTTTGTACGTATATCATAGATTTTTGATTTGATTTGAAATTTGATTTATCCATCCATAAAGCTAACCTAGGCATCATTTTAATCAACCTTATTTTGTATATACCTTAGAAATCAATTAATAAAATCAATCACTTACGTGTTAAGTAACCACAAATGACATTCCCAAAGAGGTTTGGCTACACGTAGTATAAAATGAAATATCTAAAATTCTTTTATTGTCCAAAATAAAACCTTTTCCCCTGTACAATATTATTCCCCCCGATATCCCTTGTCCCACTTCCTTGAAATGTCTCCTCTCACTTGTATAATAATACTCCATTCATATCCAGCCTTTAATTGTTCTCCTTTTATTTGTAATTATTTAAGTGTGTGTGTGTGTGTGTGTGTGTGTGTGTGTGTGAGAGAGAGTGTCTTTGTGTGCATGAAGGTACGGTGATTATATATTTTTTTTGTTTCAGTGGTGAACGGATTTCTGCGTGGATAAATAATTAATAAATAAGAAGAGAAAAGGATTAGAGCAAAAAATTATAAAGAGTGACATTTGGAATGCCTAATGGAAATGTGTGTGCTCTGATTGTGTATGTATGTACATGCCTCCCGCGATACAGGGATTTTTAGTGCGGGAGTCTGACTGTAATTTTTTTTAAAAATGGGGGCTCTTGGGACCGCGACAGTTCCCGGGCGCAAATACATGCCCTTTTCTCTAGCTCAGTTTTTTTTTACGTTCTGTGGATATTTATCAAGTATTTTACTAATTGATTTTATTGCTCAGGACTTCGGTACCGTCGCATGCACCATGTTCACGAGTAGACTGAAGTGTCTGCGGGTAGGTGTATTAAAAACAGAAAAATCATCACTAACACTAAACTCACGAATAACTCAATTTTGATCTTAACACACGTCACAGCATCGGCACGTGTATTTAGTTTGCACTTATTCATTTTTTTGCATAGGTGAAAAACAAATCAAATGCATGGATAAATATCCCAATAATCAAGTAAATTCTTGCACTGATATAAAGTTCTAAAATCTTCTTTGATACTCGTGAGTTTCTTGACGATTTTAAATAATTACTTGAACTAATAAAACCTACCTCAGTAGATACGGTAGATACAGTTAGTTTTTAAATAAAGAAGCACTACATAGTTTATTCACCTCATTTAAGTGACTCACAGATCGGTATCACACCATGGATTTATGGCTCGATTTATAAAAAAAGTTGACGATCAAAAGAACCATTCATTGTAGCTAAGATTAAAGCACAGTCAGACACAGATTATGAAATAGTATAATAGATAATTCGAATAGGCCGATCTCATGTAGTGACGATTAACAAAATGGCATTTTGGGATTGTAAAGGTACAATTCCATGCATCGCGCGATTTATTGCGTTTGTCAGACGCGCGTGGTTGATGCGACAATAGTATGAAAATGTTTGGCACGGAAGTCTGCGCAAACAACATCGTCCTAATACAACGACACGCGGCTTGAGTCGCTCGCGTTCTATCGCGCGTGGCAGCGTTCGACCGCGATGTATGGAATCAAACCTTAACAATAAAAATGTATATGGTGAACTGTTTTATTCTGTGACATAATAATTATACACAGGCTTGGGTCACACTGCAAGCTAATATAATGTAGCGATGTTATGCGACCTTTTGATCACCAACTCACTTGGTCAGCGACGACGTGATTGAAAGTGAACGCTTGCAATGTTTACACCCTTTCAACATAGCTGGCCGAACACATTGTGTGCTTGGGTGTCAATTTTGCGGTCTGAGAATTGAAAATTTTGAATTGAAGAACTCCGACATTTGACTATCCGCCAATCTACATTAGCCAGCGTGATGGATTATAACCATGACTCATCTCAGAGATAAAGGACTATATCCCAATAGTGGGAATGTATTGGGCTGATTATGCTACATCCTAGACAACGTGATCACTTAACATCAGGTGAGACAGTTGTCAAACGCAAGCTTATAACAAGTTAAAGTAAAAGCTATGCATCCAATAACCCACAATCAGACCGCTCGATTTTAAATTGTTTTTTTAACTTTAGATTGCAGAAGAAGAAATGCCTTCGTAAACCTAGTGTTTATAAGTGAGGGTGCAGGGTTAATACGTTGAATAAGGTCTTCGTTGCATTGTTTCATTTACTCCTTCATTCCGTCCATGAGTTTGGCTCTTATTATTTGGGTAATTGAATAATTGAGTGTAATTAATTTTTAAACGGACATGATCAGTGACAAACAGTATAATGTAGAATCTGTACGTAACATATATTTTTCATACAAAAATATGTCGTTTATCGTTTTTTTTTAGACAAAAACAAATCTAGTTTCTAGTAGTAAATTAAGCGTTAATATTGCATTTCTTTTAATTAAGAGATTAGGAACTGACATTATTTAAAATGAACGTACATTTTTTTTTATTAATATTCAGTAAGTCATTAATAAGGCTCTACGGAAGGCTCGGTTTGATCATATTAGCCGAATATGAACAAACTCGCTTTATACCCTGCGGGTAGTAAAGCTTTCGATCTCTCTGATGTGGAGTTGCTTGTATATCGGTATACAATCGAATACATTTCGGCGAATGTGCATTGGAATTACATAATTTAAGTTCCACCATCTCCATTTTATCATCAGCGAACCAGAAGTACGGCACCGCGCCATCGCTATATGGTAGACATACCACCTATACGTACAAAACTTTTTTTTTTCTAGCTTCTTAGTGCACCCTGCCAGGGAATGAAACTCGTTGCCTGAGCCTGTGTTTCCCTATAGGTACAATCCTCGGTTTTCAAGTCACAAGTGAATAGGTACCTTCTAGACTTGCGTGCTTCATCTTAGGCCGCGTAGCCAAACCAAGATTATAATAAATCTTAAAAAAGAAAATCTATTCCATAGTTACTTAGAAAAACCGTAACATAGGTAATACGTTACGACGAAGATATATTATGTGACGTAGATACTTAATGACGTCAAACCTACTTTATTCTAGAATGCCTAGCAAACACGTAAAGCGGTTAAAAACTAAATATAAACACCCACGTCGCTGCTTTAGACAATTTGACTGGAAATTGATTTCGTTTTATAAATGCTGGATTTTTTAACCATCGTGTACCTACGTGGAGAGTGTATTCCTGGCATCTAAGCCAAGTTATTTTACTAACCGCGAAACATAATATATGTAGGTAAGGATTGAATTAAAAAGAAGTCGCTCCTTTTAATTGTCTTTTATACTTAGTCTCATTCCTATCTTAATTTAATCTCATTCATACACTTTAGCACAGTAAGTGTTAGTAAATTAACTGTCACTTACATACGTTAGGTACATAGGTACCAATGATGTTTTACTAAAGATGACGTATATTCATACGGCGCGGTGCTCAGATTTTGTTCCTTTACGACATAAACATGCTTACTGCGACAGATAATACGGTACAAATAATATAGAATAGGATAGCTATATGTTTAGACTTGCGCTTGAAATACGCGTCGCAATAAAAATTACTACAATTGACTTAATTTTGCCGCCTCAGTTTTCGCGCGCTTGTGCGACATCTACCTCATATAAACATATAATATCATTGATAGATTGATAGGTAGGATACATTATCTCCCAACAATATAGGCACCCCCTTCCTTCTGACGTTAAGTTCCATAGTAACCATCCACCCAATATCCTTGCGCTCTTTCTAACGCGTAAGTTACTCTTTCATTCCAAATTTTACTCACACAAATTCAAATTGCATAGCCATCGTTATGATGCGTGCTTACAAATATAAGATAAGATTTTTACATGTATAAGCTATAAAGCACTGTTAGCATTTTTTGCAATTAAGAATATTGATTGATTGATTGAGTGGCACAGGGCAGGGCACATACATCGAAGAACTGATGTCCGTTGACAGATTCGAGAGAAAAAGCTATATTAATTTCAAATTTTCAGCTGAACAAACATAAAAACGACAGACAAACTTTCGCCTTTTTTAGTGTAAAGTGTGATATTATTAATATTATTATGCCACTCCTGGTAACAGAATTAATTATAATATTATATATTCACAAATTGTGTTTTAATTATATATCTCTAAATTACCCATATTTTAATTATTAATTGTAACCTAAGTAAGTAGTAATCTATGAGTAGGTTTATAATGTATATGAGTGGGAGAAAAAACAGCTGACTGATAACTGTGATAAGATACTGGACACGTGTCTAAGATAAACTAGCACTTTCAGAGCCCTTAACTTCAGGTGTGACAACAGTCAAATGTAACCACTGGCCAGGTGCGAGTCAGACAAGTGCACTGAGGGTTCCGTACAGTTTTAAAAATTTACTTTTTATGTATTATTGGAACGAAGTTCCTTATCGCGCGTTGTGAAAGGGGGCTAGACGGAAAAAATTCTTACGAAAAGTTGTCACGACACTTTTTGCTATAGTAAGCTATTGTGAGCTGTGCGGCGTACGCATGTTTCTCTGTCTCTCTCTCTCTCTCTCTCTCTTATAGAAAGCAAGCCAGATAATTGAGCCTACTGATTAAGTTTATATTACATTATATTTGTTAATAATAAAAAAATATTATTATTACTTTAAAAAAAAATTTATTACAATTCCTTCACTAATTAATCGAAAGGAACTTCGTTCCATCCGGGTGTCCCTTGACACCTCTCAAGTTTTTATTATTATACTATGTAACTAAAAATTATTGCTTTGCGAAATTTTTCCTTTATCTGTGCTATAAGACGTTGCTTCGTACCAAATTTTAAGAACCTGAGTTCACGAGCAGAACCCTGAAGGTTTTAATTCCTTTGCGAGTGTCGAAAATTTGCAACTTAAACCGATTTATCTTTTGATTCCGTCGGCTTAGAAGTTTGATTTTTTCACAGCTCTAAGGGACAGTAGAGCTGAGTATTTGATATGAATTTCAGCTTGATCCCTCTACGCATATCTGAGAAAAAGGGTCATGACAGACAGCCAGATGGACAACAAAGTGATCCCATAAGAGTTCGGTGATTTCCTTTTGAGGTACGGAACGTCTTCATACAAAATAGCATTATTATTTATTCATTACATTGTGACAAATGCGCTTGAACTGTGTCTTACACCAAAAGAACGGAAATTAAAGAGACGAAAATGTGATTGATTACATTTTTTTTAGTCCTTATGTCATCTATCTGTAAAAGTACATTTTGTAAAATTTTAATTTAACACTCAACAGGATTTGTCCTTGCATCGATCATGGTTGGACAAAGGGAAAACGAGGGTTTTTTTTTACTTTTAGCTTCCCTTAGTATTTTAATCGTAAGCGTGCAAAAGTTAATTCATCGGTCTAGCGACTGTACCATACTATGTATGTTTTGTGATTACTTTGGTCGACTGTATTTTTGATTTGACGATTCACACGCATCTTGACCGACAAACAGTTATTTTTCGGATTGGCCTGAAGGTTATTAGACAAGATGATATAATGGTTTCTCTCGTATTCATAAATTTAGTCTACCTAAACGTGCACTTAAAGTTTGACGTAGACATTCCGACAAACATACCACTTTACCGGATCCATTTTAAGAAACAAGCGGATTGGTAGATCTACAAACATCTGCCATCTTTTTCTTTTTAACTCTTAAAAAGCCAAGGTAAGGTTATCAAAAAAAAACAATATTAAAAAAAAATCTCTGCATTTTATTTTAATTTCTTTACCAATACCTATACAGATATTAAAAAAGTAAAATGCAATAATCGTTACTTGACAGTAACTTAAAAAAATGTCATAGACGAGTATCAGATTGTTGTTAATTCTTATTTTGTTAATTATTATGCTGGACTACAATTAACTAGTTAATTATTACACTGGAAGAAATATAATTACATAAACATTCACACTGAATAAAAATGTATTGACCACTTGTCGCGACTGGAATAGATTTCTTTAAAACAATCTTTAAAAAAATGTTTGAGAACTATTACTTAACGCTAAATATAATAACCATATAATTACATTAAATTTATTCAATAAAATCCTTTGTGCATCCGTCCTCGCTAATTTAGCGACAGATTTAAAATAACTCGATTGCCCTTAAGACTTTTAACGTTTCCCAACAGCTGTTTCGTGAGTCATATGACATTGGCCCGAGAAATGTCGGGAAACACGAATAAATGTATTTAAAAACAAGATGCGACCCTGAATATGATCGGGAATTAGCAAAAGTGAGGAAACAGCGGTTGCGCTTAACCGAATTCTCATCACTTCTTCACAACAAAACCCACTGACAAAAATATCTCAGTGAATAAACTCAAATTAACTTTGGCAATAACACAAGATCGTTTGTTCTTACGCTATTTTCTGCTAAGATAAACATCATAACATAATTTAGTATTTCATTACTTTGTTGCTCTTTTTGCGGATGTAATCGGGTCAATAATACAAAGGAAGTTGAACTTACATTGTGCTGATGCAGCGTGAGGATTACGTTGTCGAAGGTGGATGAGTTGGAGAGTGCTTCAGAGGAACCGCGGAGGAGCTCGGCTAGTAGATCCGCCGCCGGTTTGACCCCCGCAAGTTTCGAAGGTGATGACGTAGCCCGTACATGTGTGGGCCCACGACCTCTACTGCCTCCTGTCATCGCCCCTACACTCGTCTTGCGACTTGGTACAGTCGCGTCAGAGAAACTCCTTCTACCAACTTCCACTGACCTACACGATGGAGCTTCCAAATTCTTGCCAAAAGGCTTGTGGGAAAATTGGTGACGTTTCGTTTCTACATCAGACGTGTCCGAAGGGCTAAACGGAGAAGGCGAAGCTGTTCTATCTCTCGAACATTCACTCTCGGCTTCCGAAGGTGAATCTCTATATTTTCGTCTTGTTACAAATGTATCGTCGTCTCTTTCGTCGGAACTTTGCTGGTAAAACCTCGCTCGCCTTTCTTTTAATTCTTGAGTTTTGGGCCAAGTAGGAGGTTGCGCTTCTGAAGGACTCGGCGGGCCGTTTGTACACGAGTCGTCAGATTTGTCGCCTAGTAGCGATGAGGTTCGCGTCTCAGCAGATAGACGCATGTCTTGAAGTGATGCGTCACTACTCTCTCTATTACAACCGTTTACAGATGGGGGGTCCTCTTCACCCCCGTCATCACTCGGTGTCGTGATATAAATGCCTTTCCTTCGTTTCGTCTTGTCCAGTGGACGTCGTCGTTCTCTAGCACCTATGGGAGCAGGTGTGCAAGGATTCTGCACTGCAGCCAGCAAACTCGCCACCTGTTCACTTGTTATCGTTTCATCCTCTTTATCCCGATCTAAAGAGCCATCAGAAGCGCCGTCGGATTTCTGCGGTTCGTCTTGTGGCAACTCTTTTGACCACTGTTTCACTATACACTCATACACTGGCACCGGAATCGAACTATCAATATCATCATTAACGCACTCT
Source organism: Apeira syringaria (assembly GCA_934044485.1). Taxonomy (NCBI): domain Eukaryota; kingdom Metazoa; phylum Arthropoda; class Insecta; order Lepidoptera; family Geometridae; genus Apeira; species Apeira syringaria. Next base: position 20,441,232 of record OW203660.1, on the reverse strand, counting down.
TGCAAAGTCTGAAGTGTTACAGGAAATTGAGAACAATCACAGTCAACGTTCGCACACGCGTTCGCGGGAGGATCGGGCAAAGGTGGAAACGTGAAAGGCTGGGCTGGCTCCAGAGGAGAAGTCCCTTCACTGTGGGCTTGTGCACTATCTGCTTGCGAGCCGTCACTCTCTTCGCGTACTTCGTGTAACACTCGCGGGGCCATCAACGCGGGTAAACTACCGCCAGTTTCGCCCCGGCCCTCCTCCCGCACTGGAGGGATGCGTCGCGGCAGCGGATGCGTCAACGAGCGCGCACCGAGCTGCTTGTGCGGCCCGTCCGGTGGGGGTGAACGCGGAGCTGGCGATGCGTGGGCTAACAATCCTTCGTCTGACCCTACCGCAGAGTCCACTGACGCGACCGATCCGCCTTCAGTTACGTTCTCATCTATGCCAAGACTCGATGATTCCGTGTTGCAACGCGAGGCGCACGCGCGCTCCGCTTGAGCCTTTTCTCTCGTTCTTCTACCAAAATCAAATATCGACGGTTGCCTCGGCTCCCGATAGTGTTTATTCTGTGCAAAATCACCCTGTGAAAACGACGCACTGCGGTATGGAATAGTCTTTTGCGCGTAGGAGCCAACTATCGAACGAGGCTCAACTCGGACGAGGGTTATGTTATCGGCATCGAAGTCGTCGAAACGATCGACGGAGAGGCCGCGCGGCGGGCTGTGGCGGCGGTGCAGGCGCGGCGGTGGCACGGGCGGCAGCACGGGTGCCGAGTGCGGCGGTGGTGGAGGTGGGGGAGGCGGCGGCGGTGTGGGCTGAGCACGCGGCAACAAGCGCTCTGTGAGGGCCTGCAGGCGCTGGTGGCGCGAGGGCCGCTCTTCGCGCGCGCCGCGGCCCAGGCGGCGTTGGATGCGATCCAGCGTGCGTCGGTCGGGCTTGGCGCGGCCGAGGCACGCCGCCACCGCCTCCTCGGAGCAGCAGCGGCAGGGGCAGGCACGCGGTGGTGGAACGCGGCGCACGGCGTACCGCACCGCGCCCAGCGTCACGTACGGGGACCTGTGCACACGCACCCGATATTATTAGACCGCGGGTCGAAACGCACGCGCGGCTCGCCGAGAAGCTTGGCGGCGAGTGGGACCGATATAGAGCGGGCGAGCTTCCCCCGCGACTCTACTGAATTCCGAGAGGATTCCCCGCGACTCAATCTGCTACGGTTCAACAGTTATATTGGAGTGGATGAGTCGCGTTGGCGCTGAGTACGCTGACAGTTTTTTTAAGAGTTAATAACTGACAGTGTAGCGATAAAAGATCCACTGGCCGCGATGCAATGCAAGTGGGGAGCGTCTGGTTGAAAGGCAGGTGTCGGACAGACAGACGGAAGACGACTCGCCTATAAATAGTGGAACGTTGGCAATTTGGCGACATGGCGACCTCGCACCAATGTTTACAATTTTGTGCTTGGTTACTGTGGCGGTGCAGATAATTTCTAATTAATTGAATGTGACGTGAGCGAAGGCGTGTTCGATTGATGCGAAGCGCAATGAAACAGGTGCAAAATAATGTTTTGTTTACATACACCTTGTATATTTATTATATATACGTCGGTAATGCTTAGAGAATTCGAGGTGGTGAAATTCATTCACCTCACAAGGAAGGTGCATTCTTTGGACGTACAAAGAAGATTGAAGTTTTGATTGGCGTATTCTAGATTGAAATCTTTCCTCTTATATTTGTTTTTATGGAGGTATACTTTTAATCTGTATATTGCTATCGAATAAACAAATATTCATGAGTAACGAAACGGTAATTTGACTTCTAGATGACTGAGAGAAGACTGATAGATGCGATAAGAATGGGAGATCATCTTGCTCAGTATCATGTAAACAATTTGATCCATGATCAACTGGTTGTACTAACTAAATGAAAAGTATGATAAGGGTTAAATTATTATTATTAAAATATTTATATTATGAAAAGCCATGAAGGTTTAAAACGATACTTGATTATTATTATTGTTTTAGAAAAATATGGAAATATAAGTACAGGGAACCTGGTGTGATCGCGCCTTCCTCGCGCGCCATCTTGCGGAGATCGCGGCCGAGTTTCTGACGCCATCAGTCACGTCACACCACGCATACTCAGGACTGTCATCTGGAACAAAGATAGGTTTGTCAGATTCAATTATACTATTAAAAAAGGAAGATACTTACGTCACACCTTAGACCGCATCGTCACTTAACATCAGGTGAGATAATGGTCAAAAGTACGAGTAAAATCAGTAAAGAAAAAAAAGCTATTTTACGAAAAAAAACCATATACAACAGCCAATAGAATACTCCGTGGTTAGTTTCACAGGAGTTATTTGTGTATATTTGTGAAAGCACAGTTAGGAATATCTAAACAATGATTACTGCCTAATTATAGCATTTGTTTTTTGTTTTTGTTAAAAAAATGCGAACGTTTTGCCTTAATTGGTAAATGGATGGCATGTTTACTGGTTATTTTGATGTAAAAACCTAGTAGTCTTTTTTTAAGGTTTTTAAATTTAAATAATTGATAGACCGATTTCAACAAAATTTATATCAAACCATACCTGTGACCTGTGAGGCATAACTTAGCAAACAAATAGAAAGTCAACATCAAAATCCAATTATATAATTGGCGGAGTAATCGGTGAGCATTCTTACATAAAATATATTTCAAAGAATTTAGAAGGTCCTTCTTTTTTAGTGTCGGTTAAAAAGATTTTGTGTGAACCGTCTGGTTACCGTATGGTGCTATACCTACATATATCACGACAAAAATATATGAGGTGCATAAACATAATTTATGCGGTCTACGATTGAGGAACTAAATTCTCATCTCCCCTTTTTAACCAACTTCAAAGAAGGAGGTGGTTCGACTGTATGTATTTTTTATGTATGTTCAACGATTTCTTCTCCATTTGTGGCCCGAATCTCAAAATTCTTTTATTTTTTTTATAGATACCTAAGTAGTTCCGAGGTAGTCCCATTTAAATTTCATCAAAACCGGTCCAGCAGTTTTTGTGGTACACTCCAATAACTGAAAAGGTTTGCGTCTATTCTGGATGACCTCCTTATTGAGGGAGAATGACAATTAATCCCGTGAGAAACAAAGGTTTACACTCAAAAGTGTGAAATAAATTGTCGAAGTGGCATGAGCACAATAATCTGATAATAGGTACCTACTTACTTTAGAACTAATCTGGTACCGACTTCAACAAGCTATATCACACTTTTGAGTGTCGAAGCCAGTTCCATTTTTGTTAAAAAATGTTTTTTTTAAATAATATTATTGGTGGTTATGATAAAATTATTACCTACGTCGATTCACAGGTGTGTTAATCTACGCACTTACATAATACAATTTCTTGAAATGATTATTTAGGAACAATGTTATGACATTGTTACTGCAACAATGAAGGTACCCGGACGTAACAAATAAACACAAACCCGTTGTTACAATTACCAAGACATTGTAAAGCTACGCGTTTAGCTAACATAATTTGCTTATATCTGCGTGTCGTATTTGTTTTTATTTGCGTTTGTCAAACGGTTAAAATAATATAAGAAACTGTAGGTCACCCGTCCATCTGGTCGATGGCGGTCCTATGCTGCGCTTGCCAGTCCGTAGTCTCCATTCGAGAACATTTCAACCCCAATGGCCATCAGTTCTTTGAGCAATGTGCCCTGCCCACTGCCACTTGGCAAAGGAACCCCGAGCATACCCCTCTCTATAGCTCGTTGTGCGACTCTGAGCCTGTTCAGAAGGCCCATAGTCAGAGACCACGTTTCAGTTCCGTAAGTCATCACTGGTAACGCACATTTCTATATCGCATATTCGTATAAAAAATGTTTACCAAGAAATGGAACCGACTTCAACACTCAAAAGTATGAAATAACTTGTTGAAGTCGGTACTATGATAGTTCAAAAGTAACTGATATCAAAATATTCTGCTCATGGTACCGACTTCGACAAGTTATTTCATACTTTTGAGTGTTGAAGAACCGACTTCATTGGTAAAATTTTTGTAAAAATATTTTTTTTCACTCTTTTTGGTGACCTTTTTTACTCATGGGATCAATTATTGTTATTGTGGTTCAGGTATGTTCACCGATGTCTTCACCCGTTACCATAATATCGTGTAGTATAAGCACGCATTTTTCAGTTTTTGACTTGTAACTCAAAAAGTGCTCGTCCGATTTTGATGAAATTGAAATGGGACCACACGGAAAGCACCAGATTTTAAATAAAAAAAGAACGATCAAAATCGGTTCACCCAGTCGGAAGTTATGCGGTAACAAACACAAATGAAAAAAATAAAAAAAAAGAGAAAAAAAACCATACGGGTCGAATTGAGAACCTCCTCCTTTTTCGAAGTCGGTTAAAAAATGAATCGTATAAACACAGGTAAAACGACGTTTTCTACAAACGAAACCTAGCTAGCTAGATATATTTATTGCCCTTGAAACTTTTCTTACTAAATTTTATGAAAATCATTGGGGGCGTTTCCAAGATTCAGATTATTTCATATACATATATACACAAGAATTGCTTGTTTAAAGGTATTAGATTAATATAGTAACGTACAATGCGGTCAAACATATTATTAACTTAATGCTTCCGTGTTTCGGAGGCACGTAAAGCCGTCAGTCCCTGTCTTTGGACAACGTGGCAAGATCTGATGCCTCCCTAGTCTTTATTATATTTGCCTACCCGCACTGACATATACGTAAGCATAATACACCTCTCTCTGGGAGGTCAATGTCCCAGGAGGGCAACGTAAACAGTATAATACAATAAATTAAATTATTTTCTATTCTATTCCAATGATAAGCCTTTAATTATTATTCATGAGTATTTAAAAACCCGATTTTTATTACATTATGTTAATTAAATGATTTTGTTTATATTAAATATAACTACTGAGAATTAGTAATTTAAATAGCCTCATTGTAACAGACCCATAGGCATGTTTTTCGACTACATTTTTTAAACAGACCGAGCCTTTATAGAAATATAATACTAGATACTAATTATAATACTACAGATACTACAATTTCAGCAATCCACTAGATGCAGACCATTTCTAACCTGTCCTTGCGGAGATCAATGGAAGAGGCCTATGTGCAGCAGTGGATGACTTATGGCTAAGATGATGATGATGATGGTGAATCTACTAGCTAGACAGCTAGTAGATTCACCATCATCATCATCATCTTTGTTCATCTACCTTTGTTTTGAGATTCTTGTTTATCTTTTACATTATCGAGGTGTTAAATTTTTTTCAATTTTCTTAGTTCATTTTTAGTCTTCGATATTATCGAGTACAAAAAGTCAAAAAGGTCTAGAACTGGCCCTGATAAAAATAAGTTCTGAATAAGATATTTCAAAGAGCGGCCTCTGTCGATTTGTTTCAATTTCTTAACTTGTAAAATTTGTAGGGCGGACGTTTTAATTTACAACGGTGCGGTAGGCGGGCGGAACTAAGCCCATGTTAGTTAGGCAAGTTTTGTGTAGATGTCGCTTTTACATATTTTAATCTAGATAAAATAAAAATAATTCCCTTGATCAGGGCATCACGCGTGAATGGCTGCACCAATTTTGCCAATTCTTTTTTGGTCAGGAGAAGGTTTTTTGTATAAAATAAATATAAGAAAGTGGTACAAACGATTAGAAACTTCAAACAAAACTAAGCAACCGTATCAACTTTTTAAATTGTAACCTTATGTAATCTTATTGCATTTGAAAATATATACATTTCTCATGTAACCTTCTAGCGTTTGATAAAATTGTCAGTTGTTTAAGAGTTATTGGAATTAAGAATAAAGCATTCGAATGAACATTATATTGTGTTTCTTTTTCATTAATGTTTTGGTTTACTTTAAAACATTTTATTAACAGTATCAAACAAGCAGACGGTCGCTGGATGGTAAGCGATCACCGTCGCTTCAAGATACCTGTAACACTAGGGGCATCAAATTACGTTGCGAATTCTTTTAACAGCTCTTCTTTTGATAAAGCCCATATTATTATATATATGTGGTATCCGGCTTTACTCACGTTTATAGTCGAAGTTTCGACCTAGGTTTCTTTAGGTTTTTTACGCTGCCAGCGTACGATCTGGCAGCGTAAACTCACCTGAGGATGAGCATCGGACATGCTCGAAACCTAGGTCGAAACTTCGACTATAAACGTGAGTAAAGCCGGATACCACATATATATAATAATGTGTCAAACTCACGAGAATTTCTAATCAAAAAAGCCCATATTGTAGCTTGAACTAATAAATACCGAAGGAGGAAAGTCATTCTACATTTTGCAGGTGTATGGTAAAAACAATCGGTATAGAATGTATTTAAGCGATGTCGGCAAGAATAATAATATTACAATGGAATCTGAAAGGGTTTGCTTTCAGATAAGAACAACTCTAACAAACATTCAGGTAAGACAATTGTCAAACGCAAGCTTATAATATTTGATAAAGAAAAACGTATAAATAACAGCAACTTAATTGATAACCTCCTTCTTTTTGGAGGTCATTTAATAACAATCTTGCCGCGGATTGCCGTCGTCAGTTGACGTTAATTTCTTCAAATTATCACATGACATCCTGTCATAACAGTGACACGTTCCAAGTTCAGTAAAGTTTAAAATAATCATCGTTCATAAAGTTACGAAGTTTCCTTAAAAATTAATCGTCGTATTAATGATTTCCTTCACATTCAACATGTTAATTTCATCTCTTAAAATATACGAGTGGTGTTAAAATAATTTAATTTGTGTAATAAGTATGTCAAGTCTTATTTTACGATAAATGTCGCATATATAATTTTCACCTCTTTGAGATTGATTTATTTATTTTCTTGGAAAACCTACAGCTAAATTAACAGAGCAAAACTTACATTATTGTAACAGAAATTAGATTTTATTTACCTTACAACAGAGATCGTTACACTAGGTATGTCAAATTACAATTACAAAATAGATAACTAAATATAATGTCGTATACCATGTACGGAGTTACAATTAGACCCACTTGCACCAATCAAATTATCCGAGATTCTAGGGTCAAATCAAACGCTTGCTTGGAAATACGAAAGCCAAACTGTGCTTGTGTGGTGAAGACAAAAGCCCGCGCTTTGGAAAGGTGATGTGATATATAGTAGGTATTACCAGATGCAAATTCAGCCACATCCTATAACCTACTATAAATAAAATAATTTAAAGATATTTATACATATATTCTCGCCTCTTTCCCGTAGGGGTAGGCAGAGATCTTCTTCCTCTTCTTCTTTAGGTGCCTCTTCACTACTGAAGGTTGGCTATCAGCTGTCATATTTCTGCCTATTTTTGTCCAGAGTACCCCAACGATGCCTGTCCACTCTCGGACGTTCCTGAGCCACGACTTCCACCTGCATCCAACGTGTCGTATCCCTTCTACTTTCACCATAACAATGGTTTGAAGGAGGGGGTACCCATCGTGCCGGAGAATATGGCCAAGAAAACCTATTTTTCTTCTCTTTACGGTGACCATCAGTACTCGGGACTGGTGCACACGTCTCAATACTTCCTCGTTTTAGTATAGTAGTAGTATTTTATTTAAGTTATGTATTCTTGATGTACCTATGTTGTTTTAAAGTAGGTCGAACACACATTATAAATTGTCCTCAAATTGGATTTAAGTATCACTACTCACTACTTAAGCTGCGGTTTTGCGGTGTAAACTAGCACTATTGAGAAGGACGAACGGCGTCTTGTGTTACATGCACAATACTGTATTCACAAATGCGATAATAAATAATATGTGATTATAGAATTCCTAGAAAGATTATTATGAGATCACGTCTGGAATAAAGTGATCTGTAGAAGAACGAAAGCTGCTAGTAGGCCTAGACAAAGTAACATTCTACGAGCATAAAAAACATATATATCGCGTGATTCGGATGACTTCAGATATTTTTAACCGCCTCCAAAAAAGAAGGATCTCAATTCAACCCGTATGTTTTTTTGTGTTGTTACCACAGAAATTTCGACTGGTTGAATCGATTTTGATGATTCTTTTTTTATTTGAAAGCTGGTGTTTCCCGTGTGGTTCCATTTATTACAATTCCAAACAATCAATTTAAATTTCATCAATCGAACAAGCAGTTTGAGAGTTACACTCCAATAACTGAAAGGTGCTACGTAGCTTGACGACATTATAAATGCGGGTGAAGACATCAGTGAACATAGACAATGACAATAATTGATCCCGTGAGTAGCAAAGGTCACTGAAAAGAGTGAAAAATAAACAACTTCTCGATGTCTCTACTATGATAGTGCAAAAGTAGCTATTATCAAAATATTGTGCTCATGATACCGACTTCAACAAGTTATTTCACAATTTTGAGTGTTGAAGTCGGTTCCATTTGTTGGTAATTTTTTTTTAGTTCCCTCTAAGTGAGCTACCAACTTCAGCTATCAAAATCACCAAACAACCAGTGTACTCAGGCAACAATCGATACTTCAAACGTTATTGTACCTTCGACCACTTCGTCATTGATCATTAGTGGCTAAACAAATCTGATCCTATTAATCCTTAAAACAAACAAAGGTTCCGAAAGAAGTTCTAAAAGAAGCCGGAATTAATTTTATGGATCGTTTTCTTTAATGTTTGGAACAGATGACTGAATTATTAACTGTAGTGAGTTAGAGATCCACAAACGAAACATGAAACGGTTAGGGAAAAACATATTTTAAAAAAGTTGCATAGCTACACAATTAGGTTAAGAGAATTTAATTTGAAGACCATTTTACTTTGATTTTTCTAGTAAATCGTATCATCGGCACACTAAAATAATGCCCAAAAAGGTTTATTAGTGGAAGTCATAAAGTTGAGGTTGTTCTTTACGATTTTAAGTTTTAGAAAATAGGTTCATATCTCACACTGTGCATGTTTCATAGTTACCTTACACATGTTTTACTACATAAATATGGCAAAACTGTCACCGACAACAGACAACCATCAACAGTTTTACGGTCGCCGTGGCTGAGTGGTCATGACTTCTAGGTCTCCGGGATCCTGGATTCGAATCCCGGTAGGGGAAAACATTTATGCGAGGAGCGTGGGTGTTTGTCCTGGGTCTTGGATGTTTGTGTGCTGTAATTATGTGTGTCCATGCCTCCTGCTCACATGAAGTCCTAGTGCAGGGGTTTGAGTGCGAGAAACAAAAGAAAAGTAATAAAAAACACATAGGGTGTTAAGGCAGCAGTCTTTGAGTGCCAGTAAGCATTCTAGAACTAGCGTGATAACATCTTCAACCATCAAACTGAGATAGAGGTCAAACGTGAAACGATAGTATCTTTAAAGCTTAAAAAATTAATAAAAAGCGAGCAACTGATTTGCGCGTATGATGCCTGTGAAACACCTACTGTTTCCCTCACACCAAAGATAACATGGAAATTTGATTTCTCAATATTTCCCACAATCACCGATATCCAATGAATATATTTTTTTACAGATAGGTAAAATACATAACTTTAAAAATTGGGCACTTATTGAATGTTGAAAACGTCTAAGCTTTAAAATAAAACAATCAAAAATATTTGTAGAGAAAACAACCTCTTACTCACCGCTTGAAATATTTAAAGCTACGGAACCGTAAATAGATTTTCACACCTCTATATTGCCGTCGTACATTGTATTAAAACAGTATGGGCCCTACCACACTGTAATAAACATTATTTACTATATAAGTAGACTAAATATATTAGTAAGTAAAGACTCAAACTTCGGCTAGGTCATGAAGACTTTTACGAGCAGGGTGTTTTTGGAGAATCTGATAATAAAGAAGAATTGTGATAGGATGCTTTCGTGTACCTTCCTGGTTAGGTTAGTTGAAAACCCCTCCAGTTTGAAAAACTGTCAACAAACACGTATTATGTAGGCAGCAATCATTTAGAGCCAGTAATTATTCTAGTTCTAGGCGTGATTACATCTTCGGCCACATCGTCGTTGAACATCAAGTGAGATAGTGGTCAAACGCTAGATCTATGCAGTAGACATTCAAACAAAGAAAGCAGCAGCGTTTCTATCGGTCTTGTATATCTTAATTCGTCATCGATATTTTCATATATTGTTGACCGATTGGAAATAAATATTTCTTTAAAATATCGTGCTTTTAGTACTTTCTAGAGTTCGTAGTTCTTCTCTCTTCTCTTCTTAGAAAAATAATGTTAACTTATATCACGTGGGTATGTGTACCAATTGACAAGAACTGTTTAAAATACGAGAAGTATTTTAGTCCCAAACTAGAGGAACTATATTTCATCAAGAGCCAATAGCTCAGAAAAGACTTACCTGGACTGACATCATGACATGACATATATATCATAATTAAATATTGACTAATGTTTCTGTTATTAAAAAGCGTACTACTGTTTTTGAGTACATTCATTTTATTTTAAATATGTCTTTTTCATTAGATGTATGTATTCATATTAAGTTTACATAATTAGCTCAACACGTCACCACTGCTGGGACATCACTCTTCATCTGAGAACCATAGTCCATAATCCTTTACATGTGTAAATCCATGACGTAAGAGCGTTAACCATAATCCATGACGTTGGATAACTTATGGCGGATAGGCGAGTGGCCAGGACAATGTTGGATTTTAGACCGCCCAACCGTCTCCGATATAGCCTAACGACTATTATCCTAAGGTTAAACGGCTAAATGTGCCACGAAGCGCTCAGTCAAAAACGGTGCTAGTATAGCATAAGCTATAAGCGTACTGCTATACGCATATAGCAGTCACTTCAAGTCACAATCAAGATATAGCAGAAATACGTTGCTTAACCCAGTTGATCGGTAAAGTTCACATGGCTAAAATCCAACGAACGCTAGTAAGCATACGAAATCGATTTTCATGGCCCTTAATTGCTATTTAACGTCCCAAATTGGATAGACACACGCTGTTTTATGTGTTCACCATAAAAACTAGCTGCACCCCGGGTCACTCGCGTGGACTACGGTTTTCTCGCTACCCCAGTTATCAAAGTAGCTTAAGATACATTTTACTTAGGGTTTAGATAGATGGGTCCTTGGACAAGGATTATTAGTTATTAAAACTGACATGGTTTTAACACATTATGAATGTATAAAACACGGGAGTTACTCGCGTAATAAGTCAGCGCGTTCCAACTGTAGTTTCAACTACATTCGGTGGTCTTTTTCAGTGCAGTCTTTTCGCGGTTCGCCTAGTACTGACGCAGTACTAGGCAAACCACGACCGCGTGCGCCCCGTATTCTCCTTGAAAAAGACCACCGAATGTGATTGACACTATATTCGGAACCCTCTGACTTACTACGTGAGTAACTCCCGTGTTTTATGCATTCATAAAGGACTCACATATCTAAACTCACATTTATTAAAATTGGTTCTGTGGTGAAAAACGTAACAGACAAGCAGAGTTTTTTTCACATGTATAATATTGTATTTAGCTTTTGCTGCATCCCAGGGGATGCCCCCCCTAAAACCTGGATAAAAATTGACTATTCCAGGTGATAAGGTGCTTACAATTCTAATTTCATTCAAATCTATCAAGCCGTTGAGGCGTGAAGAGATAACAAACATTCATACACATACATAAACAAATACACACATAATTTCGCATTTATAGCATTAGTGTGATAGTGCCCATACTGTTATTACAACGCACTTCTAATGACGAAATCCTATATCAACTTCCGAAAGCCAATAGTAACTTTTGAACTCGGGTTAACCAAACAGCTTTGATATATTAACCGCCACAAAAATACTATAAAGTTTAAAATATCTACGTAACTTATAGACGAAAATAACTATGTCGAAATGTTTTAATACGGGCACGTTCGTGCGATATTAGGTAATTAAAGCTTCGCTTCTGGACTATTACCGAAGTCACTAGTTTGATGATTGATGGTGATTAAAAGTAGTCTATGTGGTAATCCATGGTCTTAACTATATCCATACCAAATTTCATCGAAACGGTGAAGCCGTTTGAGCGTGAAGAAGTAACAAACAAACACAATACACACAAACTTTCGCATATATAATATTAGTAGGATTACATTCACTTTCCTGAACGTGTATTTATTATGATTACACAATCTGATTCCACCATCCCCTTTCTATCATCGGTCGACTCGACGTACGGCAATTCGCCATCGTTATATGGTAGATATACCACCTATACGCACGAAGCGTTATGCTTCCACTTTCTTAATGCGTACTGCCAAGGAATGGAACTCGTTGCCCAAGTCTGTGTTTCCCGATATGTACAATCCTGGAGTCTTCAAGTCGCGAGTGAATAGGTACCTTCTAGGTTTGCGTGCTAAATCCTAGACAACGTCATCACTTAACATCAGGTGAGACAGTTGTCAAACGCAAACTTATAATACATAAAAAAAAAAAAAAAAACTATAACTTACGTACAATATATATGTATAAGCGAGTAGCTGTCTCCACCGGCTTCGTCACTTTTCGAGTATTATGTACATACACATATATATATATGTGTGTGTATATTTAAAATATATATATATATTAGGTGCTCGGTCGTGTTCGCGCATGCACTGGTGAGTGAGAATACCTACCTACGCTCTATAGCAAAATCATACGGAATAACAGTCTATCGAGATACCTACTCGACTATACAGGATGCGGGCCGCATACATCAAATCCTAGTGGAAATCATTGTTGGAGGCGTATGTCTAGCAGTGGGCGTCTTATGGCTAACATGATGATGACGATAATCTTATAAAGTTTCAATTCACTAGGTAAAAAAATAATGACTGGTCGAGCAAAACGAGATAGATAGAATAGAAAGCAGAGAGCAAAGTTAATAAAAACAAAACTTATAGAATATATATATATATATATAATTATATATTTTACCCAAGGTCTTCAGGTCCCAAACTAGGCAGAGCCTGTACTATGATGACTGATATATATACTTATATACATATACACACCCAGACACAGGTCAAAGAGACATGTTCATACACACAAATATTTGACCTGTCCGGGAATCGAACCTGGTACCAGCGGCTCAGAAGGCAGAGTGCTCCCGACTGCGCCAACCGGCCAGTCTGTCAAGTCAATATGACTGTAGAAGGATAGTAGTTAACGAAATTATTTCACAATTCTAATTTCGTATGGAGATATTTAACGAATCCCCGACTTATGCAGTGAATCAAACGTCTAATTTAGATTCAATGAGCACACGCTTTCATAATTTTCCTCTCAATTTCCCCTCAATATTATAAATACAACGATTACTAATAGTAATGAGCAGAAATATTTATAAACAGTGCACAATTTTACTCTACGAATATTTGGAGCAAGACGAATAATTTCAAGAGCAAGTTTGAGGTATTATTTTCTTAGATTATAACTACCGACACGCAATATTTACATCTAATTTTATATATGTATATTATGCATTTAGAAAATCAAAAATACCACAGTAAACTGGATCTTGAAAAAACTTGACCAATAAAATCTCAACATCGGATTTTATTTATCAAGGTTTTGTCGAGTGTGTCACGAGTTTGTCTTTTTAAGAAATGGGTCGTATACAAAACCACAGCGCTCTGTGTTTCCAAACACACCACTTAATAGCAATAAATTGCTGGTATTTATTATAAACTTAACACTAAATTTAAATCTATTCACGTGAAATCTACTTGGCAACAAGCCTCTTCTAAAACTTTAAATGACTAAAATCTTAAAACTTAAAAACCGTTTGTCGGATCTTGATGAAGTTTAAGTGAGTCTACCACGGAAGTATACGTGCTCTATCAAACAAAAAAAGAATCATCAAAATCGGCTCATACACAACGAAGTTATCCGCGAACACTCTAAATATATATATATATATATATATAGTCGAATTGAGTTCTACTTTTTTTTAAGTCGGTTAAAAAATAATAAATTTGTCAACTTGTGAAAATAGCCTATTTTTAATTACGGTCTAATATAGTTATGACATCATAAGGATCCTGTGCTCAAAAAAAATAGAAGGGAAATTTAATTGAAATTAAGTTTTTAGTCTAGTGTTTACTATGTTTTTGTTTTAAATGTACGTATAATTATATTATATACACGTTTTATCGTCAAACAATATTTAAGATTTAACCTTACATAATTACGAAAAATAGGAAAGGAGAATGACATAACGAGAAAAGTGAATTTCTTACCCGGAGGAAAAGAAGAGAAGGATCAAAGATCTGCATATTCTATCCTCCTTTTTATCTTATAAACCCTCATAATATAAATTTTAAAAAGAAAGGTCTTTTTAAAATTTGTATTATGCGGGTATTTTTGCGGCGGGTGGTTGCAGATTCAGTATGCTCTATCATACCATAACCAATTAATGGATGATCCAAAACTTAAAGTTGTATAGGTATATCTAACTTTAAGAACACCGTTTGTATGTAAATTTTTATGCAAAACACAATTTATTTAATTATTATTATTAACACGCTTTGTTAATAATACAATAATTTTTGCTTACATATTTTGTAACTAGCACACGGTCTGAAATAAAAGATTTCATTATCTATTATTATTATTATTATTATGTATTAGCTTCGCCTGTATCTATTTAAAGGCATCTTTGAACGTGGTCGAAAAGTCGGTTAAATTCGAAACTTTTCTCATCTATCAAGGACCGATAAAAAGGCAATAATTAAATTAATTAGTCACATTATCCTTACCAGGAAATCTAGGATTAGCTTTAATTTAGTTTAGTCAACTTGTTTATGAAGTTGAAGTGGCAGTGGGCAGGGCACATAGCTCGAAGAACTGATGGCTGTTGGGGCCGAAAAGTTCTCGAATGGAGACCACGGACTGGCAAGCGCAGCATAGGACGGCCACCGACCAGATGGACAGACGACCTGACTAAGATCGCAGGCAAGGGCTGGATGCGGGCCGCTTCCAACAGGTCCTTGTGGAAATCAATGGGGGAGGCGTATGTCCAGCAGTGGACGTCCTATGGCTGAGATGATGATGATGATGAACTTGTTTATATTTTAAGTAATTTAATAAGCATTAAAACACCGTCCTCGCGTATATCTTTATCTTATATTATCTATCCTTCAGAAATGGGTTGTCTGGACGAGATGGCTCTGAGCGATAAGACCACTTATTTTGTAAAATCTACTTTTATTGTGTTTCAATAAATTGTTCATCTATCTGTTTATGTTATATATACCTTTATATTAGTTTTGTCTTCAACCTTTTAAAAATATTTTTCAACAAATCACTTGCTCTGTTGTCGTTGTTGATTATTTTAAAGGTATTAAGCAAATTAAAATTAGGCATTTCAAAGGTACGTAGTTATTGAAATAATTTGTGTTAAAGCACTATCTTTTCAAAGAATTTAAAAATAAAAAAGAACCACTTGAAGAATTAAAGTTCCGCACACTGAGCTCCTGTTCTATGAAGCTGTAGCAGAGTAGACTTAGACTAAAAGAATGATTGACATTTAGGTATCAATAGAGTATCAGACTTACTAAATACATTTATTAAAACTAGTAAGAGTATTTCTTAACTTTTTACAATATGCAAAATTTGGGGACGGATGGATCGGGGGACATCATTTAATAAGTTACGTGCTGATGCACGTAACTTATGCCCGCCGCCTGGCACGATCATAACTCCCAGATGAAGAATTGCAAATAAGTTCAAAACTGGTTGTAGAGTAATTTTCCAGTATTTACCTCGTGAGTCCTAGTCGATTCGTAGATTACAATTATGGAAGAAACTTGCGATAGTTTTCAGACTCAAATAATAATAATACGTTACCAACAAGTCTCAAACTAGGCGACAGCCTGTATTTTGAGACTCAGAGTGCGAATTCACAGAAACAACAATAATTAAAAACACATTCAAACAGAGCAACATAATAGGTAAGTACGATTCAGTTAACAAATCACCAATAAGTAGCTCCTAAAAAATATTAAATTCAATGCAGCTATTTATTTTACCAGGTGTTAAATTATGTAAATACATTACAAATTGGTAATTTTACAAGACATTAGCTTGACTTTCCAGCCATCAGTCACGATTAGCATATAATTTGCTTAATTTTTAATTTTGTTCAAATAATAAATAAACCTTAAAAACTTAAGCTTGATATATCGTTTTCCGAACAATTTTAAAAGCATACATTAATCAAATAAAGTGACGATGAATTTCCATACGATTTATAAACAAATAATGCTCATTCTGACGCAAGTGCGATATGCTACATAATCTGTGTCGTCGCTTGTAGTGAAGCTTACCAAAGAAATCTTCACAGATCAACTCGATCAATTTAATGAAACCACAAATATTAAAAAGACATTTGCAAATTTTCTATGTAAGTATGACACTTTACTTTTACTTTATCGAAATTAATCATATTTTTTTTTTTTCCATTGACTACCTACAAGGTAAGAAAGCCGTGAAAGTGATAGTGGCGGAAAATTTTGATGTAAAAGCTTCACATTTTATTTTATTTCCCAAAATGGGTTAGTTTATCATATAAAGAATTTTTTTTTAAAATTGATTCCATTTAATGCCAACAACGAAATATGGTGTTTTTAAAAAGTATCTAAAAAGAAAATGTTTTAGATACTGGAAGAAACCTTTTTGTAGTATAAATACATACGGAGAAATGCGTAGGCTGGCGTCTGCTGTAAACAATACTTAGAAGATTCCAACTATGTAATATTACGTATCTTATAGCAAAATAACGTTACTTACGGCAACGTGGCGCCAAATCCTACTTAATATTATAAATACGAAAGTTTGTGTGTATGTGTGTATGTTTGTTACCTCTTCACGCTCAAACGGCTACACCAATTTCGAAGAAATTTGCTATGTAGATAGTTCAAACCTTGGATTAACACATGGGCTACTTTTGTACCGGAAAAAGTATAGTTCCCGTGGGATAATTATTATCCCACTATACTTTTACCTCTATTATAGAGGTAACAGGAAAACCGCAATCCACGCGAGTGTAACCGCGGGGCGCTACTAGTACGAAATATTGCGTGGTAGAACATTTGTATGGTGGCTTCCATATTGGCATTGAACGTGTTAATGTGGCCTAATGGTGGATTACCTGTTAAGATCCATGAAACAGCACAATCATAGGAAAGTAGAACAAAATGGCGTAAACGGCAAATTTGCGTTTCTTTACTTCTCTCCTCTATACTTTAGTGAAGTTTCAACATAAAATGACCATTACCTACTTTATTGACACAAAAACGGAAACAGGTAGGATGTTTCAGTCTAAGCTTTTTTACCTTTTGGCACAACTTTCTTGAATGCACATGAATGCGGAGCCAAATAAAAAGACAACCAGTTGCACTCCGGAAGTGCCGGCAGAAGTGAAAACTTGAACATGATTGATGATGATGAAAAGTAGCCTATGTGATTTCGGGACCTGAAGTATCTACATACCAAATTTCATCCAAATCCGTTCAGCCGTTCTGGCGTGATTGAGTAACAAACAAAAGATCATATAAACTTTCAGATTTACAATATTAGTGATATGTATGGAGAGCGAGCAATAATTACAATTTACTTATTAAGCGCTTCGACTTAGACCTATTTTGTACAAGTATAGAATCGGCCAGGCAGCTGTTGAGCAGAAAGTTCTTTGAGTAAACTGGCTTTATTAGTACTATAATGCATAAAAGTAATGCTTGCATAATATGTGGTTTACGATATTATTGTAAAAATATAATGTCATTATCCGTGAGGACCTATAATTGGCTTTTTGTTAAATATTAAGTCGTTATATTGTAAAGAAGGCCGTTGGTCTTCCATGTAAAAATAAATAAATTATAACGGTTTTTTTAACAATGAAATCTTTCCTCTTTATAATATCGGCGTTTTGAAAACTGAAATCAATAATACTTTTAATCAAAACGACTTTATGAAATAAAACTACCAACAAACGAAAATGTTCCATAATCAGCGTAATACATTTAAGTTTAAAGGAGGATGGCAGAACCAGCCTTGCTCCCGAAAAACGAAATGACAACCCGTTCATGTATTCTTTATATATGAAAATTTAGATTATATTTTTGTGGATTCGGTGAATAATTTGCATTATTTATAAAGTTGGAAACCAGAAGTACTTTTATTTTATTTATTTATGTGGTGTTTGTAGTTTTCGAACCCACCCTATACTTCTCATTATGTTTGTTGCGTTCGAATACTTACGCTCTAAAATTAATTGTTATTGTTACTCTATAATCTGTAGTCAGCTGTTCTGTAGACCCGGACTGCGTTCATAAACACAGCCCCTAGTTTATTCCAGAATATAATATGTAATCTGTATCTGTAGCGCGATCCATGCAATATTGCTTTCTCTGTCTACGATGCTATAGATGAATAGTGATCCATTGAATGGTTCGCATATGGACGTGTAGTTAGCATACTGATACAGATGATTTTCCATGAGAACTTTTTACTCCCAACTTCTAAGAAAATGATCGAATATACATTACACAATGTATTTATTGCTCTATCGATACGTATAAGTTTCATTCATGAACGCGGTTTTTTTCTTCTAGGCTACAAATGTATGAGAGTCTGCCATCCTCCTTTCA
The DNA here is from genome assembly GCA_934044485.1 of Apeira syringaria. Classification (NCBI taxonomy): domain Eukaryota; kingdom Metazoa; phylum Arthropoda; class Insecta; order Lepidoptera; family Geometridae; genus Apeira; species Apeira syringaria. The sequence goes on along the minus strand of OW203660.1, from coordinate 20,422,589 downwards.
ACGATGGTCCTGACGATCTGACGATCTTACAATCTGACGCGAGTTTATCATTTTTCTCCATACAAAAGTGCACGACGCCGCTAAAGAAGTTTTCACTTCAGAAATCATTAAAATGCTCACGTAACACGATCACGCGAACGATTACATTTTATACACTTTGTCGAATCCGCTTTATTTCTGTGCCGTAGTACACCGTCCACGACTCTAATAATGGACTCCTTACGGCAGTGGGCGAGACGATGCATTGCTTTTCTTTTTAAACACGCATATAAAAAGATCAAATCAAAACACATTTCAATTTCAACCTTACATACACTTATTAAGATTCAAAGCTAAACGATCTGACTTTAAAAATGGCCTACAAAATTGATGTACACTTCTTGTTACTTCAAACTAAAATTATGTGTTTTCTAAAAAGTTTTTAAACATACCCACTTTTATTCGGATTAATATATTATTTTAGTATTTTGAGGTTGGTTATTAGCAAAGTTTTAAGAATCAATTTTGTTCTTGCTGTTGCGGTTTTTATTTCTACCTAAGCTTGCGGCGCAGTCAAAGGCTGCATCATGAAGAACCACCAAACCACCTGCACCATAAACAATTTGAATTTGAACTGTTCATATCCGACTGTGCCAGAAGTAGGTGTTTTTGAGTCTCTGTGTATACTTCTTTGGAACGGCCTCTAGTGATTCCGGTTTGATGGAATTTAGCTTGAGAGCTGTCACTAGATTTTCTTCATTGTGAGCGTGACACTGGGTAGGTACATATCGAAATTATAATTGCTGTCAGCTTTTTAAACGACTTCAAAAAAGAAGGAGGTTTCTCAATTCTACCGTATATATGTTTTTTTTATGTGTGTTCGCGGATAACTTCGTCATTTATGAACCGATTTTGATGATTTTTTTTGTTAGATAGAGTATACTTACGTTGTGGTCCCATTCAACTTTCATCAAAATCGGAAAAGCGGTTTTTGAGTTATACTCCAATAAATGAAAAGTGCTACGCGTATTTTGATGATATTATTGTCGCGGTTGAAGACATCGACATCCCGTGAGTAGCAAAGGTCACTGAAAAGGGTAAAAAAAAATTTTTTTAACCAAAAATGCAACCGACTTCAACACTCAAAAGTGTGAAATAACTTGTCGAAGTCGGTACCATGAGCACATGATATGTGATAAGTTATTTCACACTTTTGAGTGTTGAAGTCGGTTGCATTTTTTGTTAAAAAAAATTTTTTGTTTTTTCGTCACTTGCTTATGTTGATAAATGCTCCTGTGCCTACCGCCAATTTCGTGAAGCTTCATATAGGTAGTTTCACTGACGTCTACTCTGACTAGATTAAACATACAGAAGAGCAGTTCATCCACGAAGGCTGTGTTTATGTTATAAATGATACGTCATAAAAAATGTTATTTGGAGAATTGCGACAAGTTAATAAGTAGGTACCTATTGCATTATCACAAAATATTAGGTGAGAGAGAGATCAAACACTTGCCTCTTCTGGTTTGATGCCACAAAGTTGACATAGTTGAAGTGATGATAGCTTAGCGGTGGTAGTGTCGACAGTCAGAATGACGGACTCTGGTTCAATCCCCACTAACAGCTTGAGTTTCCGGTCAAGGCAACACCGTTATCAAATTCCCAGCATGGTGGTAGGGTACTTTCGGATACATGCCTTGATAGTTACCTACCACCAATGATATTACAAGGTAAACAAAGGTAAAAAAAAAAAAAACATCATTGGTTACCACCCTGAAGTTAGAAAAACTTTCAAACGCACACCGTATTCAGGCAGCAACCCTTGAAAGCCAGTAGTCATCTAGGTTTCGCGTGGATACACTTTCCACCATATCGTCACTGACCATCAAGTGAGATGGTGGGCAAACGCAAGATCATTGCATGAGTATAGTATTAAAAAAAATAGTTTAAACGCCTTTGATTAATAATCATTTCGTAAAAGTGTCAAATTGTAAAAATCACATTCTCCCGACATGTGCATTTAGTCCGTGGCTCTTTAGTCTACTTGTAGGCAGAATGTAGGCAGGCTATCCAGCCACAACTCCCATAAATCAGTGGCAAAATCGTAAAACAATAAAACGGTCGATGGCAACCAGACACTGTTAATAAAGTGTTAGAACTAATTTAAAAGAGGTGGCTTTTATGGTTATATTTGGTGTGGGCAGAAGATTTGTGGCCCAATATCGGTTGAAACAATTTGATTGGTCCAAATCTGACAGTCTGTAGCCAGTTCAGCTACCTTATTTATATATTAAAATAAACACAGTTACAAATCCATCTTAAAATGATACCGAGCCATAACAGATTTTATAGAATAGAATAGAAAAACTCTTTATTATCAGTACCAAATAACATATCATACTTAAAGCTAATCTCAAATTGAAATACTTGATACGATAATGGGCGGCCTTATCGCTTGTGGCGATTTCTTCCAGGCAACCTTTGGATGGACAGAAACAGAGAAAGGAGCAGACGGTAGGTGTAGTGCATCTGTCTGACTATTATATGATAGTAACAGAAATGATACATATTATACTTCAGACAATAATATACATTAAATATAACATATTACCCAGGAAGAAAAGGAGACCCTGACACCGAAGGCTACGGAAAGGGAAAAGGATCACGCACCCTTACTATACACGAGGCGCAGGGACTAACGTACGAGACAGTATAGTTGGCGTCACGTAAAAAGAACGCTGGGCGATAATGGAGGGATTGTGTTTGCGCATGGATACAGTCGCGTCCTAAAGTACTAGCCTCTTAAATGTATTGTGGTACCATAGTGTGGTTTTAGTAGTATAATATGTAATATATAGAATCTTAATAGGTACATTACTAGCGACTGTATCCGTGCACAAACAAATCCCCTCCATTAAGGCTCAGCGTTCTTTTTACGTGACGCCAACTATAATAGCCATTAAGACCAATAAGGCCATTAAGGCAAAGTAAAGCTGCACGAGAGTGTCCCACACACAGTAGCAGCAGTCTCCCGGCACACCGGAACTTTCACATACTACGCTGACGATGAAGATGACGCCATTGGACGGTTCGTAAAGGAGACGATGGTAACGAAATCAAAAACTATCCTTGATTACCTAAAAATGGTCATGAGGCATCGTAACAACGCGGTAATGGAGGCTCTGCTAAAATGCGATCCGGACTTGGAGTGATCCTTTGAAATTATTTGAGTAATGTTTCTCAAACTGATTTCCCCGTAGCAGGCTCGCATCAGCATCCGAAGCAGTCATGCTCACAGAGAGGTGTTGGCGTGCTGCGGCGTTGTGTATGATGGCTGGTGCACACGTCAACTCGTGCTGCTTGCGGACACTGGTCTGCTTTGAATTCTCATGCGTGCTTCGTGCGTTGCTAATCCATTGTTGCTAAGATAATTCTTTGTCCCTAATTATGTACAAGTTGTCCACTTATTAATGTTCTCTTTTTCAAAGTTAAACAACGAAGTTATCCGCGAACACACATATTATATATATACACACGGTCGAATTGCGCAACCTCCTTTTTTTGAAATCGGTTAAAAACAAGCTAACTGGCAATCAATGAGTATAGTGAGGTTCATGCACGCATCTGTTGCTGTTTACGCTTGAGCCCGGTAGTGATGTACCTACCTTAAAAATTCTATAGTACATCACTGACGCGCGCATATCCTAGGTTATACACACACACTTGATTAAAGGCCACAGCATTGCACAGCACTATGAAAATTAGATTATCTATTTAATTGATAAAAAACATTGTTATACATTGTTATAGTTGATTCGTGAGTCTCATGACATATTATTATGGGAACACTATGTAATAGAAGTCTTTACTGTTCCGAAATATACAAAAAATCTGCTTATCTAAATGTTTCCTAAATAGCTGACACAAACAAAACATTTGAAAGAATACGAAGAGAAATTACATTGTAAAGTCATTGTCACTACAAGTGTATTTATATACTTACTGTCATTCATCATCGATTTCTTGGAATTGGTCCAAATACCTACCTAATATCTTTTGTAATTTTACGCACAGCACTATTTTCAAATCACACCTGCCGCTCGCTGCCTAAGTTATTATTACGTTGGTTAAAACCTACATAGATATATTTCTATTGTGGCGGGAAATTTTAATTGAGAACACCTACATTTTGTTATATTTTCCAATTTTAGTGTTTTTTGAGATATTAGCGTGTAATATTGGATTAATAGATAACCGTTAAGAGTCCAAAAAAAGCACGAGTGCAGAAAAGTGGTACCAAATGGCTCAGTAGCAAATCTTCGCATCTTTATTCCTCTCCGCAATTACCAAGTGAAGTTTTGATAAAGTGCCCAAGACTTTTTGGAATCAATGGGAAACGAAAGACTTGGACTCTGCAACTGTATGTAGAAATATTCCTTGTCACTGGCTTAATGTATGGCTCATCAATGTTTGATTAAAAAAATAAACAAAAGAAAAACCTTTTTTAACAAAAACATTATGGCGACATATCGATAAAGATTTTGCCGATTAAGTAAACGACATTTTACATCAACAACACCGTAAAATACACGTAACTTGATCGGGTATGTATAAACATTAGACGTAACCCACGAAAGCAGAAAACTCCTTAAACGAGTATTTATGTGTGTAGATTGTGCACCTTGAACGGATCTATACGATTTGGCCGCAACTTGGCCAAGCTAGTGTTAGAGACATCTCGTGTCCAGACTTATAATCAATATTTGTACTGGACATTTCCTTACCACATTGCATAACCACTAGAAGTCTAGGCTTTTTACTCTACTATGGGTATCAAATTACCTAACATAATTATTTGTTTTATAGTATCCGATTTTTATGAGTTTTTAATTTGGTAACGTATTATATATTTGCAATATACATTAATAAATAGAATAATTATTTTAGGTACTGTTTTTGTATTAGCTGTATTAGAAGGATAATGGAAGTAAATGAGCAAACTACAGCCTTATAACTGGCTTCAAAAAAAAGAAAGTTCTCAATTGCTTGGAATTCATTTTTTATGTATATTCCGACTGGTTTGTTTTAGGGTTATACTTCCTAAGTGGTCATTAGGTCAGAACCTGATGATGGGATCCTGGTAAAATCGAGGGAAGAATAAGTAGTGGAAGTCGGTTAATATAATTTTTAAATTACGTTATTATTATTGATAAGAATTTGTCGTGAATTTATAATTATGTATGTATTATGCCGCTTTACCCCGCACTGCCACTTGCTATAGCCGCCGCGGTCTAGCAGCGTTAACTAACCTGAGGATGGACACCGGACATTCCCGAAACCTAGGTCTAAACTTCGACGATAAACGTGATACTCGAAAAAAAAAATTGCCACTTTTTTATCTTCCATGTTCAATCGTTGTAAAACAGCACTATTCCCAACTAAACTTAATTGGGAACCCTAAATGACGAAATATAGGCTAGTGGTATGGGCTGCTATAGCTTAGTTGGACAAAGCGACAGGACGGTATTCTGTAGTCGTGGGTTCAAGTCCCACTAGCAGCCGAGTTTATTACTTCAAATATTTGATCGTAAGCATACGATGTTTAGTAATTTATTAATAAATTAAAGATTTTCCTCATTAATTCACTTAACCAGTTTAACCCGCAGTAAAAAAGTTTAAAAGTTATAGAAAATCTAAAAATCCTGCTTTTTTACTTTAATGACTTTGCGAGATGGCGATTTATTGTACATTGTCATCTCGCTAAGTCATAAAGTAAAACAGCAGAATAACTGTTAATAAGAGAGTTCATCTTTTAGATATTAAGAATACAGTTACACAATTATTGCGGCCAATTCCCAAATTGGCAAAGAAAAAACAATAAAACAAAGTAATATTTATTAATCTATTAATCTATCAAATACAGTTATCAAACATCAATAACAATAGTGGAATGATCATAAATATATCCACCTACAGAACTAGATCAGATAAAAAAATTCATTCAATCATAAGAACCGGTTTGGAATATTACGAATTATGTCGATAAAAATTGAACGTGTGGAGATTCAACATTAAGCATGGGTTCCACTCACTGTATTGTTACTCTATGGTTGGTGGTTACTAACAATTTGTTAAGTCCTAATAAATTCGTTGATTGGCATCTTTATGTTTACAAGATTTAACTAAAAACATCATTGTTAACATGATATACCATTTGGTAGGACCTCAGGTTCCATGAATATAGAGATTATAATCCCAATTTTAAAATAAATAACAGCCTAAAAGAATGGCTAATGACGACATAATTATGCTAAACCGAGAATACTGACTGGCTATCAAGGAACAGCAACACACACTGTCTTTAGCGAAAGATTTTGAGTTTTAAAGGAGCCACGTGGGTACTATTACAATACCACCACGGTGAGGATTTGGTAACAAAGATGTACCGATACCTTCACCTAAAGCTCATGTGATGATCGGTCCAGCTACCGCCTGACAAAAGGCAGTCATCACCAGAATATGATTAGGTACTCTAATATAAATAAGATTATTCGATTATAAAATTCCTTACGTTACCCTACCCCTCATCTGAGAACTGTTAAAATCAATGGCTACCCTCATCTGCGAACAGTAAAACAAATTGCAATTTTTTTAAAAAAATTTTTTTTTTTAAACACATTCACAGAAAGAGCATGACAATGGCCGGCCTTATCGTTACCAGGCCGATTTTCAATATGATAAATAAAACATTTAATTGACATGAACAATAACTGACTATTACGTATGGCATTCGACTTTCTGGACTCTAAAAAGAAAAAATAACGGAAGCGGTCAATATCCTAATACATCTCTTAAAAGCTCAGATTCTAAAAAGCCATAAGAAAAAAAATACGATCATTGCTCGATTATATCTATTCCATACCTACTCGATTGTGAAACTACTCCAATTTATCGTTAAAACTTTATAGATGTAACATACGCACAAGCACGATGCAACCTATGCTTTATATCTATACTAGTATTTGGGTGGCGCGCGGGCTGCGAGCAGCCCGCGTTATCGATGTGCATTAGTATTATTAACAAAAATGTCGTTGCAGTTGCTAAAAAGATATAAAATTCTCATGCAAATCGAATAACTCACAGTTACATCTATTTCAGTAGAAAGTGTGAGCAGGGTTACCATGTGCAAGTTGATTTTTTTAATTAAATTTTAGTCGCGGTAAAACCGGACCAAGATTCTAAACGACTTTTGTTAAAGGACCCCACCTCTAAGTGCAGTGGTTAACGTGGGCAGTTGCCTCGGAGACCAGCTCGATATGTGAAAATACTCGTTATCCGGAACTCGGCCTTCGGCCTCGTTAGAGACTCCCATATGGTACGTTGAAGCGTTACACCTCATTCGAGCTCGGCCTTCGGCCTCGCAGATTTGAAGCTCGGCCTTCGGCCTCGCAGGTTTGAAGTTCGGCCTTCGGCCTCGCGGTGGTAAAGACAGCTTCTTCAAGTTCAGTACAAAGTGAGAACAGAGTTACCATATGCAAGTTTATTTTTTTCATTAAAATTTTAGTCGGGGTAAAATCGCACAAAGAATTTAAACGACTTTTGTTAAGGGATCCTACCTCTAATTGTAGTAAATAACGTGGGCAGTTACATTGGAGACCAGCTCGAGATGTGAAAAAAACTCCCCATCCGGGACTCGGCCTTCGGCCTCGTTAGCGACTTCCATAGGATGCGTTAATGAGGTACACCCCATTCGGAACTCGGCCTTCGGCCTCGTAAGTTACTAACACGGCTCGGCCTGCGGCCTCGCGGAGGCCACGCTCGGCCTTCGGCCTCGCGGGCCGAAAGCTCGGCCTCCGGCCTCGCAGGATTGAAGCTCGGCCTTCGGCCTCGCGGTGTTTAAGGCTCGGCCTGCGGCCTCGCAAGTTACAAAGGGAATGTTTATAAGCTGTTCCCAATGACGGCCAGCTCGGCCTTCGGCCTCGCAGGCCTACAGCTCGGCCTCCGGCCTCGCCAGGGTGGAGCTCGGCCTTCGGCCTCGCCTCCACAGCTCGGCCTGCGGCCTCGCTCGATTTCAGCTCGGCCTACGGCCTCGCAAAGAGAATGTGGTTTCGCCACCAAAAATCCGCATCCAGTAAAAAAAAACAGATGACGTCATCAAAAAACTTTTTTCATATTTCGAATCAGGGACCCCAAATCTCCTTAAATACCTAATTTCAGCCAGATCGGAGCAACTTGGATTTTGGTATTGTATGGGAGAACCTCTTTTTACTTTGGGAGGGTAATTTTTTTTTAATTTTCTAAAAGGTTCCCAAGGTTTTAGTCATTTTTAGTTTGACACCTACCCCTCATCGATTACAGTTTCCGAGATCCCTACACCTGTTCCACGAAGGAAACCAAAAATGCCACTTTTCGGATTTTTCTGGGGGTCACGTGAGCACTCTCTATACAGTCCACACCATAATTTCAACCCAAAAATACTCCTTCTGGGAGAACAATGATGTCAGTGAGTGAATCAATCAGTGGGTCTTCAGCTTTATATAATATGATATGATGATGATGAATGAATGAATGTCCGTAGATTCAAACATGTAAAATCTTAATCGATTTCGAATCGATAATTTCATTCGGATGTGTCGATAACGACATATTTTATCATAATTTATGTTGTCATTCATTATAAATAAATTAACATCTTCATAGCACATGTTTCCAATCATTCTGTACTATTATAATGAGTAGAAACGTTGGGAGGTCCGTTTTAATTCGTTATTTCCTTAATTATTTCAATACTCTGTGGGTTTATCAATGATTTATTTGTATAATATTGTAATTATTGCTGTTTTCGATGTAATTATATAGAGGAAATGTTCCATGTGCTTATATATAGCACTATAAGGCTTGAGAAAAGTATTAGACAACTCATTTTCGTTTTATAGCAGAGGATGTCCGAGCTGTTTTTATTTTGTGTTTTTGGAACGTGTATAAATATAATGAAGTGTTTTATTAGGAATGACACACGCTTGCATCATCACAAATTTCACGAAGAATTATTTTTGATACAAAATAATTATAATATAGTGTAGTAAGTAAAAAAAATATAAAACTATATATACTTATATATTAATATAAACTGATAAACTGACTTCTTGGCCCGTTACTGATTTGTTTAACCGACTTCAAAAAGAGTAGAAGGTCCTCAATTCGACCCGCATGTTTTTTTTTTTCTAATTAATGACTCGCTCACTGTCATTGACCAAGCCAGAGTTTATTTTATGTGGATGACCTCAAAGTTTACGTGGAAATAAAGTCAAAAATTATTGTCTTCAGCTGCAAGTGTAATGTGCTTACTTTTAGTCGAATTGTACATCCTACATCATACCTTTGACTACAAGATGAGGAACCAGTTTATATCAAGAACTGATAGTATAAAGGGTTTGGGGTTGACATTTTGACCGAAAGCTCAGGTTTCATGAACACATAATCAGTGCCTTGGCTAGGGAGTTCTTTAAACGATTTTCATTTGGACTTAGAAATGCTCGAGACTTTTAGCAGCACAATGTTGTCCAATTGCTACTTAATGCACCAGTGAGAACAAAATTCGAAGCTAGTGTCTAGTGCTAGTGTATATGGATTCCATATAGTATATCCATATTCCATATAAAAAAATAAAAAAATTAAAGCTATTTAATAAATTAATACTACATATGCACTTGTCCTAGAAAAGGTGTAGAAGGTGTTTTAAGGCATGTCTATAAGCGGATTTATCTCAGGGATTTATTGCTATTATCCTTTCATGTATCCGACCAAATTTATTCTTGGTTGTCTGGGATACGATTCGCTTGAAGTGCGCTGGGTGCGCAGCACACTATTTAGTTTGTGGCGCGCGCCTGGCAAAGTTGTAAGATTCTTCATGGCAGAGTTGACGTTCCAAAACTGAGGGACGAGGTCTGTCCCTCAGTTAATAACCACACGCTGTTTTGACATGTAACCCTTACCAAACGGAAGAGGAAGAGAGACGAGCTCTGTCGAAATCACGTGACGAATAACTATCGAAATAAATTATTTGCCGTATCGTTCGGCTTATGCGCGACATCAATATTTATTTCTAATCGATTCATAAAAATGGAAATAAATACTGAAGTGCTTATGAGTCCGATTCAATCGAAACCAGCTATACGGCAAAGAAAAAAATACAGTAATCGCAGAGTATGAAGAAGATTATGGATCATAATAAAAAAAAAACAAATTCCTGAAAGCATTTCCTGAATTTTGCAAGGTACAATTTCAATTTTTCTTACAAAGTAAAAAAATCACCATTGTTTTCTCAGTTCGGTTTTTTTCTTGCACACCGTATCTCGTGTTCATTCACTCCCATCTCAAGATCAGGCTGTCTAGTAGAAATAACAAATCCTCGACCATGGTTTCTGACACCCGAACTACTGGCTACTCGCATTTCGTGTTCGGGCGCCCGAACAACAAATGCGCGCGAAAGGTGCGCGAAGTGTGTGCGAGTCTGGACACTCCCTGAGAGAGTCTAAGGGAGTGTCCAGACTCACACACATAGTCAACGTCACCGCGCATTCACTGTGAACGCACGCTACTTCTCTATACTGCGTACTCTCTCTGCGCTCAACGCCCACCTGGACCTGGACGCATATCGTGAGACCGATGTGTTTGCAGATGGATGGATGGAAATATTGAAAGTATGTTTACAGTTCTGTGAAAAACATGAATGATGTTTGAGTAAAAAGTTTTATTTTATTCGACACTAAGTGCACTCTGCGGTTGTACGCGCGTGGTGATGAAAAACGGTGATAATGGTGATGATGAAAATAAGCTTATGTGTTAATCCAGGGTATCAAGCCAAGCCATCTCCATACCAAATTTCATCGAAATCGGTGTAGCCGTTTGAGCGTGAAGAGGTAACAAACAGACACACAAACTTTCGCATTTATAATATTAGTGGGATATTGTAAAGTGTTACTATTACTTAAATAATTTAGATTTTAACATTTTTCGTTTATGACGTAAATTGTAATTGGCTTTAAGGCGTATTAATTAAGTAAAATAAATTTAAAATTAATAAATACGGCGAATGAGAAAGCAACTGATTCCGTCTACGTGTAAGATGCGTATGGTCAGTTGTTTGTTTTAAAATATTCTTATTAAACAATGTACTAACAATTTTTTTTATAAAAACTGTGTAAGTACTTTTTTCTTAGAATAGGGTTATAACAACACATGTTTCTATACAATGCAAGCAAACATTGTTCAATTAATCTTTATACTAAAAAATATTAAACTTACGAAAATGAAGTATCAAATACAACAGAAAAATATTGAATGTAGAAAACTACTAAATATACAAATATTTCATTTTGTTTGTTTAAAAAATAACAAAAACATTCATAACATTTATATTCTCTCTGCACATTAGGCATGTAACGGAAAGAATTTAATCACAAAAAAAAATTACCAAAAAAATCAATCAATCAATCAATCAATCAAATATTTATTTGCATAAAACATGTGTTTGCATACTTAAATTATTTAAGCATGCAGGATCTTATAAATAAAGTAGAACAAACATGTTTTGCCTGTCAAGGCATACAAATATAATATTTACAAGAGTTTTATAATATGTACTTCTACTTGTATACTAGTTATTACAATTGTCGAATTTTTCATGTCACTACTTAATGTCAAATAATAGCGTAATTTAAATATATCTAAAATGGTTAAATGTCAATAAATTTCAAAATTGTTCAAATAAATTTATCCGTCAGAAATTCACTTAGATGGTAATAGCACTTGTCGGTTAATAAAGAATGCATCCTTTTTTTAAATAAATTGGCATTTAAGTTTTTTATTGATGTCGGTACTCTGTTATATATAACTGGTGCCATGCAGTAGACGCTTTTATTCATAAGTGCTGTATTAGAGGAATGCATGCAAAGTCTTGTGTTTTCTCTTCTGTTACGTATAACTCTATCAGCTAAACGTTGAAACAGTTCAACAAAAATGGAACCGACTTCAACACTCAAACGTATGAAATAACTTGTTGAAGTCGGTACCATGATAGTTCAAAAGTAACTGATATCAAAATATCGTGCTCATGGTCTGGCACTTCGACAAGTTATTTTATACTTTTGAGTGTTGAAGTCGGTTCCATTTTTGCATATGCTTAATTTAGCAAGCGACGATCAATAAAGGTTGCTTTCGAATTCATTTGTTCACGAAAGCCATTTTAACGTTCAAATAGAACAAGGTACTCAAATTTTGCAATAACAAATAAGTTCGTAGAAGTGAGATCACGGCATGTTGACTTTTGACCCGACGAAACGGAGACGCCATCTGTTTCCCGGTAGCCGCACTGTCGACGGGTACATTATCAGCTCTGATCAAAACAAAGAAATTTATCATTTCTTTCACTCCACGATTACAATTAACGTATCTTAAAGCTTTACTTTCAAAAATTACAATAAATTTTGAACTCTGTGTGGTAGGCTAATAGGATTAATATTACATAGAAACTCAATAAATAAAAATGTGACACGGAATGTATCAGGAATGTATGTAACTTCTAAGTTTGAGATCATGATTAATTATTGTTTATGCAAACTCATATCTCAAAAGTTTACAATGCGGTATTAATGTAACTGCAACAATAAAGTGCGAAACAGTAACTCATATTCCTACATGATAACATAGTACAGCGTAAGAGTTTTTTCCATCAAAAAGTTTTACAAGCCATACACGGGGCCATCTTACCCATACTAGGTGGGATTGGCACAGCATGTTTTCCTCTTCTACTCTTTTCTATCGCTAGTCACCTCAGTGCTCGCATCTTTATCATTCTTCACGCATCCGTACCTTCCTCGGCCTTCCTATACCACATTCATGTTAAGTACTCTTTTTGTTATATGTTAATCATCCCTTCTCATGATATGCCCATACCAAGGCATTTTTTTCTATTTATAAAATTACTAATTTATAATTCAATGGTGCTACTTTCAAGCTTCCTCTGATATACTCCTTCCTTATCTTGTGCATTATAGTCACACCACACATCCATATCAAAATTCACATCTCTGCCACATGCACCTTTCTTTCATCTATTTCTTTTGCTGCTCAACACTCAGATCCATGGCTCCATTACAAGTACCCGTACGAACATATATAATATACATAATATGTCTGAACTTATGTTACTGCTCGATGTGTATACTGCGCTCAAATGATCCGACCTCCAAAGTTAAACGAACTCAGCTTGACCTGAGATCGAAGAAACTTGAAGCCGTGTTATTTGTTGCTAATTTATTAACAACCGAGGTTGCTGTCATAGCGGTTTTATGAGAGGAAGCTGTATTTAACACGTTGTAAATTGTTCAAAAGTAGGTGTACCATAACAGAGTCGTTAAAAGAGACTTCCGGTCGATTGCTCCAAAAAAATTATTGCGAAATTTGCATGAGTTCACATACCAACTTATAAAATTCTGTTTAGTGATTTGTTTTATTAAAAAAACTTTTTAACCTATCATGGTACCGACTTTAACAAGTTATTTCACACTTTTGAGTGTGGAAGTCGGTTCCATTTTTTGTTAAAAATTTTTTTTCTTGTATTTAATTTAATAAACCTATAATAATTAGTAGCTATGTTAAATTGATTTTATTAACATTTTAGCGATTTCTCAAAAATACCAGTAAAAAGTGATTACTGTCGTATCTCGGAAAAAATCGATTCCCATGGGTCAAATGAGGTAGGGGGAAAATCGTAGTGCACTTGAATGAAACCTAAGGGCAAAGCTAATATTATCATATTAAAAAAACACATTACAATGATTACACGATTTCTATACTTTTTTCTTTTGACTGGTCGGTTGGCGCAGGTGGTAGCACTCTGCCTTCTGAGCCGCTGGTCCCGGGTTCGATTCCCGGACAGGTCAAACATTTGTGTTCATGAACATGTCTGTTTGACCTGTGTCTGGGTGTGTATATGTATATAAGTATATATATCAGTCATCAGGTTACCATAGTACAGGCTCTGCCTAGTTTGGGACCTGAAGACCTTGTGTGAATGTTAATAAATATATAAAAAATATATAATATAAAATATATAAAAATATATATATATATATATATATATATATATATATATATATATATATATATATATAAATATAAATTAATCATACAATTAAATAAAATTACACCTCATCCCAATCCAAACAAATCGATTAAAGCATTCAAACTCGGATTACTGTTCGAATTAAGATCATCTTATCGATAAGACACTAATGATATGTTAATGACATCATTATACCTACTAATGGAATAATAAAACAATCTTCACAAAAAAGTGGCGGCAATTTCTTTATTAGATGTTAAAAAAGGTCAAATGACGAGTCACGATTTGATTGGAACCAGTTTGAATCGATTTATTCGAATGTACCTATTAGCATTAATAATGGATAAGATTTTGTAGTTTAAAATGAAAATTTTCAATAACTCGGTTCAAAAAATGTCGTACAAGGCGCCTTATAGAGCGTACACAGCTTAATACTTCCTAATTTTCGTTCGGAAACTCCATTGACATTCTAAGTATACTCAATATTCTAGTAGTACCTAGCTATTGTAAAAATAGTATACGTTGCCAGGTTCATTGTCAATATGTTTTTTCTTACGCTCAAACTCCCACACTAGGATTCTCTGTGTCGCGGGAGGCATGGACACACTTAATTAAAGCACTCAAACATGCTGCAAAATGCTGCAAACCCGGGACAAACACCTATCACCTACACCTACACTCATTGCATAAATGTTTGCCCACGCCGGGATTCGAACCTAGGACCCCGGAGAGCCAGAAGTCATGTCACTGAGCCACGGCGAACGTCATATCCATTAGTAAGCTAAGCTATAGGCGTATACAAGCTATATCCGATTATTCCATATCTGTGATTGTAGAAACTAATGATGATTAAAATTACAATATATATTTATTACAATAATAAACTTGTTTGATTAAGATTTTCGCCTTTTCCACGCAGTTTTTTTAAAGTAGGGAATATATGCATGATATTTTCTATTTTTTGTACGATAACTTTTAAAAGAAATATCGAGCGCCAATATAATAAAGAAAATGTGATAAAATACTAACAAATACAAGGAGTTTGAACATCCACTTTTAAGGTGTCAAAGAAAAATATCGAACTTCGTTCATTGTCGCTGATTAGGTCACATCACTAGCGCATTCCTCAGAGCTGCACTCAGATCGCGCGCGTACTGTATGTACCAGTGCTACATACACCACCATTACGCACGAAGCGTTTTGCTTCCACTTTTATAATACATGCTACTAGGGAGTGGAACTCGCTGTCCGAGTCTGTGTTTACTCTGTTTGTTGTAGAATAATATATATGAGTTGTATGGTTTATTGCATTAACAACATGCTAGGCGGAACTTACGTTCAAATTATTTAAAGTAAAAAATGAAGCTACTAGTGGGACTTGAACCCACAACTAGGCAAAAAGACGCCTCAGGAATCTTCGTTGCGTGTACTTATTTATTTATGAAACTATTAAGACTTTACTTCTATAGTTTTCTTTTTTCAGGTTTTTTTTAACGTAATAAAGTGACGAATCATACAAAAGGCCCACAGGATGTTAAGTCTGCTTATCGACAGATACACTTCGTAAAGAACTACACTGCGCCTTGAGATATAAAGTTTAATGTGCCTGTAATTTCACCGGGAACCATACCCTCCAAACAGGAACACAGTAATGCAAACACTACTGCCTGGCTGGAGAAATAGATATGGTGGTAGTACTTCCCCAGGCGAACCCTCACATAGTGTGCTACTATCTCTTAAAAGTGTATAGTTTGGAGTAGCGTTAAAGTTAAATGTATCATTAAATGTATCAATGATAGCTGGCCCCAATGATATTATATGTTTTTATTTGAGGTAGATGTCGCACAAGCGCGCGGAAACTGAGGCGGCAAAATTAAGTCAATTGTAGTAATTTTCATTGCGACGCGTATTTCAAGCGCAAGTCTAAACATATAGCTATCCTTTTCTACAATATTTGTACCGTATTATCTGTCGCAGTAAGCATGTTTATGTCGTAAAGGAACAAAATCTGAGCACAGCGCAGTATGAATATACGTCATCTTTAGTTAAACATCTTTGGCTGGCCCTCAAAAACAGCCGCTGGAGCACACTGTTGTGTGCTTCATGGTACCTAGCCAGGCGGATAGTAAAACATCTAAAGAGGACACACATTACGTCTCAAATGTTTTCACTATTAGCGCCCCGCGGTTTCACCCGCGTGGATTACGGTTTTCCCGCTACCTCAATTATCCCACGGGAACTATACTTTTTCCGCGATAAAAGCAACCTCTGTGATCATCTAGAGTCTAAACTATCTCCATACCAAAATTCCATCGAAATCAGTGAAGCCGTTTGAGCGTGAAGGAGTAACAAATATACACACTTACAGATATACAAACTATCGCCTTTATAATATTGAAGAAATTGAAGTTGACCTACTGCCCGAATATTTTACTGCGTCTTTATGGTTCGTCGTTTTGGACGTTTTGATAAATAAGTCGTTATGTGATTTAAATGATTTGAAACATAATTTCGTGACACCTTCTGGTGACCCGTGAAACGTGATTGATAAGATTTATCACACATATAAAGTGGAAATTAGTACATATACATGTAAAATAACTAATAATCAACAACAAATGTTGTTGATTATTATTATTATATTAGAATTATCCTAGACAACGTCATCACTTAACATCAGGTGAAACAGTTGTCAAACGCAAACTTATAATATGTAAAAAAAAAAAAAAACTCAGTAAGCGTGAATATACAAAAACATAATATTCTAACATATAACAATGTCGGTGTTTGTGGTCGCACTCTTCCGAAACGGCTGGACAGCTTTTTATGATATTTAAGAAACATGGTTAAGTATTTGTCACCCGCGTTACATTTAATGGGGAGATTAAATATTGGTTTTATACCAAATTCCAAAATTTGTGTTGCCACTAAAAAGAATTAGGCACATATAGTATATTAACGCAATTAATATTAAAATTATGCATTAGGAAAATCTCATCTGAGATTAGAGGCGAAGGGAGGGTGGTTGCGCGAACACATTTTACACAACGAAATCTCACCAGTTTGGGCGAAAAATTGCTAAAATCATCTCACGTAATTAACGGATGCCCTATTAATAACCATATGTCCTATAAGTCCTTACTTGCTTAGAAGCTATATGAATTTTTATTATATAATTCATATAATGAACATATATTCATTTATATTCATTTAAAAACATATCTGTCAAAATTATAACCGTACCTACTTTTATAGTCTGGTAAAAAATTAGGAAGCAGAAGGGTTAAAGTTTCATTTGAAATTTGCGGTTGGGCCAATGTTAGGACAGAAGCATATCGAAGTAAAGAAAATAAATAAAAACGAAGATGCCGATAAAAAAACAATAATAAAGTTTACGATTTCATCGGCTGTCATTACATTAAAAAAAAACGAAATGTCATTATAATAACAGTGACATTTTATTATAATTATTGGACATAACATAAAATGTTTGCATATAATACTTATTGTAGCTTAAATTACGGAAACCAATAAATTCTTTTAACGCTGTTCTAAAATGCTAACTCCGCGTTTTTATTAGGAAAACTGTGATTTATATTGAAAGCTTGATTTATTTTGTTTAGATGATTTTTATTCTTATCTGAACTGTTTTTTTCCTTTGTGCTAATTTTGGAAACGAGGTTACACTATAACCTAAGTCAATCGGTTTAGGTTTTTATTTCAATTGAATGGTTTTTCAAATTCCTGTTCACTTATCACAATTTTGTAGTAAATCATTTAATTTAATATATATAGTTATATAATTTGTATACAAACTGTAGGTCATTTCATTAGTGCACTGTTTAAGCTGTATTTGTAATTAATTATTATTGGTGTTTTTGCATATTTTACGTGTATATTATTTGTATAACATATATATTTGCAATGTAATAATGTTTTTTCTTTCTTTATGTATTGAATGTGTATTATATATTGTGTATTTAATGTACCAAAATCGTTGTCAATGAATAAATAATTGACTTGGCAGCAGGCATATTTTAAATAATATCACTTTTATGATTCCAGATTCCACAAAAATGAAATGGTTATTATCATCTTTATAGAATCTAGTTGGCACAGTTGCCAAGCGGCTTTAATGTCGTATACAGATGTCGAGGCGACATTATAACAATGACGAGTCATTGCAAATTAATATTTTATTTTCTTTTCGTGAGCATATATATCATTCGTTTAAAATGATATCTAATGTTGTAGAAAAAGAAAATTAATTTAAATAATTAATATAATTAATTAAAAAATGTATATATTAAGGGATAAGCTTTACATTAAATTGTTATGATGAAAAACATAAAATTATTGAAAATTAAAAATTTATATTGTTAATAAATTTTTATTTATTATAAAGAATTTCATTATAAAAAAATTTATACATATAAATTTTTATAAAAAAAAATAATTTTAATAAATATAATTAAGAAAATATGATAAATAACAACCAATAACAATCATAATGTGCCAAAATATTTGTCAATTACAATAATTATATATTTTAACTTCGATAATCTAGTTAATGTGTATATATAGAGAGTATACACAGATAACAGGAGGACGTTAACAGAACGGACGCGTTTCATTCACAATAATTTTAAAATATTCTGTTTGAAACGAAATATGAATGAAATTTACACTATAAAACTGTTTACACGCTTCTTGCTTCGAATCAAATAATCGATCTAACCGTTCCCGGCAAAATTGGCGTTCGTCTGAAATGATCCCTATGTGTATCATGTAACTCACTTATGAAACTTTTTTAGACAGAACATGGATAATTTATTTAACTTATATGTGATTTATGAATATAAATATAAATGGAAGACTAAAGTATATAAATGCGCCTCCAATCCGAAAAATTATGCACGCAGTTCCTTGCAGTAGCTATATACAATGTAGTGTAAAACTGTAGTAAAGATGCTATATTTAATTGAAATGTGTGCAAATAATTATCATATGTAATAACTTAATAAGTAATAACGTAGATATCCTACTAATATTATCAATGCGAAAGTTTGTGTGAAGTGGGTATGTTTGTTACCTCTTTGCGCTCCTACGGCTACACCGATTTCGATGAAATTTGGTAGAGATAGCTTATACCCTAGATTAAGACATAGGCTATTTTTCATCATCACCATCATCACCGTTTTTCATCACCACGCGGGAACAACCGCAGGGCGCAGCTAGTTAGTAATGATTAGACATAGATAAAAAACTATAATAAAACAACTTCCACTTCATAGCGGTAAAACATTTGCAACAAAGCCACAGTTATCCGTTACACGGTTAGGTACCTTCTAGGCTTGCGTGATACATCCTAGGCCATGTTATCACGTAACATCAGGTGAGACAGCTGTCAAACTAACAATTACTTAAAAAACAATTTATAAGCCTCTGAACACCACTACCGACTAGAAGAAAATATTTATTACTTACACGTAAATTTACATGAATTGTATTTGTTTCTGTTTTTGTACGTTTAATTTTGAAACAATTACTACATAAAAATTTCAGATGAAAATATTTTCCACTCCTTAGGGACTCGTGATTTTACTCGGGTTACAGTTTTTGTAACCATATTTTATTCATATTTTGAGGATTTTCCAGAGCCACATCACATT
The DNA here is from genome assembly GCA_934044485.1 of Apeira syringaria. Lineage (NCBI taxonomy): Eukaryota > Metazoa > Arthropoda > Insecta > Lepidoptera > Geometridae > Apeira > Apeira syringaria. The sequence continues at coordinate 20,402,810 of OW203660.1, read as the reverse complement.
TTATCTGGTTTGTTGTATTACATGTATGTAAATATGGCGTAAGTTACAAGAGTGAACTTTTTTTAATTTTTTTTATTAGGCAGATGTTTGACCACTGTCTCACCTGATGTTAAGTGATGATGCGGTCTACGGTGGTATATTGTGTACTCTAAACAATGCAGAACGTTAACGTAGTATATTTAGGAAATGTACTATTTACTAAATAGCAGATGCTATGCTATGTGCTATGTGCTGTGCGTGTAGTTTTTTTTTTTTAGGCAGAACCTGTACTATGGTAACCTGTTGACTGATATATATACTTATATACATATATACACACCCAGACACAGGTCAAACAGACATGTTCATGCACACAAATGTTTGACCTGTCCGGGAATCGAACCCGGGACCAGCGGCTCAGAAGGGAGAGTGCTACCAACTGCGCCAACCGGCCAGTCAAACCAGTTGTTATTTATGGGCGAATCTCATTGGAATTTGCGAGTTTTTGCGTACGCCTTACAGAAGAATATCGTTTTTAATTAACTGATCCTGATATAGGTAGGTAAATATGCTATATTATACATATCATAAAATGCATTTTCATTCGAGTATAGAATTATTTATCATCCCGGAAAACTGCATACAAATACATCGTTATATCAATTGAGACAATAACAAAGCCTTGATCCACAAGTGGCGGTATCACTGCAATCAATTCCATAAACAATCTTCCACAAACATACTTTGTCTCAATAACTTTTTTTAACAAAGGCGCTGCGTAGATACCTTTCATAACTCATATGCGTTTAATAAATATTATAAGAAAACATTTCAAACTTGTTGTAGTAACTACAGTAACAGTTGACAAACATGGGGGTTATCTCCACTATTAAAATTATACTACACTATTACTATTTTAGGAAGACTATCAACAGCTTTGCTGAGACTAAGATAAAGAAACTTAAAATTAAAAAGTTAATTACAAGTCTCCACTGATAGACATGGATTATTTAAAAATACACCTATTTTATATTATACATAGTACATAAGACAATACATAGGCATTTGCTCAATGGCTCATGAACAACACGTTAATTCACCATAAATATAATTTTGTATGATGTTCATTATAGAAATTTCGTGTCACTTTTGTGCATCAAAGACCAAGATACCACTTGTTTGACTCGCATTATGGTCGCTGTTACGAAAAACCAACATCCAACCAAGCGGCCGGTCACGAGTCCTGTTGACACACTGATCACATCCAAAGGAAAGTGAATGTAATCCTACTAATACATATTACAAATGCGAAAGTTTGTGTGTATGTTTGTTACTTCTTTACGCTTAAACGGCTACACCGATTTAGATGACATTTTTGTATGGAAATAGTTTAAGCCCTGGATTAACACATAGGCTACTTTTATCCCGGAAAAAGTATAGTTCCCGTGGGATAATTGAGGAAGCGGGAAAACCGTAATCCACGCGGGTGAAACCGCGGAGCGTTACTAGTAAATAAATAAATACTCTATAACATGTCTTTTTAACCGACTTCAAAAAAGTGGAAGGTTACATGTTGGACTGTGTGGATTTGATGTTACCGTCCACTTTACTTTAACATGAAACAATTTTGTCAAATCTCATAGTGACACAATTCTAGCTAGTGTTTATGAGAATCTTATCAGAAGCATTCGTTATCAAACAGTAAATATCTGTATAATGAGCAATGTCTACTGAATAGTTTCAATATTAAGTCATAAGTGCAAAAGTGTTGTTATTTAGTAACTAAATTCTTAAGCTGTGACGCTAGGCTCTGTTTGGATGCATTCCTTAAATTGTTTGATTAGATGTTTTCAAGGCTTTATAACAAACAATGTGAAAAAAGAGTTTATTCCCAAAGTACTCCAAGATTATTTCTCAAACTACTCCACTAAAAAAATACTTTATTTAAATATATATTTTTTCAGTTTCATGTAACTCCATGGGGATTTATTCTGTTCTCAAAGTACTCCAGCGTGTTGTTATAAAAACATATAAGCCAATAAAAATTGTGGATTAGCTACCACTGGAGTATTTTGAGAATAACTTTAGCTACCTTAAAAAAGAATGTAACTTAAATTAAATATTTTTAAATTGTATCATTTTAATATATAATTCTTCGGAATAGTTTGAGAATTAATGTATGGAATCCTTCTCTTTTTAGAACAAAGGAATAGAGTACTTTGAGAACTACATGAAAAAAGATACTATGAAATAAATCCTTATAATTTCCACATTACGCCGTCCTTCACATCAGCTTTTTCCATTGATCTCTGATGAAAAATGGGAGGATACAGCTTCCTTCTACGCTAGCTGTCCTACGCTGCGCTTAGCAGTTCACGATCTTCATTCGAGAGCGTTACGAACTCATCAGCCACCAGTACTGCGTGGTATGTGTGCTCTGCCAATTCAACTTGGTAATCCACTGGACTCAGCTCGCGGCTTAGGTTTTTCTGCAGAGGCAGTCTATTACCACTGCCTAAGTATATGGTGCTAAACTTTGTTTTCACGTGCCCACAACTAGGAAACATTTCGAAACCAATCCTGGGACTTCGACTCGGCTCTCCAAGACGGCCTCCTGATGACATTTGGAGCAACTAAAATAATGAATATGATATTCTAAATGATGTATAAACTCAAAAACAAAAATTACCAAAAAAAGGAACCGTCTTCAATACTCAAAAGTATGAAATAACTTGTTGAAGTCTTGTACTATGATAGTTCAAAAGTAACGATTATCAAAATATTGTGAGCATGGTACCAGACTGGTATGGACTTCGACAAGTTATTTCATACTTTTGAGTGTAGAAGCCGGTTTCATTTTTTGGTAAAAAAAATTAACGCTTTTCAGTGACCTTTGATACTCACGGGATTAATTGTTATTGTATGTTCACTGATTTCTCCACCCGCAACTATAATATCATCGACGTACAACTCAAAAACAGCTTGACCGATTTTAATGAAATATAAATAGGACCACACGGGAAGCTTAACTATGCTAAACATATACTCGTAAATTGACAGACAACTCAAAAGTGGCCTAAGAAATACAATGTAAATACCTATATTGTTTAATTAAGAGGCAAACATACCTCTAACTTTATGGGCATGCCAAATATTGCGAATTCCTTCAAAAACCTCATCGTCACGTCGCAAATTGACACAAACGTTTGGACAAATATTTGGCAGTGTTATATGACACATAGTTGATAGTGACGTAATATTACCTACAGTTAAATTACAGTTCTAACTGTAATATAATCAAATCAGTTTATGTAACGGTAATTTTACTTAAGTGACCGATTTCACGTTCAATAAAATATGCCTGGGATTTTACTGTGCTAGGCTAACTTCAAAAGGAGAATCGCTTCCTAAATAAAGTAATACAGTAATAGTAATTCAACTAAATTATTAAAGTTTGAACCGGTGATGTAGAGGGAGCGTTGGCTATCAAGCTGACGGACGCTGGTTCGATTGCCAACAATGCCTTGGGCTTCCGATGAAGGTAGCACTATCATCAAATTCCCAGCATGGTGGTAGGGTACTTTCGAGTATCACCCGATAGTTTATGAATGTATAAAACACGGGAATTACTCACGTCAGTCAGAGGGTTCGACTATAGTTTCGACCACATTCGGTAGTCATTTGTAAGAAGAATACGGGGCGAACCTAATGTGGTCGAAACTACTATAGTCGGAACCCTCTGACTTACTACGTGAGTGATTCCCGTAGCTTATACATTCATTATGTGTCAAAACCACGTCAATTTAAACACCCAACAGTTTTTTAAAACGTGAGGGTGGCCACACGTCTGTAAAACTGTCACCAAAACACAGTATTTTCAGGCAGCAGTTTTTTAGAGTCAGTAAGCATAACAGGTATACCGTGATCTAATAATCTAATATCTTTGACCACATCGTCACTAACACATCCACATCGTCAAGTGTAGTGGTCAAACGCTAGAACTATACAGTACAAACAATAAAAAAAAATACCGTAAGGAAATTTGTTATTTTACTTTTTACTATACTACTCATTACACTCACTACTTTAGTGATTTGAAATAAAAAATATTTATCAGTGTAGAATTAAATTCAGTATTAAGATTGATGAGATTGATTTATAAATAGCTAGTTCCGATATTTATGTACACAGATAAACTAAGTAAGTTGGTGGAAAGCTGATAAAAAAGGTTGACATCATAACAGGCTTAAATTGTGCGTTCTGTCAGTGAATCAATCAGTGTTAGAGTTTATTAAATAAAATGCTTGACATTACTAATCTGCATCACGACGACCATTCATTACATCCTATCAATATTCAAGATACTTATCATAAATGACTGTAATAACTCATAGTAATTTTATAAAATATGTATAGACTTCATAAAAACAAGTACCCATGTTACTTACGTGATTGTGTAGTGTGTGAATATATTTTTGTATTAATTTGAATGACGTCAGTTAATATGTTGGTCTTAACCATATAATATGTTTGTTTATAAGTATATTGTGAAACTGTTTGTTGACCCTTGAAAATAAAAAAACACACCGATATTGAATCCACAAACACACCCGCGCATGTACATAACCTCACACTACCACCAACACCACACGCTTCCTCACACACAAACTCACGCACGCGCGCACACACATACACTACCGTGGCATTGTAAATATGTAACTATTTATATTGTAAACTTAGTTAAACTTAAACAGTTTAGAATATATACGTACTTGAACCTTAGTATTTTTTTAATAACGTGAATCAAATACATAATATTCAATAATTGTATCATATAGGAAGGAGGTCCCCAAAATACAGGTTGACCTAGTTTGGGGGCCGAAATATGCTTAAGTTTGTAACAATGTGATATATCAATAAACGTTATTATTATTATTATCGAAAGAAAAGTGATAGAAACAACGATCAACTTTGCAAACGCCGCTAGATATCTCTCACGCCAGCTAATCGGAGACGTAATTAAACATTGCGAACAAATTAATGAACAACCAATTAATAAACCAAATGATACTTTCAGTGTTTAAAAAAATAGGAAATTTAAGTCTATCCCAAACTATTCTAGGCATCGTCTCGTGTATCTGTTCTATATTTTCGTAATAAATATATAATATTGACGAAACAGAACGGTTTCAATCGGAAAATTGAAACAATTATCGATCCGATAAAATGCAGTTTTTATCATATTCCAAAGGCTTTTGTTTACATTTAGCTTTTTCTTGCATATTCGATAAAAATCAGCTTTTTATTTTATTATATTCGAACGTGAATATAGTATTGGTATCGATAGAATTTGAATATTATAACATAAAACCGTTATTAATCAATGTTGTACCAACACACGACTCAAACTACTGAACGGATGGGTTCGGTCCGTGTGTCACACAAATCGCCATTTTTATAAACGAAACGTGTTAAAGATTGATTTTGCTTTGATTTTTTCCTAATTTAGCAACTTTGTTTCAGTGAAATATTTCGGATTCAAAACACGGCTAGGTACATTAATTATCTCGATACTTTTATTTATTAAAAAACATGCTTCTACAAAATTAAAACACGTATATCTCTCAATATAATAAGAATATGCATATAAAACTTAAATTGTTGTGTAGGTAATGGCATCGTCTATTTTTATTGGATTATATCATAGGATTTATGTTGCTATATAATACATGAATTTTGATTATATACGAATTAATTTAGTTTAATTCTTGCTGCCGCGCAGTATCACCAGATCTCAGCTGGCTACTCCCTCTCGCTCTCCACTCTCCCCCCGCTCATTCTGACCGTGCTCGACCTTGTTCGACCGACGCGTCGGTCGAACTATGCTTGATCACTCTGCTCTCTTTTCCCCTACACTCCTAGCTCATTTGAAACAGATAAGTTCGCGCGCTAGTAACCCGGGCTGAGCACCGTCTGTGCTCCCCCCCGCCCCCTCCGGTGAAGCTGTAAATGTCGGTAGAGGCAAACAGCATTAGTCCGTTTAAAAAAAACGTTACTAACCTAAGCTATCGGGAAAACCTCGCCTTAAAACTGTTCCGGGTTTGAGGTCTTTGAAAAATAGTATACCGAGAATAATTAGTAAGACGTAGGCATTTACTAAAAACGGATTTTGTAAAATGAAGCGTGTAGCGGGAATACCCCATTCTGCGTGAATGGAACCGCGGGATGCACGTAGCATAATATAAAAAGCTAAATTCCTCACTCTACATAAAACAAATGATAAGGAGTCATTATGAGGTTTAACTTTCTTACAGACACACATTTCACAATGCAATACATGCATATTTTCACGAAGTGGAGTCGAGAGGTCACGTTCTTTTTCCTGTTATCAAAATAGTCGTAATATATTCTAATTGACATAGTTTTTATTACAAAATGGAAATATTCTATACCAGAAGATATAGACTCTGGCGCTAAGGGGATACATTTACAGTATATATTTTGCTTACGTAATAACAAGTAAATGCAATCAGTTATCAACTGATTACACTAATATTACAAAGGCGACAGTTTAATTGTCGTTTGTAGGTTCATTATCATACCAAAAATATTGACTTTGTCCTGTGGGAGGACGGGAAGACACAAAAATCGTCAATACCATGTACCATTTCACCGCGGGTAATACCGCGGGGCGCAGTTTATCATAAATATTTTTATAAAGACTGCTATTCTTATAATGTCATTACAAAGATTCGACACTAAAAATGTCTATAACTACAGAAATATATCGAATTTAAAAAACACGAACATTGATTTTCACGCTACATATATAATATTTAATCATTATAAAAAATTTAGGGATGCTTAACAGTTTCCGCTTTTTGTGCTAACAAAAATTTGTTTAACTCTAGTCTTAAAAATACTTTTGTTAAACGTTAACTGGATTCCTTTCAATTTGCAATTCTCTGAAATCACAACTGAACTCGGCTGACAAAAAAGAGATACTTTAATCTTTTTCCTTGTTACGGTAATCGAACACCTCTGAATTCTGTTTACCATTTAAAATTTTGCTGTTACAATATGGTTGTGATCTGATTAATAATTTAAATTGATTACCTATATGGTAACAGTATTCATTATTAACGCTCTTATTACAAGTTTTAAAAAAAAATCCAAATAGTCAAGCAAAAGATATGTGGTTAAATAAACGAATATCTATACAAAGTAAAACACAAAAAGCACGAGATCATCAACATTTTATAAAATATTGTTTTTGAAATGTTTATTACTTATAATTCATTACGTTTTTTGGTATACCCAGAGTAACCATGGTTTTTCTTTTAGATAAAAGTTAAACTGTGTTCTAATCCGGGTTATAGGGTAAGGTACCTTATAACCTGAATTAGCCATTCCAAATTTAATTCAAATCTATAGAAGTAACAAATACATACGAGTACTCACATAAACTCACTACTCGCGCACCGCGGCTTGACCAGCGGGGCTTACGGTTTTTCCGCTATTCAATTATCCCACGGGAACTAAACTTTTCCAAAATAAAAGCAGCTTACGTGTTAATTTTAGGTTTAAATTATCTCCTTACCAAATGTAATCGAAATCGGTGCAGCCGTTGCAGGAGTAATAAACATATACGCAAACAAACTTTCACCTTTTTAATATTTTTTATTTATTTTATTTTCTCAGGGTGGCTAACAGCTAAAGTTACAAATTAGCACAACAAATATTATAAGGAAGAGCCATTTACAAGCCTCCACAGATAATGGAGATACAGTAATAGTACATAAAGTCTAGAAAAATAGATACAATTTACAATACATAAAAACTAACTAATGTCGTAAGGTACAACCAGAGTGTTGGTTAATGCCGTAATATTAGTAGGATATACACACATTTTGGCATTTATAATATTAGACTGATCAGTTTCAGTCCAAATAATTTAGAGAGATATTTATGCCAGAGGTGTCATGCAACCTTAAGCTTTTTCTTTTTAATTCCCAGACCTCCAAAGATTGATTGGTCAACACTGTAATTTACCTAGTGGGTACGACTAGCAGTGAAAGTCACAGAATAAGCCGTTATCTTGATTAAATGCCACAACTACTGGGCCATAGTTACGCCATTGTTTATCGCCTGAAATGTACCTTTTACTGAATACGTAATTTTACTACACTTTTCGCCCGTCGATTTGCCTTGACCTCAAACAAGTTAATATAATAATAATATTATTTATGACTAAGATCTATAGAAATATGTACCATAGATAAACTTAACTTACTTTTATAAATAGGAAACCATGACCGGCTTGTGTGGTATCGGACTAAAGCTATAGTACATAATGAGGTGGGATACCGGCCTAAAATTGTACCGCACATCTCTACCCGTGCGCGTGGGTGTCGGCTAGAGTCGGTTTCAGTGATCACGCACCTACCAGAAGGTTGGGAACAGCGCATTTTGCTGATAGAATCAAATGCAAGTGGCAACCCCCCCCCCCCCCCCCCCCAACCCCCTTTAAAAAGGGACATGGGGAAGGCATATATCCCGCAGTAGATGTTCTATGGCTGAGATGATGACAATGACGTATACTTTTCCTAAAAACGGGTAATTAAAAATTGAACCACTCAAGGGGTGTAGTAGCGGTAAAAAAATAAAATTAAGTGGGAGTTTTGATCACGGGAATCATGATCAGCGCGGATGAAACCGCGGAGCTAGTCATCTAGCAAAGATATAAATAAAATGAAGAAAATGTATTTTTTGTCAATGTAATTCCTATGAATTCCAACTAATAATTTCGTTATATTTAGTTTGAGATAACTCGGTCAAAATCAAATAATTAAGTCATAAATTTTGTTAAATGATTACGTTATATGTGTAATATAAACCTCACAGTTATCGTTAATAGGTACAGTAAAAGATATAGTATGTTAATATGTAAATATATGTTTGTATTATATGTATGTATAATAAAAAATACTATGTTAATTAATTTTAGATAAAACTCAAAGTTTTATTTAATAATTTGGACTTTCAACAGTACTACATAACATCTGTTTGCAAGTTATTTAATGAAAACATGTCACGCATAACTCCAAAAACCAAAAAAACAAAAGTTACCTCACAATAGGAGAAGTGATGTCGTATACAAAATATCGTTATATTATGTATAAGACAAAATATAGAATTATAGAGTCTAAAGAGAGACTCTATAAGCTACAAAGTTCTAAAAACAAACGGTGATAATGTGTTGCATATATGTGTGGCTAATGTGAGTGATGTCTATACTATTTTTAACTGACTTCAAAAAAGGAGGAGGTTTTCAATTCGACCCGTTTTTTTTTGTATCAATACAGATAGGAAAAGTATTAAATAAGATCATAAACACCGCAAAGAATAAAGGAACAACATAAAACTAAACAAAATCCGCTTTGTACCTAAGACATGTATGTTAATATGTTTATTCCTAACATCAGATACGAAAGAAGGATACGCATAATAATCAAACTTATTAAAATAACGATTATCAAAACCAGTCAACAACAAAATAAATTTTACGGCACGCACACTTTCACAAAGTTTAAATAACAAAACACATCACAGAAATTATATATTCGTGCACGTATTGCAAATAAGGCAAAAAGGTTTATACATTATTGGATTTTTAACCCTCTCTGAACTCGATTTTGGAACACGCATGGCAATTTGAAACAGATCGTCAATTGTTTTCTGAATACACAAAACAAATCACAATCTCTGCAAAGTTCATCAAAAACAGCCCAAATCGATGTTAGAAAACATGTCAATTAATGTAACAAATATTAGATTTAGGTATAAGTAGATAATAATATTTCCTTCGTTAATTAAAGACACGCATGGCATACATAAGTTTAGACCTGAATGTCATATGTTTTATGTGTAAAAAACCATCTTCCAAAAACTCTGATATATACAGGCTGAAACAGTATACTTGCAACGTTAGTATCGACTCAAAGGATATTAAAAATATAAAATTTGATACACCCTACTGATAGATTTATTGTACGTTGATTTAGGACAACCATGGCAAAAACAAATTTAGAACTGATTGTTATTTAAATTATGAATAACCAAAACAAATGACAATCATTGGAAAAGTTCCTTACACTCGAAACGGTACGTTGTACGATGCTTGCAATGTGGTGCCAACTCTCAAGGGATCTTACAAGAAAGTTTCCAATAAGAGTACATATACTTACCAACTTAAATCGAATCATGAACTTGACTCGCTAAGTAATCGTTCAGCCAACGCGAATTTTCACTTCACCCAACACAATATGTCACAGTAACTATCTCACTTGACAACATTCACATATAACTACGTAAATTCAAGTTATTGTGGTAAGTTTATGTTAGGATCGCGTTTGATTTTTGTTTTGTTTAATTGATAAAGTGCCGGTATTGCGTGTTGCGCTACGGGGTGCGCAGGCGCAGGCCGCTGTAAAACTGATCCGACCGGTACGAAGTAAGTCGCGGCTGGATCGTGACCGGCCCTGGTCAGGCGTCACATGCTATCTTCATGGATGTTATACGTACTATAAGTAGGTATTTTGAGACGCATTGTTATCGGAGAGTTTGCATCTTCGTTTTTGCTTACAGCATCAGTCGAAGCGAGAGGTCTTTATTTTCTTGAAAGGACTGAGGTATGCGAAATGTATCGGTGATTGCACAATTTTGTTGCATTGTGTTATTCATCTTTATGTTGTAGCCTAGATATTTTGAATTGCTATTTAAATTCAAACCTAAATGCCATCTTTATAAATCACAGACATCTCAATTTAGACTTTGCAATAAAACATAATTTTATTCAATAACAACATAATTAGAGCACTGTCATGATTTCACAAAGTTAATGATTTTTTATTTATTCTTTTATCAAATTAAATTTGTACTATTTGTAATTTGTACCTAAATATTATTAATATTTTAAATTAATATCTTTAAATAAATCGCGATGCCAGACTGTCTGATTTGTCAAAACAAAACACTCAATAGATTGGACTGAAATGTGGCATACAAATTAGTGACAACGTCGTAAGCATCTACTATGTACGTATTTTTTTGAAAATTCAACCATGAACGATTCGCAAATGGGCTCCATAATGTTTAGAAATAAAATTGTTCTGTGAGATCTGGAGTGATCACAGAAACTTCATAGTCGTAGTAACGCTAGGTACATATGTAGATAATTGGTTACAATAGTTAGATAGTAGGATTTAATTTTGAACAAGCATTGACTCAGCATTGTTTTGAATATTCAACTCTAGGTGATTGGCATAGTTTCAACAACGCACTGAGTATCAATAAAACAATGAATTCATTTAATCTAATTTAAATTTCATCGTGAGTTTGACCATGTTACTCCACAAGTAAGATTGACAAAGGTTCAAAAACAAGGAATCTGCAATAAAATATTATTATATAACAAGCTACCATTGACTATAGCCAAATTAAACACTAGGGACTTTAAAAGAAAACTAAAAATATTTTTTGAAAACCACCCATTAAGTTCGTTAAACGAATTTGCTGAAATGCGTCTAAAAGAATATTCATTCATCTCGTAGAATTGTATAATATGTTTTTTATTTTATTTTACTATTAATCCTTACGTTCTTATTTATGTATTATAAGCTTATTATTGTAATTTTGACTTGCCCAGTGTAACGATCATGTTATAAGGCCAATAAAGATTCTTATTCTTATTCTTAATACAAAAATTACGTGGCTCTACTCGCTTTGATACTCAAATAATTTCTCGACCTGAAATGCATCCGTTTGATGCCCATATTTTAGGAGTGTTGTCAAAATAACAGTGATCACAAAGAACTGTCACTGTGACCTCTTTCAGGATCTGACATCATAATATGTTTGGTCCGAAATCTGCGAGAAATTGGGTTATGAAGTAGATAAAACCGTTTGTCAATGTTAAAATACGAATAGCAAAACTGAACTAAGAACAGATTGTCAATTGTTTTCTGAATCCTCAAAACAAGTGACAATCTCTGCAAACTTCAAGAGCAGAGTGAAGCTGGCGAAATATAATATACTTGTATAAAAATTAGGTGCATGTTTTATTGTTTATTTCTTTCTCTTTCGCCGCATCCAAATTAAATTGTTTACTATCCGAGAAGAAACGACAAGAACAAGGATGTGTTGAAATGTTTTTGCAGAACATATTTATGTTTATTATTTGGCTTGACAGAAGTGGAGCATTCCAAGTATGTAACTTTCTCTTTCAAATAATGTCTTACATCATATTACATACCAGCTGCGCCTCATGATTTTACCCGCGTGGTGATGATTGATGATGATTATGATGATGGTGAAAAGCAGCCCATGTATTATTCCGGGACCTGAAGTCTCTACATACCAAATTTCATCCAAATCCGCCCAGTCGTTGCAGCTCGATTGAGTAACATATATCCATACAAACGTTTAAAATATGTATTAGTAGGATATATATTTTTGTTGCTTCATTTTAAGAGCAATGTTAACTTTCCTTCCGTGAGCTTTGTAATGGTTTTCAGACTACAATATGGTGGATCTCTAAAGCAGCCCCATCCTGCTCTTGACTTACATGTTCATCAAATTTCTCTAGAATAGTTTTGTAATGCTAAGTGATGTTTACTCCAACGGAAACTTGTAGGAGAGACTTAAACTATACAATATTATTAATTAAAATCACTAGGGAACTATTTGCCCACTCCAATATCCGATCCCGATTCCTTTGACGGCTCATTTATTATTCAATAACTTTTGGAAATGTGCTTTATTATAAGTCTTTTAAATCGAGATTTATACAACTTTGGACCTGCGTTCACTGACCCCTGGTAGATAAGCATCTTTCGTAGATTCCTCGGCTTGTCGATATGATAAATTATTTGTTTTAATAAATTTTTTACAGAAATTATAAATGCAATTCAAGAAATTAGAAGCTTAATTCCATCGAATAACAGCTGTAAACCCAGAAACAATTTAAGAGTAAGTAGCATTTGACTGAATTTATGTATTTTCTCACTGAATACACTTCCTACATCACGTCAAACATTCTAAAGTCCCTAAGCAAATCATCCAAGTTTATTTTCGTTCGTCGTCCAGCACTACAGTAACTATTGTCGAATCTGTCGTCCAGCCGACTAGAATTCAGGCCACGCGTAATTATGGAAGATTTAGAGCTAATGTACCTAAAGTATTTTAAGCCTTTATCCATTCTTTCGGTCAGTTGCAGTACAGGGGGGGATCTGCCTAAAAATATTGCTTTGATTATTGCTCTAGCTTTCGACTTTTCGAAGGACGCTGGTTCGATCCCAAGGCTCGAGCTTCCGTGAAGACAACACCGTCATTAAATTCCCAGCGTGGTATTTTCGGGTTCCTGCTAAGCTAGCTACCACCTTCAAGTTTTAAAAAACTGTTACCAACCACATACACTTACTAAAAGTTCAATCATGTAACCGTGCCAAGCCGGAACTGGCCGCTACTACGATATAATATAATAATATCACAATAACAGTGTAGTATCAGTAGTAAGAATTTGGTCACGGGACCATGACAGTAAAGTAATTCTAATTCTTATTCGATTTGGGGGTCCCGAGTCCCGCACTGACGTCCCGCTTGGGGTGTTTCGTAAGTGAGCTAGCCTCAGACTCGGGTATCCCACCGTGAGAGCTAGAGCTAGCCCAAATAAACGAACTTAATTTAAAAACGGATGTTATTCTATATAATTAAATTTGTTCATAGTCATAGTTAGAATGTAACATAATCACTTATTGTATGCACTATTATTTTTTGTGTAAACTCTAAGGCTTTCACGGCCGGCGTTGCATGTTGTATATATTGCTTCCGGGCTCTTTGGCCGTGGTCTAAGTGAAACTTGTGTTCCAGACGTTTCGTCGATCAGTGCGGTCGACATCTTCAGTGGTTCAGGTCCGAGCGGCGACAAGACCGTAGAACTCTCCTTCGCAGCATCTCAAATCTGTTACTGAGTTACTTACAACAGTAACAGAGAAGACGCCGCGAAGGAGAGTCCTAAATCTAATTACTTACATAATATAACTAGTATAGAATATAAAATGGAGTTATTATATGCTCAGTTGTTACATGTTTGACTTACTAACTAGTTTGTATAAATCAATATTATATGTTTATATGAGGTAGATGTCGCACAAGCGCGCGGAAACTGAGGCGGCAAAATTAAGTCAATTGTAGTAATTTTGATTATGACGCGTATTTCAAGCGCAAGTCTAAACATATAGCTATCCTTTTCTATAATTTGTGTACCGTATTATCTGTCGCAGTAAGCATGTTTTTGTCGTAAAGGAACAAAATGTGAGCACCGCGCAGTATGAATATACGTCATCTTTAGTAAAACATCATTGGTATAAATATATATGCGTGGGGGTGGAGTTGAGTGCATGTGAGTGTGAGAGAGTATGTGTATGTGTGTAACATAGGGTTGGGTGCATGTATGTGTGTGGTGTTTGTGTGGATGCGTATGTGTGGGTGCTCACAAATAGATGATATTTTCGTTACCCGTGTATCAAAGAGTTTTTAACCATTTATATATCGTGTGCTTAACCTCAGAAGTTTCAGAACTTACTTATACTTGTAAAATTTTACCAATCTCTCGAGCACAAGTTAAGCAACAGCTGTTACTGCTCGTCATTACGTCCATCCATCGTATACTGTGTTCTAACTGGCAGTCATGACCGATAGCGGATAAGGGCAATCTTTTATCTGTTAAGTACAATCGGTTACCGAGATAGCGCTTTGGAGATAAAAAATATAGTCTCTGTGTTATTATCTATGAAACAATGTGTTTTTAAATATAGATGTAGTGTTTGACATCTAATTCACTTGATGGTCAGTGACGACAAAAGATATCGAAAATGTAAATTATTTATGGCACGAGTATATTTGGAATCTTCACGAGTAAGATTCTAAATGACAGCTGCCTATATAACTAAACACTGTGTAGTGTTTAGATATTGTTTGAAAGAAATCGCTATAAGCGATAAGGCCACCCAATGTACTACTTTAGTATTGCAGAAGGTATATAATAATAATCTCCATACATGTATAATGGTAAAATTCAAAAAGGAATAATTGTACTGTATTTGTAAATATTCTGTTTTGTGTCTAAGTAGGTAGGTACAATGTAAAATTCCTGGATAATAAATTTTGATATCTACCTACCTATAACGTGTTTATAATTCAACACTTCTGCTAAACGAAAATCATCATTTACATTTTTTGTGAGATGCACCTTCCGTGTTTCATCTCTTTCTTGACCACAAAAAGTTCCTGTCAGCATTAATTGATATTTAAACATGACATTACACACAGCCGTAACAGAGAGCGTCATCTATCAGCTTACTTAAAAAGTTCTCGTTGGCAGTTTTCTTCCTCTGTGCAGCACGTGAGCACGCAGATACGTGCATTTAAGCACGTATCAGAGACACAAACTTACCGTGTGCTTGCTATATGTATCTACTTTGTTAGAAAAAACTAAATTTCTTATATAATACATATCTAGCTTTTTTATACCTACTTATGATATATACTAAAGCTCGCCCAGCGATAAAACAAATTAATATAATTCTCTGTTGATCGACAAGCAATAGGTAGTTAATCAAAGAGATTACAATGCTACATTAATACTTACCAATAATCTACAAAAAAAACAAAAACAAAATTTTAGGATCATATTTTTATTGTACTCGTTTATTCAACTCTAGTGTCGGTTACTGCTCTGAGTAATTTGTCTATGGTACTACACACAGTACAGTAACAAAAGAGCGTCAACGCAGTCAGCGACGTATCAGAAAAAAACATGGATTGGCACAGTTTAGCTAGTAAAGGTAGTACGTAGCTTTTAGATATTATCTGTGGCCTTACTATTAGCTTTGTAAAAACCATGCAAGGTCCTAGCAGTTCTAAAACCTGGCTTAAACATGCCAGAGACAACAATAACCGTTCACCTTTGAGAATATCAATGTTCGAACCGTTCATCTAAAGGCGCGTAAAGCCGTGATGATTGTATGATTTCACACTAAGCGGTTTAAGCCAGGTTGTAGAACTGCTCGGATCTTGCATGGTTTGTACAAAGCTGATAGTAAGGCCCCCTCGCTTACGACGCTTAAGATTGTGATAAAGTTAAATAAAGACGTCGAATGTCAACATCCCAACGCTCTGACGTAAAAAACTAAAAATTTTTTTTTTTTTTCGAAGGTAATGACTATTATCAAATAATCTGATCATTCTCGCTAAAACTGGCGTTCAACTAAAACGCACCCGAATAGGTTCATTGGCTTGAAACATTTACCAATTAATTCATAGTTGACAGTTGACACTATTAATAGTGTTGCAAAAGAAGTTTCCGTTTATAAGCTTTTAGGTGTATTAATTATTTTTATGGGAACTATGCTTAACAACTTCCGCCTCATAATGTATAAACCACTTTTACTTGCAATGCTCCTCTAATTAACCTAGCGTTCCCGTCACCTATTTCTGGTCATTTCAATAAAGCGCTTCCATAAAATCTCACGACTGCGGTGGTTTAAGGTTATAAAGTTATTTTACTTGCGTTATACAATACTTCGATGGGCTTGGCGTAATGGGCTGCCTGATTCAGATGGTTCGAGCGATCACCGTTACGTATGAGTCGTATGAATATCTGTACCTATCTCTGGATATTCAGGTAAACTTTTTGCCAATCCTTTTAAGACTGTTATTGACTAATATGCTCGCACTCCTGTGAAGTGCGAGGAGCTACTACGAAGAAGATTTCAAGCGGTGTATCTGGAAAGTATTATCTTTCCTGTGTTACATTTTATAAAGTGACGAGTCTTCTATTAAGATATAATATATTTAAGAGGAAAATGATTGTGACAATTTTATAGAGGATAATATAAGCTAAAGCAAAGTCACACACATCGTGACCTGTGTGATTGATGAAAATGCACTGGTAATGGTGAGTTTAACATTTACCTGGAACTACTAACTTAGCGGAAGTGTGCTAGTCTAATACTTTATCCGTTCCTTTAGCAATATAGGTACATAAAATAAACGAGAAATATGGCTAACGCTTGTTAGAAACTAGTGATAACATCAGCTATACTCAACTTGATAAAATTCCTTTAAGCATAAAAACAATTAAACTTTTTGCTTTACGCGGATGCATAATAACTATAATTGCATATATGGCACCATGCCTCGTTGCATTTGGAAAATGGCATTATAGTATTCATTTTAATACTTTTATGTGAGATATGATACGGTTAACTGTAATACATAAAGATCATATTTATTATACATTATGTGACCAATAGGTATGTATATAAATTAACAAATCGAGTAATTTCGATAATTTCTGATTTTTAAGGACTTTCTCTGATTTAACTGAACGGCAACACTCATGCGGTGTTCGTTTTTGTTTGGTATTGATGTTGATTCTTGCTTGAGAGTGAATTTTGATTGTTAATTGATAAACATTTGTGGTTTTCTAAATAAGATTTACTTGGTTTTAGGTTGATTAAAATTTAGTTGAAAAAAAAAAGGTTACTGCATTTCTTTACAATTTGACAATTTTACCGTTCAAATGAACAAACTTTGTACCTGTTATTTCTAGGTGTGGCTTGCAAACTTGTCAACTATTGTACATATCCAGCTAAAAATCATAACATTAATATTATTATTTTTAGGTTTCACATCCAAAACGCAACTCAGAAGTTTGATCAAATAAAGTGCAAGAAAATATTGTAACATGCCGGTTTTAGAATCTTGTTGGTCACCATGTATTTGGTCTTCAAATGTGAAGACTGGGAGTCGAGCGGTTGCAGTTTACACTGCTGCGATGAGCCTGGTACTGATAACATTTATTGCATATCAAATGGATGGTGGAGACTCAACACAACTTTGGAATCCATTGTTTGAAGCCGATGTCAGAGGATGTAAGTTTATGTATTCTAGTCAATCTATTCCTAAGTTGTTCCTTGTTTTTTAGTCTTTGTGTAAAGCATCCAGCTTATTGAATTATGATAATTCAATAAATGATTAAATATGCACATTTTTATATGCACTTAAATTAAATATTTATTAAACAATTTCAAATTGAGAGTACTTGTCACTTTGCAAGAGAACTTTAACACCTCTTCTGCCACGAACAGCTAATTTTGAGAAGTTTCTGTGTCCTTAATGTATCATGGGAACTATATCTACTCCTTGTATCTTATAATGTCCTTATGGTGTACTTAGGATTTGGCAGTTCATTTCGCTGCAAAATTTTTGGTTTTTGTAACCAATCTTCTTCCTATGTAGCTACAACCCGATGCAAGTCTTGGCCTCCTCTATCAGCTTCCACCACTTTGCCATATCTTTGGCTGACCTTTGCCAGGCTGTTAGTATTCTGTAAGCAATGCTGGACAGTTATAAATGATGAAAAAGCTGTGCGCACACATTATAACCTCAAATAATAAAAAAATAAAATTGTGAGATGAATAATTTTAAAATTCGAGTGTTATCTTTATATTATAATCTCTAGAGAACATGTAGAGTAGAAAGTACCAGAGTACTTTCTAGAGACTGCACAGTTATCATACCTATAAGATATATACCTATACCATGAATATTGATATGTATAAGTCTAGCAATTGAGGGGAGCTTGTGTTATAATTTGATATTGAACAATGTATACTGTGAATAAAGTTGGTACTTTATTCACAATAATAGTAATAGTACTCTGGTAATTTTATTAAACCGAGAGGAACTCGGAATTGTGTTGCAGGTTAACTTATATGTGATTCTTCAATCACATAGAACTTAACCTGCAACACAGTAATGTGAACGCTACAGCCTGGCGGTATAAATAGATATGGTGGCAGTACTTCCAAGGGTGAACTCTCACATAGAGAGCTACTACTCTTCTCTACTACTCTACTACTTTTTCTCATAAGTTTTTTCAAGGCCCATAATAAGAGACTATGTTTCACTTCCATATGTCATCAATATCCTATCACAAGTCACCACTGGGTGTCAATTCTCCTATTTATTCAGACAAACAATTCATAAGCAATGCAATAGTGAAAGAAATGTAATCAGAAATAAACTGGTTTTCTGCTAAAATAATAATTGCATCTCGTTTGTATTGTTAGTAATTGCATTGCGGTAGAAATTAGATCTGTATATCTATTTCAAGTATGCTCCAAGTAGAATAGCAAAGCTAGCAGAAACGAAAATTCATTGACAATCAATGAGCAATGTGTTAGTAGAATTGATACCCTGATCATATAAATATGTTATGCACAATGATCAATATAAATTAAATGTACAGGAATTGTTTTTTTCTATTTTTAGCTCTTCAAGTGTGGGGAGTGATCTTCATTCTAGTATTTACTCTTCTGATCATTTTCTCCGTACTAATGGTATGTATGATTTAATTATGATTTTTTAGTTTTAATTTTATTACACAGTTTTATGATCAGAATATTAATACACATTATAGGTAAGTACTATTGTTATTTTGAAGATACACTACAAATTTCATTGGGTTGAATTTGGTGACCAATAATAATAGGAAATCATAATTGCGGACATCAAGACGTCCACCACTGGGCATAGACCTAATAATATATAATAACTTTATAACCCATTTATCTCTACAATGACTAGTTTGAAGCAACCTTTCCCTGATCTTCATGAGGCTATCTGTGTACATTGCGACCTGCTTGCCTGCTGCCTGTGCTTGCCATTCCATAGTTTGGCTTTAAAACATGCACTTTTTGACCCCATCGGCCATCACATCTGCATGATATGTGCCCAGTCCCTTTTCCACTTCCTAATTTACTAGGATGTATGATATTGTTGTACATACTAAAATGATGTGGATCGTTTCTGATTATACGTCAGTGAGAAATCCCAAACATAGCAGTTTCAATAGCTTGTTGTATGAATTTAAGCTTGCTTATGAGAGTTATGAGGCACATAATTATAGACCTAGTTTTAGGTCCAATTATGTCGTAAATGGTAACACACACTGATTGAGACAATTATTACTTATACCACTCTTGCAACATTGACCCTTTAGACATGACGGTGTTAAAGAGCTTCTGAAGGACTTAAGCGCACAATGCCCCAACATCTCCAATCGTTATTATCTAAGTTTTTAGATAACATACACAACTTAAGAAAGAAAAGAAAGAAAAAAAAAACAACTTAATGCAACTAAACTTGCAGTTTGCTATCTTCATACTGGCTAACTGCACATGAAATACAGATCCAAAAAGAAAAACATTATAAACATATAATACATTTAGTTAATTCCCGATAATATTATTATCGGGATATTTACCATGTATTTTATTTGTTTTATAATAATATTATTGTTCTTTTGTAATATCTATCAAACAATACAAATATGGTGTACAATATATGGTAAATATCCCGAAAATATTAATTATTTTATTAGTGACCATATCAGTTTCAAAACTTACATTATTTTTCATTTAACTTACATTTACAATATACTAACACAATGTCACACATTAATTTATATATAATTATATATTAATTTATGTAATACCTGTTGTTCGTCTTAAGAGTACAATACCATTTTGTATTGAACATGTGTACATTATGCTGACAATATGGATGCTATTTTAATTAACTTAATTTTGGCAATTTCAGGTGGTTGGAGTCAACATATGGATGAGAGGTCTCATGCTGCCATGGATGTACACAATGGGGCTGATCATCGTCTTTCAGCTTCTGTTTGGACTGTGGCTTTTAGGTGGCTATTACATATATGTAAGTTAAGCAAGTTTTTTTACTACTTCTAACCAGTTTGACAGTTGGAGATATATCTGTATGGCAACAGCTTGAAGACAGATTTATTGTCTTATATAATTGTAGATCTAGCGTTTGATCAAAATCTCACTGATCATCTAGATCAGTCATTTCATCTGAATCATGCTAGACCTTCATTGTAAACAGGCAAGGACCTGTTATTGGTATGACACTCTGTGTTTGGTGACACCTTTTCAAACTTGAGATTGAAAGTTAGCCATGTGGGTACTAGAAACCACCATTCTGTGCATTTTAGAATTATGTTATCGTTATTGGTACCTCAAACCTTGATAGGGAAACAAATCATCAACCATCTGGTTGTTAGCCGACGCTCACACTGGTATTGTAGCTTTAAAAGGCCAGCAACAAATTGCAATCATGGTGCAGCCGTGTCGCAGCGTGAAACAATTGAGCTCAGCGCTAATTGCCATTTATCTAGTATGACTGTGACACAGACAAATTATAGTTTGTATAGACGGTATGTGAGTTATTAAATTCTTTATATGGCTGCGCTATGATTACAAGTTATTCCTGCTTGAGTCACTGAACTTATTACGTGCTTGGTGAGATTTCGTAGTTTTTCCAATGTAATAATAAAAATATCTACTCATCAGCATGGTGGTAGGGTACGTTCCAATTAATTAAATTTATTAATTAATGTTACGTCAGCTAGCACTCAAGGTTGGTGTGGTCATTATAACCTCTTGTGGGGTTCCTAAACAGCCAAAACTATTTGACGAGCTTTGACGTGCTTGAGCAGCGTGACTTCTCAAGCATCTGCACTCATTTTCATTTTAGCCGCCACAGAATGACCACTCCTGTCCCGTGTACTTGGCATGACGTGCATAGTGCACTGAATGTATTGCTTGTCAAGCGTGTATCTATAACTAACAAGCACGTTTGACAAACATTACAAAACTTACATTTTATTCAGCACTATCAATCGTGTAGCTGCTTGTCAACCCCATCAAGCTCTTTTCTAAACATTTAAAATTGCTAGAAAAGTACGCACATTTAGGTGCTTGTCAAGGAATTTTGAACGTCTTGGGACACCCTACATTTCAATGTATTATAATTGCCATCTACAAAATATTATATTATGTACCTACTTTCATCAGCGCTTCTTATATTAGTTGATGATATAGACTGAACATAGATGGCGGTTCTAGTTTTGTATGTAAGTTTTCAAGATAAGCGCCATCTATATAATTATGCAAATTTTCAGCTTTTATGTGTATTAGTTTGTGAAGCAAACATAGATGGCGTTACTGGTTAATTTTTCTTGCAATAAATATCAAGGAGTAATAATGTATGTCAACTTTTGTTTTAATTTTAGCTGGACGCTACATTTGCAGCGCTCATAGACTTCTTATGGATGGCTTACAATGTAAGTACAATATAATAATGTTTGTATTGTTTTCGACCAGATGTATCCGTCTTATGCATTGCATTTTATGCAAACCTAAGCTATAGCTTGTTGTTAATAACTACAAGGTTTAACGAATTTGTATAATACACTTATGCTCTTAAACGCAAAAACAGACTACCTGACTAATATCGCAGGCAAGCGTTGGATGCGAGCCGCTTCCAACCGGTCCTTGTGAAAATCCAGGGGGGAAGCATTTGTCCAGAAGCGGGCGTCCTATGCCTATAGAAGAGGATTATTATACCGGAACTGGTAGATTAATAATAACATTTCGTTTTATGTTTCAGATTTATTGCTGGTTGTGCGTCTTCTCGCAGTACCAGATTATATTGGAGATGCAGTCGCCAAACATAGAAATATTAGTTGATTACTAATAATTTAAAGTAAATTAGGTAAATAATTTAATTGTTAAAGATTTCATGACTGTTCTAATATAAATAATGGTCGTAATTCTGTTAATCAGTCAAACTAGCTAAAATTACACTTAGTATGCGCAGAGACATCGGGTCTCTTGTATTTTTTACCGTATAATATACGGTAATAAACACATAGAGGTTGCATATTATATTATATACAACGGGGAGTGTTTTGGACAGCTTTTCAACCTTATTCCGGCATCACGGCCGCCACCGCTTGACAGCTCATCCACAATTATTGACTAATAGGAGGTCATATACTGTGCGATTCTACCGATCGTTTTTGCCATATACATACATACAAAATGTGGAACGAGCTCCCTTGGTATTCCCGAGTAGATACAATATGGGATCCTTCTAAAGGAGAGTTAACAGAGCTTTAAAAAACATTGGCAGTGTGTGGTGATGCCCCCAGTATTATACATATCGCAACCGTGATCGCTGACCATCAGGCGGCCCGTCTACTTGCAGCTATTATATTAAAAATAAAACAACAATAATTTAAAATGACAATGTTCTTATTCTATTTCTGCTGAAATTCGACGAGTTTTTGTTCAGTTGCGGGTAGTCACGGAATAACCTGATGACTTATTTTAACTAAGACTAAAACTACCCGCATTTTAATAAAAATATCGTATATTATTATTATATTTTAATTTGTATTTTATTGTAACCGTATAAAAGCTATCTTATTTAAAACCGTTTTAGTTAGTTTGATTGTACAGAACTGCTACCATTGTAAAACTTTAGGCTAACGTTAAGGAAATAATTCTCTCTAAACTATTATCTGAGCGTGGCGGTCTACACACGTGCGAGTCTATATTTTTTCTTATCACATTCAAACAACCCTGCATTATAGATTATAGATTAAGTGATCAAGATGCTAACACATCATCACATGGTCAGACTATGATGAAGGTAGATTTCCTGCCATTTCATGGGTTGAAATTATGATGAGGAGCCTGGTGATGATGAAATTAATCATAATTGAGTCTTAAAAATCCTAAGTACTGATACACTTTGAACGCAATGATACCTTAGCTGTGGGCGCATCGGCAGTGAACCTGACGGAATCTGGTTCGATTCCAATCAACAGCTTGAGTTTCCGGTGAAGGCAACGCCATTATCAGCGTTGCGATACCTACGGTACTTTCCAGTAGCTCAATTTTCAAAAACTTACCAATACAGTGTGTATAGGCAGCCTCAACTCTGAGAGCCAGTAAACATTGCCTAGCGTAATTACACCTTCGACCACATCATCACTAACCACGAGGTCGTTTAACAATCTATACATTTTAAAAAAAAATTGGTTGTCTGTAAAGTCGGTTTACGGACGATAGATTTACGTGATGACGTCATAATCATTTATGACTTTGACTTTGACTGACTTTGACATTGACTTTGACTGACTTTGACTTTGATTATTTTATGTAATACAAAACTCAGGTGGAACGTTACTATTTTTCATGAGTGTTGCTGGTATTCATCAATTTATAAAACGTTATCACGTCAAAATAAAAAAAAATCTCAAAAATTTGTTGAGTTCTTGAGAGTAATCGAGCATCAGATTTTAAAATATATCGTTTGTAATAAATATCAGACTTAAGTTGTGCGTTGTTGATGTACTATGGCTAATAGCACGCGTGTCGATCGACAAACGTAGATTATACATTTTTCGATATCGCCGGTATCACGGGTTGAAGCCAAATGACGTTACCGTAGCCGGTTTGTTATAAATTAAATGCATTGTAAGTAGTTCAAAGTAGACAATAAGATTTACACAAAAGTGCCTAGATTATGTATAAGTACTAAAGTTTTATTATAGATCTAGACTTATGTATTTCCGTCCATTTATTTACGCTTAATTTTTTCTATATAATATACAATTATTATACAATATACAATACAATTTGTTGAATCTCTTTCTCTTGTTTTATTTCCTATTGGACCTATCAAATGCAAACAGTTTTGAAGGAGTTCGATAACAAATACTGTAAGTACGATAGTATTATATTTTAATGTGAAATCTAAAAATATTTTATGTTTATCTATACTAATATTATAAAGAGAAAAATATGTTTTTAAATTTAAAAGTATAAGACCTAATTCTTTTGAAATATAAGATAGCCTATATTATATATACTATAGCCCGGGGCTAGTGTAGATTCCTAACAGTGAAGGAATTTTTCAACTCGGTTCAGTAGTTTCGCAGCCTATTCAATGATGCAAACAAAAACAAATATTTTCTCTATATAATATTAGCATAGATAAAGATAAATTATTTTTGGATTTCATATTGAACATGCAAGTTTGCTCTATACTACTCTATGGCTGTAACTAAAAAAAGTATTGGACGATTATAAAAGTGGCGCGAAAATAAAAACAAATGAAAAACGCGCGAATGTAAACTGTTCGAGGCAGCGTAGCAAAAGTACATGTGCAGAATTGTTTCAATTCAAAGTTAATATTATAAATGCGAAAGTTTGTATGTTACTCTTTCACGTCTACACGGCTTGGATGGATGGATTTGGATGTAAGTATGGAGATAGCTTATACCCGGGATTAACACAAGCTCATTTTCATCATCACCATAATAACTGTTTTTCATCACCACGCGGGTAAAACGGCGAGGCACGCCTTGTATTTTATTTTTTCTGTTATTGCACCATTAGTTATGCACCATTTGATGCGTGCCACTTCCAACGCGTCCTAGTGAAGATCAATGAGGAAGGCATATGTAAATAAACGATTTATTCACATAATTATGATTTATTTAAATTAGGTAGTATGTATGTTTTACTTGATGATAAAATAAAACAAAATGATATTGAAAATTATTAATATTTATTCGGAGAAATAAAAATTCCTTATATTTTTTGTTCATGATAAATTTTAAAATAAAAAATACAATGCAAGTTAAAAAAATCGAAAAACATAACAGATAATTGCGTTACAAGCCTATTCCATGTTTTTATTATAATTACAGCTTTATTACACTTTTTTATATAATAATTATTCTTAAATACGATATAATACCAAAGCCTTATCAAAATGAACAGTATTTTTCACACTTATTGCACAGATAAAATAGCATAAATATTACCAATTATTGTAATAATTATAACACCTAATTGAACTAGTAAATACTAAAATATAACATTTGCAATTATAAAAAAATAATTGTATTTGGCTTGAAGAGAATGGAAACGTTTTGAGTATTTAGTCAAAGAATTGTCATGTTTTTAATGTCAATAGTCCTGATAATTGAATCCAACTATTGATGATCATTATTTTAGCCATGTCCATTGAATTCAGCATAGTTCATTTAACGGGTCATCTGACGTCCACTTTGTCGGTGGACGTTCAATCCGTGGTCTCCACTCGAGAACCTTCCGATCCCGATTATCCCGTCGGATCAGTTCTGCGTGTGCCCTGCCCACTGCCATTTCAACTTGCTAATCTGCTGGCCTGACAGAGACTCATTTTTTTTAGGGTGTCCCCGTTTCTGATTCGATCTCTTAGAGAAACCTCGAACTTAGCCTTCTTCAAAGCTCGTTGTATGCTTAAGCTTTCATATGAGACCCAAAATTATAAAACTTATAGGCCAGTTTCAGTTCCATATGTCATCAGGTCATCACAGAAGTGATGAAGACTCACATAATTGATCGACCGCGTTTTAAAAACGGTCTCTCGGAACTCTTGTAAATATTTTTGTCCATAAATACTAAATAGTTATAATTGGTTATTGGGCTAACTTTCTACAGCGTCCGTTTACTTAATTATATTGAGAATGAATAAATATATTATGTAAAGTCAATTCTGAAGAAAATTATTATATATTTTGTTTAAGTAATAATTGGCTTCCAGATATCTGTGATAAAAGTTTTGTCACTGGTTCTTAGTCATCGAGTTCTATAAATACGCAGATGTTATGTTTAATGGAATGTATCTATATGTACAATGAAATCTTATTTCGAATAATAAAATTAATATACATTACTTAAAAACTATAATTTACAATGTCAAGAGTTATGCTTAATCTACGTACAGTCGTGTAGATAACTATTGTACAATAATTTACAAAAAGCTTATATTTAAAATGATATGCAATAAGCTAATTGAATAGCCCACGAGTTTGTAGTATGAACCAATTTTGTTCATAATTTTAGTCCGTTTTTTTAAATTGCAATTAAAATACGTCCTTTTTTATCGAAGGAAAAACGTAATCAAGAGCCTAGAATAGTCCCCTAAGACCCATCTAACAGTTCTTACGAACTTTATGTCTGATTGCAAAGTTTAAATTCACCTTCAAACTCACGAATCATACAGAATTTTCCAATATTTCGATTGTATAATTCAGAATAAGTCATTTTAATATCTAATTCGGTGTTACTATACAGTTTTCTGAGTATTCTTCAAAGTCTTGTCATCCGTATACATTTCACTCATTTCAGAAACAATATTTACAAACTAATTGAGCCCAACATAATAAGTCATGTCTAGTCTCATTCAGAACGATAACTTACAAAAGAACGTGCTAAACTTAACAACAGAATCAAGCTCGCATATACGAAAGCATTTCAGCTAATAAGGCTATGAACCTGACGAGTACCAATTCGTATTTGGAGGTCCCGATTTCTCAACTGACTGGTGAGAGTGGGATGCATGAGCTGCATGCGCCTGGGGATGATAGAGATGGAATGATGAAGATGGATGGAAGAACTGGGACTGGTCTAAGGAAGAAGCGTAGTCAAGCGCGCCTGGGACTGCCGAGTACGCTTGAGGTTTCAAAGGTAAAGGCGGCTCTCCTAAATACGAGTGCCTTAACGCCTCGGAATAGGCACTGTTATCGTATGATAAAGCATATTGCTGCTTATCACGAGGAGAAACAGAACCTGGAGGTGTCATTGCTGAATGGTAGTCCGCGTATCCTCCGTAAGCTAAAGATCCTATATCAGTCCCTTTGTGCCCTAACTGCTCCCCATAACTTGACCCTTCGCTACCTGGAGGAGTGGGTAAAGGTCCCGATTGACCATCACTGGAATAATATCCTCCCGTTCTACCATCTCCTAAGAAATTACTTCTAATGACGCTCTCTCTATTTGCGTAAAGTTGTCTTAGCAATGCACTTGCTGGAGTTGTGGTGTGATTTCCTGGGATTTGTCTATTCAAATGGTTCATGTGATGGTTTTGAGTTCCAATCCATTGGATCGTGGACTTCTGTTGCTGCTGTTTTAACAACGCATCCGTTGAAAAGTCTGTCGGACGATGAGAGATTTCCTTCCCATCTATCGCTGGTAAATGTTTCGACATGGCATTCTCTAAATCTCTAACCGAAGTCGCGTCAGTTGCACCTTCTGGAATTGTCAAATTCGACTTGCTTGCATCTCGTTCTGCTGGAGACAAAGCTGCGCCAGGATTGGAGGAAGACTTTCTTCTCTCTTCGTCTCTTTCAGCTTCGTCGTCACAGTCAGTGTGCTTCCGTTTCTTCAGTCTTCTCGCTGGCATTGGCGATGTTCTTTCTGGAGTCGGGTGGGGAGGTAACGGTTGCGTGTCATTTAGTCTTGTCAGATGTGTGACGTCGGATGTTGGGACTGGCGCGGATGTTGCAGAATCATTATTTGTTGGCGGTTCAGTTCTTTCTGTTGGGTGTCTATTGGGAGGTGGTGGTCCGCCGGTGTTATCGGTGTCAGGAGGTCCATTTTCGGGATCTCCCGTTGATTCTTCCCGTTTCACACCTTGCACGCTTTCCTCGAGCTGACAACAGTCCATCACGGTGTTCGGGTATTCTCGGCCGCTGTAGAACAAATTAGCTCGTTAGAAATGACATAAGCAGAACTTTATATACCCAAGTTATCCAGTAAATTTGTTCGGATAGATCTTTAAATTGAGTACGGGCTATGCAAGATTTGAACCGTTCGCGTTGGATCAAATCCATTTTGTGAAGCGTTTTTTAGTCACCAGTCAGGTCTGCAATTTGTAATAGATAATAATTTATGGTTAAAAATGAAGGGATTTAATGTCTTTCCTTACCTTATAACATAATTGACGCATATAATGTTCTGTTCTTCTGCATTTTTGGAAGAACAGACGACGGTAGCGCACGTCTGCATCCACGTGTACCCTCCCAGCTTGTTCATTATCCTGTAGTAGTGGGTCAGGACCTGCCCTTTGTTCATTACTGGAAATAAGAAATTGGATTCGTTTAATTCACAGGTTGTTTTAATTTTTAGGGTTTTGTGCCTTACGCGCCGTAATAAAATGACCATTAAATCTAATAAAAGTAGGTGCGACAATTGCACTTTGAAATTTACTCATAATTTCTTATAATTGTTTTTTTTTATCACCCTCAGATCCCCGCACTAGGATACCCTTAGTCGCGGGAGGCATGGACACACACAAACATCCAAGACCCGGGACAAACATCTACACTCATCGCACAAATGTTTGCCCCTGCCGGGATTCGAACCCAGGGTCCCGGAGACACAGTGTCACTGATACTAACCACTGCGCCACGGCGACCGTCCACCATTATAATTATAGTCCATATTTTCGAAATAAAAAAGGCCAGTTTAATGATAGATTGAATAAAATATGAAGTAGGTGCGCCCTGTTGTTGCACCCGCATAAACTACGGTTTACCTGCTGCCTCAGTATTATCCCAACCAACGTATACATGTTCCATAGTAGCGTTTAAAGTAGCCATGTGCTAGCCCAGACAACATTGGTTAACAAACAAACAATAATTGTGCGATATATGGATAATGATACTAACTTAATACTGTGTTTAATACTGTGGTATTAAACATTATAAATAACACAGAAATATGTAGATAATGGTAGTGATTCGCTTATTCAACTGAACTAAACTAAAATGTTTTAAAACTAATCCAGTTCTTATAAAGTTACGATAAAGTCTAAATTAGTATGAGACTTATCAATAACATCACTAAAATCAAATGTATTTATTAAATTTGCGGGTAGTTTTAGCGAAATTAAGTCGCCACTTATTTGGTGCCTACTAAAACTACCCGCAATTGGCCAGCAATGGAATAGAACTCGTCTAATATTAGTGAGAGCGCTGTATGGAGTTATGCGAATTTGAATTTTAGCGTAAATAGAATACGAGCTACTTCAATTTGAAGAATTTTAGTGAATTTTAGCTAGTTCGTGTGATTAACAGAATTAGGGCCAATATTACTTAATCAATTTAGTGTTTTAGGTTCACAAGTGTCAATGATTACCTATAAGATACGTAGATACTCGTATGTCAAACGTTGTTAAGGATGTCCGAATTGTTGGTCGTATTTAAAAAATACGTTGGCAAAATGACTTCTGATCTTACAAAAACGCCAGGATAATAACCGCAGGGACATTGGACGGAACAATTCAAACAATAATTCATATTCAGTAAAATAATATTAATTTACGGACTTAGAATGCGAGAAACTACTTAGAAATCTTTCAACGGCTAACCGTTGCGCATTCTGATTCCTTAGTCACTACAACCTTTATTAATTTCGTCATAATCATATGCAGTACCCAAAAGGAACGACCTTCATCTTGTCACGTGAAACAATACACACACCACAATGTACACACACCCTTCGATACAAAATCAGTATAGTACCTTATCACAATAAGGCTAGCAATATCTTACTGACTTTTTGTGAATCATTAAATTTTTGTTACTATGATAAAGGCCAACGTAACGTGGTAATATAACGTTATATGCCTGCTTGCGAAAACAAAGGCGCGAGTGACAAACACGTGTTATTCTATACGTGATTCATTAGGATCGAGGTTTTTGGTTTTGTTGATGTATTGTCTTTATTCGTTGGCACTCATTAGCTTATAGACGCGATTGTAATTGGACTAGGGCCAAAGTGTAGAGCTGACTGCGTATAAGGCAGCGGTCCGTTCATTGTTGTGGCTACCTCCTAACGTCATTCGATTAACTTTGTTCTCTATATTGTATTTTATATTAATCTTTAGTCAGGTATAAAGAATCATCGTGTTGAAACACCAATTAAATTAACGCGCGTATATATTTGTTGCCGTGGTGGCACCGGCCTAGAATAGTACTCCCCCATCTCTTCCCGCGGGTGCCGTAAGAGTCGGCTAAGGGACCACGTACCAGAAGGATGGGCAGCAGCGCTTTCTGACGGTCACAAAATATACTGCGCTCGCCAACCCGCCTGTCAAGCGTGGCGAGTATTGGCAATACCCCCCATGGGGGAGGCATATGTTCAGCAGTGGACGTATTATGGCTGCCATGATATTTATTAAAATTTGTTCACAATTTACATCCTAGAGGCAATCTCCCCCTAGGGGAAAATCTGTGGTATAACTAGAAACGAAAACAAAATCTAAAGAACTGAACATCAGGTGGGACTGCTGTCCCACCTGATGTTAAATGACGTCGCGGTACATTGTATACATATGTAATTATATACATTATATATTGTACCTACTGTACAATTCTCTTCCATCATTGAGTATGTGTAGGTATCCAATGTTTATACTTAAATGTATATGTATATAGATATGTTTGAAAGAGGCCGGCCACTCGTAGACTAGCAGTACCAACTTTAATCAATACAGTGACTGATGATATGTTGATGACTGTCTGCTACATGCTTAGAAACTACAATCGTGCCTTACTTAACGTGATTATTGAATCATGAGTTGCATCGTCACGAAAAGTGACGCAAATGATGTGAAAATTACATTCATTATCCAGTAATGGCGCAAGATAGGTCCATACCATTCACAAGTTTAGTACGTTATATAGGTAATATTAACTTATTATTAGCATTTAATAAGTAAACTTTAGGACGTTTTGTACGGATTGAGAAAAAACAACAGATGATGTTTATTTAGAAATATAACCTTTTATTGTACTTATTTACTTACAGCAAACAAGTTAATTATCAAAGTAACTACAACTTCTAGGCCATGTTAGGTATAGAGATTCACATGTAAATTAGGTATTTAAATATCAACAAAAAATAAAAGTTAAATAAATACCAAATGTGCGAATTTCCTTTAGAACATTGAAAAATAAAACTAAACCGAGCAAGATTTTTTATACTGTTTGACCACTATCTCACTTTCATTGTCGGTGATGATTTGGTCGAAGATGTTATCACGCTAGACCTAGAATGCTTAGATACTGGCTCTCAAGGACGTTTGGTGACAGTTTTCAAACTTGCGGGTTGTAGTCAGGGTACTTGACAGTTTCCTACCACCATGCTGGGAATTTGATAACGGTGTTACCTTTACCGGAAGCTCAAGCCGTTGGTGGGGAACGAACCAGCGTCCGTCAGTTTGACAGCCGTCGCTCCCACCGTTGAGCTATCATCGCTTCGAAAATTTATTCCTGAAATGTGTGTGCTTTTCGATTATATGTTTATTTTACTGTAATGACTCCTCAAATAATAAATTAGTCATTTTATTAGTAACAAATTCCAAGGTTTCAGCGCTCATTGTCGGAAGTCCCAAACATAACCATTGAATTTTATTAACATTATGCACAAAATAACTTCAATATAACCATCAAGTAAGCAAAACACATACACAGTTGTAACCAAATTACCCGCTTTCTAGCAAACACCCGGACTTTTATGTAAATAAAGACAATTGTTATTCACCACCAGAGTTGTCCACGTTTGACCGGCATCTACATAGATGTTAATTTTAAATTCAAATTGATGGTCTCGTAAAGCTATCAAATGGTAAGGTGCTAGGACCACATGACGTTAAAGCGAAGCCGTGATTGGCATTCGGGATGGCAGCCATCTTGTTATAGACCATTTGATTGGCCGCGAGGCTTATGTCAGAACGATCAATCGTTCCATTCATACTGAGCAAAGAAATTATGAACATACAAAACCATTAATGGTTAGCTTCTCAGACTTTCCATGATGGAATTTGCACAGGAAAACAAGACGTGCAAGGTATTGAATACGATAAATGAAGAAACGCTGACATCATCTTATTAGTAATCAGGATTGGCGCCTGATGGTATTGATGTTCATGATTTGAATAATTGATTATGTAACGGCAACATCGAAATATTAAGCTTAAAAACTATTGCGAGTTTCGTACATCATTCTTATTAAAGAACCGAGTAGGGCTCAAGTGTTATTTCACCAAACATTTTTCTTCGGCCAGTATCAAAATGGAGTAGTTTAATGTCTATTGGGAATTAGGTATGATCGTGTAGGTGGCTGGCTCGAGTCTCATCATATAGGTAAGTACTCCTCAGTAACGTGGATATCACATGACTATTACCTGGTTTTTAGATAAAAAGAAATTTTAAGCATCACAGTAATAAACTGATACCTAGTCTAAAAGCAAAAAAAAATACCAAGAAATGGAACCGACTTCCACACTCAAAAGTGAGAAATAACTTGTTGAAATCGTTACCAGATAGTTCAAAAGTAACTATTATCAATATATTGTGCGCATGGTAGCGACTTCGACAAGTTATTTCACACTTTTGAGTGTTGAAGTCGGTTCCATTTTTTTGTAAAAACATTTTTTTCACTCTTCAACGATCTTTGCTACTCACGGGATCATTCACCAGACGGTGATAATGATAAGGGTATGGAAGTCATCCAAATAGACGGAACAATTTTTAGTTATTGGAGTGTAACTCGAAAACCGCTCGACCACCTCGGAAGTATTTAATAATAAACAGTATTTAATATTAAACAAAAAATAACCATCAAAAGCGGTTCATAAACAACGAAATTATCCGCGAACACACACAAAAAAAAGGTATAGTACGGTCCAATAGAGCAACCTCTTTTTTCGAAGTCGAATAATAAAATCGTAATATTGAGCCAAGTGTAAGACAAAGTGACCTGTGTTAATGATGCATAGGATACTAAGTACATAAGGAAAATCCAAAGTGACACTTCGTCCCCACACAATCCCGGTAAAGACGAAAGCTCATAAAATGTACATAGAGGCATCTCGGAGGACATTACACGTCATTTCCCACGTCTTCGTCAAGGGAAAGGAAACCAAAATGATCGTATAAAAATTATTATTCAAATCTCGTAGACACGGGCCGGCGCATAGCGCGGGCCTAAATTGTATTCCACTGACGGATGCGTGGAAAAAGTAATAATATCATACGAATTTGAGAATATGATTACGTTATTTCCGTGGAATATTTCATTGTAAGTACATGCGAAAGGCATGAAATATTACTCTCAATTTAATTTGAAAATAATACTTTTCTCCGGATAAAAGATTAATTTTACAATAAATTGATTTCACACTCATGCACTTCTTCGAAATTCTTCGGACCTTTAAGGTAGATTTTCTAAATGTAAAAATTCGCAACATGCTTGCAACGTTATGGTATGCATATAAATTATATCAAAGAAATGTTGTACAACTTTGTAAAAGAGGAAATTAGGTAAATAGAACAATACACCGACTGATTGTCGAACCAAATTTCTTCCTAACAATACAAAACAGAACTGTCGTAAATTTTCCCGTTCAGCTCCTTGAGCTGCCAGTTGACTTGACATGGATTTCTATACTCCTTACACTGAATACAAATCGATGGTTACGACACGAGGATTTCACCACACTATTGGGTCATGGATGGACATCAAGACAATCGATTCAATCAAGGATAATTGGACCGAGACTATTCGAATAACATAATAAACTACGCCATAGATTTGTCAACCAATTTTGGATGAAAACTGGGAAGATTGAAAAAAATCAGAATCAGACGTGTCTGAAGATGAGTTTGTGGGTTGAAATTTGTATGTTAAAATCTCATCTTATTTACGATTACGGTAATTTATTGGAACGTGTTTGTAGCCAACACAAATAAAATATATTGAGATTTGTAACGGATATTTTAGTGAACTTTGGCATTTTATAACATACTGATAAATTATCATTAACATCAAATTTTCAATTTGACGCAATTACAGCTTATGTTTAGTTCGTATTTGCCGCCAATCAGATAGACCATATCGATGACCATCGCAAGGAGCTTTCTGTAAACACTTTACATCACAAATCATTGTATTATAGTTTTCTATCAGCCGTTTTGCCAGCTCCCCCGCTCACAAGTTATCTTAGTGAAACAGTAAGAAATTCTTGTCATTCATTATTCTAGGTCTAATGAATGTACCTCCTCGAAACACAATCTGCTCCAAAACGATTACACTCTTTGTGTAGGACAATTACGATAGTGTTAGCATTGTGGTCTAAGCCGATCTTTAAGATAAATGATTCACATTTCACGGAATATGTGAGAATGTCATTTTTTTTTTCTTTTTTTTCATGTGCTAATGCTTTGCTTCAAATCCAAATCAGATTTGGTAACGCTGTTGGTCCTGCCTCTATGTACTGCAGTGTTTACGCGCAAGAGTGTTTCACGTATGGTAAGAAATTGAAATGTAAGGAACTTGGAATTTCTCAGAGATTTGCATTTATGGAAATGTGCTCAAATACAACGAATAAACTCTCAATTTAGCTACGACTTTCACCAGGAACGCCTATTGGTGAATACGATTTCGTATTCTGATTAAATCACAGAAAGTAATTTTCTGAGAAAGAACTTAACTTGGAGTTTCGAAGAATGTGGGTTATTTAGGGCTCTGCAATGATTTTTCTTCTCTACGTAGTACAAAGACATTTCATGAAAATTTATATTTATAATAGTACCCGGAGTGAATCGAGGACGAGTCGCTAGTTTATGATTTACTTTTTTACTTGGCTTCCGTGATGGAAATTGTACAAGTTACCGTTTTTTTAAGCTTAAGCTAAGTGGCGGTTCATACGTCATCGTGTTAATGCTATGTGTCAAACTCACGAGAATTTCCAATCAAAAATCATGTTCAAGTTTTCACTTCTGCTGGCACTCCCATTAACTCCAGTAACAATCACACTTTAAATGCAGCTGGTGTATGTATAATTTTTTATTTATTTATTTATTAACATTCCCACAAGGTCATCAGGTAAAATAGGTATACATACACATGCCTTTTAAAAAAAAAATATAATAGCTTACATTTGACCTTGACCGCTCTCGCAGCTCACCCCTACAATCTACATAAGCATAATATTATGCGCTTGAATAGGTAACAAATGTGTTAGATTGTAATAAAAATTGGAATGTTCTTAGAACTTGGATAGGCTGGGATAACACTTTATATCCCGATAAATAATAGTTCTTTTGGGATGCAACAAAAACCTAATGTTGTAAATGTGATAGTAACTCTACCTATCTGTCACGTTTTCACGCCTAAAGCACTAAACCAATTTTAATGAATGTTTGTAAAGAGATAATTGGGACCTTTACAAAGGAAACAGGCTGCTTTTTATCTCTGACAATGTATGGTTCTCGTGGGATAACTGAGGTAGCCGGAAAACCGTAGTCCACGCGGGTGAAACCGTGGGGGTATAGTAACCATGTATATTAAAGAGTTCAGTAATATTAAATATGTAAAAGAAGTAAAAGTTACTTACAATCTACATGGCATTTTCTTAGTTTATTGGCGTCCTCGCCGTGGCAAAGTGCGTACAAGTTCTTCCCCGTAAGCTCCTCCGCTGTGTACCCAAGCAGTTCTGATACTCTGCTGTGAAAGAGAGGTAAAACATATATTAATGTAGGTACTCCATGGTGAAAAGAGATACAAGACGTTCGAACAGTAGCCGGAGCAGGAATTACTATGACAGCAGTATCGTAGCGTGAAACAATTGAACTTAGCACTAACTCTAATTTATCAAGTACCTACAACTGTGACACAGAGAAATGATAGCTTGTACGGACGATACGTGCGCTATTCAATTGTTAATACGACTGCGATACGATGATTCTCATGCAAGCTTTTCCCGATTCAGGCAGTGATCACATATTATAAATAAAGTGCTTAAAAGCTTTCTTTCTAGTATTTTGACCTTTAACCTTTCTTTTCATTTAACTACTTTTTATAAGTAGTTGTGAAGAATTTTATTTACGTTTAATGCAGCGGGATTACAATACTTTTAATTTGTATACTTTATGTATACTGTCACTATGTTAAAGAATGACGATGCAGTTTTTTTTTGTACTGTAATTGTCAGGTGCGGTCGAAGAAGTTATCAGGTTAGAACTAGATTTTTTACTGGCTCTTAATGACTGCTGTCTGACAAGCCCCGAAACAGCCTAGAACTGCAAGTTAAAGTGACAGTGAGCAGGGCACATTACGCCTAACTAATGGCTGATGGGTTCGCAATAATCTCAAGTGCAGACCATCGGATTGCCTGGCTGACTGACCATCTAGTGAGATAGTGGTCATATGCTAGATCTATACAGTATAAAAAAGCAATTATCTACGTTCATCACAATAATGTTTGCCACAGCCGGGATTCGAACCCGGGGTTGCGGTTCTTAAGTAAGTGTCACTAGGCCACGACGACCATCATAAATCATGGAATAAAAAGAATATTACTGACAAAAACGCCACATACCTGGGTTCACAATGCGCTATCCTAAAGTCGAAGTTTATTCTTGTAACAAACATGTCTGACTCCAGTCTTATCTCGTGGACAGATGGCGGTGGTAGCGCTATCGCAAGCGCCACCATCCCCAGAAGAACCGTTGGGGATTTTCTACTATGCGAGAATGAATACTGTGGCCGTAACCTACACAGCATTAGTACGACCTGGAACGAAAGAAACAGAAGTTGGACAATTTGAAGATTGATATAACTGATCGGTTACTGCAATCCATCCAAATTCATTCACCACAATATAAATATGTTCTTGAAGTAAAAGTAAACGGGATTCGTGTTTCAATCTAAGGCTAATGTAGAAAAGCACTGCGTCTGCAAACATTTGATGTCAGTTTCCTATTCCATCTCCCAAGACATTATTAAAAGTTTGATTACACAAACAGTAGTAGGCGACAGTAATAAAAAAACTCATTTTAACTTTGCAAATACACCTGAACAACCACGAAACGTGTTTCATACAAAGCTAATAAAGTTCACATAAACTGGAAAGCTATTTGTTAAGGGGGAAACACGTAGCGTAATATATTATTTACCTGCTAATCGAACAAGGAAATCAAATGTAAGGATTAACTAATTTGTAATTTTGACAATAAAACGCTTGCCTTTGGCGTATTACCCGCCCACGAAACTGTAATAAACGATCCATACTAATTGCTCTATCCCACTGCTTCCAAGTAGGAGCCATTTAGATAAAGATAACCAAATTATTACACATAATTCAACCCAAACGATTTATTTCCAATGAAAATGTAATAAAATCACAATTCATAAGGAAATAATCGACCCCCAAAATATAAAAGAAAACGTTCACGAAATGGTTATGAAATAAAAAGAAAATTTACAGCCCGAAAACAATCTACGGACAATTTTACGCACCTACCTAGTGGTTTCGCGAGTCGCTTGAGATATAATCACATTTTATGACCTAACACCGAGTTAGGGCAAAAATTATGGGGCCATATAACAGTGCCTTGAGGCACCCCTGGCTCAACAATAATTCTAACAAATAATATTTCTGATCTACGATGGATAAAGAGGCCGTGCTACAGCATTATGTCAATGGGAGAACAAAGGGAGACATTCTGATACTTTCGTAACACGGATTTAACAGCTAAAAAGGTCTCAAATGCCGTCACAAAAACTAAAACTACAAAAAAAGATGGTAGGTAGTTTTTGATACCTGCTTTGCAAATGCGATTAAATTAGATGGTCCTACAGTACAAATAGATGACGTGCCGACACAAATGTAAGATAAAAAACTTTTACACAAATTTGTAAATGTTTTTAATTTACGTTATCAGGGTAATCTAATCTGCAATAGCTACAAGATACCCACCCGCCAGTTACCACTCTCTCCGTATCTCGACGTTTCACCCTCCTTGCTTCTTCCGACCTAGATTGAAAATGAAAATTCAGAGTCCATTTAATTCTCATTCTATATACTAGATAAGAAAAATGTCCATAAATTTCCATAGTCATTCTCAGGTACTAATGACTTGGAAGTGAATAAATCTCAACGATAAGTTTTGTGAAACCAAATTATATTACTGAACCAGAAAATAAAGCTGTTGTAAATATTCAATGATTTCAAAAGTGATTAGTTCTACTTGCAGAAATGTTGGAAAAAATAAGGGTTGTAGTTGAAACAATATAAGAGTATCTGTGCAAGAAAAGCGTTGGCAGATAATAGAAATAATGAAAAGTAGGTATGAAAAATGAAAGATTTACTATAGCCATCAAGTCGGATGATTTGACTACCGTTCTACCAAATCATTGACTTGCACATTTGACATTATTAGTTTTCTTACCCTGTATCCTGAAGATTTGAAGTGGCATCCTCTTTTTGTTAACGTACTCTTCATTCTCACACAAAAAGCCCGGTCCATACCTCGATACAACGCCCCGCTGGCTGCGAGGGTCATTTGCGCTGATACTGTTGACAAAGCAGAGATCTTTTGGATAGCAGTAAACATTTTATGAATGACCAACATAAACTTGACCGTAACTGGGTAATGATAAAATCTTGTGAATAATAAAGATGGATTATAAACACTGAGGAGGAAGTGGGTATGTTCCGTGGAAGATAAAAATTAAAAGATAGCGTATCCTACTAGAGTTTATACTATAGTTTTTTTTTTTCTCTCAGCCATGTGCGTCCACTGTTGAACATATGCCTTCCCCATATAGGGGGGATCTGTCAATACTCGCCACGCTTGGCAGGCGGGTTGGCGAGCGCAGGATGATTTCCAATCCTCAGAAGGCGCTGCTGCCCACCTTCTGGTACGTGGTCCCTTAGCCGACTCTTACGGCACACGCGGGAAGAGATGGGGGAGTACTATTCTAGGCCTGTACCACCACGGCCCGGTATAATAATATATTTATTACCTACTTACAAATATTCTTTTATTCCCTTTATAGCCTAGGGGCTATTGAAACATAATGACTACAACGTAAGTCAATAGTGTGTACAAAACTTTTAAGTTTTTAAGGTAATTTACGTTATCATATTTGAAACTTTACACTTAGTATTAATATATAAAACACGGAAATCACTCACGGCGAAATCGCGAGCGCTTCGTACTCTCCTTGAAAAAGACTAGCGAATATAGTCGGAACCCTCGGACTTACTACGTGAGTTGTTTCCGTGTTTTGTACATTAATCATTTTAGACCCTTAACATAACGTATAAAATACCATAAGATGGCAAATCAGGTTTGCGCACTCAGGCTTACATGCAAACTTGTACAAAAATATTAAGCATCATCATCTTGTGACTTCTTTTAACTTATATCCTTAAGTTGAGGCTTGAGCTATAACTTCCAGTTAGTGAATCTAGGCCTAAAGAAAGTATCCAAAAGTACCCAAGTACTGCGTTAAGTTAGAAGCTTTGTTATTCACAGCTCCAAGGGATTGTACAATTAAGTACGAGTATGATTAAATGTTAATATCTACGTGATACCTCTGCGGTTGATAGCAGACGGACACAGCAGTACTCCTGTAAAGTTTCCTATTCTTTTTTGAAGTACAGAACCCCTTAAAAACTCAGAAGATAAATAAACCATAAAAATATATTAAGCAAATGTTGACGTATTTGAGTGTGCATTTTGGCCAAAAGACTAAGACCGGGTTTATTTAATCGTAAAGTAAAGATAACAAAAAAGAAGTATCAAGTTTTTGAATATCTGATTAATATACGTTGTTGATCCGTAGTCTGACAAATGGTGGTCAAAATATACACATATTGGTATGAGTGACAAAAAAAAACGTAAGACAGCTAAAAAAAAAATGCGTGTTCGTGACGCGACAAAATGTTCATGGTACTGTATTAACATAACTTAGAAATATCAAACTATAATGTGACCTACTGAAAATTTATGCAGATAAACAATATCTTATTGTAATTTTTTTTTACCATTGAATGCCTTAAGTTTGTGTAAAAAACCAGGACTGAAAATACATTCAGACAAACCCAAGTGATATGAGTTCTAAATTAGTCTGCGGCTACTCGCTTCCTGGTTCAATCCCCACCAACGGTTTGAGCTTCCGATGAAGCCAATACCGTTATCAATTTTTTTTTTTTTTTTTTTTTTCAACATTCACACAAGGTCTTCAGGTCCCAAACTAGGCAGAACCTGTGCTATGGTAACCTGATGACTGATATACATACTTACATACATATACACACCCAGACACAGGTCAAACAGACATGTTCATACACACAAATGTTTGACCTGTCCGGGAATCGAACCCGGGACCAGCGGCTCAGAAGGCAGAGTGCTACCAACTGCGCCAACCGGCCAGTCAATTCCCAGCATAATGGTAGGGTAGTTTCTAGTACCCGCCTGGGTAGCTAGTAGCTACCACCCTCAAGTACAAAAACTGTCACCCAACATGCTGTGGGTTCAAGGGCCTGTAAACATTCTAGATCTAGCGTGATTACATCTTCGACTTCATTGACCATCGAGTGAGATAGTGGGAAAATGCTAGATTATAAATAATAATAATAATAATAATATGGGACAACATTCACACAAGGTCTTCAGGTCCCAAACTAGGCAGAGCCTGTACTATGGTAACCTGATGACTGATATATATATACATATATACACCGAGACACAGGTCAAACAGACATGTTCATACACACAAATGTATGACCTGTCCGGGAATCGAACCCGGGACCAGCGGCTCAGAAGGCAGAGAACCAACTGCGCCAACCGGCCAGTATAAAGTATAAAAAAATTTGATTGGAAAGTATTTTAACTATAAAACCTAATGATTATAAAACACGCTAACCATGTTATGAATGTAATCAAAATAAAGATAATGGAAATCAGTTTTGACATAAAGGTCTCAATTTTGCCTAACAAAAGAGGCAATCTCATCCGCTAGGGCGTAGAAACTGATTGATTGGGAAAGCGAGTGGCTAATTAAAAGATTCATGGATTTGGGATCGGTCAGACACACCGTGGTTTAATTGATTTCGGTGGAGCTCCTTGAGATGGGTTCTGCGGTTCTTAAAGTTTGTTCAATACTTATTTCCTTATTAGTGATCTTATTTGTAATAGATTTTAAGAACAGTTAGCGGTTGTTTGTTTGTTATATATTCGAAACTCTGAAATTAGTAATATAAATTAATTTATTAGGAAGATCATATAGCGTAATGTCAAAAGAAAAGTAAAAAGAGTAATTAACGAGTATTCAAATAGAAGTGATCTAATATCACAAGTAAATCTCGCAAACAATATTTTAGATATACAAAATTTATTTATTTTTATTAATCTGTGGTCTACGCTGTTAGTATATTAACTACTTATACTTATACATATATTTTTCGCACTTAATTGTAATTTTTAACCGACTTTAAAAAAGAAGGAGGTTACTCAATTCGACCGTATATATGTTTTTTTTTTTATGTGTGTTCGCCGATAACTTCGTCGTTTATGAACCGATTTTGATGATTCTTTTTTTGTTAGATAGAGTATACTTCTGTGGTGGTCCCATTCAACTTTCATTAAAATCGGACAAGCAGTTTTTTAGTTATACTCCAATAACTGAAAAGTGCTACGCGTATTTTGATGATATTATTGTCGCGGTTGAAGACATCGACATCCCGTGAGTAGCACAGGTGACTGAAAAGGGTGAAAAAAAATTTTTTTAACAAAAAAATGCAACCGACTTCAACACTCAAAAGTGTGAAATAACTTGTCGACGTCGGTACCATGAGCACAATATTGTGATGATAGTTACTTTTGTGTGAACTATCATGGTACCAACTTCAACAAGTTATTTCACACTTTTAAGTGTTGAAGTCGATTGCATTTTTTGTTAAAATTTTTTTTTTGTTATGTACTGTTTGTAGATCCTAAAATAAAAAAATGGATACTAAATATACATAAAATAAACAGTAAAACGAGTTCGCGTTGAAGTGTCAATCTCATACATTTTTTTTATGTTTCCTCGAGCGTTAACGCTT
This sequence comes from Apeira syringaria, assembly GCA_934044485.1. NCBI lineage: Eukaryota > Metazoa > Arthropoda > Insecta > Lepidoptera > Geometridae > Apeira > Apeira syringaria. The sequence continues at coordinate 20,360,093 of OW203660.1, read as the reverse complement.
GTAGAATGTTACTTTGTCTAGTCCTACAGGTATACTATTGTGTGCACATATATGTATGTATGTACATTATTCAAATGACATTCCATTCCATATTTGTATCTACGAGCTGCAAGGACAAAATAATGAATTTTATATTGTTCTTATAGAAACAAATGTCGATTATTTTATTTATTGACATATTATCTGCTTTTTGATTCGATGACGACTTCATAAACAAATCATAATAGTTTTCCATACAAAAAGCAATCATGATAATACAGACCAAGAAAACAGCTAAATTGCCAAAATGTATAGGTAATTAACTATATTCAAACGGGGTTATATATCAAAGGATTATAAGTTAACACATATGCGTAACATTGATTAAATTAATTATTTGGTTTATCACCCCGTACTTTTTTTATTTTTTTATGGTATAGAATCGAGAATACTTTGAAAAAGTAAAATTTAGGTAGAAAATGTTTTGGTCGTGGAGTAATGCGTAGGCTCAAAATGCCATTAAAAATGTTGACCTCTCTAACGTTAGATTTTGTCTCCGTGGTGAAAGCGTTAATAAACCTACAGCGTGATTTATTTTGAATACATATATAAATACTCTTATTATGTTGAAGTAGCTGCAAATAATGGATTTTCCCGTAAATTTCGAATTTAATAGACACTTCAGAATATATAGTTAAACATACATTTCGGCAGTTTTACTGTTTGGCTGATCTGTAAAAATATCATGATTGCTTTTTGTATATGAAAACGAAACAATAAGTGCAATTTATCAACGATTCACTATTACTGAAAACTATCGGAAAATTGAAAGCTACCAATTGCTCAGAAGTCAAACGATTCACTGCCTTTATCATTATTGGGGAGTGTACCTCGATAATAGCCACCATGTTACTATTGAACAATGCGCTAAGTCGATTTGAATCACGTCTTTGTACCAAATGCGTAACACGATTGAGTCATAAGAAGACTATTTAACCTTGCCGTGAGTTTTTTAATGCAAGTAAAGGTGCCTTTTCCAGGTTATCCAAAATATCTAAACCTACTAATTAACTATTTATATTTTGATTAGCGTAGATCGGAGACATATTTTGTTTTATTTATGGCGTGATTTACCGTTGGTGCAATGCAGGTGTTTCGACGCAATGACGTTTCTTTTTAATGGTAGTTTTTTGTTTATAATGGCGATTTGATTATTGTGCCAAGTTTTGATTAAAGTTTAACATTGATTGTGTTTTTAAGAAGAAGGAAGAAAAAGAAATCCATTTATTTATGACATGACACATACATTGGTAAAGGTAAACATAGAAAGTAAAACAACACAAACATTATATTATAAGTGCATGTTATAAATTAGTCTCCAATTCAGCATAAAATATATTAATGCTTGTTGTTAAACCAGCCCTGGTCTTCTGTTGGGTCTTAGTTAAATGACATCACGGCACGATTCAACAACAATTACACATAGTTTTTATAATTACAAATTTGTAGTTAGGGTATTTGGTTTAACAACCATATCAAAAAAATTAAAAAGTACACCACTACCGACTGGCAACGTGCCCAGAATGCTAGCATAATTGCAACGTTGAATTGAAATGCTGATTCGGTGAGCCAAATATGTGCCAGCATTTTGGTCACGCGTCGCATCAATCAAACGCTGTGATAAGTTTTGAAAAATCTGATGATTTTTCAAAAAATCCTTTGATTTTTCAAAAAATCCTTTGATTTTCAAAAAATCCTTTGATATTTTAAAAAATCCTTTGATTTTTCAAAAAATTCTTTTATACTCATAATCTATGTTTTTTAGAAACACTGGCACCTCTTTTCCACCTGAAACATTGTCATCACCACACAATTTTTCTTCGACAATTCCATGGTCGTCTGTCAACAAAGGAGTTACTTTCATCACGGGCTACTGTTCTGTGACTACGTTTCACCACGCCCTTCACCCAACAATGTAACGCTGTCGATCTATTTCGATCCTGATAGATTTTTTTCTCGTTTCTGAGAGTAAATTGAAATTGATTCTGCCCTTAAATGTGGGTTAAATTGAAATTGTGCCTTATACCCATTAGATTGGAAAAAAATCGGGTCAAAGGTATGAAAGTCATGGTTGTTTCGATGTGTAATGAACTCGGTATCTATTGAGAGAAATTTTAATAAAAGTACCCATAAAAAGTATATGTAACATCTTTCATATATATTTTTTTAATTAGCTAATGTAACATAGTGTAGTAGATTGACACATAATGACGGTCGCCGTGGTGCAGTGGTTAGTAACATGACTACTGTGTCTCCGGGACCCTGGGTTCGAATCCCGGCAGGGGCAAACATTTGTGCGATGAGTGTAGGTGTTTGTCCCGGGTCTTGGATGTTTGTGTGATTTGAATGTGTCTGTCCAAGCCTCCCGCGATACAGGGAATCCTAGTGCGGGGGTTTAAGTGTGATAATAAAAAAAAAGAAAAAAATGATATTTCCTATTTCAAAATAGTACAGTCTTTGTGCCCTATTTAATTATAATTATTGCAGTGCTCCTTAATTTTCCTATATAGTGCCCATTTTACCTTCATGCAATACTTTTATAAATATCTTAAGGCATAAAGAATCCTTATTAGAACTTCAAGCATATAAGTGGATGTTAGTAAGGTGATTCTGGTGAATTTCAATGAAATTGGGAGCTCATCTTCATCATCATCAGCATATCAGCCGTAGAACATCCACTGCTGGATATATGTCTTCCCTCGTTTTTTTTAGGAAGGGTTGTTGCAAGTACTCTCTACGCTTGGCAGATGGGTTGACGTGCTCCACCATCTGGTACGTGATTCCTTAGCAGACTCTTACGGCATCCTAGGGTAGATCTCTAGATAGGGAGATACAATTCTAGGCCAGTACCCTATGGCAATCTCATCTTATTTTTGTTTCTCATCTCATAGTACTTGAGGAAAAATAAGATTTGAAAGGTGTAAATATCACTTCTATTCTTTAAGATACTGTCCATCCAAAGATTGTCTGGAAGAAATCGCTTTAAGCGATAAGACCGCCCATTGTACTACCTAGATTAAGAATAATTTTGTAATAACTTATATTTCATGGTAAAGTGCAATAAAGAATAATTGTATTGTATTGTATGTAAATAAAATACGAATACTTCACTAAACAATTAAGGATATACCAAACTAATCGTGTAATGGTATGAACTATTTGCGTGTCGTTGGAGGATACGAGTGTATAAAATAAATAAAGTGTTCAGTTGTCAATATGAACAAAAATAATACCTAAACCAATGATATTATATGTTTATATGAGGTAGATGTCGCACAAGCGCGCGGAAACTGAGGCGGCAAAATTAAGTCAATTGTAGTAATTTTCATTGCGACGCGTATTTCAAGCGCAAGTCTAAACTTATAGCCATCCTTTTCTATATTATTTGTACCGTATTATCTGTCGCAGTAAGCATGTTTATGTCGTAAAGGAACAAAATCTGAGCACCGCGCAGTATGAATATACGTCATCTTTAGTAAAACATCATTGACCTAAACATTATAAATTAGAGAGAGCAACATGCGTGTTTTGTGTCTGCTCACTATAAAATTTCACAATGATATAAGTTAACTACCAAACGATCATTGCGTTGGTATATTCAAAGTAAGTTATTTAAAAGTAACGTATAACAAAACTAGTATAAACTTAAAATGCAGTGAAGCGAGCAACTCAATGGTGAAAATTATAATACGCCCGGCTTTTTTGCTAATTTAGTCGCTTATAATTGAGAACCGACACCTATATTCCGATTTAAATAATTGAAACGGGTTAGTTGCCTCAACAATTTTGGAGCGAAGTACGATTGAAGTAAGGCGCAAGGCGGCGCTTGATAAAATTAGTTTAAAGGTTCCCATAGAATTGAAATATTAATTTGTGGCATAAAGATACCTACTGACACTCCATTGACCGTTTCATAAGATCCAAATGCAGCGTGACTATTCTATAATCTAATTTAAATTTAATAGTCGTGTTATGGTCTGCATTAGGAGATTCGTTATACTGAGAATATTTTTCGGTATTGTCACTTGGGTGCAACGGCCTCGGAGTAAGTTTAATTGAATTTCGAACACAATTTTTCAATTTTTTTGTCGAGAGCTCATCGGTAATTCTCCACTTTTCTTTTGGATGTTGAAATGTGACACCTACTTAGAGAGAATGAATAACGGTGATAAAGAAAGTAGTCTTCACTGTTTTTGAACATTTTTTAGTTATGCTGTTAAATGCTTTTAAACGTTCGCTTTGGCACAAAAAGCAATCTAGATCGAACTAGATATTAAGGCTGGGTAACAATTTCACGCAATTAGAGTAGGAAATCAAAAACGGGCTGTTGCTAAAATAAACATGTTAAATTGTATTTTAAAAAATATTCAAAACTTTCTCTTTTATTCAACCGTTACAAAGATGCTCTATGTAAAAGAAATTTCTATTTTTACATATTTTTATTTTAACATATGATTTCTGGGCCACCGCAAACAAACCTACATTGAAAACTATTACTCAAATGTGCTTTTCTATCTAGACTGACAGTTATTGGCGATTTAATGTGACTTCTTCTGAATTATGAAGAGTTATGTAAAATTACTTTGCCTTGATATATCAGTAATACCTATAAATAATATGTTGTAAACAACTACTTATTTTTAATCAATTCTGTAGCTAGAGTTTTATGGTTTATTGCATTAACAACATGCTAGGCAGAACTTACGTTCAAACCATTTTGAAGGGAAAATTCGGCTGCTAGTGGGGTTGAACCTGGTACTGATGCTATAGCTTAGTTGGATAAAGCGACAGGACGGTATTCTGTACTCATGGGTTCAAGTCCCACTAGCAGCCGAATTTTTCCTTCAAAATGGTTTGAACGTAAATTTTGTAGTTGTCTGCAGGCTAGCCGAGGTGGGGCTTAATGAAACATTAATTAATGAGCTGAAACGTAGTGTTGCAGTACAAGTCCTATAAGTAAGATCAGTTCCGCGAACAGTAGCAAATAGTACGCTCTTTTTCTAAAGGTTTTAAGCTTACGTTTGACCGCTGTCTCATCTGATGTTAAGTGACGACGCGGTCTAAGGCGTAGCACGCAAACTTAGAAGGTTTTTCACCTGCTCAGGGCTTACCAGCGTATCAAAGGATAAGTAGAAAAAATTGAAGTTCGGGATTCATTTCATGACATATTATGGAGGCGAAGGCTTCTCGAAACGAGACCACGGACCAGCTAGCGTGATGGATATAAGTCCCCAATACTAGCCAGTATATAGCTAGCATTTGAAAACATATGGTAGCATGCCTATAGCAGTAGATTCTGCGAATTGACGATGTAAAATTTATTCTTACCATCAGGGTTATTAGTTCCATGTTGGCTCCCCTCTTCGCTTCCTGATGCGGGACTGTTGAGTCCTGCACCCCCTCTTCCTGCTAGTGACAATCCGAGCTGCTCAGCTATCTCTGCATGGTCAGCTTGGTGAATGTAATCGAATATACTGCTACCAGTCATCTCAACCTGCAAATAAATTAACCAGTGAAATGTGTGCAATGTTAATCAAATCTTTCTTGTAGGGTGTATTGACGCATGTAGATAGACAACTTGATACATTTTAATTGCTTTGTTCATCAGCTTAAAATAATATTTATAAAATTACACACTATATCACGGTAAGTGAGTGTGAGAAAAAAAAACGATGCAGTGCCATGGAAAGCGACAATTCTTGTGCAACTGCAAGCGTTGCTTTTACGTTACAAACTCCTAATGTCAATTTATGAATGTATAAGACACGGAAATTGCTCACGTAATAAGTCAGAGGGTTCCGACTATAGCTTCAACCTTCGGTGGTCTTTATCAAGGAGAATACGGGGCGCTCGCGGACTCGGTTCGCCTATTATACTATACGCGAGTCATTTTCATCATCTCAGCCATTAATATTATGAATCTATAAAACACGGGCAATACTTTACGTTTTGACACATTATGAATGTGTCAAAACTACGGAATCAACAATGTGTCAAAACTACGGAACCAACAATGTGTCAAAACTACGGAACCAACAATGTGTCAAAACTACGTCAATTCTAATAATCCTATTGTCTATGTTGTGTTGACAATTATTATTATCAACCATCATTCATGCACAATTATCATGACCGTCAGCATCTCGTTAGATGGCCACCTGCTGGTCCTGATAGCAGCTGCTTCATTCATAACTATATGCTACGTGACCGCTGGGACAGGTTCGGCTTCTTGATACTTTTTGTTTACATGTAATTACACATGGACGTGGTTTGTGAATGGATAACATTGTCTTTGAAGATATATGCAACATTACGGTTTTTTAAAAAAAATATTTTTACTATATTTTAATTACAATAAAATAATCTAACTTGAAATAAAAACCTTAAAAAATTAATACAAACTAAATTAAATCTAAAACGGGCCCGGCATTGTACCCAAGATGCTGGCAGCGTTCCCTCTTTGTATTGCTAGGCTAATCCGTTGAGCGAGGAAGCTGCCAGCTCTTCGGTCTCCTGAGACGTCAACCAGTCTCTCGTAAATTTCCTTGAAGAAGCTGAGCGCGCTAGGACCATTACGATTGTATTTAGTTTCAACATCAACCGTCCTATCTTGGTTACTAAGAAATTTATTACATAATTATGTCAATTGGCACGCGTGCCAATAACCAGTTAGAAACCTTAGGAATATAGTAAAGTACTTTTTTTCTTAAATCAAAATTTTTCTGATAAAACAACGTCATAATATTTAAATTAGTAATTTTCACAACGACAGCATACAATAAAAATATGATTAAATTAAAAAAATAAATGTAGATAATGTAAAATTTAGTGTTTGTCAACGTTACGTGTATTAGAAGTCTTAAATGTTAAGTGTTATTTTAACTTAAATTATAAACGTTACAGAGTTATATTTATGGAAATATTTTCATTGCCTTATGGAATGTTTAATTTACTTTGTAATTATCACAATCATACCTCGGGTCTAGGATTCATTTAGACACACACAATAACCCGGGATAAACATCCCTATTCATCAAATAAATGTTTTCCCCTGCCGGGACTTAAACCTAAGACTCTGCTTACCAAAAGACTGACCAATGAGCCATGGCGACCGCCGATTTACATACATAAGTCCAATCCGAAATCAAATTCCAGAAACCTATTTAGTTTTTAAATAGATAGGTAGGTAAAATTTCAGTCGCTTTTCGCTGAAGAACTAACCGGCAATTCCAAAGATTTCATTTTCATACAACGCCGGACTTTCACAATGACCCTTTCACAAATATGCAAATGGCCTTTAAATAAATTTATCAAATATAATTGTGGGATCCTATTACACATTCAGAAGTCGTGTATCCGTAGTCATCCTCTGCATATGAATTCTATAAGACAATGGTGACGTTATGGTGGTCGGTTCTTGGAAACCAACCGATTTTATGGTGTTTATCGAATTGACGATCGGACAAATCGGTTTGGAATTTACGTAAGATCGGCGGGTACTAATGTGTGCCAATATGTTGCCAACTCTCAAACCTATAAATTCTTAAGTTTATTTTTCAATAAATTTGCTCAAAAAATGCATTTAAAGAAGCCTGTATTCGAAAGTTAAAAATTACGCTAGTGCGGTAAATTACTGTAATGTACCTTTTTTACTGCATACTCCGCTGTACAGCGCGGTATGTATAATATTCTTTACAGTTTTTTTAATTCTATAAAAAAATATTTAAGAATTTCACCGAGGGCAAGGACATTAGGAGAATAAATTAACTGAATGATTGAACCTCCTCGGAAGATCTTTTGCTCAATACGTTTATCTTTCTTTAATACTAAAAAGAGAATGAGACGAAAGATGCAGTTCTAATTTTCACCACGCGCACGAGGCGCCATTCGCAAATGCGCGCCATTTACATTATTAGAAACGTCAATGATAGTTGCGACTCTCCGACCGATTTTTATAGAAACAAAATGAATTTATCAATTAATTGATGTATTTTTTTCTCGCAAAGTTGTTAGAAAACCGTGTGTCATATAGATGACACACGTGCCGAAATTTGTATACCCATACAAAATCGTGACTATGGTAAGCCCGAGACAAAGTCTTCCATTACTCTATTCGTTTGTAAAAATAAACTTATATATCATAAATACATATTACGTCAATAAATTGGCGATTCGTGTAGATAGTCACATCTAAAGATATCAGATTTATAGCTCTGGTAACTTTAGTAACTTATTTAGTCAGCCGGGCGAGTCCTAACTAAAAATCTATTAGGTACTTATGGATAATCGTGCACCATGGTTATCTTCATAAAATTCCTTCAGTGATTCATCCATGTCATTCGACACACTTAGTTAGGATTTTTTAGTACCTAACGCCTAGAATTCTTCTTCTTTCTGTGATGGGCGGGTTACAAGCATACGGTCACGTCAGATATATATCTCAATTACCTATTGATATTTTCAATGAACCGTCGTCGGCCCATAAGGACTCTATTAATTTCCATGTTGCAGAACTCCAAATTATAAACTATGGATCTACAGTGTACTTATGGTTCGCCATAAAATTATCCTTAAGTTACGTAGGTACGCAAGCTAAACTCCATAGGAAAAAATATCTATTTCCTCCCATTTCCAACAAAGAAACATGATTTCACATTGTCGGCGCTATCAGTCTTTACTTTATCCGACGAAAAAATACAGACTTTAATATAGCCGAAACGTCTAACACAAACCTTATAAGAAAGTCGTATCTACTCTTATTTACCAGGAAGTTTATGTATTTTATGTCTACCCACACATGCTTACATAAGTATTGAATTACAGGCGTGAGGTGTTGTGGCTTTGGCTGTGTGCGTCATTAAGCGGTGTATGTGTGCGTGGTAAGGTTCGCATCAGCATTAGGATGAGAAGCACGCGCCTGCCTTGCCCGAGACGTGACCGGCATATCGCATCGTCCCTTTCCCCCTATCTTCCCTCTCCCTCGCACCACCCCCGAAGCCATGTTGGCAAGAGTTTCCCTGTTTTCGGATCTTTTCACGTCGCCTTTTAATTTCGTTTATTTAATTCTATATATACATCAACCTTTATTTTATTTTAGATTATTTTTGTACATGTCTGCGTTATATCATCTCATTATTCAGATGAGATGAAATTCTTTGCGCGCCAAACAAGTTTATTACGCTCTGCATTAGCATACGCATCATATAAATTATTTTTCTCATTTAATGTCTGGCGTCTGGCTGAAAAAATACCTACCTACTGAAAAGATAAATCCGAAGATTATGGTTTCAAGTTTGAATGTAATTCTGATGATACTACTTTAATAAGTCCCTTTTCATATCCTCTTTAAGCGTCCGCAAATTATCTAATAAGGCTTATAGGTAATATTTTTAATCAAAAAGAAAAATGCATGGGAGTTAAGGGATAGTTGAAAAATATTATTTTATAGCTTATATTTATAGCTGACAAAGCAAAACTATTATACTATATTTGACTTGATAAACCTGAAATACCACGAGAAGCTAAAATAAAAAAATAGTTTGATCAATTTAAGGTAGATTCAACCCTACTAAGTTCTAGTAATACTATACTAAGTTCTAATCGCTTTAAAAAAACAAAATCGACGTACCTACACACCTCCTACATCCTTCACTTGTGTGAAGTTTGAAGTATGCATCGAGATATATTAAAAAATATGAACCTTATTAAGTTTTGTTTTATTTTAAAGGAATACTTATTCCAGAAACTACCGACAGTGCACATCTTCCACTAACACCGAAAAAACTTGACAGAAAGCCAAGGCATGGGGCAAAAAATAGATGCGTAACTATGACATCCTACCCACGTAGACGTCATAACGTAACACGTGTTCCACTTATCTGATATCAAATGCAGTTATGAAGTATACAAAGTTACCACCGGATGTCTTTGGAGCGAAGCCGAAAATTTTCAGATTTAATCGGCTGACTGTACATACGTGTGTTTGTGTGCGTGCGTGCGTGAATGGTTGTATTGAAGTGTGTGTATTTAAATAGTATTTTATATTATGTAGTATTCAACAGACGCACAGGGCGACGTTTGTAGCGTAGCATTCGTTTATTTATCAGATGATCGTTGTCGTTTTTTCAACGCGCCATTGAAAGGTTCCAGTAGCATTACAGCCGTATTATAGTGCGTTTCGACAAAACTATAATAAGATTTTCGACAACTATACACTATCTAAAGGAGATGCACAAATAAGCTCCTTCAGTTTGATATAAAAAGTAATGCCAGCTGTAGGCAGAGTATAATCACCAGCCTATTTCGCTTCTACAACTAGGACAAGTCATTGACTCAAAGTAGAGTTATTAGAAATCCACAGTTGCAAACTAATATTACAAGTAACTTAAAATTATTTTAGATTAATAATAAATAATTATATTCGAAAATAATTCTGTCAGCATATCACGCCTAATTCTCTGAACCAATTTTGGCATTGATATATTTGTGGTATTGATTTATTTCACCAACATAAGAGTTGATTTTAGAAACGGAATAATTATCCTGTGTTTTTTTAATATTTTTGGCTCTCGACATTTCGGCACTGTTGCAAGCGACATGATCAGGAGTAAATTGATAGAGAAGGAGAACGACAAAGGCAACTTTTTATCCCGGAACAAGTAGTATCCCGTGGGATATATGAGGTAACGAGAAAAAGTAGTGCAGGCGGTTGAAACCGCGGAGCGAATCTGGTAATTTATAACATCGACCACCGCGGTTGTATACGCAACTAACATCAGAGTTTCACAAAGAAAGAAAGAAAGAAACCACATTTATTCAAGACACTCAAAACACTCGCAAAAGCCTCAGTCACTGATTTTCAGTCGGTGCCCATAGACATGACTTCACGAACAGGACTGACCGCTTATAGCGTCCGTCAAATCAGGGAAACGTTTAATTGAATTACTATTTTCTGTTTCAAAACATGGAAGTTTTATTTGAATTTCACTACTATTTTAGTTACGAGTGACCTCATGAAACGTTGCTAGTTTATCGGATAAACTGCACAAGTAAGCTCTGTTACGGGCACTTCACTTTAGTTATTATTTTAATATAATTATGTATATACTTACTTGTGATAATCCTAAATATATAGAAACAGTTTCAGATATGTACAGGAACCTCCCGTCGGCGGCCACGGATAACGCGAAGCCATCCAATGACTGTGAACAAAAAACAATTATGATAATGGTTATTTAAATAAGTGCTAGCTAAAAACAAGCCTGTAAGACTCAAAATTGTCTATTTAGAAAATGGTCAAGACTACATAGTTATAACAATCGCTATATCTGAATTTACTCAGTATCAAAATATTCCATTCTAATTATACATTTGTATTATTTTTCCTAACAAAGATCTGTTTCCATTCAGCAACACATCCAAAGGTGGAACCAATGCTGGATACCGAACTATCGAACATCAATTTCGTAAATGAACAAAAAATTGTAAACAAACAATCTGAACCGCCGAAAAACTATCAACAAGAGCGAAATAAGACATCGATATAGAGGTAATGGAAGTGATTCGTAGAAGACGTTGTTATCGCCTTCAAAACAAATAATCTATGTTATGGCTTGATTATAACCATCTATGCGTACACAATGTAAAACTAAAATAAAAAAGAATAAAAAAATGTGGCCAAACCAACAACGATTCTTTTACTATGGTAACAATGTTATTAAAACTGACGTGGTTTTGACACATTATCTCCCGCGTTTTATACATTAATAATGTTATAAATTCATTCATTAATTAATTTATCGAATAAATATGTCTGTTTGATCTTTTTAAAATTGTTTCATGCCTTAATGTTTACATTAATATAATATGACCGGGATGGTTAAGCTCTCGCTGGACTATAGTCAGCGTGTCGCAAGACACGTTTCCTAAACTGTTCTCATTTAATTATTTTATTTGCGGTGTTTAAAACTTGAGGGTGGTAGCTAGCGACGATGTCTTTAGTGTACATTTTTGACAACGTTCTTCTAAAACCTCTATTCTTCCCAGCGGCTAAGTAACTATCGACACATACTTACAGCGTGCATCTCCGGCAAAAGGAAGTGGTAGGGGTGTAAATGAATGAAACCCATCAAAGTCATTGTCATTAACACAAGTAGGTAATCACATTGAACTCAGTAACCCTTATTAGGCTAACCTAGCTTTCTCTTGCCCATTTTAGTTTTTGTTGAACTGCACATCGCAGTTTTCATTCATTGATACTAAGTAGGTACTAGACTTGGCATCAGTTCAAAGTCGTTTGGTAATCATGACGTGTTAATCTGTGGACCCTTTTCTCTATTGACATAATCTCTCCGCATGGCAAAAACGGCTGAGATATCGTATGATGTCGTATCCTACAAATAATAAAGTGTAAGTATTCTAAATTCAAAACAAGCCCAATATTAAAAAAAAATAGGAAATCCGTCCTAAAGGGCAGTGTTCCAGACTTGGAGCAAACTATTACAAACTATTTTACATATCATAAACTACACCTATATACTACTGAGGCAGTGTTAACAACATCTCATAAATTTTTTTATACAAAAAAATGTAACCGACTTCAACACTCAAAAGTGTAAAATAGAAATAGTAGAAAATTATCAAAAAGATTTGGCTCAATACAAGACAAAATAATCGTAAACTCAGATATTATCAATACTATTTTGCTCAAAGTAATATTAAAAGAATGTCAATCATTTAGTAGATCTGGAATGCTTACTGGATCTCAAGGACTGCTGCCTGAACACACTATGTGTTTGGAGACAGTATTCCTAACTTGAGGCCCTACCACCATGCTGGGAATTTGATTACGGTACCTTCACCGGAGGCTCAAGCCGTTCGTGGATATCGAACCAGCGTCCGTCAGTTTGATAGCCGACTCTCCCACCGCTGAGCTATCCTCGCTTAATTTATCACAAAGATTTCCTCATCACAAAATGACATTTTAACAACGTAATCATAAACTGTACATACAATATTTTATCATAAACTGAGGCATTATCAGTATTATTTTGGACAAAATAATGCTGATAATGCCTCAGTTTATGTAATTAAAAATAAATAATTTAAAATATATACTTACAAAAATATCTTTCAAAAAGTATCCAAATCATAACTCTAGGTACTGTCCCGATAAAATTTGGTGACTATATAGAATTTACTTAAGTTTTGGACAGTAAAACGCATTCTTGATCTAGTTATTTGAACCACTGACGCAAATTTTTGGACAATCAACCAAAATAAATGAGTCGTAAACTTCAAAAACTGTAGTTGCAAAGTAAACATCCAGTAAATATTAGATCCGTACCTGTCATCATCCATTTTAATGAGATGCACGGTTGACAAAGTACATCAATCTCAATGAATAAGGTGTTTTTTTAATTTGTTCTATTTACTCGAGCTGTTTTTATAGCATTATAAATAAATTTGCGTTTAAACGCTTCAAGATGGTGTGAAAATAAACGTAAAAATCTCGAATATGACAGTAATAGACCGTTGTTGGCGCCAGTTTTCTTTTATTTTTTATAGACGTGGTTTTAGTTTGTTTTGATAGGGTTTGTAATATATTTTTTTGGATTTGTCTTTGAGGTGAAACACGTTATTTGAAATAATTGTTTATCGCAGAGAAAATCGTTCTATGTTTTTTTATACTGTATAAATCTAGCGTTTGACCACTATCTCACTTGATGGTCAGTGACGATGTGGTCGGTGATGTTAACGCGCTAGATCTAGATTGTTAACTGGCTCTCATGGACTGCTGCCTGAACATTTTAAGTCTGTAATGACATTTTTTCCGAACTTGAGGGTGTAGTGGTAGCTTGCCAGGCGGGTACTCGAAAGGACACTAACTACCACCATGCAATGATGTACGACTTTATAAAGAAGACAAGATGCTCGAGTTCTACCAAGTCAAAGTGTTAATGTGTAACCTACTTGACGGTCGTCGTGGCTCAGCGATCAGTGACACTGACTTTGGAACTGCGAGCCCGGGTTTGAATCCCGGCTGGGGTAAACATGTGATGAGCATTGATGTTTGATCTCAGGTCTTGGACCTTTGTGTAATGTGATTGTGTGCCTTCCGCGACACAGGGTACTTATCCTCGTGCGTGAGTATGAGTGTCAATGCGTCTGTTTTTATTGAAGTAGTTGAATATGTAATGTAAACGTAACATATTTGTAAAAATGGCCCGAGTGAGATAGTAGTCAAACGCTATAAAGTATAAAAAAGTTTCTGTTGATTTAGGAACGCAACGTTCTCTTTATGAAATTTATTATTTGTTTAACGTTTTAAATTGAATTAATAATAAAATTATTAATTCTTTGACTTTAACATTGATGATTAACATAATACTGTTAATTGGTCGGAAAACAAAAGAAAATTAATCATAATATTTTTTTATTATAATGATGAAATAATGAATGATTGTACCTACTAGGCTTTTTGTATTCACGTGTTTTCTTTGTATATAGGTTTTATTCAGCTATGGTTTGCATATTAGTTATATTAGTTTTAAAAATGAATTTAAAAAAACAAAAATGGAACTCAAGCAAAACATTACAATTTATTTTTATAATAGTAAACTCCAGCTACTTAATCGTACTTGAACCTTTTTGCCCACCGCGACAATAGAATGCCTATAATCTCATTGTTTCGATTGACAAGCGTACGAAACTATGAACCGGCGGCGGTTAAAACATTTTTACCTCTTGCCTATCGTGAACAATCGGTTGAATGGAATCTTTTTACGTAAGTAAATTGTAATACGCTCAATCAAATTAAATCAATGATCTGGCCTTACACTAAAAGAAAAGACGATACGACTCCGTCATGGGCCTCTTGACCAATAATATCTTCGAACCTACTAATAATTCAATAAACGATTTAAAGTCAAATATACAATAGGCCTTCACATCAGTAGCGTTTTTCTTTTATTTACGATCGTCAGCTGTTTGTTATCCTAAGATTACGGTCAAGATTTCACAACAAACAACCTGACCATGCACGTACGTATTTTTTCCAACCAAAACGTACACAGTCCCGCAAAACATTTCAGCGTTGAAAAAATAAATGGAACTAAGGAATCACGTACAAGCATCAGAATAGAAAACCGCAGCACCCACAAGCTCATAATGACAGTGAATCGATTGCAAAATGATAATTTACTTGATCGAATACAATATAATAGAGTTTTTTTCACAACCCTATCAAGAGTGCCCCAGAAAACGTGTGTTCGAATTTCAAATTAATTTCGTTTTGAAATTTTAGTGAAATCTACGAAATATTAAATTAACGTTTCGTTAGCTCCGGTATGTGTTGCCAGCTGCTATTATTACCTTTTGTGGTACTTCCATTGTATGTTTTGTTAGTAAAAAAAGCGTGAAGTCGGCCAAGTGGTTGCGCAATCTAAACTCAAGTTCGAGTGTGGAGTTTTTGTGGTAATTTTATGACGAAAGTAAACAAACGAGTTGATTGAAATTTCTTCATTTGGTTTATGACTCATTTTGGACGCGTGGTGAGTCATTCAATTAGCAGTCATGAAGGTGTCTAATGGAAAGTTGCAGAATAATGCATACCTGCACATAGGTGGCGTAGACATACAGAATGTAGTCAAAGTCACTGACCTATATAAGTAACTAGCGGCGCCCCGCGGTTGTACCCGGGTGGTGATGAAAAACGGTGCTGATGGTGATGATAGAAATAAGCCTATGTGTTAATCCAGGGTATAAGCTATCTACATACCAAATTTTAACGAAATCGCTGTAGCCGTTTGAGCGTGAAGAGGTAACAAACATACACACATACTTTCGCATTTATAATATTAGTAGGATAAACGTTTTATCATGATACATGCAGACTTAACATGTTCTACAGTGCTTGCAGAACTATGCCGTCACATACAAATACATGACCTAGGTCATTTCCTATGTATTTGTAAATAAAAATTATACATAATGTAAGAATTAACGTTATATAAGAATATTTACCATGCGTTTTATTGTTTTCATTGCTCGGTATTTCGGCACGGTTACATGCGCCCTCTTAACGATTAAAGTTAAGTTTCTGTGGGTAGGTGTTTTTTAGGAGCAGATAAATCGGTCTACCCTCTCTCTTTCGCACTTATTGCGTTTAATGGCATGTACGTTATGTATTAAATGTATCATCACTACATAATATAAAACAAAGTCGCTTTCTCTGTCCCTATATCCCTATGTTTGCCGTGGTGGTACCGGCTTAGAATAGTACTCCCCCATCACTTTCCGTGGGTGCCGTAAGAGTCGGCTAAGGGATCACGTACCAGAAGGTGGGCAGCAGCGCCTTCTGAGGGTCGGAAATCATACTGCGCTCGCCAACCCGCCTGCCAAGCGTGGCGAGAATTGGCAAATCCCCCCTATATGGGGGAGGCATATGTCCAGCAGTGGATGTCTAATTGCTGAGAAGAAGAAGATATCCCTATGTATATTTAAATCTTTAAAACTACGCAACGGATTTTGAAGCGGTTTTTTTAAATATATAGAGTGATTGAAGAGGAAGGTTTATATGTATAATAACATCCATTAATGACATAGGCTATATATTTTATGCCCGTGCGAAGCCGGAGCGGGCCGCTAGTTAAATATATAATAAGTGCACAACAATAGTTGGGATTTATTGTAGCAAATTTCGGACTGCAACAATTAGGTATATCGGAGAATAAAGCAAAAACGCTTCGTACATTCAAATATAATTAATTTGTGACACCTACCGAAAAATTTCGGTAGTCAATCATTTGGTTCTGACAGTCAATAAGGCGGTCGGAGAGTGATTGAGAGAGTGTTGCGCCTACACGTGAAAATATACTCTGTTTTCACATAAATGGAAAAATATCTTTGTATGGAAATCGAACCACCTTAAGGGTGCCTTAAGGGGAAACATATACTCTCGACCTACAGACATTATATAGGTATGTTTACAGGCACATAACAAGTGAAGACGAGAGTTTACCTGAAGTATGTGTGTACCCTGGTGCTGCTCGAACAGCTCCATCGCTAGCCCTGCTGATGTTCGCCTGCTTTGCGCTCCTGTAACAAGAAGAAAAAAAGTCACGCACGAGTTTCAGCAGGTCTACATTTACCATGACAGCTTAAGGACATTTTTTTTTTTTTTTTTTTACACCAAGCACACAAGGTCTTCAGGTCGCAAACTAGGCAGAGCCTGTACTATGGTAACCTGATGACTGATATATACTTAAATACATACATATATATACTTATATACATAATTATATGAAGTGTTAATTTTTTTTAGGAAAATGTACATAATAACATACTTAGTAGGCGTTTTGGTTGTTTAACCATAAGCATACTTTTTTGTTATATAGATAAATAAAGATAAATAAATAAAGCGTAAAAAATATCATAACGCATTTTCTTCTTCTTCGTTTAGCTTTTGTGTTTGACCACTTTGTCGTTGTATGTCGAACATTTAACCGTTTGACCATTTGACAACTTTCTCACTTGATGATCAGTGATGCGGTTAAAGATGTAATCACGCCAGAGCTAGCATAGTTACTGGCTCTCAAGGACTACTGCCTGAACACACGTATAGGTTGTGTTTTTGATGACGATTTTTCAAACTCGAGAGTTGTAACACAAGCCAGGCAGGTATTCGGAAGTATAGGTACTACCTCCACGCGAGCTACCCTCAGCGGAATCTCAAGCCGTTGGAGGAGATTGAACCTGCGTCTGTCAGTTTGACAGCCGACGCTCCCACCGATGAGCCATCATCGCTTCATAAAGCGAAACTTTGGTGCTTTTAAAAAGTTTTCCGTTGTAGACCCTAATATTAGTCCAGACTGTGTAAGCTTACAAGCGTAAATATTCAAATTAATTGAATAATAAAAAAATATATTGTGTATATCCATCACCGAATGTGACCGCGGTAATTTTCATAAGAGTTTTATTTAAACATATCCATGGAAATGCATGCGAATCCTCGAATAAGTTGCAGTTTTAATAATCTTAAATGCCAGTAATTATAATCTTTTTGTTTTTGTAAGTGAGTCAGACCATTTTTATTATTGTACCTAAATATAACACAGTGCCTATGATCAATTTATATGGTAGAGGTAAAACTTTGGCTACAAAATTGATTTGAATCCACAAAGAGTCTGAGTTTATTCTTTCATTGTTTTTTAGTTACTATCGGACCATCTGAGAGGATGTTTATCTTGGCGCCATTGTGTTCATGCAATTAAAGATTCACTATACGTTCACTATTATTACTACTATTATTATTACTATGAATGAAATATAGTGAACTATTAATAGTGAACATAATAGTTCACTATTAATAATTCACTATTAATAGTTCACTATATTTCATTCATTCATTCATCGCAGCCATAGGACGTCCATTGCTGGACATATGCCCCCCCCATATAGGGGGGATTTGCCAATACTCGCCACGTTTAAAAGGCGGGATGGCGAGCGCAGTATGATTTCCGATCCTCAGAAGGCGCTGCTGCCACCATCTGGTACCCGATGCCTTAGCCGACTCTTACGGCACCCACGGAAGATGGGGGAGTACTATTCTAGGTCGGTACCACCGCGGCACAATACATGCACAATACAGGTATTATTGCACGCGAATTCAAATGTTTTATGTCCATAAAGAATTGTATGATAAACAATTCTCTCATAAAAAAGTAATAAAAGGATTCAAAATAAACCCTTCAACACACAAGAGACAGCAAGGGTAACCAACCTCCTCATAAAACCGTCGTATGCAACCCGATACCCGGCGATACGATCACGTGGAATATCAAAATGGCGGACAGTAGCTCTAGCTCTTCTTTATGTTTACTGGTTTATTCAGTAGCTAAGGCAGATCTATTGCATTAAACACTTTACACTCTGATAACAGATCAATAAATCAAAAAAGAAACGTTTCAAAGTCGGCCGTCGTGGCTCAGTGATCAGCGACACTGACTTTGAAACCGCGACCCCGGTTCGAATCCCGGCCGGGGCAAACATTTCTGTGATGAGCAAAGATGTTTGTTCTCGGGTTTTGGATGTTTGTGTATAGTGATTGTGTGTGTTGTATGCCTCCCGCGACACAGGGTATCCTAGTGCGGAGGTGTAGGTGATGGAAAAAAAAAGACGCCTTTATAAGACATCTCAGTGCTATAACATTACTTCCGTACATTTTACCAATGTCAATCGGCAAATTTTAATATGATCAAATTATTGTTTTTTAGGGTTTCATAATATTTGTACACCTATTCTTCAAAATATAGTATATAAAAATTACATAAGTACCTACATGTATAATTTTTATTTGTACTGAATATGATTGATAATATAATATATAGATATATCTATATATACGTTGTATACAACGATTCAACTCAGGGTGCATAATAAACTCATTCGAACTTGAATATCTTTAATTAGCGGTATTTTGTAGCCATAGGTTCTAATCGCATCAGTATATAACCAATTTGCTTGTTCAACATGGATTCAGGTCGCTATGAACTTAGCAGACTACGAATTTTTGTCATTGTCTTATTGGCATTGGTATAGTGACTCTTTTATTCAACTAAGCTTATCTAAAATTTTGGAAAATAAGATAAGAAAAATAATGTCTCATAGGGTTACGATAAAGTCCAAATCAGTATGACACTTATCAATAACAAGACTAAAATTAAGACTACACACACTGACAACACTAAATAAGTCGCCACTTACTTAGTGCCAACTAACGCGACCCGCGGTTGGCCAGCAATTGAATAAAACTCGATTCTAATATTAGAGATAGCGTTGTGTGGAGTTAAACGAATTTGAATCTTAATGTAAATATTATACGAGCTATTTCATTTTGTAGAAATTGAGTGAATTTTAGCTAGATCGTCAGTCGAACTTACAGATTACTAACAGGTTTTTTTTTATCACACTTAGACCCCCCCGCCCTAGGATTCCCTGTGTCGCGGGAGGCATGGACGCACACAAACAGCCAAGACCCGGGACAAACATCTACACTCATCGCACAAATGTATGTCCCTGCCGGGATTCGAGCTCAGGGTCCCGGAGACACAGAAGTCATGTCGCTGACACTGACCACTGCGCCACGACGGCCGTCGAGATTTAAAGCCACTGAGCCGGCTTTGCGCACCGCAATAATTCTGAACTAATAAACCAGTACCTAAGTAAACTTAGGAACCAAGTAAAGGGTTGAACTATAAATGTCCGATAACGATTTTGAATGTCAGTTCAGGCATACTTTAATAACATTATCAAATACCTACCAACTTTAACAACAAACATTTCAAAGAGGAAGAGGGACTACAGCCTATAGTCTTGGTTATCGTTACATTAGCGTCGTGCCGTTTGTCTGTCTGTCCGTGCCGCGTCACGACTGTCACGACATACGTGTCCTTGCAACCAGGAGGGGTTAGTCAACACTTTCTTTGTACATAGATAATTATGGTGAAGATTAGATAATTTACTAATTATAGTATAAATATAACCAAAAAAAAAATCTATTTATATTGGTAGGTGATAGGCAGTACTGGTAACATTTCGTAGGAAGTTGGAACGAGACACAAAATGTTCAAATATTTGAAGGAAAAAATTCGGCTGCTAGTGGGGCTTGAACCCACGACTACAGAATACAGTCCTGTCGCTTTGTCCAACTAAGCTATAGCAGCCCGTACCACTAGGGCCGAATTACTTCCTTCCTTTATTAACATCTTGCGGCTGCTAGTCCCACTAGCAGCCGAATTTTTTCCTTCAAATATTTGAACTGAAGTTCTGCCTAGCATAGCGTTAATGCGATACACAATAAAAAAAGAGACACAAAATGCTTAACACATGTCAAAACAAGATCACCAAAGTTCCAGAGATGTAATGTTATACAATTACTGTAGGGTATCTGAAATAACCGACAAACTGTGGACCACGCGGGTGAAACCGCTGGACGCAGCTAAAAGCGTAGCATAGGACGGTCACCGACAAGATGGATAGATTATCCGAATAAGCTCATAGGAAAGGGCTGGATGCAGGCCGCTTCCAACCAGCCCTTGTTGAGATCAATGTGGGAAGCACATGTCCAGGATGTCCTATGGCTGAGATGACAATGAACCATGTGGTGCATGGAAACACACACCTAGTTTCTAGCACTTTCAAGTAGTTTCACAAAATGACAAAATCTACACTTTTAATAGAATTTTTTAAAAAGGGAAGTATGTGGTAACTTTTAGTCTCAAAGTTACCACATACTTCACTTTTTGTTACTTAAACTGATTCAAGACCTGATTCAATAGAAGGAAGCAATTTTTAAGACAAAAACTTTAAGTGCATTTCGCAGATGTAAGCAACAATGCAAAGTAATATAGTTGTCATATCAAAACATCGTAAGTTTGCTTTTCGAAATAGTACAAAACAACAGTTCTGCGCTATGACTTTATCCGAGAGTGAGTAGTGACCCCATACATAAGTATTTCTTGGGATTCCACACTACACACTACTGACACGCGATATTTATCACTTACGTAAAATGATATTGGCAGTGGTACTGTCCTTTAATCAAATCAAAATTGTGCTAAAAAGATGTTTTTCAGATGAATGATGAATGTTTGCCAGAAAGTTCAAATTAGTGACACTTTTATATTATGACAACGAAATTTTTTTTTGCCTGCCGACTGAAAGATAGGTATGGTGGCCGTATTTCCCCGGGTAAACTCTCACACAGTGTGCTACTACGATTAAAATGCGTTAAGTTTTACGTAAAATAGTCCTCACGATATTGTACTGTTGTCGAAAATTACACACAATTGAATAAAACACGTCTAATATTATATTACACATAGCTTTGTAAGGAGTTGTTCATCGTTTAAGAAACTTTAGCTAGTTCCTTTAATTATCAATAAGATTTTTGGGAAAAATCCTCTCATCGTTCTCAAAAATGAGATGTTTTTATCGAAATGCGGGTACTTTTAGGTAAAATCATAGTCACGTTACTTGATGCCAACTAAACTACTGACCATTAAAAAACTCGTATAATATTAAATTCAGCTTTTTTCAGTTCAAAGAATTAGTACTAGCATACTTGACATCTTATGAATTAAGTAAGAAAAATAAGCGTAGATTTTTAATGGTCGACGGTGTTTTGATATATTTAAACACATTTAATAGTAATATTTTTTATAATGTTTGCCATTTACCTATTTCAATAATTGTTGTCCTAAAAATATAACTCATAGCCACCCTACAGAACATGCAAGTCGGCATATCAAAGCTTGTTTCTCTCTGTATCTTGAATTAAACCGCAATAAAGAACGCTCTCCGCTATCTCAGCATCGCCGGTTAAATATGGCCCTACCCTAAATCGCGACCATGTGATTTTTTTTATCTTTGTGTCAAATGTCGTGGCAGGTACACTGTTTTCTTGACCTCGTTTTGAGTTCACTGTGTTAAACTGTATCAAAAAGAGCTCCTGATTCAATCGGTTTGAGAGTCATAATGACTATAATCGATCGCGTAGCCGATCCAACAGCATAATCTGGGTGTGATGAAATAATATTAATAGTTGCAAAGTGTAAAGCTGTCTCTCCCTCAAACAATATCGAGTCAGCTTTCTCAAATTGGGTGGCTTTATTACTGATTCAGTAACTTGTAATGATGATATTATACCATTTTAATTTGACTTCCAAAAATTTTGTGGTTTTCAATTCGATTTTTCTAAGTGTGTTTCTAGGCAAACCGATTTGATTTTAATTAGTTTTTGAGTTATCCTTTCTAATGTGTATTTAATTGACTTCGACTATATTGGTAATATTCATATTTTTTCAAGAATAGTGGATGTTGGTTTGTGTAGATTTTTAACAACGTAATTATAAACGCTTATTATCTCAGAACTCCACCAATTATGAACTAATGAGAAATCATATTTTTTAATGATTTGTAAGAACCAGAAAACAAAATTCTAAAATGAGATTCTAACTGACTTCCATCATTCACCAATGGAATAATTAGATCTAAGCTTCATAATCGTGTCATCATCACCAAAATTACTTTCAGCCCTCCCATTAGCCCCCCCTCAATACATTTTTTTACTAACGCGTTAATACTTCGTATAATTTGCTCGTTATGTCGCGTCGATGGTACCATCTCTCTAAGCTAGATGCCGCCACCAGCGCCACCAACGCAGATCATATATAATTTATTATAATAAACTAGTAAGTTTAATGTTGTATTTTACGGGTTATTCATTGGTCTGATGCAGTACAAATAGTGCTATAATAAATAAAATAGCCTTTTATTGCCCAAAACAATGTACAGTTTACAATGTACCTAGTTTTTTTTTTTTTTTTACTAGAAATATATATATATCTTCTTCTTCTCTCAGCCATGTGCGTCCACTGCTGGACTTATGCCTCCCCCATATAGGGGGGATTTGCCAATACTCGCCACGCTTGGCAGGCGGGTTGGCGAGCGCAGTATGATTTCCAATCCTCAGAAGACGCTGCTGCCCACCTTCTGGTACGTGATACGTCTGATACGTGTATATATATATATAACCTCGTTTATATTAATCGGGCGTCCATGAAAGGATATAGGCCTCCTCCATGTTAGTCCAGGTCTTTCGGTCTCTAGCTGATACAGTGCTATACAATCTATTAATAATAGGTATATATAATGGATACTACAGAAGAACACATATATACAGAAGGAGTAAATATAAATTGTACAAAATAATGTCTGAAGAATCTATAAATATAGAAAAAAGTTTTGAAGTGTCTGCTTAGGTTTTCTTACGCTCGTCGCGTACGCTTGTCTTTTATATCCCTGGAGACCAGCTGGAGGCCTTTCCAAATACATCAAAAGATATCAAACATACAAAAGAATTGCTTGATTACGTCCCCTGTTTAAACTAGCGTCCACTCCGTCCAGTGCCTGGTAGATTTAATAAGCCACCCTAAGATAGTGACCACTAAACGAAGCTTGGACGCCACTCGATCGATTTGACACCGAATGAAGATTTGGGAGTCCCTGTTAAGCCGAAACGAATGTAACTATAGACATAACTTTATTGATAATATGTATTACAAGTCAATTTCTAGTCTAGACAATTACATGTTATTTATGTAATTTAATATAATTATTAGTAGTACACAACTACCTAGGAAAAAATATGTCCATTCCTAATGTTCCTCAAATCTAAGAGATTATTGTGAATGTGTCAGTTTAAGATAATTTGAATAAATAATATAACTATATATAACTTAAATAAATATATAAAATTAAATAAATATATGTTACTATACCACATTTTGTGATGGTTTTTAAGATTACCTTTTTGCGGATGCCCGAAGTCCATTATTCAAATATTCTTAACATTATAATTCTATTGTAAACAAACTAATTAATGTCTCCTATAGAATTATTATACACCATAATAAGGGTGTCTATTACGTAATAGAGTGGTCCATTCGAAATGAATGGTCGATCGGCTTGTTACTTTATCGTTCATTTTAGAGCGTGGTGTCCATTGAAGTTTGTAATTGTTTAGAGTATTTATATTATTTAATTGATAACTGGATTATGAATGGGAATTTTAATTAGAAGTACAAACAATTTGTTTTAAGTTTTACGGATTGTAGAAAAGTTTTATTATCACAAATTTACAATATACGTCGTCTTTACATATGTAATGAAAGTGTACCTTTCATAAAAAATAGTGTATATAATAATAATAAAAACGGTATAGTAAGAAAATATTGAAATTAAAAATTGCAAATTATGATGTATTTTTCTTTGAAAAGATTACGCTACGGTGTAAATAAGGTCCCAATCGACACTAGAATTTGGCCACATTTATACAGAAAAAGGGCAATAATTTGGGCGTATTTGTTCGTTCCGACATGCGCCGGCCAAAGCTAACAATCGCCGAGGGACGCTGTTTTCACAAGGCGAAATTAAATAAAACTCTCGCTTAATATCAGAGGGTGGAGCACTATCTTAAGATCGACAGAGTTTGTGGGTAGGTAATAATTAAGAGATTTTTTACGGTTACCAACTCCTATTGCAACTACTACGTAAAAATATACATATATGTACAGTCAATGGCAGTCCAAGGCGGGGGTAATAGGGGTCATGACACCCCCCAAACGTTAACAACACATTGATAAACCACTTAAAATGTATAACTTAGATAGAGAGACAACTATTTTTTTTATATTGTATAGATCGAGCGTTTGACCACTATCTCACTTGATGGTCAGTGACGATGTGGTCGAAGATGTTATCACGCTAGATCTAGAATGCTCACTGGCTGCCTGAACACACTATGTGTTTGGTGACAGTTTCTTCAAACTTGAGGGTGGCTAGGTAGCTAGCCAGGCGGGTATTCGAAAGTACCCTGATGATGCATTCCAAGCCGATTTCGGCTACGGCGACCATTTAATGTTTCTGGGTACGGTTGTACCAGTTACCGGTTGTGCGTTCTCACATGGCTGATATACCCAATTTTTGCAGTAAATGTTCGAGAACAGAAGCAGCATGTGAGGACGTTATTAACATAATTGTACACAATGTTGGAAGGTGGTCTGCTCTTCATTCGCTCCCGCTCGGAGTCAAGTTCGCATCTTCGACTGTCCTCAAATGCATACACATTTGCATGCACTTTTTGCCTCCATTCTAAGCGACTGGCAGCTTCCGACTCCCATGATGAAGGCTCAATCCCACATCCCTTCATATGTCTTTTCAGCACATCTTTATACCTCAGAAACTGGCCTCCGCTTTTACGCTTGCCTTCCTCAAGTTCTGAGTAAAAGATGCGCTTGGCCACCCTTTCTTCAGGCATTCGGGATACGTGCCCGCACCAACGAAGCTGCCTTCGCATTAAGTAGGCTTCCACTCCGCACACATTCGCACGTCTAAGAACATCAGTATTCCTGACACGGTCAGACCATTTAACGTTTAGAATATCGCGAAGACATTTCAGGTGGAATCGATCGAGCGTACGAATGTGGCGGCGATACAGACACCATGTTTCTGATGCATATAGAATATTGGGCAGAACAATAGCCATGTACACCTTTATTTTTGTTTCTAATTTAATGTCGTGTGACCGGAACACCTTGACGCACAGTTTACCAAATGCCGCTGAGGCAGCACTAATTCTGGTGTTTATCTCAGAATCAAGGTCACCTTTGGATGTTATGGTGCTTCCCAGATATTTGAATTTATCCACATGCTTTAAGTTCATCCCGTTGAGCTGTACAATCAAGGGCGCCTGTTGAGTGGCGTCAGTAATCATGACTTCAGTTTTTGTCACACTGATTTTCAGCCCGAACTTACAACACACCGAGTCAAACTTGGACATAAGCTCTTGTAGATCTTCAGGAGTTTCAGTCACAAAACACAGATCGTCAGCGTACATTATCTCAGTAATGAGATCAAGAGAGACCTTCGTGTGCGCTTTTAACCTAGATAAGTTAAAGACACCACCATCAGATCGAAAACGGATTCGGATCCCCTCTGTATTATCCTTTAGTGTCTCTTTGACGACCATAGCAAAGTACATTGCAAAAAGTGTGGGCGCTACTACACACCCTTGTTTTACGCCACAGGTTACAGGGAAAAACTCGGATTGTTCGCCATTTGATGTCACACAGCAAGTCATATGGTCGTGCAGGAGTCTTATTAGACGGATAAATTTATCCGTACAGCCAAATTTTCCCAAAGTTATCCAAAGCGCCTCCCGAGGAACACTATCAAAGGCCTTTTCCAGGTCCACGAAGCACTTGTACATCGGTTGACGTTGTTCCTTACTCTTCTCCTGGAGCTGGCGAATGGAAAAGATAGCCTCACTTGTACCTCTATTAGGCCTAAATCCGAACTGTGTCTCTGGAAGAAGCTCTTCCGATAACTTCAGCAAACGGTTAAGCAGGAGTCTGGCAAAGATCTTTCCGATGGTCGAGAGTAGAGAGATTCCGCGATAGGAATTACAATCAGCGCGGTCTCCTTTACTCTTGTAGAGCGAGCATATGACAGACATTCGGAAGCTGGAGGGTACTTTTTCATTGTCCCACATCTCCGAGAACAAATGCCACAACATGATATGCAGCTCGTCGCCACCATACTTAATTAGCTCTCCTGGAAGGTTATCCACACCAACTGCCTTTTTATTTTTCTGGGCTTTAATGGCTTTAATAACCTCCGTCAACATTAATGGTTCGTCCAATTCAACAGCCTGAGGATGGTCGTGTAAAGATTTAATATAATCTAAATCTGCTGTTCGATCCACGTTCAGCAGATACTGAAAATGTTCTGCCCAGCGTTTTAGCACCTCCTCCTTATTCGTTACGAGCGAGCCGTCAGACGACTTCAAGGGAACGCATCTTCTGCGGGTTGAAGTTCCTATCAGCTTCCGAACTTCACTGAAGAATGCTCCCAGCTGGTTCGTATCGGCAAGCAGCTGAATCTGAGAAACCTTATCCTGCCACCACTTGTCCTTGGCAGCACGAGCAAGCTTTCTTATGTGAGATGAACTTTGCTTGACCTTATCAGACACAGATGGATGTGCCTGGTTTTTTGAATCAAGCTGCTGCAAAAGCCTTCGATGACTGGATATGGCGTCGGAGAGAACTTTATCGTTCTCGTCAAACCAGTCTTCATTAAACCTCGATTGCACACCGAGTGTCTCTGTCGCTACACCGATAATCTGAGAACACAGGTTGTTGTATTTAGTCTCTAGATCATTGTTACTTTGAGAGCTATCGGCTATTGCCGTGTTAAGAGCTTCTATGTATTGTGTGCGCGTCTCCTGACTTTCAAGTCTATGGAGATTTATACAGGGAGGTCTTGGTCTACTTTGTCTGCGAGGAAAATGGGGACGTACACGTAGCTTTATTGTGACAAGCCGATGGTCAGTCCAGCAATTGGCACCACGCATTACTCTTGTCACCAGCACCTGCGAGATATCGCGCTGTCGCACGATTGCGTAATCAATTAAATGCCAGTGCTTGGACCGCGGGTGCATCCAGGTAGTTTTGTGTATCACGGGTAGTCTGAACATGGTATTAGTAATAGCCAGCTCAAATTGTGAACACAAGCTTAGTAGCAACTGTCCATTAGCGTTCATGTTACCAATACCGTGTCTTCCCAGTACTTGCGGCCACGCTTCGAAGTCTCGTCCTACTCGAGCATTAAAGTCACCGAGAAGAAGAATCTGTTCACTACGTGGAATCTTTCCCAGTGCCTGTGAGAGTTCCTCGTAGAATTTGTCTTTAATTTCATCGCTTTTATCCAACGTCGGGGCATATACACTAATGATGTTAATGTAATCCGCACTATTCAGAGGAAGACGTAAGGTCATGATGCGGTCACTAATCCCAACAGGATGATCAGTCAATTTTGATGTTATACTGTTTTTGACAGCAAATCCTACACCAGATCTTCTTGGCTCCGTGCTGGGGGCGCCCTTCCAAAAGAACGTATACCCACCACCAGCTTCTACAAGCACGCCTTCGTCCGCCAGATGAGTTTCACTCAAAGCCGCGATATCCACATCATAGCGGCCAAGTTCTCGTGCTACGACGGCAGTTTTTCGTTCAGGGCACGCATTCCCGGCACGGTCTAGTAGGGTACGTACGTTCCAGGCTCCACATGTCATCTTTTTGTTGTTATACATTTTATTATTGTTATTGTGTCTTCGACCACGTAAAAACGGATGCGTAGGCAGCCGTGGTTACTACCTCCCGTAAAGTTTTGGAGTAAGCATTTTTTGGGACACCTTTTCTAGTCCCCTCCCCGGCTGAGCAGGGCAAGCAGTGCCTCTCTAAATAGAGCTGCTTGGTCACAGTGGGTGCTGCCGAGTTACACTGTTACTCCATTGCAGTGCAGAAGCGACCACTCTCCCAAAGCCGCCAGCGTGCGAGCATCAGACAAAGCCCGGGTTACATCATGACCGAACCTCTCTACCTCTACTCATCGCCGCTGGACTTCTTTTCCTCAGTAACCTTTAAAACAGAAGCGGTCAAGTGCGCAGAACATATTTTAGTGCGTAAGTGGTCGCGCTACCACAGACGCACTCTCTCGTCCACTCTCTTCTGTAGCCAATGGAACGGAGACCGCTACGATTGGAGAAGAGCTGGATGCAGTGTCTAGCCGACGGTAACTTAACGACTCCTACCGCCGCCTTTGGCCTTCCACGATGCCTTGCTGCTTCGCCAGATCCGCCAACAACACTCGCTTATCAGCTGTCGCGCTGCCTTCACTGCCGAAACAGACTTCTGCATAATTATGCGGGGAGTAGCCGTAATAGACTTGCTTAGGACCACAAGTCCCCCTCAAACCGGGTTTGGCCCACGAGTCGACGTGGTTTACCAGGGTGTGGCCGCTGCATGCCTGCAGCTGCTTGGAGCCACCGGTGAGAGATTGTGAGGAATAGAAAGTTTGATTCTTTGACTTCAAGTTGGAGACCGACATAAAGAACAAATTACTTCCGCTCCCCACTACACCCTCGAAAGTACCCTACCACCTTCACCGAAAGCTCAAGCTGTTGTTGGGGATCGAACCAGTGTCCGTTAGTTTGACAGGCGACGTTCCCCCCGCTGAGCTATCATCGCTTCAAAACTAGACCCCGGACCCCCCCCCCATCTTTGGCTGCCTCGACACCTGTATACAGCCTTCTTCTGGCATTTGAGGCAGGTCGTCTATCCACCTTATCGGTGGACGGCGGTGCACTTGTCATTATTTTTTTTTACATTACAAATTTCGCATGCTCATGGAATACTTTACATCACTCGCCTCGAAACTGTGACCAAACACGCAGTTTGCACAGAAAATTAGTTGTCCTTAAATAACAGCAACAATTCTAAGTGATTCGACCTTCAACAACATTTTCACGGACCATCAAGAAGATAAAGATCTATAAAAAATAATAATAATTAATACTTTGAGAAGTGTACTTGTTGAAATTTATAATTATCACGGCTTTTAGCTCTTCCGCTGGAAAGAAAAAGCTACTCGGAAATGGTATTACTGTTGTTAAATGTATCCCATATTACTGTTGTTATGGCACTATTATATCTATCATATCGCTTACCGAACAATGTTCTTTAACCAACCAGAACAGTCTATTTAAAAATACGTCAAAATCACCGTCCACCATATAATGAATCGTAACTGACCAATTACACGGGCCACCAACCCTTCATCACCCGCGCGGGGTCGCAAGGACCGATCGATAAGGAATAAAAATACCGGAATCCCGGAAAACGATCCCCGATTCCACACACGTACTGTCAATATAGAATCGCGATGATTGTGATGCAGGGACTATGAACAAAAATGTTACGAGGTTGGGTATTGAAAATAAGTGGTCGTGCATAGACAGTTTCGTTTTGGAGCTATGTGTGTGGCCCTTTGGCTATCCTAGTGAAAATTAATGGTTCCCAGAGATATTGAAATTATATTTTATCATATGTAAATAAAACGTTTTTCTTATACTTATATAAATCATTATTAATGTGATATAGAATTCAACCTTAGCCGTTGTAATAAATAATTAATTAAAATGGCCATGAAAATTTTGTGAACTTTAATTACCACTTTTAATTATGATATAAAATTATCATGTTAATAGCTAATAAAAAAGGGACTCAAATTATGATTTCTGAAACGGACCTCTTCTTCCCATTCTATATATACTTTTCTTCCCATATTTTTTGCATAACAATGAATCAACATAAAGTCAAAATTATATTTGAAAAAATGAAAGTATGTATGTAAAAATACTTTGTACCTTTAAAATATTTGTGTGAGTTTTAAAAGGCTGCCAGCTGTTATTGATAGTTCAGGACCAAGTCTGATAGCTTGACGCCTTTTTTAAGCAGGTTGATTGAATTTAACACTAGCAGTACAATAGCAATTAAGTAGAGACGATTGCTTAATTTTTTTTATTGATTATGACAAGCCACATCCTACTCGCAATTGTATGATTTCACAAACGAAATTTAATTGTATTTTGTAGGTGTCTGTATTAAACTTACAATGCTCAACGTCAGATTTCTAATTTTTGTTATATCGTATACTGCATTCGGTAAGTATACCTACCAAACTTTATCAAGTTTTCCTTTACTTTATTAGCTAAGGCCTCGTACAAATACCTACCTCATTAAATACAGGTACGTAGTACGTTCAAAGAAAGCGGAAAGCGGGAGCATAATACCCTCACACCCGGTTCATTATAGCCCGGATTAACGGAAGGGTTAGCTTATTGAAGGAATTCCAGATAAAAGCGGTATTAAAGGATAGGGGACATTCTTAGGCGGGAAAGTCTGTTGTATTTTTATAAAATTGTTTATATTATAAAGTTTAACTAAACTTACTAATACTTAAAACTTATATAAACTTATCAGATGAAAAAAATAAAGTATATCACACTTGTATCTTCGTTATTTAAACAAGACTAAATATTAAAATACTAAACTATTATATTAGGTACCCTATGGCAGATATGATTAATTAATGAAAACGGGCAGGGATAACGGTCTTTATTAAAATAAAATACTCATGATGAAATACAATTGCTAAAAATAATATTTTAAATACAATAAGAAAATATAAATTACACAAGGTCGTATTTCACTTGACTTATAAAGGTACAAAGGCTTGCCTTTCCGGAAACAAAAAACAAACCTGCTAAATCAAGTAAAGCAATATTTCTCAATAGCCCGCTAGACAGGCAGATAAATTCGACAAATTAACTCCCTCCGTAAACACATGTTTCCACATATTGTCGCGGAGCGGCAGCACCGGTGATTTATGGCAGTTGATCGCGGGACGTTGCGTGAGGTAGACGTTAAAGTTAAAAGAAATAAATGATTTAGTAGTTTTCCAGATTTGAGAATTGTTTAGGCATAAAAACAGACCTTAGCTCGTTTAGGATTATTAAAAGAAGAGTATTAATAACATAATCAATCGTACAAGTGCGTAATCTATAACTCAACTATTTCCTTTATCTAAGCAAGGCGTACATTTTTCTAAGCCCGTTCAAGTCTATTATTTCATAAATGTAAATTTTTCAAATTAAAGCCCACTTTTCATAAGTACGTTAAATTTTAAACGTCGGTTTTTGTCGAGTGTTTTAAATGGTAAATTATTTGTAAAATTAGAATCTTACAAACATTCTACTAAATGAATTACTCTTATATATAATTACATACTTCTAAAATATGTGTTGATTTTGAGGATCCTTAAGATCTCCTGTGCTTCATCTATACTAAATACGATACAGTACAGAGAAAACGAATTTGAATCGCCAAACGCCCATCACTATTCACTATTTACCAAAAACAAACAGTTTCCCTGACCAGCGCGTTATAATTCACGTTCCTTAATACGTGGCCCGTAAATCAAGACGGGCACATCTGCCGGCGAAATAGAAAAATAACAATAAATATGGGGTATATTGTACCCGCCACACGGCGACGGCGGGTTAACAAGATATATTGGGAATATGACGGTGTAGCTTATTGACAATTTCTCTTATGTTCACATTAATAATTTAGTTGTTTGATCCAGTTTAGTCTTGTTTGACATACGCTAAAATTTCTCTTATTCAATAAATTAACGATAATCTTTATCGAGTTATTCTTATAGCATGTCTTGGCACCCAAACGGGCGTTTCTTGCGCGACGAAATTCTTATTTCAGGAACTAGTAACATGACAGTTGCAATTCTAATTGTAGGTATATCACTAAATTTTTTTCTTTTTTTAATGGAAGATTAATTTGACGATTGGCACGTGTCTGTCAACGCACTAAGAAAAAAGTTTTGCATGAAACGTTTTGGCAGCGGTGGGCGAGAGTTACGATATTTTAATTATTATTATTTAATTTTAATTGATTTATTATAATAGACGTAAGCAAAAATAAATATGTCGAAAAACTTTGCCTTTATTATATTAAAATAGCATATTATAAAGTTCGTTTAGATGTCGGTCACACTTACTTACTTGTGGTTGTCTTAAGTTTATTAAATATTAGTTAAAATATCTAGTATTTTTGAAGACTTTTTCATGTATTGGACTCCTTAATAGTATTTGTATTATGTCCACTGCTGGACTTAGGACTCCCCCATTAATAATGTAGCGTTATCATATTGTACTAACATATAAGTATATAAGAACTAGACATTTTATTCTTTACTTTTTAAATTTTGCAGCAAAATGATATTCCACAAAGTTTTCCACTGCCGTAAAGAAAATATTTCGTGAACACTGTTAATTAAATGTGCTAATGTACATTCACAAAAACGCGGATTTTTTTAGGGACAGCATTACGTTAGAAATTGACAAAAAACTATTCACAATGTTATCTATCGAGCGCGAGCTTTTATTTAATTACAAGATTGTCAATTAGTATTTGCGTTATGGGGCCGCCTGTCAGTTGATTGGTATCATTCAATTAACAGGTCCATTATGCGGTGCATGACGTCGCTAGTATGTCATCTCTACGGACATTCATATGAACGACATTATTAATCAACCCCTCGATCACCGAAATCAACGAAATACTTGTAAAATTCTAAATACACTTGGCTTATACGATATGAAAATAATATGTCTATTTATAGATTTCAGGAAGTTTTCGATTGTTTGACGTAACAATAACTTACCTATCTGCTTAAATAATCTCGTTATTTCAATTTGCATATTGATTTTTTAATTATTTTCTCGTTTTTTATTATTTTAATTTCTAACGTTTTTGCCCGAAGCCTCAGATGAGCAAATATAAGTCGCCTATTTAGTTTGTGATAAAAGTACAACTACAGAACGTCACCATAAAAGCATGGTAGTTAATTGTCATGGTGTTTACCTTCCATTTTTATTTTATCCTATAAATACTATAAGCTGGGAACTTTTTGGGATGTATGTAGGTACACTGGTACCTACATACATCCCAAAAAGTTCCGAGCTTATAGTTTAGTTTGATTGGTAACAAAATAAGTGAAGAGCGCTGTATTTCGTTTTCTTTGAATAAAAATTTAAAAAAAATTGTTAACAAAAAATGCAACACTCAAAATTGTGAAATAACTTGTTGAAGTCGGTACCATGAGAGTTCACACAAAAGTAACTATCATCACAATATCGTGCTCCTGGTACCAACTTCGACAAGTTATTTCACACTTTTGAGTGTTGAAGTCGGTTGCATTTTTTGTTAACAATTTTTTTTTCACCCTTTTCAGTGACCGTTGCTATTTACGGGATCAATTAATTGTCATTGTGTGTTCTGCGATGTCTTTAACCGCGACAATAATATCATCAAGATACGCGTAGCACTTTTCAGTTATTGGAGTTTAACTCATCAAAATCGGTTCATAAACGAAGAAGTTATCCGCGAACACACACATAAAAAAATAATATATATATACGGTCGAATTGAGTAACCTCCTTTTTTGAAGTCGGTTAAAAACGTTTCTACGGTTAGTTATAGGTCTTTAGTGGTATATAAATGTGGTTAGGTACGATAAAGTGCTACACAACAATGCTCTAGATTTTTTTTTTTTTTTTTTCATATTCAATGTAGTTGTCAAACGCAAACTTATAAAAGTTTGCGTTTGACAACTACATTTAATTACAATATAATATAACCCTATGCAGCACACTCTTATCGACTTCAATCGCCTCATGACCAAGGCAGCTTTGTAAAATCCATTCATGTTCCGAGCAGTTCTAAAACCTGGCTTAAACCGCTTAGTTTAAAGTCATACCATCACCACGGCATCACGCTCCTTTCGGTGAACGGTTTCAACATTGATGTCCTCAAAGGTGAACGGTTATTCTTGTCTCTGGCATGTTTAAGCCAGGTTTTAAAACTGCTAGGACCTTGCATGGTTTTTACAAAGCTAATAGTAAGGCCCCAAGGCGCCTGAGTGTGATGTGTTTGTCGACGAATTGAAAAGTATCCTGACAGAGTGCTTGGAATACTGTGATATGAAGGTATACGCGAGATGAATGAGGAAGAAGAATATTGATTTTTACCTTTTATCTCATTACAAATATATTTTAATATGTATGGAAATTGACAGTATTCGGACAGCAGTATTGACAGTAGACGTCCTATAGCTGAGAGAGAGATGATGATGATGATCAATTGATTTATTGGATATTTTGTTATAGAATTTAATTTACACAGCTAATGTAATTGGTTTGTTAATAATAAATAAAATAATTAAATAACTTTCACCGAAAGCTCAAAATAAGTCTGAGTGAGATTCGAACCAGCAACGGCTTCGTTGGTGGCAGACGTTCACTGACCCTGGGTTATTTCTAAAATTGATAAAATGTGAACATCTATTCAATAATTTGCAATATTTGGCAATTTGCTACCAAGGTATTAACTGTTTACGAACATACGGTACTATGTCCAATAACGTGTTTAAAGGTAGACATTTATAACTTTTGGATTTCAGCATATCCAGTAATTTGGTTATGAATGTTATAATAGAACATATTGGATCTGCGACCAACCAACGCAGAAATACCCCACATTCCAATCTTAGTAGTAAAAACAAATTGGTATTTTAGAGTAGGTACCTATCTACCTACTGGGACTTATCCGTCAGATGGTTGCAAATCAATCTCAAAGCTCATAAATAACTGGAAGGATGTTCAAAAACAAAAGTTTTAAAAGTTATGGTAACCTAGCTGCGCCCCGCGGTTTTACCCGCGTGATAATGATGAAAAAGTGCCGGCAGAAGTGAAAACTTGTACATGATTGACGGTGATAATGAAAAGTAGTCTATGTGTTATTCCGGGATCTGAAGTATCGACATACCAAATTTCATCCACATTCGTTCAGCCGTTCTGACGTGATTGAGTAACAAACATTCAGCCATCCATCCAAACTTTCAGATTTATAATATTAATATACTAGTACCGCTCTGCCGTACATCAATTATTCCACGGGAATCATACATTTTACCGGGATAAAAAGTAGTCTATGTGCTATTCCACACTATAACCTATCTCAGTGCTATATTTAATCTTGATCCGTTTAGCCGTTCAGGCGTGATTGAGTAACAAACATCCATGCATCCATCCAAACTTTGACATTTATAATATTAAGTGTGATGGGATATATCTTGGGATATAGTGAGATGTACCTTTCCCCTGCAAGTTCCAACGTACTCAGAATGTTACCAGTATTTCCCAGTTAAATAACCAACGTTAAATTCAAAACGTACCGTGGTGGTACCGGCCTAGAATAGTACTCCCTCATCTCTTCTCGTGGGTGCCGTAAGAGTCGGCTAAGGGATCACGTACCAGAAGGTGGGCAGCAGCGCCTTCTGAGGATTTGTGCCTCTGCGCTCGCCAACCCGCCTGCCAAGCGTGGCGAGTATTGGCAAATCCCCCCTATATGGGGGAGGCATATGTCCAGCAGTGGACGCACATGGCTGAGAGAAGAAGAAGAAGAAGAAATTCAAAACGCTTTTCGATGAAAGTCTGTTGCAACGAAAATATAATCTATAGTTATATTAAACACTAACGTAAGACGAAAATTATTTTTTTAACATTATTAGAGCATAACATTGCTAATTGAAAAACAACAGATTTATTACAATGATTATTCATGCACCAAATATTAATATATTGAGTAACACTGTCGTCAAAGTTACCTAACGATCGATGGACCGGGAGGCTGGCAACACTCTTCTTAACATGATTTTATAATAACGTACTTTTTTTTGTACTTTACATAACTTTAGTACTTTTGGGGACAAGCAAACTAACGCATTTACACCCACACCCCCACACTAGGATACCCTGTGTCGCGGGAGGCATGGACACAATCACAATACACAAAGATCCAAGACCCGAGAATCAATATCTATCTCAACACAGAAAGGCCCAAACGGGTTTCGAACCCGGGGTCGCGGTTCCAAAGTCAATTTCACCGATCAGTGATCGGTGAAACGGTAGTCAAAATTGTACATACATACAAAGTTTTTTAATGTGGGTAATAAAAGATAATGAATGTAAACAATACTGTAAAGTTTTATATAAGTATTCTAATTTGGGTATTTAGTATTGTTTGTAAATGATATGCCTATAAATATTATAATGTTTTTAAATGTGATTAAACAACGCCTGATTGTACTGTTTCATTCCCCTATGCCAAAAGTGTTTTTTGGAAGAGAGCTCTATGAGCGATAAAACCGCCCATTGTTTCTTAGTGCATTTTAAAAATTTTCGAGTAATAAATTCTTATGTTTCTGTTGCAATGAAGTGTTTCTATCTATCCCACTAATGGAAGAATAAAATGGATGTTTGTTATTTTTAAGAAATTTGGTATGTAAATACTTCAGGTCTCAGAATTACACATACGCCTTTCATCGTCATCATCATCTTCAATCATCACCACGCGTTCAATTTATAGAATTCGTTTTTCTACGTTCTCATAGAAGTGAACGATCAGTTCTTGTTCTTCTTTGGGTGCCATCTTCTAACGAAGGTCGGCGATCATCAAGGCGATTTGTACCCTGGACACAACTCTGAACAATGAACGGGTGCTTTTGTTGAACCACTGGCGTAAGTTCTTTAGCCAGGATGTTCTTCTTCTTCCAACACTGCGTTTCCCTTGAATCTTTCCTTGGATAATCAACTGCAATAGCTCGTACTTGGTATTTCTCATAATCTGTTCGAGATACTCCAACTTTCTTACCTTCACAGTCTGCAATATCTCTACTTTCTTGTTCATCATCTGTAGCACTACTTCGTTCCGTATTTTGTCTCTCCAGGATATCCTTAACATTCTTCTATATACCCACATCTCAAATGCTTCAACTTTTCTGCACATGGCGTCTGTGAGTGTCCACGCCTCAGCGCCATACAGAAGAATGGAGAACACGTAGCAGCGCACGAGACGGTCACGTAGGGAGATGTTAATACGCCTATTGCAAAGCACCGATTTCATTTTGTAGAAAGCGTTCCGAGCTTGTTCAATGAACGATCAGTAATGTAGTAAAATGTAGTAAATGGTAGTGATTCGCTTATTCAACTGAACTAAACTAAAATTTTGGAAAACTAAATCAGTACTTATAAGGTTACAATAAACTCCAAATTAGTTAAACTTAGACTTATCTATAACATGACTAAAATTAAATGTATTTATTAAATTTGCGGGTAGTTTTAACGAAATTAAGTCGCCACTTTTTTGATGCCTCCTAAAACTACCCGCAATTGGACAGCAATGAAATGAAACTCATCTAATATTAGTGAGAGCGTTGTATGGAGTTAAACGAATTTAAATTTTAACATAAATAGAATATGAGCTATTTCAATTTGAAGAGTTTTAGTGAATTTTAGCTAGTTCGTGTGATTAATAGAATTAGGGCAAATGTGCGCTTTGACATCTAAGTAATATTAGAGAGTGATGTTAGTAAGAGGGTATTCTTTATAATGAATAGCATTCCCGTGAATGCACAGTGGTAACACCAATTAAATAAGCCAGACAAAATCATCAAACGAACCCCAACACAATTTGAATAAACCAAGTCACGTCCGTCAAATAAGCAGTACTAACAAGCGGTGTATCGCTTGCACTGATTGTTAATTGATTTGATTAAAAATTTTAGCCAAATCCGAAGGCGTATTGTTACGCTGGGGCCCGGCTCTAAGGAATTAATTAGGTATTTTAATGTCGGTGTCTTTTACAATTTGTATGTTGACAGTTGTTTATCAGATTATCTTGTTATATTTGTAACTTATTGATTTGTAATATTTCTATCAAGTATTCTTTTATAAATTAGTAATTTCAAATTCTTACGGATTCTAAAGGTTCCATTATGTAGATTAAAATATGACATGAACCCGCATTCAAAGAGTTTATGGTTCATTGCATTAACATTATGCTAGGCGATACTTCAACTCATTTTTTTAAAATGAAAAAATTCGACTACTCTCAGGATTTGAATCCTAAGACCACCAGATTACTTTTAGATTTTCGAATTACTTAGATGTCAAAGCGACAGGACGGTATATATGTATATTTTTTAGACATATAAGAGTACGTTCAAACTATTCAACAATGCAATTGTGCTCATATTCATCTTATTAGTTGAAAAAAACGCAGTTGCGTTTTCGGAACCCATAAATAAGGAGGACGCCTAAAGGGAAAATATTTCCAATTTATATTTGAGAACACGTTGCAAATTCAGATGGCAATATTGCGTACAAATCGCGGTGCATTTGTCTAAGTTGCCTT
Source organism: Apeira syringaria (assembly GCA_934044485.1). Taxonomy (NCBI): domain Eukaryota; kingdom Metazoa; phylum Arthropoda; class Insecta; order Lepidoptera; family Geometridae; genus Apeira; species Apeira syringaria. The sequence goes on along the minus strand of OW203660.1, from coordinate 20,320,761 downwards.
CTAAATCTTTATTGCTTACGCGACTATATTTGTAACTCTAAATTTGCCCCCCTGAAAACATTTTGACACCCTAAACGCCATGTTTTATTATCTCGAATATTTTTATTTGAATACACGCATAGGTGGGAAGTGGTGTAAGGAATGTTGGGTTTGAAAATTGAGTTAAAATGACAGTGGCATACGTAGTGATTCGCCCCGTGGTCGTATTAGAGGCATTAGGGGCCAAAATTGGATTTGTTCTGGGGCGTTTTATTGGTACACTTGTTACGAATTTAGGAACAGAGTGCGAGTTAAAAAAGCCCTTTGTCAATGTGTCTGTTGTGGGGACGGAGAAGAGTAATTTAACTGGATCAGTGGTATATTTATGGTTTCTTGTTTATCATCTTACTTTAAATTTTAATACTATCCCGCTTCCACTGAAATATATAGTGCCCTAGCTGCGCCCCACGCACGTGGACTACGGTTTTCCCGCTACATCAATTATCCCGCGGGAACTATAATACTTGGGATAAAAGTAGCCTATATGTTTTTCTAGGATATAGGCTATCTTCATTCCAAATTTCATACAAATCCGTTTAAATGTTTCAACTTGCAGGAGTAACAAACATAGAAACGACAGACAAACTTCGCCTTTATAATATTAGTAAGACAGTGTACTACATTGTAGCATTCGAATATTTTTTCGCCGCGAATTAGATCGGCGTATAAGTAATTGTTGGTTCGAGATGTCAATTTAATTAATGGTAGTTTAATATTCATTGCCTTTTCTCCCATGTAGACGACAAAATGTCCACTTTCGTTTTTATAGATTATATTAAAATTAACTTACTTCCTAGACTGTATGCAGAATAGACTTAATGTGGCCAGTATACATTAAAAAATCCAGGAAATTTAATATTAATTGTAACCATAGAAACGATTGTGCGTTTAATAAATAAACATTTATTAAATTTAGGCATAAACCTTAATGAAGCATTAATATCAAGATTACCCTGCACAAAGTATTTATATAAAAATGGAATTTAATAAACTTAACAAGTCCGTCAAAAAACTAATAAATCTCAAACCAAGACTTCTCCCCAAAAAACCACATAAACATTTCCGTACAAACACAATAAAACGCATGTGTGTTGACTCACTAAAACAAACCTTTGCGTATTAAGCAGTAAAGAAAAGAATAGGTGATATTTATTTGACGCATTCTGGTATTGTGAATCGGTCCCTCAGGCGTATTTATTTGCGTATACGCTTTGATAGTCAATGTTTTGTGATTTGTAGTTTTTTTAAGAATTTTATCATTGTGGAACGTTTTAGTTGGTAACACTGCAGTGCCATATATATTGCACTCATTGGGTTAAGGTCAATGGTCACATGTATTACAGTCATAACCGCAAATTATTGGCTTTGGGAAGTGTGCGCATGTCCTTGCTCTAGAATATTTTGTTTAGAACTGAAAGGTACTCAATACTCGGTCTGGTATTGCATAACTGTCATAAGCCTGACAATTTCATTCTATATCAATGCTGGTTTTATTACATATTATAAAAAAAAAGGTAACACGTAGTTGATAAGGTAATAATTTAAATATTTCAGAACATTTTTTTCCTTACAAATATTCTTTTTCAAATATTTTTTCTGATTAATTTTTAAATAGCTATGCCCCGTGGTTTTACCCGCATGGTGATGATTGATGATGAAAAGTAGCCTATGTGTTATTCCGGGATATGAAGTGTCTCCATATCAAATTTCATCTAAATCGGTGTAGCCGTTTGAGCATGAAGAAGTAACAAACATACACACAAACTTTCGCCTTTATAACATTAGTAGGATGAGATATCTCTGATCCGAAGAGATATATGCCAGAGAGAGAGAGAGAGAGAAAGATATACTTTAGAAACAAAAACACCTCCTTTACTAAGTTTTGAATGTTAATAATTATAATTCCTTGTTTGCTGTCTCTACTTTCTTTACACTATTTGTCTCATCTGACTGTTTTGCTGTCTGTACAGAGGCTGAGGGTGAGGTAACCGCATTACGAGCACAATGACTTGACGAAGGCAAATCTGATTTGGAACCCTCCTCTGTTATTTTAAACCGACAGTTCATTTTGCATAGTTCTAAGGCCTGTCTCGTGGATTGTTGAGTAGTTTAAATATATTAGGGTTAGTTAAAGGTAGCCTTGCCAGTTAAACAAGCGTTAACTCAATATATTTACTTGTTGAAACTAATTATGACGTTGGTCAGTTTAAGGTTTTTAGTATATTTTTCCATGAAGCTCAAGTAGTTAGTGGGAACCAAACCAGTGAACAACAACTTCGGGATGTCAGTGGACGATCACACCGCTTGGCTTAGATGTAAAATGAGGGAGACAATAGTCACTATAAGAAACAATGATCCCTTTTTTTTATCCCACTCAGTCCCTCGCACTAGGATTCCCTGTGTCGCGGGAGGCATGGACACACACAAACATCCAAGACTCGGGACAAACATGTATACTCATCGCACAAATGTTTGCTCCTGCCGGGGTTCGAACCCAGGGTCCCGGAGACACAGAAGTCATGTCACTGACACTAACCACTGCGCCACGGCGACCGTCAAAGATTTGGGTATGGCCAGACCGTTTTGGACAAAATCTAAAAGAATACCAACCTTTTAAAGCTTTACTGGACGGTGGAGGATCCCTACTCCAGGGAGGGTCGCCGTGCCCCGAGAAGTCTCGTAGCTTCAGGTAGCTGATCGTTAGTCTGATGATGGATGCCTTATCCAGTTGGCTGGTAATGGCAGCAGGTAGAGGCAGCATCTTCGCTAGCTCGTAGAACTCGTAGTTCTCTTTTCCCCGTCTTGAGCGGGCCGCGTCTCGACTCTTCTCTTTTCGGAGCTCGAGAATGCTGTGGAAGAAAGAAGTAGGTTAGATTTTATTTTTGTATAAAATGAGGGCTTGATCTTGGATTATTTGAGTTTCTAGAATGAATATTCCCTTGCAGTACCTAGCTTGCTGCGTTTGAGTATAGAGTCAGTTTAACATGGGTAACTGTGATATGAATACATAATATTTTCCCCTTTATTGAAACTTATCAGTTTCATCAGGATACTACAAAGAAAGGCTCTCTAAATCCAGGTTAATAGGCCACCATGAGCATTGTCATTGACGCTCAAACCATGAGTGAATTCAATTACCTCTTCTTCTTCTTTCTTTCTTTCTTTCTATTTACGGATAAGCCATCTAAAACTCGCAAAAAACTTTATTTCTTACTCCTGATTTTACCTGAGGCGATATTTTTAGAGTTTTCACTGTAAATATTGTAATACATTTTTAAGAAAGTTATATCTACCATATTCTGTTACTTTACGTCAAAGTAGAGTTCCACTGGAAAGATATTAAAAAAAGTGTTAATTCATTACAAGTACTTACAAGATTAAATCTTAATTATCAACTGACTTAAAATAAAATGTATTTGGTTATATTTTTTAAATATTTGTTACCCCAGCGACAGCACCGGTATTTTTTTTATTTTTTTTAAAGGTAGGTAATGCGTTTGACCGCTGTCTCACCTGATGTTAAGTGACGATGCGGTCTATGGTGTAGCACTTAAACTTAGAAGGTACCTATTCAATTGCGACTTGAAGACTCCGGGGTTTTACCTATTGGGAAACACGGACTCAGGCAGTGAGTTCCACTCCCTGCGGAGTCATCTAGGAACAGATTTGAAAATGTCTTTTTTTTATCCGAAAGGAACTTTCTGATTTAACAGGTTAAAATTTATTTTTGTTTCAAGATAATATTAACCTTTTTTGGCAATAAAATATTATAAATTTATAGTGTTTATAAGCATTAAAAAACCCGGTACTAAGGGCGTTATGCCGATAAAATAATACTCATGCGAATACCATTTTAATTACACCGAATTATTGCATTACTACGGCAGAAAATATCACAAAAGTGTCCAGGAAAAATGGTTACGCTTCTGTCATTCATTTATAAACAGTTTATCGGGTAGGTGTACACTGTCGGCCACTCCTCCTTCCCACCCACTGCCGGTGGGTGTCGCTAATGAGCGCCAACTGTACTGTTTATGGATACGTATGTTGAAGGGTCATTTGCATTTCGGTGATAACAGTATACCTAAAGCAGAATTTGATGTGTTTGTTTTTGTATAAAATGCGTATCTTTATTTAGATAATCCCACTATTATAAATGTCAAAGTTTGGATGGATCGATGGATGTTTGTTACTCAATCATGCCAGAACGGCTGAACGGATCTGGATAACATTTTTTACAGAGATAGATTATAGTTTGGAATAGCACATAGGGTACTTTTTATCCCGGTAAAATGAATGATTTCCGTGATATAAATGATGTAGCGGTAAAACTGCAATCCAAGCGGGTGAAACCGCAGGGCGCAACTAGTAATTTATAAGTAATTATGACCTTAATAACAGTATAACGTGCGTTCTACAGCTCCATCTGCTATATCTTGCTCTGACAGCGAATATGTGGCGTTCACGAACTTCGAACATTTTGAAACCGTGTGTCGTTAATTGACATGAAATCATTTATGTATCAAGTGTTGCGTCTCTGACATGTCATTCTGAAATTTATATGGCAGACCAGCGTTTGCCAGGCGTGCGGCTGGTAAAATTATAATATATCTATAACTCAGAGTAACATGCTTTGTTGTCAAGTATTGTTTTAAACATTCGCGGCTTTTCAAAATATATTTATATATAGGTAAAGAATATTCTTTAACACGGGATACGCACTTGCGATCAAGTTCTAGTGTCAGTGGCACCTATCCGTAGCAAAAGACTAAAAAAGAGGGTAGACAGATAATTATGTCTGTCCTTAACATTTCAATTAATTTTTACATCTACCGCTTTCTTCAGTCTCTCCGTGATCATGGTGCGTGGAATCGCGCCGAAATATCAGGAACTCAATAAAAGTAAAAATCATGGTGCGTATCCCGTTAAACAATCCCACTAATATTATAAATGTGAAAGTTATGGATGGATGGATGTTTGTTACTCAATCACGCCAGAACGGATGAACGGATCTAGATTAAATTTGGTATGGAGATAGCTCATATTGTGGATTAACACATATGCTTATTTTCATCATCACCGTTTTTCATCACCACGTGAGTAAATCCGCGGGGCACAGCTAGTATTATATACTTTGTTGTTTTTCCTTCAGACTGATCTCGTCACAGTTTGTCCTCAAAACAAAAACTCCTTGCACTTTACGTTCCGCCTTAAGCAAGCTGTAAAGTCCCAATTTCCGAATGACCTTACTCAGGTGACAATAAACTTTGGGACTCTTGGGATCCCGGGACAGGGTGTAATCGCGTTTGATCGTAAAGTGGGACATCCCGAGAACGCTTACTTGGCATCGGGTAGCGCCCCTGGTAGTAAACCTGTGATGGCCACCTCCCTTAATGTTGTTCTCATTATGACCGCGTGATGGAGAGAGATTGGGGTTTACTGTTAATTAACTAATATAGAAGGTTTTTTTTTTCTTAATAGGAAACTAGCTTCGGTTGAAACTAAAACACCCAACGGTGTATACAATTTACATTCTTACTGTTATTAGTATTACGCCTAAACCGATGTTGATAAAATTAAAACTAACAACAGAACTAACTTGTATTTAATAGAGTATGTCACATACACATATTTATTGTAAAACAAACGCGATCGTAAAAAGTTTAATATTAAATACCTACACAGCATAAAATAAAATATATATAAAGTGTATAATCAGGAAGACTTTTACATATGCTGTAGTTACATATAAAAATAACTTAACATAAAGTACCTACTTCAATTCTTTAAAAGTAATTTATACCTACACTTTAGCTCTTTTATTTCATTAAATTAACTTATTTGATGATTGTAATTGCTGTTTTGCGTTTTTATCACGATAAGTAAATAAAATCTTCATCTGGAGAACTCATTTACACCCAAGTCTTAATTATTAATTATATTATTGACAAAAACAGCACTCCCTCAAGGCACACCAATTTTACCAGTCGCTTTATCTATCAGTTCTCTCACTTAAAAAAAAACTCAAAATGCCGCTTTGCGCATGGGTGGTAGTTGTAAGATGGGACCTAGGGACCCACTGCTGGGGCACTAGTCTTCCTCTCAGTGCGGTCACAATCCACCACACTGGCCAATGCGGGTTGGCTCATAGACTAGTTGACAGGCTATTGTGGGAAATTTCAGGCCGCCTAAGAGCGTCCGATATGGCGTAACGATTGTTATCCCAACCGTGACCGACGGTTCACATGCCTTCCGAAGCTCAAAAGCGATCAGATGCCACTAGCGCTCATCCATCCAAGGTATGACCAAGGAGCAATAGTTTGCTCGTAGCCGAGTTGCTTAACGCAGATGTATTATAGTGCGCTTGAGTCACTTCCAGACTCGTATCAATCGACGTAAGTAACTCACTACTTATCTCTGTGTGAGTGCAACACTGGTGCGGTATCAAACACAATACTCAACGGTCAACTTATACTTACAATATACTATTATAACTGCTTCCGGGCTGTTTGGCCGTGGTCTAAGTGAAACACAATCACAATACACAAATATCCAAGACCCGACAATAAACATCTATGCTCATCACAGAAATGTTTGCTCCGGCCGGGATTCAAACCTGGAGTCGCAGTTTCAAATCACTGAGCCACGATGACCGTTAAACAAATCAGTACAGTATGTATTTATACCAAACATTTCCATTAACTTATCTAGATCATTTATAAAGGTCTTAAAGTCACCTATAAATCTGTAATCGGGGTGCTAAAGGTTTATCAGAATTCAACTACAGCCTTGGGACCAATTACATTTAAAAATATAAAGAAAGTTCGGACCAACCCTTTCCAAATAAGATTGGATTTTGTGATAAACACAACTAAATTGTTAAAATATAAGACAACCGCGTACTGGTACAATCAACGAGAAAATTTGTAACCCTTTATAACAAAGAACATTTTTTTGTTATTATGGGCTAGATAGTTGAAAGTCCTACATCCTACCCTACTAATATTATAAATGCGAAAGTTTGTGTGTATGTGTATATGTGTGTCTGTTTATTACTTCTTCACGCTCAAACGGCTACACCAATTTCGATGAAATTTGGTATGGAGATTGTTTAAGCCCTGGTTTAACACATATGCTACTTTTATTCCGGAAAAAGTTTAGTTCCCGTGGGATAATTGAGGAAGCGGCAAAACCTACCGGCGCTACTAGTGTCGAATAAACTTTAAAAAAGTATCATTTATGAAAACGGTTCATGAAGGTTAATTCTGATTGAACAAAACTTGTTTTATTCGCTAATTTCGTGATAAAATATTTTCAAGTCCGAGACATATTTTCCCTTATTTAAAATTCTCGAAGTAACGGTAAAATGCGATTGAGCTATGGCTTACACCAAAAGAACGGATATAAATTTACATATTTTTTCGTTTTTATCTTACTCAGGCCCCCGCACTAGGAAGCCCCTTTATCGCTGGAGGCATGGACACACACAATCACAGCACACAAACATCCAAGACCCCGGAACAAACATCTACACTCATCGCACAAATGTTTGCCGTTCCGGGATTCGAACCCAGTGTCCCGGAGACGCAGAAGTCATGTTAATGACACTAACCACTGCACCATGGCGACCGTCATTACACTACAGTATTATTTATTTTACTTTTCGTATTATTTTAAATCAACACGTATTAGGATTTGTCCGCCTCTTTTGTCTACAAGCACTTCCGCCGCCTCTGTAATGTCATCAGCACCTGTTAAACCCAATGATATTGGGTTTTTACCTAATAGCATTGGTAAACCTAATAAACCATTAAATAGCTATTAGTGAATTGTAAAAATGATAATCTAGATATAATTAGATAAGAACTGATTGAAGTTCATTAATTACGGTGGGGCAAAGCTATATCTTAAATATGATATTTTATTATTATGTTATGTTTAAGCTTGGGACTTAAAAAAAACAACATGTTACATTATCCTTAAGTTTTACTCAACATTTGATGTCTTATTGTAAATGAAATATGTCATTGAATTCTCACGAAACATATATTACAAAACAAAAAAAAAAAATCATTACATAAAACACAAATTTTATGATATACTTTATAAAAATATAAGTAACTTATCAAAAATAGTGAATGTTTAATAATATTTTATTTCTCACATTTCTATTTCTGAGATTTTCATATAATTATGGATTTCATTATATTATGTTAATCAACATCTGTGAAAGAAGCTAAATAAAAATGATTTTGATGATTTTGACTTCGACTGTACTAACTTGATTTAATGTAAGGGTCACGTGGTCACTTAAATTGTTAAGGGAGGGACTGACATTGTTTAAAGTTACTTTAAAGTGCAGGGGCGGTCCCTCGGCTATTTTGGAATCAGGAAGTTTATCTTGACCATTTCGTAATATATCGTAAATAATAGTGAATAATTTTAAGATTAGGAAATCATGATCGTATAAGATCAAGGAATAGGGCAGTGACATCTTCAAGCCTAGTTTTAAAATAAATAAACAGCCGATCGAAAAGTTCGATATCAAAAACCGTGATATTGAACTTTTCTTAGTTATAAACTACTAGTATAATGTACAATCCTACTAATATTATATAAATGTCAAAGTTTCGATGGAATGAAATTGAAATTGGATGTAAGGAGAACTGATCTCGACGAAATTTTTTTTATACTGTTTAGAATAATTTGGCACACAGATAAATTATAGTCTGGAATAGCACATAGGCTAGGTATTTTTTTATCTCGGTAAAATGTATGATTCCCATGGAACAATTGATGTAGCGGGAAAATCGTAATCCGCGCGGGTGAAACCGCGGGGCGGTACTAGTTGTACTATATATGACTATCCTACGACATGGCTATATTATATATTGTGTGTTATCCGTGGTTAAGTGTAGATTGTGGTTTCAATGCCCACAGGTACCATTTGGCAAGTGACGTGTAGAACAGTGTCATTGAAACCGTTAAATATAAAATCTTTCTGGAAACTATTCTAGCATCGGGACCACAACTGCAGTGTGAGTATGGTCAACTCGATAAAATTCGATGGTAAGTGCTTGTTCAGACATGGCGATATCCGCGCGGTTTGAAGATCTCCATATATGTAATAGATCCGCTCGGGTGCCGCACAATTCGTCACGCCATGTCTGAATAAGCACTTACTGACAAATTTCATCGAGTCGGCGATTCATGCTCGCACCGCTGAGTCGTTATGAGTTTTCATAAGTGGATTTGGTAATGGTATTGAGACTGTATCTAGAACTTACTGTAGTGCATTCATGAGGGTATTTTGTGTACTTTTCGCCTAATCGACCGACTAGATAAATCCTGCGAGTTTAACGCGTTACATTCAACACATTCTATACTGATATATTTTTGCTCGTGACAGTTAAAACTTAAACTGCGCTTGCTGTGCTAGCAGTTGGATGAGTAGCCCTCAATATCATTAATAACTGAGCACGACCTTTCTTTTGGAGAGCAGTCCTAATCAAAATATTAGAACAGAAAACCTATAGTGCACCCAGCACACTCTAGTCGGAAGTATTGTGGTGGTCTAATAATTCCAACATCATCGATGGCCATTGTTATCGCCATGATGAGTTTTTGACGGTTTTTTTTTTAAACTTGTTTTAGTCATATTAAATATTTACAATTCTAGTTTTATTTCTTATACTTGTAAATTTTGAACAAAATTTATAAATTTGATAGCAGCAGTGGGACGGTGACTTGCAGAACTAGTGTGAGTCGCCGTATTCAACAAGACAAATTGTAAATATAAAACTACTCCAAAGCTTTTTGTCCTGTCCAATTTTTATGACGGACTCCCTCCATCCTCATGGCCGTCTTTAAGTGTCTCCGTACGTGCTCCGACACCCTGCACACCTGGGAATCGAACCCGCAATACTGCACTAACATCTTGACCCTCTCTTTTTCTAACTTCAGCAGAAAACCAACCTAATGCTTGAGACACTAAAGTTGAAATTAGATAGACAAGCTCAAGCCATCAGTGGTCAGTGATGATTGGTTCTATTTGAAGCCGGGACATCTTAAGCAACGAAACTGATCAAGGGAAATCCATCTCTGTAACATACAATTTAGAGCCTAAATTCTAGTGCACTTAAGAGGAAAAAGGAAAATTTCTTGCAAATTGAAATAGTAGAAACTCGAGGAATCGAACTTAGGACTGCGATAAAAATGCGTCTCGCACGCAACGCTAGGTGTAGGTACTTACCGTTAATGTGTCCGGGCTAAATTGAGTTGCGACCGGGTAGGAAAATTAGCTGTCCCGGGAGACTGAGGATATGATGAAACACGTCTAGGGAACTTCGTATTGATTGTATTAATCAGTTTAGAAGGTACTCATTTTAGGGGGTTGCGACTCAAAAATAAAAAAGGTCTTTGTCTAAAAAGTCTTCTAATATTAGTCTAATGACTTTAATTAAAACTACCTATTTACTAGATTTTAACTTTACTTTGAGATTTTTTTCTGTGAAGTAACTTAAGCATTTTATGTATCGTGTGGACAAATAATAATAATAATTAATCAAAAAAAAGAAACATTTATGAAAGACGAAGAAACATTTATGAGTAGCATAGCAAAACCAGAAATATTGCCAGCGCAGTAAAATGCTTCAAAATATTCAATTTTAACGAATTATAGTAAAATGCAATACAAAGATAGGTTATTGGTATACCTTGAATATCGTGGTTTACTTAATATGGTATAGGTACCACGTTTTCTCTTTGTGTTTTGATGACAGTATTGTCGCTTAGTTGCAAATCTGCTAACAAGATGTAACATAACAAAGATATCAAATACCAGCGAAGACGACTACACAAAATCGATCGATCCATTCAGCTACCAAAGAGATTAATTCAACCAGGTAGCAACTAGTGAATCACTTTGTCCCTTATTAGGTCCTCAATAGCTTCTACGCCCTTGGTTATATTATTTTGTCAATGCAAGTGTCAAAAGCTCGACACCTATTAACCCTTCAAAGGCCGCGGTGCTTTAAAAACCGCGAGTTAATCTCGTGCACCAGCGCCAGCGGCTCTCAAAGTGGGTACACGAGGACTCTGAGGTGCGCTAGTTATATTTAAGCCAGTAATATAAAATCGTAAAGTGGGCTACCAGTGGAGTCGGGCATGCAACAAGACCGATAGTGCTTTATTTTTGAATATTAATAGAAATTAATGAATTTAAAGTGCGATTACAGGTACATTAAATTATATATGAAACTCCACGACCGCTGCCGAAATAAAATACATGAAATAATGCTTGAAAAAATATATCTTATTCATTATCAATACTCATCTATGAGTACCCTTACGATAACCGAATTATGAAGATATGGTGCTCTTAGTAAAAAATGTATTAATGTTTAAAAACATTTACTATCTATGTTTTTCAACTGATTCCTTTGATTGTATTTAGGGTTGAATGACGGGTTCGGAGTCTTTGACACGGATTTAATAAGTTTGAGAAACTTTGCGTTAGACCATGGGAACATTGTCACAGATTACATAGCAGTTTCTGGGTAAACGTTGGTGCATTTTCTCCTTGAATGGGTTTTAGTCTAAACATTGATTGTAGTTGCGGTCGACTAACGGGTATAAAAGATAATGGTTTGTTATAAAAGAATTCGCAGCTTCCGTTTTGTATTCATTCGGCATTAGGTGTAAATTTCTCGTTGTTCTGCGTAGTTTGATTCGAAATTTTAGAACTTCAAATGAGATGATTCTTTTTATGCGTCTTGTTTATAAATAAATAAATATAATGTTTTTATCTATCTATTACCCGTCTGGTTATCATAAATAAAATATTAATAAATATATTTAACTTAGTGTGTCGATCGACATGCGGATCGCGTAATTTTAATATACTTACTAGAATAGAAGTATTCGCAGCATAGCTCGCTGAGGCTAATATCAATATCACCTTTCACACGTGTCGAATGATTTATTTAGCTGATCCATTGTGGGTGGTGGTCTGAAGGTTCAGTAGCACCTTTCTGTTTCAATGTTTACAAGTAGTGGCCACGAATAGTAAGATACCAAAGCAATGCACGAATGATAAATAGCTCAAAGCAGCGCTTACGTTTTTCGAACGGCAGCACCGGTATTAGGAAATCAAACATTGTACCTACATATTTTCGGCAATTCTTGTAGCATAACCGTTCACTAGGATGCACTGTGTAGAAATGTAAATGTCTGATAATGATAGTGGTAATGTTAACATTTTCTTTATTATTGACTAGCTGCGTCCCGCGGTTTCGACCGCGTTGTTGTTTGTTTAGGGGAGAGAAAAGTGTTATTCTTTCTATTTTCTTCTCACCATTTTTACGGTTTATCTCTTAATAAGAACTTAGTGCCTTAACAAATATATAAAAAAGATAATTATCGCTATTAGCCAAACCGTTCTCGAGTTTTGCGCTTGGCACCAAATTTAGCGATTCATTTTTTTATACAGAATACTAACAACTAGATACCATTCAAAAGTGTGAGAAAAAGTATCAATATTAACCCTAAATAAGGCTATAATCTCAAAGCTCTTCAAAGAAATATCACACCCCCTGGGGTTTTGTACTAAATATGACACATTGTCAACATGAAGTGGTTATGTCACTATAGAGTGTACACTTGAGCTTTCTATAGATATTATAGAGCTTTATGGGTTATTATATTTTATGAATTATTACCCTTCAAGGCGAAAAGAGCCTACTTATGAATCTTGGTAATATTGTTAGTGCAGGATAAGGAGGTGCTTGAGCTTGGTTATTTGGATATTAAATATGTGTGTGTAAATTGAATTATTTTAATCCAACAGTTTCTAACGTCTTATTAATATAATTTTTTTTTAAACAACAAATGGAACCGTACCATGGGCAAAATGTTGTGATGGTACCGACTTCAACAAGTTATTTCACAGTCTTGAGTCTTGAAGTCGGTTCCATTTTTTGTAAAAAAACAATTTTTTTTTCCCTTTTCAGTGACCTTTGCTACTCACGGGATCAATTTGTGATTGTGTATGTTCTCCGATGTCTTCAACCGCAACTATATAGTCGAGGTATGCGTAGCACTTTTCAGTTATTGGAGTGTAACTCAAAAACCGCTAGTCCGATTTAGATGAAATTTAAACGGGATCACCACGAAAGTATACTCTATCAAACAATAAATAATTATAAAAATCGGTTCATAAAAGATGAAGTTATCTGCGACCACACAAAAAAAATAAAAAAAATCGTATATACGGTCGAATTGAGTAACGCCCTTTTTTGAAGTCGGTTAAAATACAAGAATTCATATCTAATGAATAAGGCATGTATTTTATTTGTTTTCGTTGCTCGATATTAGCAAAGTTTGATGCGCCATGTTCGCGAGTAAACTGAAGTTTCTGCGGGTAGTTGTTTCTTAACTGCAAACAAATCTGTCTACCCTCTTTCTTTCGCGTTTGTTGCGTTTAATGGACCACTGTCACTATCAAAAAAGTCACTCAAAATTTTGATCTCGACACACATAACTCACGGTATCCGCACGCGTATTTATTTTTGGAACCTTTAAGGTTTTTGCATACATTACTGTATTACCATAGACCAATATATACATTTGTCTATGGTATTACATACAGCTTCCTGATTCTGAACGATCGACAACTGACGGAATAAATTCAATTAGATATTGTTCACACATTCTATATTTTAAAGTTCTTAAAATTTTAAAGTTTATAAATTCCACATATTTTACAAATATTTGAAATAGTTCTAGTCTTTAATACGGGATTTACTCATTACCAAATCGATTTGTTAGCTATCGAAGAGTTCTGAATCGGCGGGCTGATTCTCGACAGCTGGAACTCATTCTATTTATGAAATAAATTATACTCGATAATTTAGATTGCCTCTCTATCTAAAATCGGTTAAATAGTTTCTCCATTACAAACAATTTAACAAACTTACAAACAATCAAATCTTTCTTCTCTATCACAATACGTGTAACATTAATTAATGCTTCATTTCATCTGTAGTAATCTCTATCCAACCTCTAATAGATAGATATATCTGATAGATATATTTCTTAATAAAACTGGAATGATACAATATAAAAGCTAGAAAGATTGTAGATACGATATATTAATGGACAAAGACCATACACGCGATATCAATAATCCTCGACGTAATAAGTCGGTGACATTTTCATTTCCTTAGTCAAATATTACAACTGAGTCACCCCTCCGTATTTATTCCATGAGTATAATAGTCGTTACGGCGTTTAGTACGACTAATTTAGGTGATATTAGTTTGTAGGCGTTAGAAATAATATTCATGGGAACAATGAAAACAAAAGCACGAGAGATTTCAAATAATATGTTCAAAAATATTTAATATAGTATTTATAATTTGAAAAATAACTTATTCTACTTTAAACAACATAAAAAGAGTACAAAAGTATCAATTCTTATTTTAACTTGAACATGGAAGTTGATTAGTATGATTTCATATGCGCGTCGTTTAAATAATAATAAAATTATTTTATTCGCGGTATTCTCAAGGTTAATTTACCAACATCTCATTAACATAAAAGTCTTGTAACAATTGTGCTTAAAAACAAAAAAGCTTCTAGCATATTTGAAATCTCTAGCCCTCTCTTTCATGGTGCAAGAACCCAAAATGCTTTAAAAGACAATAGACAGACAAATAATTAGTATATATTGTTATCAGTTATATATTGTCCCATATATAAAATATATATATAATTAACTAGTATGCTAACTCACGCTTGCTTACATCATATTTTCACTATTTTCACACATAAAGCTTGAAACTGGGCTTCAATTTATTTGAATGCCAGTGACCGTGGGGTCTGTGAGACCCCAGGGAGGGAACGGTTGACTAAACTCGGCTAAACTAAGGGGCTCCAGTGTCCGTTTTAAAAGAAAACCAGCCGACCCTGCTGGGGTGTTGATGTCTTTGAAAATCAACTCTTTGAGGAGTGAAAAGTTAAGGTAATAGGATACTTATGTAGATGAGAGGAAATTCTTTCGGTAAGGTTTTGTTTTTTTGGGGTTCATATTTTGAAATAAAGATGGATAAACCATTGATGAAAAAAAAGTATGATGGACAAGCGTTCTAAGATACCATAACCAAAAACCTTGCCTAAAGTTGTTGTTTATCTGGAAATCATTACACACCACAGGTCACTGCAGGGTCAGGGTCAGTGCATTTTTTTAGCATTTGACTTAATTCATTTTAGACATGATTCTTATATACGATACTTTTAGATTTGTTTTAAACATTTTACATTCAGGTCCGATTTGCATATATGCATAACTGTACCCGTTCGAAAGCCTAAAGCTATTTGGAATGTCCTTGATTTGAGTGTGATTGGTGTGCATGTAAACGTTTATTTTCATAGAAATTATTCATGGTATAGGTAAGGTTATTTTTTTTTATATGGGGATCATATTTTTTTAATTCATTGTTATAACACTTGACAAAGCCTTGCTCTGGATCGCGAGATGGCGATTGATTAAAATTTAAGCGGATAAATAGTGTTACTTTTGGTCTACATAAGTTTTAGCTATAAGAACTTACTTGGTCACGTAATCTTCCGAACAAAAAACGCATCAAAATCGTCCTATTCTATAAGAGCTACGATGGCAGACAGACACACGGACACGTTAAACTTATAACAACCCTCTCTCTGTGTCGGAAGCCAAAAATTAAAATGACGAGTAAACGGTAGCCCACAATTGGCACAACAAATAAATAAATCATATAAAATCAATGTCATACACTTTCTAGTTTTCATATCAAGACGTGTAGACTTCCATTGAAATTAACCAATTGATAAATAAAACAGATTCCGGTGAAGAAATGCCGTGTCTAACCGGAGGTCACGTTGTATAGACCCTAATGTCAAAGGTGTTGACCGTGTCACACTCAAATGGTTTTGATACTTGATCATCATTTGTTTAGAAGTATCGTTTGTTTTTGATGCGATTTCATTCGGCCGCATCCGTGAATTCATACATAATATATTAGACACATACAATATGTTTATTATAAGAACATCAGCAGCAGATTTATTGCGATAGTGTTTTGTCATAATTAAAAATATTAAATATTTTTTTTTAAAAAGCGTCAAATCAGTTGAAAATTATTTCATTTCAATACAGCTGTGTAATTTTTATAATGTATTATTGACTCACAAAAATCTATGTGTCTGTGCAATAAAAAAACCAACTGTTTTATGCAGATGTTAAAACTAGTAAGGTTTTATTACCAATTAGTACAGTATACAATTTATGTCAATTATCAATAAGCAATATAAAATGTTACATTTCATTGTTATTGTATTACTGAAACATTTTCAAGTAAAGTATCAAAACCATATTCCACGACAGAACTAATCACAAGGGCACATTCTCCCGAGACAGGCAACCCTAGAGATGAGGCTAATATGACTTAGCGACTTTTCTAGCGACACACTGTGGTCAATAATCACTCTTACCCACCATACATAAGATCTATATTCGAAATAACGTCAAGGGTTGGATAGAGTTAGTTCACTTCCATCACGCTTACAAATAAAGTCCATTTTTGCAGGGAGTTTTGGTAAATAGTTTGAATGCTATTAGGAGAGGTGACAAGTATTTTTAAGAATGGTTCAACGCGGAGGCAGCTTCTTTTTACGACGATGCTTCGTCGTCGATCAACTGTAGTTTGATAGAACGTTTGAATAATATCAAATACTTCGGTGTTGTGATAGACAATGCACTAACGTGGGAACACCACATAAGATCTGTGGTATCTAGGGTCCGAAAACTGATCTTTATTTTTAAAAATCTTAGACAAATAGTCGATTTTAAATACCTAAAGACTGTGTACTACGCCCTTGCCCAATCAGTCATTTCATATTGCATAACTTCCTGGGGTGGTTCTGGGATATCACATATGCTATACTTAGAGAGAGCACAAAGAGCGGTACTCAAGGTTCTCTCTAACAAACCCATTCAGTTTCCCACTTCAAATTTGTACTCGATATGTCAAGTACTTACTGTAAGGCAACTTTTCATTCTGAAAACTGTTTTAAAAAAGCATGTTGAACTTAAATATAATCCAGTTTTCGTCAAGTCCAAACGTAGATATGACAAGGTTTGTAGCGAGGAAATAAGACGGACGGCAGTTGCAAGTCGCCATTATTATATCATAAGTTCAATGTTGTATAATAAAGTCAATAAAAATTTAAACATTTATCCTCTTACATCACATAGATGTAAACAAAAGTGTGTTGAATGGCTTCAATCGTTATCATACGATGACACTGAAGATCTTTTGAAAGTTTTAAAATAAACCTCTTGTCACCTCTTGTATGCACACACACACTCACACACACACACACACACACACACACACACACACACACACACACACACACACACACACACACACACAAAGAACACACACACAAAGAACACACTCACGCACACACCCCCTTATAAATACATACCTACTTATTCCCTATCTTAAGTTATCCTACTAAATTTTAAATGTATATAAAAACAAATTTGTAAACTTTAAGTCTAAACGTGTAAATACCTTAGTTATTGAGGAACTTAATATGTAACTTTCGGAGGAGGGCGTTGACATCTGCGACACAGTTATATACTTCTGCAGTTGTCATCGTTTTCTCATATGTTTGTAAACAAACCATGTTTTTGTTCCAAATAAATAAATTGAATTGAATTGAAAAAAAAAAAAAAAAAAAAAAAAAGATTACGACTGAATTTTAAAGGCACTTAAATGATATTTTAGTTACATATTGATAGTGAATCGATTGTTCAATCAAACTGAGCTAAATAGTGTTCTATAAGATCTATTGACCCTATTGAATAACAATACTTAAATTATATATTTTTGTAAAATGCGGGTAGTTTTAGGTAAAACAAGACATTACGTTGTCTGTTACCGGCTAACGCAATTGAAAAAAATTCGTTTAATACTAGAGATAGTGTTGTAAATAGAATTTTAATTCAGCGTAAAATGAATAAGAGTTTTTTTTCATTTTAACTAATATAATTTTACCTAGTTTGAGTAATTAACAGAATTACGACATATATCGACTAGAGCTCTCAGTTTCTTCAACTACCCGCGTTTACTTTGTTTTCTTCGCTCTGACTTCTAAACTTCGGGGTAAATCAATACAAACCTAATACTTTTCACGCTGTTAAGCCCCAATGCATTTTCTTTTTGGATCCGCTTTTCCTACGTGTTTAGCGGAAGCTAAGTATAAGAAAGTTGAAATTTTGTTAAATATCTCAAGTTGTGGACATAGGCTAAATCTTAGCCTGACACTCACTCACCGTTTACCTTTTGATTCAATAAAGCAATAAACACCTTAAAGTGAGAGAAAAAAGAAGCATATATTTGCGATTTATTTTATTTTATATTAAGGGTAGCGCGGGGCTTAAAGGTCCACGGGTAAATAGGTTAACCATACAAATAAAAAAACTACTACGGTATTGTTTTTTCTAACTATACGAACGTACAGAAGAGGTCGCGGGGAGCGTGTCGAGGCATCGTTGACGGTCGACGACGACGGCGACGACACTAGCAGGAGATAGAGGACTGCGTCGTAAAATTTTAACGCAAATAAAATTTTCCATTCTTTTTTTAGTTTTTATCATTTTTATTTTGTTTACCATGCGTAAACGTCGTTTATTAGTATACGTTATATATATATTTTATATGATTTAATTTTAGTTTGTAGTGTTTAAGAGAGTTTGGACGGTTTTTTTAAAAATGTACAAATAAACATATTGGTAGTGATTCGCTTATTCAACTGAACTAAACTAAAATATTTCAAAATTAGATAAGTTCTTATACGGTTACAATAAAGTCTAAATTAGAATGAGACTTATCAACAAACATCACTAAAGTTAAATGTATTTATTATATTTGCGGCTAGTTTTAGGTAAATTAAGTCGCCACTTATTTGGTGCCTACTAAAACGACCCGCAATTTGCTAACAATGGAATAAAACTCGTCTAATATTAGTGAGAGCGTTGTAAGGAGTTATACGAATTTGAATTTAGAGTAAACAGAATACGAGCTATTTCATTTTGAGGAATTTTAGTGAAATTTAGCTAGTTCGTGTGATTAACAGAATTAGGGCCATTATTAGTGGTTGGGGTAAAAAGCTCCAATATTAGGACATTTTAACCAAGTACCTTTTTTTTACCCACAAATATATTGGTTATTAAATCCTTTTACTATTATTGCACCAGAAGAAACACTCGTTTTGGAAAATAACTCAACATTTTGATCTTATCAAATTTTCCCGCCACAATACCCGTTATATTTTATAGACTATACGTACTTTCATCTATGAAGTCCGCACAGTGCTACAATGCACCGAAATTTTCTGGACAAAAATAAATAAAGGCGATTGCGCACTGGCCCCTTGGGCCCAGTGGGGTGAACGATTTGCGAGCTGCCCAAATTGCCGCTCTTTAGGCGGACTTTAATAATCACGTCATATCCAATTTTCCTTGGAAATGTGAACTGAATACGAATGAATGCTGATTGAATGTTGCAGTGTTTGTTAGTAATGAGCTGGTGCTAAATTGTTAATTATGTTGGGTGTATCAGCCGTGAAGTTTTCAATGTAGTGACTTAGAGCGTGAAGCTTATAGCTCAATCAGCAGAGAATTAATTTGATGAGGTGCAAATAATGTGAAGCATGACGACGCGAATAAATGTTTTCGTACACCTTAATATTACTTCCTAGAAAATTGATTATTTCTTAGAAGCATTTAACAAGATTGCTTTATTGATGTATATATTTACTTAAGCGTGTCTATGAGTATGAACTATTGCTATTTTATCAAATCAAAGCTTGTAGACATTGAAACTTATTCTTCTTCTCTTCTCATTTACATTCTTAGCAAAACTTTTCGTTTTATTCGTTTAAAGCAGCATAATATGCTTCTATATATGAATAATAAAGAATAAAACAAAACATCGCACTGAATAAAACTAATCTTTTTTAAAGCAAATGTAGGTATACATTTTTACAGTTTTCATTAACCAGTTCCACTATTGACTATTCACAAGCCATAGCTTGCCATAGCCGCGGACATAAGTTTAGGGGGAAATGTAGTTTTTAAATAAGTTTTCAGCTTACGAGTAGATTCCTTTATTTAAAAAATATTTGGTACAAGCTTATTATAATATAAAAAGCTACCATAAATGGAAAAAAAAACATGTAAAAACAAGCAACTGGGTGTTACAGTTAGTGGGTTTTGTTGTTTTAATGGGTTCTTTTGTTTAAGTACCAAACATCTTCTTTACGACTACACAAATTACATACATAAAAACATGAAGAACTAACTAATCTAACAATTATTACAGTTCCTGAGGACCCTGAATTAGTGAACGCAAATCTAATAAACATTATTGATAATTGAGCTTTTTTTAGTATTTTGTAGTATTTATTTCTTCATGTTAAAAAGTTTTCTTTTCTGTCATAACAAAATAAAAGAAACGCATTTTGCCAAAACTTCATATTTTGCTAAGACAAATACATCTCATAGATGGTATCAGCGCACCCCACTGGTTCACTCTCCCGTCACTGTGGACAAAAAATGACCAATCTGCTAGACGCGTCGATACGAACATGACCACGGAATAACAAAACAATAAGGAACTGCCACTCGTTTTTTTGAAACCG
This sequence comes from Apeira syringaria, assembly GCA_934044485.1. NCBI lineage: Eukaryota > Metazoa > Arthropoda > Insecta > Lepidoptera > Geometridae > Apeira > Apeira syringaria. Next base: position 20,299,971 of record OW203660.1, on the reverse strand, counting down.
TGTTCTTGATATGTATCATCATGTTTACGTGTAACTGTTGCCGCATGACTCAACATTAATTCATTTCGGCTTTGTAATGCCATTGAAATTCAGAAATATTACTTTAACTAGAAATTGAATGCAGTTGAAAGCAACAACTCCTACTAAAGCTAAATTATTCTTTACCGGCCAGCTTACAATGAGTCTACATAATTAATACAGAAGGACATCGCAATATTTGCACACATGAAAGTTTTCGGTTTCTTTGCCATTAAACTTACTTGTGACTTTATGGGTATTCGGAATATTAACAAAGAGATGATACAACATGTGATGTTATATTGTTTGATGTATCCCTCGAACACAAGGCGTTTCTTACTACTTCGATGTTCTTTGAGCATGACTAATAGTCACCCACCGGTTAGCAAATTGCCTGCCAAAACGGTACTGATACTGGAAAATTATTTCATTCATAAATGCAATGTTAGGATTTGGGAATATACGGTTTTTGATGAATATGGTGATGAAGGGATTTATCGGCCCCATGTGATGGCGGTTTTGGACAAATCTTTATATTTATCATCGCACATATCAGATTTAAATAGCGTGAAATAGAAAAAAAAACGCCGTAATGTATTATTTCAGCGACATATAGGTACACAATATAAAAAATGTTTTTGGTGAAACAAGCAATTATATTAAAATTAAAATATTTGTGTGAATATTCGGGGCATGCATTCCTCGAACATTCTCGTTTAAATCGAAAAAAACATTATCTATTTTGTCAAAAGTTATATTCTCAGACAAGTATTGTAGAAGGTAAGCCAAAGTTGTAAAATTGTTTGGTTCAATGTTGCTGTTTATACAAGTGTCTGATACTTGTATAAACAGCAACATTGAACCAAACACTAGCAACAGAACCAATGCCAAGTCTTCACCCGGGAAGCTACTTCTAAATTGCATCAAATTGTAACAAAACTAGCATTAGCCAAAATTAGCAATACAAAGAGACGTTCCTGCATTCGTAGCCAATTGAACGAAGGAAATAATAGTTATTTGCAATAATCGACGGAGGGACGCCTGATTGCGCCCCGAGCGGGAATCGGCGACCTATTCTTACATATTTTTGTTAAGCTAGTTTACTTCGATATTATTTTAACGACGTAGATAAACCTTTATTTATATCTACATATAATATATAAATATGTAGGTTAAGAGTAGCATATAGTTTGTACGCTTTGCAAACATACTTTTTAGTTTTTGCTTAGATTGTTGATTGCTACTTTTAAATATTTTCTAATTTACCAGCAGATGCCTTTCTTAAAATAAAACACTAATAACTTACAATACTGCAGCTACTACAATAACATTTGAGCAATCCAATAGCTATATATACATATATCCACTCCTAAATATAAACAATATTTTCCGATAAGAGTCACGACTGACAACTCACCCATAGCTTCGGAGGCAAAAATGTTCATCAACAGTCATGATGATAATATATGCAATGATGATAATATATGCAATGATGATAATATATGCAATGGTGATGTTGAAGTTAGAAGTTGAAGATACGAAACAAATTCCAACGGATTGTAAAGTATACCACCACTCCTAAGGTTACCATCACAAAGTTAAGATTGTAGCGAATAAGAAGAAAAGTTATATCTACGGTTGTAAATAGTAAAATGATGATGTGTACGGTTAATATTGAAAGTCATTTATTCTATAGGTACCTCGACTTTCATTGATTTCTCATCCAATCAATGTTCACCCACCAGAACGGACGTAGAGTCCTCAACCCCTTTTCCTACCAAACCAACCCTTTAAGAAGGCATTAAAACAACAGGGGTCAGTACAAAAGTCCATTGATGAGGTAAAGGGGCCGATAATAGATCATTTTCGGGACACTTGTCTTGTACATAATACGACACTGACCGTTTGATCGATGGTTAGGCTTTGCACCCTATATTATATATTGGAATGTTAATTACATTCTTGTATCGAATTTAGCTCGTGTTTGGCTATTTTTACAATACGAGCGCAGTTTACAGATGATTATTTTAGCCTAACTGCTGAAATATACAAGTTAAATAAAATATTAATCATTTACCGACATGGATTAGAATAGAAAGTTCTCTATTTAAAATTCATTATTTAAAAAGTTGGGGGAGACCTACGTCCAGCAGTGGACGTCCAATGGCTAGGATGATGATTTAAAAAAGTTTAGGATGTCCCTTTAGGGACTTACAATTTTGAAAATAGTGTAATACCACAATTTAACACTATAATCATATATTTTTTATCTGATAAAAACGCTTACCATTATTTATATAGCTGTTATACCTACCATTATTACAGCTACTGATATATACATTGATACTAATTGTGCCTTGCCAACCCTTTAGGACCCTATTGATTCCTATTTTAAGGTATTCATTTGTTTAGTTTTGACCAAAGAACCTCGTCTAATGTTTTAGTTGAAAGTAGCAAAAAAGAACATTGAAGAAATATTGGGGATAAATCTCTAATTAGCGATAATCCAGAACACAATACTTACATGTAAAAAATTGTGGTTTGTGATGTAATCTAAATAAGTTATCAACTATCACCAAACAGTATAATGTATGTATTATTACAATAGCATAAAATATAAAATTATCAAACTACATTTTCATTCAACAAAACCATAATAATCGAAATAAATCCGTCCTCAAAAGCGTCCGGCACCGATTACAAGAAACTGGCTATTATCCGTCATTATAGAATCGAATCAATGTTAAAAATCGATTTTTCAAAAAACATCGATCGATTTACGTCTGCGGTTCATTCGAACTTTTTGTAGATGTTTTTTTATTAATTTTACAAGTGCCCAGGTGGATATCAAGTGTTATTTTATTGTTTCGAAAGTAGACGTTTACTTCTGTATTGTAATCGATTTTGTTTTGCGATTATTTAGTTTGGTTTTGTAAGAATTGGTTTGAGACAGTGGGCCTAGATGCGTAGTTTCATAACGATTCTTTTTTTCTAACTGTCGAATTCATTCTCAGACATATAAACTTCCTACTTTGGAAATAACTGTGATAGTGCTCTTATATTTCATTACATTCTAGTATTCAGTTGCTGGCTATCAATTAATTCAGGTAATTTTAATCACTCATATCTCGAATAATAGAAGTGAAATAGCGATCATCTTTAGTTTACTTTTGGGTTTATAGTTGTACGATATTTTCACTATCTAATATCAAAGTTGGTCTGTTGAAATAAAAACTTCAATAGATAGAGGGCGCGACGAATCGCAGTGATTCAGCGTTTGGTGTCTGATTGAGGCTACTGGAATATACAGGGTGAATTTAAACAAATTTTGGTGGTGAAAAATGCGGCAAATACGTCTCTATTTCTACATAGTATAGTATACAGAGCCATTATAAACTTTCTACCTAGTATAGATAAACATAGTCATTTTCTGCGTTTGTGTGTACAAAAGTTCCGCTAACTCCTAAACGCTACGGATTTTGATGTGGTTTTCACAATCGGATCATTTATCAGATAGATTTATATGTACTGTTCTCGTTTTTTCTCTTTTTATACACATAATTATATGCACTGATTGAAAAACATTTATTTTTATAAATTTTATAAGGGGTTCTTAATAATTTTAGATTGGTCCCATATACATTTCATGAAAATCAGTCATTTTTTTTTTTCTTATTTTCAAGCCAATGTTGCAAGTTTTTCTTTGGAAAGGAGTAGAAACTAGTTGCTATAGTTTTTAAACCACGTAATTATTATTGGTCATACGAGTGTATTAAATGACTCCACATTCATTACCAACAAAATATAAAATCCGACTGAATCCAATATTTATTTTAAAGCAAATACTGCTGATGAAATATTTTGAATGTTGCTGAATTGAAATCTTGCTAACCTACTTGTCACGGGTTTTGCAAATTTTGTTGTTGATTACTTATAGTTATTTGATTTATATTGAACTTGAACTCGGCATGTACGAATTTGGCTTACAGGAGAATTAATTTTGTAATCGTTGCCCTAATCCCCATTTCGTCCCAACATAATGCCATTTTTACACAAACCACATTTTTTCTAAAAATCACGCAGCATAAGCAAATCATAAAACAAAATGTTATCAAATGGCAAATAAATTTTCGTTCGAATCAAAACAGCCGTTTAACATATTCAGTACAATTTACATTTCTATAATTACTCCCGATAAAGAATACTACATTTTAAAAAGGATTACTTAGAACATAATAGACGGCGGCAGCGGAAACGTTAACGGAAACTATTATACGTTCTCATCGTATTTACTAAGTTCTTTCTCTTCGTTAATATGGTAAAATATAATTTATGCAGCAATGAAATAGGAACACCCTGTGCAATTTCAACAAAAAATAACAACAAGACAATTTGTAATAGATCCATACATTGAAAAAGGACCGACTTAGATTACTTTTTTGCTATATTGATGATTGCATTGATTATTAAATTCCTTATTGTTGAAGGGGTAAAGTTTCAAATTGGCTGATTATTGTTTTATGAACTGTCAAAACATAAATTTGCTCCATCAGTGACCGGTAGTCGTCAAGATATTGAAATATTTTGTGTTATTTTTTCTTATTAACTTCATAGTAACTAGGCGACCGAACCTCATTTGGCATCTTAATAAGTCGAAAGGTCCTTAATTTATTAGAAAATAATTGATTCCCTATATTACTCTGTTATAACGTAGTATTCTTTATTAAAAATAAATGTTTAAAGTCAGTCTTGTATGTTTGTGCCTATTCATTACAAATTGATTGTCTTTGTCTATTTTTTTGTGGTCCCCAAAATATAGGTTGATTTAGTTTTGGGACCAAAAATGTGTTATAATTGTTGCCATATACATAGGTATATCAATAAACGATATTCTTTATAAATTTATTTATTATTATTATAATATTGTAACTTGTGTTTTCTTTATAATCTAACAAAAGAGGCTTTTGTTTAATTTGCCTATTCACATGCATGTGGAACTAACTACACAGTTTTATTCCTTAAGAATAAACCTGTGGGTTAGTGGTAAATCAAACAAAACATTGTTTTTAAAATTTCTTAAACTCTTTTTGATGTACCAAAAAAGATGAGAGAAACCCTTTCACACTTAATCAAAACTTGTAAAAGGCACAAAAAGGGACAGAAATGTGTAAAAAAAGGAACATCCGTCGTGTAACATATTTTGATTGAAAAATAAAGAGCCTGACTAAACGATGTAACACGGATTCCCGTATCATGTAAATGGGGCTTTAGAGGCGTTGCAATAAGTTTGGAAGAGGTTTTAACAGTTACGCGGATGACCTTTCTGAGGCTCGCGAGGGTGTTTATAAGTTTGGAAAAGGTTTTAACAGTTGCGCGGATGACCTTTCTGAGGCTCGTGAAGGTGTTTATAAGTTTGGAAGAGGTTTTAACAGTTGCGTAGATGACCTTTCTGAGGCTCGCGCGGGTGTTTACCTATAAGCAGAAGGGGCACAAATTCTGATGCGTGTGCATTTGAAATATGACAACGGGCTCAAAAATATATTATTACATTTTTATGTTTTTTTAATAACTTTTCTTCTGGTGTAAGAAACAGTTCAAATGCAGTTGTTGTTACCGCGAGTATTTCGGATAGAGGAAAAATATGGTCGACCGATATGATTTTTTTACCTTTTTTTACCCTTTTTACCTCAAACGTTAGCAAACGAAATTTTGTTCAACCAGAATCGATTATGATGATGATGATGATGAGAATGACGCTGCATGAGTTGTTCTCATAACTGTTTTTTTTTTAAAGACTTGCAAACAAGTAAGATAAAAAATATATAATGTAATATAAAATAATTTATATAAAAGTTTGAGCAATATGTATGTATGTTTTTCGTGTTATAGATTTTTATGATACATATTTTATTCATATGTAGGTACCTATATAGAAGTGAGTGTAATATACTACTAAAGTTAATGTTACTGTTTTTTGCATCAACAAATCCTTTTTTGTCAAGTTAAATTGTAAGGCTACTGTTCACCAACATTTAAAACATCTGATTATAAATTTAACCTTGGGTCATACAGTTTTACCATACAGATAACCGAAGATTAATTGATAATAGGACGTTTACATTTTGGTGAACTAGCCTAAAGCAATTTGTCACAATGACGTAAGTATCCTTTAGGTATGTAATATTTTCACCCACAGCTTTCTAGCTGATACATGTAAGTATATTGTTAAGTCTAATACGGTTCAGTATAACTTTGGGAAGTGTTGAAATGATAAACGAACGTGCGATTTACTTGAGTGTTTATTCGCAACTGACAGCGGTATTTTCGAACACAATGGACGCCAAGCATCTGACATATATAAACAGCAAAAGAAAGCTGAGATGGCATAATATAAGAATAATAATAAAAACTATGATCACCAAGAAATGAACCACATCAAATAGTCACTCACAAAATAGTAATATTTTCACAGCAAAAATATATTTTTTAAAGTATTAAAACAATTTGGCGTATTGAAATATATAACAGAAAGTAAAATAAAACACAATAATTATGTACCTTCACGAGAAATTATACAAGCCAACGTCCACTAGGTACTCATCCAAAAAACATTTTATATCGTTTTCTTGAAAAAATTAGAAGTCAAACACTGATGATTATTCAAACTTAAAAAAAAACATGACACATGGTTCACCGAGAAAAAAGTTCTGAGGTAACGCACAGAAAAAATACAGCTCAAATTGAGAACCTCTTTTTCTTAAGTCAGTTTGAAAAATATTTTACTTTCGCGTGCAAAATATAAATCGCTAATACGTCATTATAGTATAAGTACTTTCAAGAGCTAAGTGTCAGGATGTAGAGAATTGATTACAACCAATATGGTTAACCTGAATCTTGTTTAATTCATTTTTTACGAGTTACTTTTTTAAACCTGTCCAATTGTGTTACTTTTCAAGGACTCATTACATTGAGTTTTATTGCGCTTGTATTATATAAAGCAAGTCAAGTTACTACACTGTTCAATGAAACCGGACTTTAACGTCACGCTAAGTATGAAGCAAGTCACATGTTTTCTAGATATTTCTACACATCTCATATGATAGGTATTCAAATTAAAAATTGATTATTACTATGTACTTACATATTGTAACGTATTAACATGCATTCAAATGCACACTCCGATGCATTAGATAAATCATGAAGAAAGTTATCTGGCCACTTAGATAGTTTTTTTTATTGGAATTTCTCGTGAGTTTGACACATTATTATATATATATGTGGTATCCGGCTTTACTCACGTTTATAGTCGAGTGAGTTCAGTGGTGGCCGCGATCTGGCAGCGTAAACTCACCTGAGGATGACCATCGGACATGCTCGAAACCTAGGTCGAAACTTCGACTATAAACGTGAGTAAAGCCGGATACCACATATATATAACTTGGGTAGTTATTAAATACTAAATCTCAGGTATTTATTTACTGAACTGAAAGAGTCATCAGTCATGTCAGCCATACAAACGACAAACAAACTTTTACCATTATCTATAACTAGTACCCAGCGCCTCGCGGTTTCGCCCGCGTGGATTACGATTTTCCCTCTACCTCGATTATCCCACGGGAACTTTGTAGTTCTTTTCCAGGATAAAAGTAGTTTATGTGTTATTTCAGGCTCTAGCCTATCTCCATACAAATTTCATCGAATTCGGTACAGCCGTTTGTTGCCGAGTGTGATAGTGTGATAAAACTGCACATGCATTACGCAAAGACCGAGCTCCATGACATTTTTTTTTCACTGTGGGAATAGCTCAAATTAAAATAATATCACATTTCGTAACTAAGTAACTGACTACATTCCCATTAAATTGTTAGTTTAACGTCTAAGTAACAAGTAAACCTTATTTGTTATCCAAATTTTACAATTCACGTCACCACAGTTATTTCTGTGAAGCAGACAAATTACGAAGGCAAACCTGATGTTGTGATATGTAATGCAGTATTATAGCTTTAAATTGTGGAGTTAACCGAGATTCAGATCTTTTTGTTGACAAAAAAGTGCTCCATCATTACAATCGTTTAAATGTTCTACAGACAACTCGGTTGGTATTTTTAATGGCTTACTTAATGTCAATTTTTCTGACTGCTATCTTTACCTACCTGCTTCCAAGCAGGTACTCGAAAGTACCCCACCACCACGCTGGGAATTTGAAGGTGTTGCCTTCACCGGGAGTTCAGGCTATTGGTGGGGATCGAACCAGCATCAGTCAGTTCGACAGTCGATGCTCCCACCGCTAGGATGTCATCGCTTTATGATATTTTTGCTGTGACTATCATAAAATGTAAATAGTATTCCTACAATTATGAACAGCAATAAAATTATTTTCATTCTTGTCCTCTATTTCATAGCACGACAAGACGGCATAAAGTTTAACCGCCAGAGAGATACGATCTTAATTTGTGAAACAACTTGTTTTGGCTGCGTTCAGTTAAGGTATTTATTTGGTTAAAGTATCATTTGTGTGCCGTTAAAAATAGCTTATAGGTAATGCATAATTGCCTTAAAAAAATAAAATAATTTAAGTCAAGCGCATACCAATCAGTTATCAAAGTCATTTAATTATTCATCTGGACTAGATTAATGAAAATATACATTCCTTGTAGTTTTTGAAACAAAATACATATAACAAAAAAATCAAACGTCAACACATCTCTTTTACGTGCAGCTGAATTAATTAATTAATTAACACCGTATCGAATTCCCAGCATGGTGGTAGGGTAGGTAATTTGGAGTACCCGCCGCGCTAGCTACTACCTTATAGTCTGAAATACTGTCACCAAGCACATAGTGTGTTCAGGCAGCAGTCCTTGAGAACCAGACAGTATTCTAGGTCTAGCGTAACAACATCTTCGACCACATCGTCATTGATCATCAAGTGGGCACCCAAATTTTTTTGCAACTAAATTTTAAGAATGCTGTTGGTGCTGCCACGAATGTGGACGACCGTAGATATGGCTTCTTTTGCTTGCCATATTGTACGTCTATACCGATATAGGTAAACTTACGACCTTATCATGATCGCAGGAAGAGTGAAAATCGATGGGTGAGCCCCAATTATGTTTTACTAAAGATGACGTATATTCATACTGCGCGGTGCTCAGATTTTGTTCCTTTACGACACAAACATGCTTACTGCGACAGATAATACGGTACGAATAATATAGAAAAGGATAGCTATATGTTTAGACTTGCGCTTGAAATACGCGTCACAATGAAAATTACTACAATTGACTTAATTTTGCCGCCTCAGTTTCTGCGCGCTTGTGCCACATCTACCTCATATAAACATATAATATCATTTGTGAGCCCAATATCCGGCAGTGGAAGTCTTTTGCCTCACTTAATGATGATACTTAGGAATAAACACTGTTTAAAACCTCAACACTATGTATAGGTACATAGAGATTTATTTATAATTAATTTCATTGACTGACGTCATATTATATACAATGACAAACTTACGTTCGAATGAAAAAATAATCCTGTATTTGTGACTAAAATAAAGGAATATATTCGGACTGCTAGTGGAGTGCTACTATTAGTTGGCCGCTTTGCCATCTAATAGTAGCCGGTAGTACGACGGTATTCTGCAGTAGTGGGTTCTAGTCACGCTACCTACAGTAGGCACCTACTTAGCAGAAGTTTTAAGTAGAAAATTTAAACGTAGGTATGTGTTTGAACCTTTATGTATTTGGTAATATATTTTTATTCGTTATTGTTAAAAACATAAAACTACTTATGTTATTATGTATCTAATAAAACACAAATTTAGTCTAAATATTTCTTAAGGTAGTGAAAAGTATAACGTCAAATTACATCAGATTTCGTCTGTGTACATTATGACAATGAATAATAATGACTTCCTACTTCTACTAGACCTCTATATTATGAGGTAACCTAACATCACAAGACATTTCAAAAAACCTGTACCAAATAAAATTTGAGATAAAAATCAGGAAATATTTGAGTGTAATTTTGCGTCCACGCGTAGATATTTAAAACATTTCCTGATGTTTTTTTATTTGTTGTAATAAATGTTTTTATTTTGCAATAATTAAACATTAAGGATGTTGGATTAATATAAACACTTAAAGCATTCGTAAAAAGCATATAGAAATAAAAAGCAATTAAAAACATAGCACTCCATAGGATTCAATAAATACATTTGACACATCATTGACTAGTTCTGTAAAAAAAAGTGAGACCAGATAATAATATGTCAAAGAGTAGATATAAAAGGAACTTAAATTAAAAAAATATAAATAATGAAACGTGCCCAGGTTCGAGATGCGATTGGTTGGATGCTTGTTGCTGCCGACAGATATCCGCGCTTGGCTGTACGAACCAGGAATGGGTGTAGTTCAAGCCTGGGTTGAGGCCTGCACCCGGACCTGCAAGCCCCATCACCCCGGGCAACCCCCCTGGCCGCTGGTGATGATGGAAACCAGAAGCCACGTAAGCGTCCATGGCTACCGCTTGATACGGCAACATTTTCACAATCACTAAGATAAACTAGTCCAATTCGACACATAAAATTTCCCGCCCACTGTCACCGCTCATTTTGATTGTCATCAAAAGTATTACAATTGTTTTATCGCTATATTGTCATTTTCCAATTCAATCCATGTTTAGTTATAAATACACTTCATATAATAAGTTCTTTTACTGTCACAGTTTATTGTTTTAAAAATAATCTCAAAGGTCACAAATAGGTCCGGTCCCGCTGTAGATTTTCAGTTATCAAACAAGCACCCGTTCTATTTTGGTGGCCGATCATTTACGGGTCTAGCTATTCACAAGGGAAAAGTCACGCACAACCACCCACTTAATAAATATTCTGGGCATATATCCGTTTTTACGCGGACGTGACTGGCAGGGTACTGTCCGATTTTCACGTACGGAACGCGCGGCCGATTATCGAAAACAGTTGCATGCGTCCCCCTCCTTCGACCTCGGACGTGCAACTGAGTCGAAGCACGCGCGCTAAACGCGACTCTATCACACCCGGGCCAGACGCCGCGGAGCTCACCCGACTCGGTTATTAGAAAAAGATGGAGCTATATAGACGACAAGGACGCGCATCGATCGGACGTCACCGCTGAGTTAAAAGCCTGCGTCGTTACACGGGCCGTAATAGGCGGTTACGTGATGGGGCGTGGCTTAAGCTATTAAGTTGAATTGTCGCTCGGTGATTGGTTAAAATTGCTAGTAGTCGGCTACGTGATGTGTTCAGGAATACGTTTATAGCGGGTGTTCATAGAATATAATAAGTAAGTTGTAGGTTGGATGCGCGCCAGTTGCGAAGATGCTGCATGTTGCGGTCTGCTTGTAGATTCGCGTAATGGTTTTTAATTATTACATCAGGTACCGTTAATAGGAGCGATGCGTGTTAAGCTCCTCATTGAATACTTATTAACGCGTACGTTCATTCACCGAGCTGTGGGCGTGGTTGCACACACTTTAGGTATCGATTGAAGCAAGACTATACGAAATGATACATAGCTTCTAATATTTGCAATGCATGGTTACCCTTTACAATGTATCGATAGAAGTGATCACAAAAGTACCTACCTATACCTAGACATAGTCCCTTTTCCTCCTGCAAATAGTTCCGCAATCTTCCTATCTACATATTTAGGTGACCACATCACAATCAACACGGTAGGTACCTACTATAGTTGCTATGGTTTCAGGTCAAGATTGGTTGCATAAATTAGCAACTAGGTAGGTAACCTAATTTTTGTTTCAAATTTTCATATCCGTACATACCTACTTACCTATCTGTAGGTATGTGGGTATATTCATCTGTGAATATCGTAAAATTATCAAGTTAAGTAAAAAATCTTTGTTAAGTCGTATTGTCAGGCAGAGTCTCTTAGAATATTTCAAGAGGTAGGTTTCTAACTAACTATATTTATATTTATGTTTTCATTTCTAAAACAAAAAGGCATCTAAAATCATTTTCACCTATACTAGAGTCAATCTTAACGCACCTAAGAATTGCTCGTGGTAATCCAAAGATAGCTAGCTAGAGAAGAATTAATCAATAGAGCAAAGTTCAAGAGCGGTCACGATTGAAGGCAGTTAGTATTCTGCGTTCTCTCTCAATTTTCCTATAAGGAACAAACCTTTTTCCTCATCATCTTTTGTTTCTTGCCAGTTTAAAATATAAGCTATACAAATGATAAATACCCCTCTCTTAACTAGTAGTCAAAGGTAAACAACTTCAGAATGTGGTACCTATCAGAAACATCTTAAAAGAAATGATATCATACCTGCATTAAAATGGTTTAAAAAATAAAATAAAAATTATCATAAACTGTAACCGGCGACTCTTCAAAACTCAAAAGTGTGAAATAACTTGTTGATTTCTACTAAAATAAGTACTTAAAGCAAATGGCAATGTTTTTAAAATATATGAAAATGTATGGAAAATGTTCAATTAAATAAAATCAAACTATATTTACTCAAATATGTTAATATATCATTGTATAACCAGGCACGGTTTTATTTAAATATTAATGTCAAACTTATTACATTACTATCGGATGTTATTCTTCAACACATTATTTGTCTATGCGAATTATTAGTTGTTACTATTCATTCTCAGTATCTCAGTCAGCCAATCATTTCAATAGTTTTTCACACTTGAGGGTGGTAGCTACCCGGAATAACACATAGGCTACTTTTTATCATCATCATTATCATCAATCATCATCACGCTGAGGTAGGTCTAGTAGGTCGAAGTAGGTACTTATCAAATTTTATCCAAATCCGTTTTACCGGCCTGATGATGACAAAAAAGGTGATGATGATGATGAAAATAAGCCTATGTGTTAATCCAGGGTATAAACTACCTGTGTTTTAAATTTCATCAAAATCTGTTCAGTAGTTTTTGCGTGAAAGAGTAACAAACATACATCCATACACACAAACTTTCGCATTTATAATATTAGTAGGATATATGGCTGTGGTCACTTGATCAATACAGTTCAATCAATAGGTATAGAGTTCAAGTTCACATCACGTCTTCGGCAGTTAGTATGCGGCCCTGCGTCGTCCGCGTCGCCCCGAAATAATGGTACGGAGGCGAGCTTCAGCTGATCTTTACTAACCAGTTTCATTTACTAAAGGGTACTACTATACCTATACACGCTTTTTCGTATTCTTTTTCCTATAAATTCGTTATTTATTTGTCCATACCTTATCGCCAACCGGCTTATTGACTGGCCGGTTGGCGCAGTTGGTAGCACTCTGCCTTCTGAGCCGCTGGTCCCGGGTTCGATTCCCGGACAGGTCAAACATTTGTGTGTATGAACATGTCTGTTTGACCTGAGTCTGGGTGTGTATATAAGTATATATATAAGTATGTATATAAGTATATATATCAGTCACCAGGTTACCATAGTACAGGCTCTGCCTAGTTTGGGACCTGAAGACCTTGTGTGGAACCGGCCAGTCAATTTGCTGTCATTGTGTATATTCACTGATTTCTTCACCTGTAATTTTAATGTCGTCCACGTATACGTACCTATGTGCTTTTCAGTTACCTACTGGAGTGTAACTCAAAAACCGCTTGTCCGATTTTGATGAAATTGAACCACACGGGAAGCACCAACTTTCAAATAGAAAAAGAATGATCAAAATCGGTTCACCCAGGAGAAAGAACTGATCAAGATCAAGAACTGAATTTTTTTTTATTCGTCGAAAGGTCGAAATGAGAACCTCCTCCTTTTTTGAAGTCAAAAAAATGACTTCAACCAAACCAATTGGGATTTTAATTTTACACATAACTATCATAAAATAAAGGATTACAAATGAATGCAAATGAAGTGTCTAAACAGGCCGTGGTGGTACCGGCCTAGAATAGTACTCCCCCATCTCTTCCTGTGGGTGCCGTAAGAGTTGGCTAAGGGGGTGACCCTTGTGGTACGTGAGTACCACAGGCGAGTTTTGGCAAATTTCGACCAGTCGTTCAGCCGTTCTGGCGTGATTGAGTAACAAACATACATCCATCCATACATCATCCAAACTTTGACATTTATAATATAAGTGCGATTTTTCAAATCCCACAATTATTAAGAAAGAAAGAAAAAACCCATTTATTTTGCATTACACACACAACAAAAACAAGAAGAAAAACAGATAATAGATATAATAATATTTACTAATTAATAATTACACAAATCAAAAATATTTAACAAAAGATATATAGATATAATAAAAGTAACATTTCTGCCTTGTGCAGTCCAAAAATGGACTTGGCTCAGCAAATTGCTGCCGGATAATCCCACAGCGCTGATTTTCAGCCAAGACCTGAGTATCGTGGACCTACGATAGGATAAATAGAACAGAAAAAGAGTGAGTAAACATATCTATTTTTAAAATTACTAATACAATAGTATTATAAGTGCCTACTGATGGCTGACACGCCAATATTGGCAACACCACATTAGCACACAAACGGTCTATTGACCGGAAGCGGCGGTCGGTAGTTCCGGTTGCGGCCGACTAACTGGACTTGCTTTGATACGTGCTATTTTCTAATCAATTGGTTCGATGGAGCATTGCTAACAATAACAGATTTAATGTTATGATTGCCTAGTAACCAATCCCACTAATATTATTAAGGCAAAAGTTTGGAAGCGTGCGTGTGAGTGTGTAGGTATATTTGTTACACCTTCACGCCCCAACGGCTAGACTGATTTCTGAGTTTAGGCCCTAGATTAACATATAGGCTACTTTTCATCTCAAATATAATTGCTGTTCCCTTGGGATAAGCAAATAATTGAAACACCTCTGTTACTCCTTCACGCTCAAACGGCGGTCACCGAAATCGATGAAATTTGTTATGGAGATAGGTTTATACTCTGGAATAACATATACCTAAGCTACTTTTATCCTGGAAAAAGTATAGTTCCCGTGGGATAGGTAATTGAGGTAGCGGGAAAACTGTAATCCACGCGGGTGAAATCGCGGGGCGCTACAAGTATACAAATAAACAACAGTTTAGAATAGCACCGCGATGGTAAATAAATGTAAGTAACATAGCTCTTCTTATAATAACCAATAATATTATGAAAGACGCCGCAAATAAATTTAATATATCTACCATAATTCTGTTAATCACTAGCTACAATTAATTAACACACTTGTAATGAATATGTGCAATTTGCTTGTTCTATTTAATAATGAAATGAGTATTTGAATAGTATCTAGTCTTTCGTGTATTTTGTTCGGTTTTTACAACAACAATTCTTTGTAGTAATTTCGTGTATTCTCACGAACAAATTACTCTTTTTTAAAAACCGAAATGATTAGTGATGTGACACGTTTATAGTGATGTCACAATAGTCTAAGACAAAACTGCCTACCTAAATTTATTTAAAATGTAAAATCTTTTTTTTGGGTAAAATCTATGTAGGTCTTGCTTGTCTATACTTACGTACTTAATATTATAGAAGTAAAGTTTGTGAGGTTGTATTGGGTAATCTCTGGATCTACTGAACCGATTTTGAAAATTATCTAACTAATAGAAAGCCACGTTGTTAGTGAGTGTCATAGGCTATTTAATCTCAGCCATAGGGTGGACACTGCTGGACATATGCCTTCCCCATATAGGGAGGATATGCCAATGCTCGCTACGCTTGGCAGACGGGTTGGCGAGCGCAGTATGATTTCCGATCCTCAGAAGGCGCTACTGCCCACCTTCTGGTACGTGATCCCTTAGCCGACTCTTACAGCACCCACGGGAGTACTATTCTAGGCCGGTACCACCACGGCACATATATATACGCCACAGCACATAGGCTATATATTAACCTGAAAAACGAAAAGACTTTTTTCATCACAAGTAAAAATATATACCGCCTAACGAAATGGGCACGAGTTAACTTTTACTGTAATTTTATTTAGATATTTCGACTTTCGATGCAAATGACAAAATAAACATAGAATGTAACCCCAAATTGAGATCCTTTCTCTATAAGATGGCTTAAAACATGTTAATTGTATGGTCATTGACCGTATACATAATAAAAACAAATCAAAAGTTACCTACGTATAGAATCCAAATGCAAAAAAAAAACAGTTTATAACAGACTTGCCTTCTGAAGGAATAAACATTACATAAGTAAAACCAAATTGAGAACCTAACTTTTTTAAAGTCAGTTTTAAATAGTTTATAGGCTATATAACTGAACATTGCTCTACTGCCAAAGGTATTTCACTAGGTACCTACTACTTATTTATTACTTTCTGCATCTCTTCTATTTTTTCCTAAAACACGTACCTACCTACTCCGTCCACTTCGTCACCAACTTGCTTTTTAAACTAAATAAATGAAGACATTTATTTTCCACTTCTTGCTTCATTTAATGCCTAACTTACCTTATAAATCCTAACATTCAGTTTTTTCTTATTTGAGCAAATTGTGCTCTATTCCTTTAAACAATAAGTTTAATTTAAGTTATTTTGTCTTTATGTTGTCATATTATCATGTTTGATCGATAATGGACTCTATGTTGTTCTAGGATAAGCGTATTTTACATTACTTCTTTGTATTGTTTTGTGATTACGGTAAAGGTGGTGTAAATTCTGGTGATAATCAATAAAGCGATCGTTTCAGTGGACACGGTCACGTGAGTAGCGTGCAATAGGCGGACGCGAAGGTACGCCGGCAGTGACTAGAGTGCATAAGCTACAGCGAGAGCGGTCAATTACCGCTAGAAGCGACGACGTCGTCCTCTCGATATGTCTCTATTATACTTCTCTCGAAAAAAAATATTAGACGTTCAAAACTATCACATTCACAAAAATATCTACGACCCATAATAAATATATTAATAATAAATCTGTTTGTTATTTACCATATCTAAGCAGATACGGTAAATAACAACCAGATTTATGTATGATATTATAAAAATGTATGTGCATTTCTTGTCATATCGATATGGATTTACATAAATTACAAACAGCCGAGTCTATAAACTTAGTACCTTTTATTTTTATATATATTGCTGTTGTTTCATATAGTAACTCGACTAAAGGTTATTGCTATTACAATGACGTCACCGATATCTTCTTTTAACCGAAATATGTATATTTACTTGATACTCTAACGCTGATGGTACAAAAATAGCGAAGAGCGTTATGACAGTTTAAAACAATCCCGCTTACGCTTGTCACCAAATCAGCGCCTTATTACTGTAGCGGAACAGTAAGAAAACTGTCGTCTTATTGGATAATTCGTGTTTTCCATTTTTTTCTCCATACCAGGTGCTTGAACCTGTCATTCACGAACTTGACATTGGGAGCGATTGGAGATCTGTTGACCAATCGTACAATGGTTCAACGAACTAGATTACTATCTATTGATGGGTTTTCGATTACGTTCGACGCGTTCGTCGAGTGTTTTTTTTAGTTACACAAAGTATGTTTACATTCTAAATTTTAGTGTTAGGACGTCCTGGACTGTCTGTTGGACATACGCCTCTCGCAGCAATCTCTATAGGACCGGTTTGAAGCAGCCCTCATCCAAACTCTTCCTGTGACTCTAAACAGATCGTCCGTCCAACGAAAAGATGGACTAACGATCTTATTCTCATATTTTAAAATGAAAGTAAGAACTAAACCAATGTTTATTAACTTTATTAACTTTTATATATTTAATTTAATACATATGTATAAAATAAGTCTATCTAAATTTTTAAAAAATATCATTGAACTCTGCCGTTTATTAACCATATTAAATGTGTACTAAAAATACAAATGAATTGAAAACTTTCTCTTTTTCAAAGTTGGTTAAAAATATATGTAATATACCTCCATTTTTTATTGTAGCTATGTTATGGTGGCTATTTGGATGAAAGTCCATCTAGGTATTTCAAGGGAGTGACACCGCAATGAGGCCTAAATGGAAATTATCCGAACGTCACCTTCTAGGAGACAACTTTCAAAGGGTCTACAGACTCCAGAAGAAAATTCTCTCCTCATTCCAACATCCATTGGCACCCACATACACATAAACTAACCCCTCTGTCAAATAGTGAATATTAAACAGAATCGATCCCACCGCCTGTCCCACATCCGCAAGGGGCGGTGACCTTTCTGGCTTTAAGACTAATCTATTACCGTTTACAACCATTTGTAGCGATATTTCGTCTACTGTCACAACTTGGATGGGTGCCGCTAGTTGCGTTTTAACATATTTTTTTTTTAATAACACCATCTTGTGTAGTACAACTGTTTCACCTACTGTTAATTAATGACGTGAATGTACCAATTCACTCGTGACTCGAAGATTCCAGAATAGATAGATAGATAGATTAACTCTTTATTGCAAATCATAAAATGTACATTAAAAGTGTATTTTATACTAATTGTAGCTTATGGTTATACAATCGGCGGTCTTATCGCTAAAGCAATCTCTTACAGACAACCTTTGGATGGACAGGATAGATTGAACATTGTGGATGTGATGTGCAACAAGATCTTACATTTATATAATAAACGTATACATATGATGAATATTATACAATAAGAATAGTACCTATGTAATTGAAAACACTGAGCATTTCTTTATTTTTTAATGCATTGTTGTTGTAGCCTTGTTTTACTAAATTAATGATTCATATTGAGACCTGTCAAGCCTCGTCAAAAGTTAGGTAATATATAGATTGTAGCACTATATAATATAGATATTAGAAGTTTAGTTGAGAACGTTAATTACTATTCACATAATTTAATTTTTAAGTACCAATGTTATTAACCCATGTAGTTTATATTTTTCTTTATTTTTTTCGTTTATACTGTAATTCTAGGAGTCACAAAATCTAATAACATATGTACTTACTGATGAACTTTTAACCTAGGACAATGAGGAGGGACGTGCTTTACTTGTATTTCATCAATTTATATAAGTTTGTGATCGCGAAAATAGTCAAACTGATAGACAAAGAATGCAAGGTCAAAAGTATGAAGCTACTCCAGGAAATATACCTGGTACACAACATACACATCTTCGCTAAGGCGCTCTAGGCTTTGAAAACCTTAAAAATGGCTAAGGCGCGCCACTGCTTATATTAAGCCAGTGCTGCTCATACAAATCCACAGCATACTAGACATACTGCTTTGAAGTACCTCTGGTTTTATCAACTGCACAAAATAAAACCATCTCACCCACATATCTGTCTGTTATCTTACAATGCTAAGCATACAACATAACATTCACTTAAGTGCGAATAAACATGTCCAAGTTACCCCAGTTTATCTTTACCCCAGAATTAGGGTAACACACATTAAGATGGCAACTCTGATACTTCGATATGAATTAAGATATTCTAATTCTAATTGCCGCTATATGTATGCTGTGTTGTGTTGCCAGTGTAGAGAAAAAACCTTTGCAGGAAATACGTAGACAGAAAAATGCCGGCGGCTGTTTTACTTCATTACGATATACCTATTGTTATGTATAAGCTTTGTGAGATGTTTGCTACAAGAAATATGTTTGCTACAGTCTGTGGCAATTCGATATAAAAATAAAAAAAATTGTTTTGTATATGGCACCCCCAAAATATGCCAGTGGCTCTTGCACAAAAATAGGCTCGCGTTCTTGTTGTTGTTGAAAGAAATTTTGGTATAAATTCAATTGAATTCCGTGTTAAAGAGTTCTCTTTGAAATCATTAGAATTGGCGGCCTCGATGATCGCCCCGGGATTTGGCAAGTGAAATTCAATATTTCTTTCCGAATGCATCCGAGTAGGTATTGCTCTTTCTCAGATCATTCCCATCTGGACATCTTGTAGACGGCACTTGTAAGTCCAAGTTATTATTAATTATTATAGCCCCTTGATATCAAGAGAATTCAGCACCCTTTTCTGACTTGTTTCAGTGGAAGACTGCTATTTCCATACCCATTGAGACAGGTCCACGGTCTGACTAAATAAATGATTGGTTTAAATATTCAGCGACAATTATCTTAACAAATAGGTATTTTTTGCTAGACATATATTAGTTTATTAAATTAATTTTAATATGGATATATTTTAAGAAAATCCCGTGACGTATTTGCATATATTAAAATTTGCAATAATAGCAATTATAATTCATTCATTATAATCAACCATAATGCGTATAAATGTATGTATTGTATGTGGTGTTGTTTAAGTCAGTAATAAATAATTTTCTTTCTTTCTTTTCTTTCAAATTAATTAGCTGCGCTCCGCAGTTTTACCCGCGTGGTGATGATTTCTGATGATGATGATGATGACAAAAAGTAGCCTATGTGTTATTCCGGGATCTGAAGTATCTACATACCAAATTTCATTCAAATCCGTCCAGCCGTTTGAGCGTGATTGAGTAACAAATATCCAAACTAGGCAGAGCCTGTACTATGGTAACCTGATGACTGGTATATACTTATATACATACATATATTTATATTTATATTTATATATATATATATACTTATATACATATACACACCCAGACACAGGTCAAACAGACATGTTCATACACACAAATGTTTGACCTGTCCGGGAATCGAACCCGGGACCAGCGGCTCAGAAGGCAGAGTGCTACCAACTGCGCCAACCGACCAGTCACTTGATATTTAAGAGTTAAGAATATTGCATCTGTACACAGCTATTTTATTAAGATAAGCTAAAATACAATAGCATACATACAACAATGCAATACATGTGGTGTGTGGTCCAACTTTCTGTGTTCAGAAACTATAGTACAGTGAGAAGTCTTTTCCATACATATATTCACGTCTCTCATAGGCAAGAGAGACCGAGATACAGAAGCGCAGCCTACCAATTTCTTCGGCCCCAACACACTTTCTTCGTTTCATACCCGCTCATCAGACCTTTCATACAAGAGCTTCGGTTTAGAGAACTCTTAACCTGACCCTTTCTTAGAACTACCTCAATCAGATTTCGAAACGTTCGGTTAGCTAGGCGTTCCTCTTCCAACAATATCATTAACTTCAGCAATGTATACCTACTTGGTCAAGCTTCATCTCTCTGTATTTTCCTGACATATAATCCACGTACAAAAGTCATATTAAACTGGCTTAAATATTCGTATGTGAACTAAAATGTTTACAGGTATCAAGATAGGATATCTATCTAGATAATATCTTTATTATTTTAATTTAGTTTCTTTACTCTACTTTTTGCGTTTTATTTTAATACAATTAACTTTAAAAAATGCACACAATTTGGCAATATAAAGCCATTCTATTATACGCAAAATAAGCTGAAAGAAATTCTTGATTAGCACTAAATTCGCCTTTGTACAATTTTTGTTTTATAGTTTATTGAGTTACTTAGTTATATACGAGTATACTTAATATTGTAGTTAGGATTTAAAATTGTTCTTATATATATCCTAAATTTCACGATTAAATCCAAAGTTACCCCATTCGTAGCCCTTCTCAAAGAAAATGTATTTAACAAAGATAAAATCACAGCTGAAACATTAAACTTTACATATGGGTGCAATTACATCAAAATTTGTATAATAATGCAGCAGATATACGTGTAAATAAATTAATAAAACAGCCCCCGAGGAAGGGCTGAGATTTAAATTCACTGATATGATGTTTAACCCTTTACGTGTCGGAAGATTATCTTAGGGGTTATTTGTTTACATAATAAAATTCTTTATAAAGGTTACTTTATACAGTATTTTTAAAATACCGTCGCGTCGCACATGTGAATTTTTTTTAAATATCTTTTTAAGTGGACTGCTTTATTAAAATAAAATACTTCTAACTAATTGCAATACTACAGCCATTACAATAACATTTCAGCAATTGTCAAGCTATTGCCGGCGTATAGAAAATTCAAATGTCAAGCACCCGAAATCGGTTGCCAGCGTGCCAAGAATGCTTGCATTGCAATTCAATTATTAATCACTTCTATTATGCAAATAAATTATATTTCATATTGTCGCATACGTAATTTCTAACTAAGAATTTTGTTCTACCAATTTTGAATTCCTAATTCGTGACAATAACAACATAATGAAGGAAATATCTCATTTCTCACAAATATACTCCAGCATTAAAAGATTACTTTCTGCAATAAACACAAAATAAAATTTCTCGGAACCGCGCCGGATATGACTCCGGGAGGTAGAAGAGGTCCTTAGTTATTCTGGTCACGGGCGAGGGGCGATATGCTGAGCTGGGACCCACGGCAAGACTGATTGATCAATGACTCTGGGTTTGAAACGAAATACTCGGTTTTATGAGGTTTTTTACACGACGGCCCGAAAAAGAAGTGTAATATTTTCAGGATACAACATGTCATCGAGGTATCGGCCCTAATTCTGTAATCATTCGAACTGGCTAAAATTCACTAAAATTCTGCAAAAAGAAATAGCTCGGGTTATATTTACACTAAAATTAAAACTCGTATAACTCCATTTAATGCTATCCTTAATATTAGACGAGTTCTATTAAATTGCTAGCCAATTGCGGGTAGTTTTAGTGGGCATCTAATAAGTGGCGGCGTATTTTACGTGAAACTATATACATACATCTAATTTTAGTGCTGTAATGGGTAAGTGTCATATTTTCTGGACTTTATCATAAGTACATAAGTATTTATCTTACATATTATATTTTGCAGAATTTTAATTTAGTTGATTTGAACAAGAGAATCTCTACCATTGTTAGATAGAATCCTTACTTGTATTTATCATTACAATTGATGTAGGCTCTATTTTTTTTTACATATTATAAGCTTGCGTTTGACAACTCTCTCGCCTGATGTTAGGTGATGACGTTATCTAGGATGTAGCACGCAAGCTTAGAAGGTACCTATTCACTCGCGACTTGAAGACTTATCTAGAAGACTAGGATTGTGTACATATCGGGAAACTTACCGGGATTACGTAGAGAAACCCCGAGCATAGCTCTCTCCATTGCTCGTTGTGCGACTCTGAGCTTACTGCCAAGGGCCATAGTCAGAGATTTATGATGGTGCCATAAGAAGTTGATCATCAGACTGGTAGTCTATTCTCAAACTCGCATTGGCCAGCGGGCGGGTGGATCGTGGGCAACACTCCTCCCTGTGAGGAAGGCCCACGTCTCAGCTGTGGGAACTGGCTTGGTATGCAATACCATAGTTACTTTGTTTTTTACATGTCGGTCAACATGCATACGCATTACAATTCTAGGTCGCGATCTCACCGATCAAGTTCACTGCACGTATTCGCGAAGGTACTCAATTTTGATTGCTATTTCATTTCATATAGGAACGTAATTCGCCCGATTCAATTAAAGTACCAAATAATAGCAGGCATGACATTAGGACGACAAAACCATTGCCTGTGAAAAATCGCGAGTGAAATCATTTGAACAATACGTTCAAATTTTTTTAAGGATAATTCGTCTACGTATACCTATAGGATTTGAACCCACATCTACGAGTACCTACCCTTTTTTTAGAACGACTCAGGACAAAATCGAGGGTCGCAGCTATAGTTTTCACATAAGAGTCGCATCGGTGTCAGGTTTGTGAATCTATTGCGAGGCTTAAATTACTATTTTAATGTAAGGTAACAAGTTGGTAATGCTTACATTTTTATTTAACTCCGGTTTAACTTACGTATATTAGTCCAGTGGGTATCCCGACCGGTTTCGTGACCTTCCGAGTCACTTTTTCAACGAGAGCACGCGCTACGCTCTCGGCCGCGTCCGCGCATGCGCTAAATGCTTTGTTATTCTCACAATTCTTCAAGACTTATTACGAAACTTTGCGTTTAAGAAATTATATATATATATATATTATAGAATATATGTCGCATAGGTACCTCTAGATTTAATCCAGATCATTCTCATTTCTGAAGAGGTTTAAGAGTAAAGTAAAACATTGAGTCATAATTGCATGGCCTCTAAAGAGACGCGTCAATGCCACTTGGAATTTGCCTTCAATATTCATTGCTTTGATTTCCATCGGAATGGGTTGATTTATTTGTTTGTATGGACATACATACGATTAATTAACATTCGAATTGATTTAAATGGAGAAATAACCTTTGTTTTGATGTCGCATGTGGATTTAATAAGTCTTTTTATAACTCTAGTCGGCCCGTGACTTCGCTCGCTTTGCATACAGTTCACATAAAATTTCACCTTTTAGGGCCTAGAACATGGACTATAATAGTATGTGGCCTAGAGGATGTAAATTTGCGAAAATGCTTTCTTATTTTTTGGACCAAATTATAAATCGGCCTATTGTAACTTTTTTCGTACACAGAATAAAAATCCTACTAATATTGTAAAAGTTTATGTGTATGTTTATTACTTCTTCAAGCTCAAGCGGCTACACCGATTTGGATGAAATTTGGAATGGAAATAGTTTAAACTTTGGATTAACACATAGGCTATTTGAGTCTGAAAAATACCGCGAGTTTCTTAAATAATTGTATTCTAACAAACCGATTAAGACTCACGTTGTAAATACTGAAAAATTTACACATACTTAGGCTACTTTTATCCCGGAAAACGTATAGTTCCCGTGGGATAAATGTGGTAGCAAGAAATCCGTAATACACCCGGGTGAAACCGCGGGACGCTACCAGTATAAGATGTATAATAATGCCGGAGATAAACAGGTAACAGAGAAATTGACAAGGCTAGTAACAGAATGGTACCCACGTGATAGCAAAAATAACAAAGGTAGACAAACTAAAAGATGGGAAGACGACATAAAAAGACTGCTGGACCAGAATGGACACGCACAGCATAGGAAAGAATAAAATGGAAAGCTTTAGAGGAGGCATTTGTCGAAGAATAAGCTGTAAAAGAACCGGTAAGAAACCGGTTACCGATACGAATAATTTAAACAATTAGGTGAACAAGTAAATTTTAGCCCGTACTAATTTACAACTACACTATGTTTAAAGTACAGCAATAAAAGCTTATTTTATTTTTAGCCTAATTTTGATTTCGAATATTGCTAATACAAAAATTGGTTGTCTGTAAAGTCCGTTTACGGACGATAGATTTACGTGATAACGTCATAATCATTTATGACTTTGACTTCGACTTCGACTTCGACTTCGACTTTGACTTCGACTTCGACTTCGACTTCGACTTTGACTTTGACTTTGACTTTGACTTTGACTTTGACTTTGACTTTGACTTTGACTTTGACTTTGACTTTGACTTTGACTTTGACTTTGACTTTGACTTTGACTTTGACTTTGACTTTGACTTTGACTTTGACTTTGACTTTGACTTTGACTTTGACTTGACTTAGTTTAGATAATGGTATGTCTACCTAATTACCGACCTCTAAAGTGTTGTGGGCATTTTTCCCTTTTTAGAAAAAAAATACTACAAATTAAAATCACACTATAACATGAACAACTTACGAGCTGTTCTCAGTCCATAGGTCGCTCATATCTATGTTCAAACACGCATTAATTTGTCATGCCCCCGAAGCAATTTGTAAATGCTGTTACACTCAGTCCGCGTACCTAAAATAAAAAAAATAAAAAATAAGAAGCACGACATAGTCAAAAAAGATAGTAATGCTCATATATTCAAATAATGATCCCAAATGGTTTTGCTTGATGTATTAGATCAGCGATGACCGCATAAGCAAGCGCTGCAAGGTTTTTTTTCTAACCATTGAAAAAACGATAATGATTGCTAAGCTTATGTCATTTTAACTTGCAAAAGAAATATGCTGATTGGAGAAAGGTAAACGTTAAGGCCAAACATTTAAGAAAACATTTTCAATGGTGTTGAAAGCAATTTTTACTAATTCTTCCAAATTGCCACCACTTTACAGAATCACATTAAGTCCCCTTCTTAGCATTTTTCTCGCTTCGTCTGTTACTTGCATTCTTTTTCTATTGTTTGTCGCAAACTTGAAACTACTTGAAGATTTAAAGTTTCGTCGCTAATATTTACTTCTTAATAAAAAAAAAAAAAAAAATCTACAATTAAATAAATAGCTAGGTACTCAAAATTACTTAGCTGATTATTTAGCTAACGGATGAGCCACCCAAGTACTAATTTAAAGTTCTACACCCAATTTTAAGGGAAGCCAAAAAGATTATTGGCAACGCTTCAATTGAATTGAATCTTTATTATAGAAAATTACCTTAAAATATTTTTTTCTTTATTTGAATCATAATTATGACATAAACTAGGATTTATTCGATAATTCGCATTCATGTTCATTTAGATAATACTTATCCACTTTATTGCTTGCAGTGAGGTTATGATTAAACATTATATGTTACATTACAATCACCATCTTATTGTAACAAAAAAGTTGGTTCTCATTTGCGATGTGCTGCTAAAGGGGGTAGGTAATAAGAGAGTAAGTGAATTTTTACGAAACGCTCGGAACCTAATAATGTGAGGCAATTTTTCAATTGGCCGTGTTGCTCACCTTTTGGTGCCCTTGGGTTGGATGGTGTTATGTATCGTGAGCAACTTAGTAAAAATGTATTCATTGAAAGTTTTGTAAAAAAAGGGATTGTGCTCATCAACATGATCATTTCTGAAGACGTAGAACATCCATTGACTGGCCGGTTGGCGCAGTTGGTAGCACTCTGCCTTCTGAGCCGCTGGTCCCGGGTTCGAAACCCGGACAGGTCAAACATTTGTGTGTATGAACATATCTGTTTGACCTGTGTCTGGGTGTGAATATTTATATAAGTATATATATAAGTATGTATATAAGTATATATCAGTCATCAGGTTACCATAGTACAGGCTCTGCCTAGTTTGGGACTTGAAGACCTTGTGTGAATGTTGTCAAAAAAAAATAAAAAAAATATTAAAGATTATTCTTTCCCATTGTTCTTCACAAGAAGCGTTTGTTAGTAGCCTGCATTCCGTTCCATGTAGTGTTTATAAGCGTCTGTGCTATACAAAAATTTGTTCTAAATATTTTCTATCCAATGTTAACCAAATAAGTTCCGATTAAATTAGGTGAGTGTACTTGTCTTCACCTGAAAAATAATATGGAGAGTGTTGTTGCTAGTCCAAATTACAGGCGAATATGAAAGAATGATCCCACGATTCTGATTGGTTCAAAAGCAACGTACATTGATGGCTTAGTTTTTAAACGACTTCAAAAAAGAAGGAGGTTACTTAATTCGACCGTATATATGTTTTTTTTTATGTGTGTTCGCGGATAACTTCATCATTTATGAACCGATTTTGATTATTCTTTTTTTGTTAGATAGAGTATACTTTCGTTGTGGTCCCATTTAAAATTTTATTCTTTCATCAAAATCGGACAAGCGGTTTTTGAGTGATACTCCAATAACTGAAAAGTGCTACGCGTATTTTGATGATATTATTGTCGCGGTTAAAGACATCGACATCCCGTGAGTAGCACAGGTCACTAAAACAATTTTTTTTTTAAAAAGGCAACCGACTTCAACACTCAAAAGTGTGAAATAACTTGTCGAAGTCGGTACCATGAGCACATGATATGTGATGATAGTTACTTTTGTGTGATCTATCATAGTACCGACTTCAACAAGTTATTTCACACTTTTGAGTGTTGAAGTCGGTTGCATTTTTTGTTAATTTTTTTTTTGTGACAGTGGAGCGGTTAATCGTCAAAATCAAAAGTGTATAAAACATAATTTTAACTAACATCAACGTTTAATTCTAATGAATTCAAGAATGAATTTAATTCGCAACAGTTTTAACTGGTTTTAAACATTCAAAAACTAGATAATTAAAAGAAATTATTAAATATTTTCATCTTGTCTTTAGTACATAACGCATCAAACCATCCAGTTGACAGACGATTTACATACAATTTTTCTTCCGTCCAATAAAGTTTTCTTCGTTTGATTATATTATATATTATTTTAACATTGTTTAGGAACACTATACATTTTAAAAATAGGTATCTAATATTCTATTCGAACAAAATTCGTTTCTAAACATAAAAGATTCATAATTTTATTCGTACTTCATGATACTACATTTATAAAAATAGATTATTCTAATGATATTAATAAAGAAATATAAAAAAACTTTAATTTACGTTACATTGAATATTTAAGTCTGAAAACTATCGCGAGTTTCTTCCATAATTGTAATGTAACAAACCGACTAGGACTCACGTGGTAAACACTGGAAAACCACGTGAGTCCTAGCCGGTTTGTTACATTACAAGTATGGAAGAATCACGCGATAGTTTTCAGACTTAAATATTCAATGTGATGTAAATTAAAGTTTAGTAATTAAAGTGGCAAACACTGGAAAACCACGTGAGTCCTAGTCGGTTTGTTACATTACAAGCATTGAATATTTAGTCGCAAATCAGTCATACGGTCTAGCCATCCAACTACAACATAACATTATAACTTTTACATTTTATTTTATGTTAGTGAATTTCATTGGATTTATTAAAACTGTACTGTTGTATGTCGATGACGTGTTGACAGCCGACAAAAACGTCGCCTACCCACAATCGCACGCTTCTGTGAGTTTTAAAATAGAACTAGAAATGTGTAGAGTTGCTATAAGTAGCTCTATTTAATATAATAATAATAATATTTTTAATAGGCCAAAGTTACATTTAAGTTCAATTTGTAAAATTAGTTACAATGATTTATTTTCCAACTGGTATCTAGTAAACCAAATGCAATATATGATATAAACTGTGGGCTCCAAACTAGGCAAAACCTGTATCTTGGTGGCCCAAAATATATGATGAAATATATGTGTAAATATTACACGTTAGTACTTTTACGTCCTTTCATGTTTAACTAGACAAGTCACACAAGTCGATCAACAGACGACCGAAAATTTCCAAGACGGTGAGATCGCAAGGTTATTTTCTTTTTTATGTATTGTAATTTGTATTGTCATGCGTGCTTAGCATGTATGTACATTCGCGGTATGAATAGATTCGTTACCCTAAAGTCGACTTTAGCTTGCACGAGTGCAAGTAACAATTCTGCCAACATTTTAATAATTGTTAAGTTTTCTTATGTTTACTACAGACCATGGTTACTTAGTTTGAAAGATTATAACATATATTATGTCGGTGCGTGAAACGAATCAATTTGAAAACTGGCGAACTTTTTCAAATCGCGACTGTACAAGTAATGCTTATGACAAGTGCGTTAGTCCCAAAATTAATTATTATTAATTTGATAAGGATCTACGAGCAGTGCCCCTCGGTTTTACCTGCGTGGTGATGATGATGATTAAAGGTAGCCTATGTGTTATTCCGGGACCCTTAGTATCTACATACCAAATTTCATCCATATCCGTCCAGCCGTTTGCGCGTGATTGAGTAACAAACATCCATCCATCCATCCGTACAAACTTTCACGTTTATAGTATTAGTGGGATAAATAATACATTATATAATATTTATATTAGGTACTAATGTGTTTCTGAGATTATAATTTGATAATATTGTTATGAACACTTAAAGAAAGGTTGCATAATTCTATGTAAGTATGTTATTCAAAGAATAATGATGAATATGAAGATTCATAGAAAACACTAATGAGCACGGCAATGTAATATCATGTCTTTCATATACTTAAGCATTCATGCCTGTTCTCATTGCTGTCAGCTAAAGATAAGAAACTAAATTATATCTAATAATTTGTATAGCCTTTATGCCTACGGAGGGCGTTGTTGTCTGTACTACAGTTTTATTACTACAACAGGCAACAACGTTTCAAATAAGATATGTTTCATAATATTATTATTTTAAAACTTACGTAAATTGTGTTTCTTGTGTTCATGTACAATATGGTCTTGTAAGTGAAATTTTTGTAATTTATTTCTTAAGACAATAAAGTTCTTATTATAAAGTTCTTATTATAAAGTTCTTATTATAAACTTCTTATTATAAAGTTCTTATTATAAAGTTCTTATTATAATGTAACTGTATTACGTTGCATGTCTATCAAATTTCTATGTCTACAGCGCACCCCTCACCGAACAGTAACAAGAGCAATCCTGTGGGTGACTCCGAGCAAAAAAATAAGTAATTTTTCATTTAAACACGACTTTCCCATTATTGTTGGCTACTTCTGCCTATAAATGAGTGTAAACGGTTGAATAATTCGAATTATATCGAATGAAAATAACATAAGGGAATTTTCTTGAAAGACTCGACGAAACTTATTTTTCATTCGCGAGGGCGTTTATTTATTTATTAAACAATAACAAAATCTATAGCTCTTAGATGTTATACTTTTTAAATATCTATTTATGCTTAAAGCCAATAAATGATATTAATTTCATACAGTAATAAATGACGTTTCTTTTTATATATCAACTGCTAATGGGTAATCGAAAGTTAAAGCCTATTAATATTAAAAAGGCGCAAGCTTGTGTGTTTTTCTTCACGTTGAAAAGGCTACACCGATTTCGATGATATTTGGTATGTAGATAGTTCAGGTCCCTAAATAACACATAACCTTCATAGGCTACTTTTCATCATCAACCATCACCACGCGGGTCAAACCGCGGGGCGCAGCTAGTATTAATATAAAATAAAGAGAAATATAATATTTTTTATTTTTTTATTTTTTAACATTCACACAAGGTCTTCAGGTCCCATTCTAGGCAGAGCCTGTGTTATGGTAACCCGATGACTGATATATTTACTTATATACATATATACACCCAGACACAGGTCAAACAGATATGTTCATACACACAAATGTTTGACCTGTCCGGGAATCGAACCCGGGACCAGCGGCTCAGAAGGCAGAGTGCTACCAACTACGCCAACCGGCCAGTCAAAAAATATGACAGCAAATAAACATATATAATTAGAAGTGTGGACGTGATATTAAACATGTAAACACCAAATTAAAAGAATATTAAAAGTCAATTAGGTGCATATCTACATAATACATACATATATATATAAATATATATAAAGTAAATTAACCTTTCATCATAATCTCAGCCATAACAGGTCCACTGCTGGCTATAGGCCATTATCCCCCATTTATTTTTACAAGTGACAGTAACAGTCCGTGACAGTGACAGTCCGTGGTCTAAATTAGGGAACCTTTCTTTTCTGTATTGTGTCATATTTTGAAATGTAAATGTCCTGTATGCTGGAGGAAGACATTAGCCCGCAGCCATTAAAACCTTAGCTAATCATAAACGAAAAAATTGCTAAAAAAACTACGTAATAATTTTAGACAGATCAGAGAAAAACTGTAACAAAACTTAGCCAAGGAAAATTCAAGCTTTAGACAAGGTTTAATTGAAAAGCATAATTTCGATGTTATTATTTCGCAAACAAAAATGCTTATAATATGCTGCACCTATGCCAAGTTAGCATGCGTATGTTAAGTGAATTTGAACTCTAATGAACAGTTTTTACCTAATTGAAAAGACTGGCCCTAAGTTCAGTAATTAGTACAATAAAAAATTTGGACTAAATAACAAAAATACAATAATCAGTAGAATCCCACTAATATTAAAAATGTGAAAGTTTGGATGGATGTATGAATGGATGTTTGTTACTCAATCACGCTCAAACGGCTGTACGGATTGGGATGAAATTTGGTATTTAGATGCTGCAGGTCTCGGAATAACACATAGGCTACTTTTCATAATTATCATCATTATTATCATCAATCATCACCACGCGTAAAACGCCGGGCCCAGCTAGTGGTTATATACACCTTTGGAGATCCCTAAAACCAGTACTGTACAAGTGTACATACATAATAGTAAAAATATTATTCTTTATTCATTCCACACTTATGAACCTTAATTAATGTACTAACGAATAATTGTATATTTATCAAAGTATTCGTTTAAGAATAGTACGTGACTGGAACCACACATGTTTTGAATTAAAAACCAATTGACCACTTTGAGTATTATATATCATATTGACCTTAATTTCAACGTTAGTAACCTTTTTAAAGGAAAATAACAATGTAATGAATTCCTTCGATATCGAATTACAAGACAGCGTAGCTTATATATTTATGTACAAGGTAACATTAACATAGTTTAAAAATAATTTAGAATAGCAATAAAATAATCTAACTTTAAATAAAAACCTTAAAAATGTAATAAAAACTAAATTAAATCTAAAAAGGGCCCCTGCGGTACCCAAGATGCTGGCAGCGTTCCCTCTTTGTATTGCTAGGCTTATACGTTGAGCGAGGAAGCTGCCAGCTCTTCGGTACCTGAGACGTCAACCAGCCTCTTGGAAATTTAGACGGCATAGTAAAAACAGAACATCTTATTTGCCCTTGCAATGGCCATTCAAAAGTGATTAAAACTTAAAATTAAACGATATGTCATTCGAAATTTTGGAGTACCACAAAGAAGCATTAAGGCACTGTCTTTTAATGAAACTGTAAAAGACTAAACATTTTGTACAGAAAAAATATTTCCACTACTTTCCGTCAGAAGTGCTGGATATCCAGGCGAAAAAGAAATACGTGATATATTAATTCTTTCTTATAACTTAAGAACTACAGCAATTAAGTACTTGGATGTACTGAATACTGTTCTCACAGCTGGTTTCGCTTACCAGTAGAATTCCCAGGTAGGGCAAATTCCGTTTCAATAAGGCTGAACTAGGTACCTACCTATTATCTCGCTAATATATTTTATTCATCCTCTGGGACCTTACTTTAATGAACCGATCGAAGGTAATGCAGAACCTACGACACAAGAATCATTTCTTAGTGTAGATTCTGCACGTCAATATTTAAGTGGAATTTGTACACTTTTTACGATAATAAATTGAAATATTTAACTAAAGAATAGCTCAATGGGTTGGGTCACAGTTGGGTTGTATTAGAAAGTTTTATTTAGATCAAACGTTAGGGAGCTGCTGAGTAGAGCAGTGTGTTAGTTTTGAAGGAAAGTTCCATCCTTTAAAAGAAAAGATAGATAGATAAATAGATAACTCTTTATTTCAACGCCACAATAAATCTTAATACAAAATAACAAACTTATATACTGTGTCTCAATGGGCGGTTTTATCGCTCAGAGCGATCTCTTCCAAATTCCCTTGTGGAATAGAAGTAAAATGTTCATGATAGGGCGTAGTTTAAATAATCTTAAATTATACTTTACTTTAACTTTCATGTATATTTTATAATAATAACGTGAAAAAGATATATAAAGAAACATGGCAGTAATTATGCAGCGCCAAGTAATTATCCAATACCCGAGAAGAAATTTGATGTTCATCATGCAAAGTTTGCCCCGGCCGGGAATCAAACCCGGGACCAGCGGCTTTGTAAGCGAGGATCACTACTAGCTTAGCTACGGAGCCGTCAATAGCGGTCACCCATTTAAGTGGTTGTACTTATCTAGTTGTTCGATTCAGTTCGCATATTCAACTTCCACTGGAACCGATTCCCGTCCAAGGAATTGAATAAATATTCCTTCCTGTCCCGTCGTTTTCCCGAGACGACTAAGGATCAAAGAAAATCCATCAACGCCTTACAAAGTACTGTCAAAGCACCTAATTCCGCCACTATTCAAATTTCCCGGTGGATTTGAACCGAAGACAAAGATAGCATAATGAAATATGTTCCATGACAGAAAGGGAGACGAATATGGTCACGGGCGTAGTTCAGATGATTGGAGTACGTGAGCTGACGACCGCGCTTCTACGTGATGTTTGGAACGTCTTTACTGTAGACGTGCTAAGTGTGTGTGGTCTTGATACTATAAGAGTTTCTAGGTTTGTCTGACCGCTAGTACGTGACGCGGTAGCTTGAATCAGCTGGATGCTGTGATGACGTAACAAAAGATGGTCAGTGCTCCTCTAAAATCTGTGTCGCAGTTGAAGGGCACTTTAGTAAACTCATTGATAACTTAGAACCGGTTAGGACCTACGTCAAATTTACCGTAAAAATAGCTTATAATAGTTTTGCATTTCTTGGAGTCACGATTGTATCAGGCAGCGGGTGTGGGCTCAAATTATTTCTTTACTGCAGAACATACATCATATATATATATATTTTCGAATACTTATATTAAATTATACACAGTTGTAGTTTTCCACATATTTCATACCGTCATACTAACTATTATTAATTTTGTCACCACTGTTAAAAGCGCCATGACTCTATATAAATTGGCATGATCGCATAGTGGCTGCCGCAAACAAAATATTTTCTGGTTATACATTATTATAATGTGTCATGGGTGCTTTTACGCCGTGATTTTTATATACAAATTTGAGGACAGCTATATCTTACAGTCCTAATCTCTAACACATCGCTGCATACATCTAATTTTTTGTATGTAAAAAGTATTAAATAGACCACGGAAGACTGTTCTACCAATCTAAATTGTTTATGTTACGAAGTAAACAAAAAAGCCTTTTTCTAGATTTGCGTAACTCAAAGCAAAATTCCATATAATGAATAAATGTGTGGTTCAGAAAAACGTTTAACTCGTACCAGAGCTTGAGGGTATTTTAATTTTGACAAAGACAAGTTGAGTTTATTTAATTGGATACATCTGTGGCATGCAAAATATAAATACTATAATATAAAAAGAAATTATTGTACCGCTTTACGTATACTATTTATTGTATGTAAATGTACAACAATAATTAAATTTAGGTATCTTAAGTAAAATTATATTCCATTATTTTCAAGTACCAAGACTAGTGCAACCGTCACTGCAATGTGACGCGGTCGCCCTGTAAACGAATGTACAAAGTTTGTACTCGCAACATAGATACTATTGTATTCTTTGGTTCAACATCAAATTTCATAATTCGTTTGTACCGACTATCACCTATTATAAGGTTTTATTAAACCTTTACTAATATCATATTTTTTTTAAATCACTTTCGTTGAGTCGTAGGGAAGGTTCCTAAGGAGAGCAAAACGTAAAATTGCGAGGAAAATGATAATAAACACTTTCCCCATTGCAACCAAAGCGCGACTGAAACCGCTGAGCGTACCTAGTTATCTTATTAAAAAAATATTTGACTAACTTAAATGTAAAGGTAAAACACTTTTTATAAATAATGTCAATGCGTTCACTAACCAATATCTCAATTGTTGGTCATCGACAGTGTGCAGGGTGCCATTTATCTAATTTATTTATCTAATCGTGTTTTCCTATTTAACAAACCTAGATCACAGAATAAAAAACATAATTAAAAAAAATAGATTCTTATTCCACGCAATGAAAAAATGGTAGATGGTGGAAAACATTCTATTTTCGTGACGTAGCAACCTTATGCAATTCATAAATAATACAATAGTAATTCAAATGTAATTATATACTTGGCATTCGGCTAGAGTAACAATTGCATCTCGCTTGTATTGTAGGTATTTCATTGCGGTAAAAGTTAGAACGTTGTTGCATTTACAATTATTATTATACTCCAAGTAGAATAGCGAAGACGACAATTAATTAACAATATGAACAATATTCTTTATTATGTAGTATGTTATAATAGAATTGATACCCGGATCGAAAGTGAAATTATTTTATTATTTAAACTTTAGCACTATTTTAGTACATTAAGGATTTAGCGCTAAGTAGCATTTTAAAATTGAGCTAAAACAATAGTGTATGTTGACTGGCTCACAAGGACAAATACTTGAATAGGGTGAAAAAAAAATGTTTTTCCTACACAAAGTACCCAAGCAGTATGAAAACTATATTGGTTGGTGAACAAAA
Organism: Apeira syringaria; assembly: GCA_934044485.1. Classification (NCBI taxonomy): domain Eukaryota; kingdom Metazoa; phylum Arthropoda; class Insecta; order Lepidoptera; family Geometridae; genus Apeira; species Apeira syringaria. The sequence continues at coordinate 20,264,228 of OW203660.1, read as the reverse complement.
TCTTTTGTAGTACCCATTAATTATTCTTAAATGTATTATGGGCACTATCCCGACACGCCGAATTAATACGTCGATAGGCAACCGTTCAAATCGCCACAATGAAGTAAGTATAGCTGCACTGACATTACAATATTTACAATTAAGTGAAAATTAAAAAAGTTAAAAAAATCAAGCACAGGCAGTTTCTAGTTCTAAGCATATGGGACAAAAAACGTCAACCACAGACTAACCAACGGTTAGTTACTAACCGCAGATTATATAAAAGTGAAGCTTGAACCCGTCACTTTTTAAGACAATCTCATTCTGTTGACAGCACGCACGGATAGCCACTGCGCTCCGTGATAGAATCTACATTTTTGTCTCTTTTTCGGAGGGCCGGAGTGACAGAGATGGTAAATGTAACGGAAATTTATTTTAAGCTTACTAATGCTTATTTTGAAAATGTACATTATGTCGGTCATAATCTCTTAATCTCATGTTTTAAACTTTCGCGAATGGAATTCATGTTATATTTAGATTATCGGGCTAATGGCCACATTCAAATATCAAAATATATTTTTTACTAACCTCGAAGTTTCGACCAAGTTACATAGATCGTGATCACGAGATGACTTGGTACTATTATGTGCACGAATAGACTTGATAGTCTAATTAAAACATTATGAAATCAGATAATGAAAATGGAATTCATAAATATATAATATGTTTTAAATTTTTGCTATCTCCAACACGGGTACTAAACATTGCAATGAAACTTACAATGCGGTAGCAAATACCATATAGGAGAAAAATTAGAACATTTATTACGTTGAAGATCACTGGGTCCTATTATACTCTAGTGTTTGACCACTGTCTCATCTGATAATCAGTGCCAATGTGGTCGAAGGTGTAAACACAATAGACTATATTTACTGACTCTCGAGGACTGCTTCCTGACGCAATGTGTGTTTGTGGCGGCTAGCCATAATACAAGAAAGTACCATTATGTTGTGAATTTTTAAAGCTATTGCTTTCATTAGAAGCTCAGGCTGCCAGTAGAGATCATAGATAAAAACTTTTTCTACAGTGGAGATCGAATCAGCGTATATCAGTTTGACAGCCGATGCTCCCACCGCTAACCTATCATCACTTCAAAATTCAAATTCCAAAGCGAAAAGTGTGATCATTTTAAAAAGGGTTATTAATAAAATATGTGGAACACGCAAACATAGCATCAACAATATATCTGACGCCGCATGACGAAAATGGCGTAATGAGTTTCTAGTTCCAGTTTTTTTATGTGCTATGCTCTCTGTGCTTAGGACTCAATATTTTATCTCAATGACGAAGTAAGTCTTATGAAGTAAAAACCCTTTGAAACGATATATCACAGCACACTATTAACCCTCAAATGCCACCGGCCGAGTGGAAGCGGCCACGTACGCCAATTTTTCTGGTCAAATGCATTTGAAGCGATCGCGATAGCTTCGTCTCCGGCCATCGACGATCCATCAGCGGGGCTCGCGCTTGGAATTCCAAATTCAAAATCGCCAATCACAAACCCCATTTTAAGAATTACATTCGAATTTCAAAAAACAAATGAATGTCTGTCGTTTTATAGAGCTTATTCGTCTTGCTATCATTCTACTTTATTTAAATTAAGTTTCCTTGAATGGCTAATTACCTATTTGATTTGGAATAAATGGTTTTAATGCAAAATAACGAAACTAATGCAGTTGTTTGAAACGTTTAACTTTCATATACTCGTATAGAGCGATACTACAATATCATACTCTGTTACGAGCACAGCTGTTCAATTCAATTTGACGGTCGCCGTGGCTCGGTGGTCGGTGACATGACTTCTGTGTCTCCGGGGCCCTGGGTTCGAATCCCGGCAGGGACAAACATTTGTGCAATGAGTGTAGGTGTTTTTCCCGGGTCTTAGATGTTTTTAAGAGTGCATTTGTTGTGTGTGTCCATGCCTCCAGCAAAACAGGGTATCCTGGTATACATTTGAAAAAAAAAATTGATTTATTGTCATGAGAATATTTTTTTTGTTGAGTTATGGATTGATCTTTGGGGCATTTTGACTTACATGTTTATTTATTTTAAGCCTCCTTATTGAATTACTTCATATGTTTTGTGATAAATAAAATGAACGGGAGGCGTGCAAACTAAAGATGTTAAAATAATATGAAGAGAAATCATGTATTCAAAAATAAAATTACGCAATCATCTAGTATTCCACAGTGCGCATAAATCCTACAACCCTTGCAGGTGGGTAAAAATAATTTATTCAAATAAATCTCGAGAATTTTCACCGGGTTCCACACAGCGCCCCTGGGCGTCGTTTGGCATTTCTTTTAACTGTTTAACTGCACCGAGGAGGTTGCTTCCGGGGATTTTTTTACATTTTTTATAAATGGTCGTATTAAGTGGGCACGAGTGGTTTGTTCGTTAATTAAGTTTCAAGCTGGTCGTATTATTCCTGCTAAAATGATTTATTCACCATATTCATGTTGGAGTCACCAATTTGTCACCATAAGACGTAGGTATGTATACCTATGTCTTATGACTAACATGAATACGATGATGGATGCGGCATGCGCCACCGATGTACCGTATACAACGCACATGTAGCGTCCAGCCTCTTTTAACTAATGTATAATGAATTTACCCCCGTTTAATTCAACTTACTTTACTTTCTTATTTCGTACTCTTAGACTCTTCTTTATATAGCAGATCTTATCTTATTATTTTAAATACTTTATGCATAATTTACACTGGAAATGTATAATTTTAATTATCATATATTAATATTGACGTATGACTGGCGCAGTGGTCAGTGTCAATGACATGACTTTTGTGTCTCCGGGACCCTGGGTTCGAATCCCGGCAGGGGCAAATTTGTGCGATTTGTATAGAGGTTTATTTCCGGGTCTTGATCTTTTTTTGTGTGTTGTGATTGTGTGTGTCCATACCTCCCGCGACACAGGGAATCCTAGTGCGTGGGCCTGAGTGTGATAATAATAATTGTAAATGCGAAAGTTTGTTTATGTATTATGTGTGTATTGCCTCAGCAGAATTAATGGCTTGATAGAAATTAATGAAATTCAGAATGTATGTAGTTACCATATAAACTGGATTATCACAAAGGCTAATTTTTATCTCGAAAAAAATGTGGTCCCAGATGGGACCACATGATGGATGATTCCTCTGGAGAGAGGTGCCTAAGCCTAACAATATTATAAGTGTATCTCAGATGAAATATAAATGAAATATAGGCTTAATTTAATACGATAAGTTTTATTTATAAGCACACAGTCGTTCAGTTACAAGAAGGATCCGCCATGACACGTACATTCAAAGAGAGAGAGAGAGAGAGAACAAGCAACAAGATACTATCTATCCTACTCTTACTATTACATTGCACTGTCTTTATTTTTAACAATCTCTCTGTCTGTCTGTTACGTCTAAACCGCAGAACCAATTTTGATGTAGTTTGGCATATAGATAAATGGGTTATATTTGAGAAGGCCAAAGGCTACTTTTTGTTCTTGAAAATGTATGGTTTTCGTGAGATACTAAGGCGGAAAAACTGTAGTCTGAGTGTATTGATAAAAAATGTCTTTTCCATAACATTATAAAACGAATCAAAGGATCAACCGTACTTTGTAAGAGTCTCTGGGGTTACATTGCTGGGGTCCCAGCAATGTCAGGTTCTGAACACAAGTGCTTCACGAATATTTTAAGTTATTTCTTTATCACAACGACTACTTATTTCCGCGGAAGTCGCGCTCCATAAATAAGTGAGCGAGATAAAAGCAACATTATCGCTCGTTATATTAATTTCGCTCCGCATTAATCATTTCGAATGTCGCGCCCGTTTGTAATGAACGAGTATATTTAATTCTTTCGCCCGTTGGAGGGTTAATATTTTTTAAGATGATATTCATTTTAATATAGAAAAGGTGTGAGCACTGAGATGACTAATGATAGAATAGAGTGAAAGAGAAGAACATGTTACACCCCACCGAGTGTGGGATAAAGATAAGAAGAAGAAAAAGATTCATTTTAAATTAATATTACTTATTTTGTTATTAAAACTGAGGTGGTTTTGACACATTATTAATGTATCATCTCAGCCAAAGGATGTCCACTGCTGGACACATGCCTCACCCATATAGGGAGGATTTGCCAATACTCGCCACGCTTGGCAGACGGGTTGGCAAATTATTATTATTATAAAATTATTATGAATGTATAAAACACGGAAATTACTCAAGTAATTCCGACGGTCTGTAGTTCCGACTATAGTTTCAACCACATTCGGTGGTCTTTTCAAGGAGAATACGGGGCGCTCCTAGGCGAACCGCGACCTCGTCCGCGAGCACCCCGTATTCTCCTTGAAAATGACCACCCAATGTGGTTGAAACTATAGTCGAAACGGAACCGTCTGACATTATTACGTGAGTAATTCCCGTGTTTTATACATTTTTCTTTCTTATTTTTGTCCTTACCTCACACTTAGTGGGGCCAGCACAACATGCTTCTCTCTTCCACTCCATTCTATCATTAGTATGCTTTATAACTGGTTGATGAGGCTCCAACCAGCAGCTCTGCTGGTGTCTCAGTGACAACTGGACACACATCCACTGAATTTTGAATATCTACTGACATAATTTTAAGTTACATATTTTCTACTATGTAACACATTATGGATCACTGGTATGACATAAAAGATTTTATTTTTATTTGATTTGATTTTATATTCAAAAAAGGAGGAGGATCTCAATTCAACCAGTTTTTTTTTATGTTTGTTACCCCATAACTTCCGACAGGGTGAACCGATTTTAGTTCTTTTTGTATTTGAAAGCTGGTGCTTCCCGTGTGGTCCCATTTAAATTTCATCAAAATCGGACGAGTATTTTTTGAGTTACAAGTCAAAAACTGAAAAATGCGTGCTTATACTTACACGATATTATACCGCATTACTTCCGACTGGTTAAACCGATTTTGATCGTTGTTTTTGTATTTGAAAGCTGGTGCTTCCCGTGTGGTCCCATTTAAATTTCATCAAAATCGGACAAGCGGTTTTTGAGTTATTCTTCCAATAACTGAAAAGTGCGTGGTTATACGTAGACGATATTATGGTAGCGGGTGAAGACATCGGTGAACATACCTACACCACAATGACAATTGATCCCGTGAGTAACAAAAGTCACTAAAATAAGAGAATTTTTTTTAATCACAAAATGGAACCGACTTCAACACTCAAAAGAGTGAAATAACTTGTCGAAGGCGGTACCATGAGCATAATATTTTGATATTAGTTACTTTTGAACTATCTTGGTACCGACATCAACAAGTCCTTTTGATGTAAAGTACCTAATTAAGTTGTCAGTTGCCTTTAAGTTGTTATTAGAAATAGATGTAAACATTCCATTATTATGTATATGAAATTTATATTATGTATGTGAAAAGTAAACCACAAAAATTGTACGTCCGAAATGGGCAAACTGTTGAAACTTACATTGTAACCTTGACCATCTTATGTACACAGTTATATGCAATAAACATATTCTGTATTCCATTTTTTTTTAAAGGAAGGTGTCTTTAATTGAGATTATAATCTGTCGATACATATTGAACCACGGAATTAGGTTTTTTTTAATATTCTATAGATCTAGCGTTTGACCACTATCTCACTTGATGGTCAGTGATGATGTGGTCAAAGAAGGTTATCACCTAGACCTAGCTCACAGGCTCTCAAGGACTGTTGTTGAGAACACACAATGTAACGTTGAAATTTTCGTAAGTTTACAAACACACAATTTGTATCCTTGCGGATAGTGCACGCTGATTAGCTAGAAAATACATACCTATAAATAGACTTATCTAAAGCGTATACATACTGTCATAAATTAAAAAAAAAACAATTCCTAAAATACCTATCATAAGCAATTATCAATACGGCTACCGTTCTCAGGCCAAAAGCTCATAAAACGGCAACATTATGACTGGATATCAATATGGCCTTTTTATGGAAAAAAGGTTATGATGTCAGGACAAAAGGTTTTAGATTTACTTGCATTGTTGAATGGTGGTTAGAATTATGGTGCGTTGGGGAAGAGTAAAGAATAGTGTGGATAAGACCAAGTTGATGAGTTAATTGTTGCCTATTTGTGAATTGACTCTCTGAAATAGGCTCCATGAATGTTTTTAAGCTCTTTGATTGCGTCAGTTTAAATCTAAGACCACAATAAAAACTTGCCATTCTGTGTATAGAATGTGGTCCGCCAAATACTGGCATCTTCTGGTTTCAGGGAAAGCAGAAATATCCAGAACTGCCAAGTGATTCTTCAAAACTATTACTCCTATTTACCAACTATTACTCCAATCCTGGAGTCTTCAAGTCGCGAGTGAATAGGTACCTTCTAGGTATGCGTGCTTAATCCTAGACAACGTCATCACTTAACATCAGGTGAGACAGTTGTCAAACGCAAACTTATAATATGTAAAAAAAAAAAAAATATGTTTAATTATGTTGATCAAAGTTTCATATATGGTTGACATAATTAAAAATAAGCATACAGCCAGTGTCCGTCAGTTTGACAACAGACGCTCCCCCCGCTGAGCTATCTTCGCTTCGAAATGGCATAACGTTAACCGGGTTGGCTAGTATATGTGATTAGAGAAAGATGTAGTTTTGCACTATTGTAATTGTTCATATTAATAGTTATTGTTGCTATCCATGAGGAGTATGAGGACCTGTAATTGGCCTACTTCTACATAGGTGCTATATATTATTATACTCTCTGTATAATAATATATAGCAAAAACCCAAATAAATAAATTAAACAACATTTTTACAATAACACATTTTTGTAAAGTTCAACTAACATTTATAAGAATTTATTTTCTTATAAATGTTAGTTGTAACTTATCCACATGTTTCTTACACCTGCGCAGAGGCACCCATTTTGTCATCAAGCCATTGTGCTCAAGCGCCGGTGTTTACGACCACTAAATCTACGGCGTGTGGTATCTATGATCTGTCGCAATCATAAGTCACAACGCAGTAGTAGGAGTACCTGTGGCTGACTCAGGATACCGTTCAACTCCTTGAACTTATAGTTATCTTTAAAAATTATATTATCGATTCCTTGATTCTTGAGTCTCTTGATTCCATTTGATTAACAATCAAGTTCCATTCATGAAACCTTCTGCTAATATTTTTTTTTAATAACTTTGGTTATTTTGATGTTATTTTACATTATTTTTCGTTGTCATTTATGAGCCACGCGTATCAAATCACACTTAGGTAACTAATAAAGATAATACGTAGGCATTTCAGCCAACTATATTCCCTTTCTCTGTATCTGACTATGGGTCTCGTGAGCTGGCTCAAAGTAGCACAGCGAGCGATGGAGAGGGCTATGCTCGGGGTTTCTCTACGCGATCGAATCAGAAAATGAGGAGCTGCGTAGGAGAACAAAAGTCACCGACATAGCCCAGGGAATTAGCAAGTTGAAGTGGCAGTGGGCAGAGCACATAGCTCGAAGAACCGATGGTGGTAGAGGTCAAAAGATTTTCGAATGGAGACCACGGACTGGCAAGCGCAGCATAGGACGGCCCCTAGATGGACGGACGACCTGACTAAGATCACAGGCAAGTGCTGGATGAAGGTCGCTTCCAACCGGTCCTTGTGGAAATCAATGGCTAAGGCATATATCCAGCTATGGACGTCCTATGGCTGAGATGATGATGATATTCTCTTTGCTGGGATGCGCGCTTTTTTCTCAGACAGAGCAGTAATTAGCTATTATCCACATTGCAGACTACCCGCAAGTTACAAAATTCTCACTAAACCCAAAGTGTGTTCTGACTTCAGAAATCTGTTCTAGTATAGGTCAAGCGTGATTCTCCCCTTGACCATAACATCACTGACCATTAAGTGAGGTGACGGTTAAATCTTTAAAGTATCAAAACCATAGTGACCGTAACGATTATTTCTAGTACTACTGTACACAGCGCGCGTGTTTCGCGGCCCGCAGTCCAGGGGATAAATACGTATGGTAGTTATCGACCCACACTTTAATAAAAAGGCCCATTGAAGACCTACGCATAACAATAATGACAGTAATGACAACACCTACACTAAAGCCTCCAAGAATGCGGCAACATGCGCTCAACCCAATCAGCCCTAAATCAGAATATCTAAAACCTACACAACCACCCAAACATGTTAATGGAATGAAGATAAACTCAAAGCAACTGTCTCAAAAGCAGTTGGGCGACTTCGAAATCGAACAACGAATAATGGAGAGGGGGCTCAAAATTCCCCACAAAATCGAATAACAAATGATTCATGAAAGAGTATAAATGAAACCGTCAGGGTCTACCCGATGACTCAGTCGAAGTGACAGTGAAGAGGGCACTTATCACTTAGCCAATGGTTCCAAGGTACCCGAATGGAGACCATGGTCTGACCAGCGTTGAGTAGGATGTTCTCCGACGAGATAAACATCTTGGGAGTAAGCTGGATGCAGGTTTCTTTAACTGGTGCTTGTGGACATCATCAAGGACGGTTTCTCACTGTTTGAACTTTTCCAGTAGCAAAGATAAATACCATCTATTTATGTACACCTACGCGTAGCTTTTTAGTGGATAATTAGAGTATGTTTTGCATAAGTTCACACATTCCGAGCATTTTTCCCATAAAAATTCAAGAAACTTTATATTTCATTAAAGGTTTATGTCGGTTTCTTATTTTTCGACCCAAATATTTGTTAGTTCACTGACTACCCATTGTAAACATCCTATATTATGTACATGTATTTATTATAATATGTCTGCATTTATAAGTTCGGTTATTCACAGCTATAAAGCGGGATCCGTCAAAAATTTAAGCAATCTGGTATACACAGTCCGACACTGGTATACACAGTCCGACACCGAGCTCGACGGCGAGCTCGAGGCAAAAACATCCTGGTTAGATTCTCTCCAAATAGTCAAAGAGCAAACATCCTTAGGGCCCACTTACGGACCACTCTGGTACCGGGGCAAGTCGATCCGATAACTCCCTGTCCTGGCGACAGCTCAAGCCGAGGTCCGAACCTCAGTGGTGCCCTTGAGCTAGTCGCCTCGTCCTCTCCTAGTGGCACAGCGCCGTCAGCGCTAGCCTCACTAGGCGGTGCGCCTTCTGCGACCGCAAAAATACCGGGCTGAGCACCATCTGTGCTCGCCCCCCCTCCGGTGAAGCTGTAAATGCCGGTAGAGGCAAACAGCATTAGTCTGTTAGAAAAAAAAAAAATTTAAGCAATCAATGCCACGAACGTACTGTGCTATACAAACAAATGAATGATATAATATACAAAACCTAATCATTTGTGAATACGCTAAACAAGTTTCATCATGTCAAATCAAACCTTTAAAACGAATTTTTGTATTACCAGGTGCCCTTTTTAGTGTTAACATAAATGTAATTACATGACTCACACAGAGAAAAATCACACACACCCGTACACTTTCTTGTGTAACCCTTCGGTAGTCTACTCGGAATTACGTAAGCAGACACTTCGCTTTAGATCTCCATCTTAGATTTTTCTTTGAAGTTCTGGGGTAAAAATTGAATATTAATAGCAAAATTATACCCCTAGTCGTCCTTTCTGGGGTTTTTATTACTTTATTAAGACTCCTTTTCTCGTTAATGTGATATAAACAAATCGTTGTGTTGTTTTATAGACTTTATGTTCTTAGAAAAGGGATGGCGTCAAAAAACAGTAGCGTTTTATAGCTTAATCGCGTGTGTTTTGTTAAGAAAAATATTTTATATTCACTTTTTGCTGCCTCTCGTAAATGTCAACTGTGATTTTTGACCGGCCGATTTTTCGATAGGACATCTCAAAAAAATCTTTAATCAATTTATTTTAATCTTTTAAATTATTTCTAAGACTGACATAATATAATATGTAGAATATATAAAAAAACACAATGATTTAAAAAAAAATTAAACGTCGTCGTGAATTTAATAAATATGTATTAGGTACGATGATTATCCGGCTTTACCGTAGCTGATTGTCAAATTTATTGACATAGAGTGTCCAAAATTCCACAATGCTTGAAACAAACGTCTTTGAACAGTGTGTGTTACCAGTGTTGGCTTACGAAACTGAAACATGGTCTTTGACTATGGGCCCTATGGAGAAGGCTATGCTCTCGAAGGGTTTCTCTACGCCGTCGGACACATAGCTCGAAGAACTGATGGCTGTTGGGGTCGAAAGGTTCTCGAATGGAGACCACGGACCGGCAAGCGCGGCATAGGACAGCCACCGACAAGGTGGTTAGGCGACGTGACTATGATCGCAGGTAAGCGCTGGATGTGGTCCGCTTCCATCAAGGCCTTGTAGAAATCAATTGAGGAGAACTATGTCCAGCTGTGGAAATCCTATGACAGAGATGATGATAATGTGATACATAGACCTAAATAAAATTATGTATAATATTTTGTACTCATTGACATAAAGATAGATAATTTCGTCAATACACAGGTAATTTCGTAAGACATAGTACATAACTATCTATATCAATAAGTTATTTCGAGGCGTTGCAATAAAGAGTTCTATCTGACTACGTGTTACAAAACCCTTGCGAAAGGTTTTATAACAAAATTTTTTTTTCTTCCTCTTTGTTCCTTGTTCTGCTGTCCAACAACTATTTTCAACTATAGGAATGCTTAGGCCTGATATTCGTCAGGATATACATGGATATATATTTAATAGTCGTAAATTATACGGAGTTTTAAAAGATATCCATTTATCGACCACACATCATTCGCTAGAACCTTATCACCTAAAGTACAAATCATTTAATACCTAATAAATTTATTTTTATTGCTACACCTTCAGTCAAAACATAAACTATTAATCACCAAGGGTCAAAGCCAACAAAATTGTAAATCTAACGGGAATCGACTATTAATTTTATGATTTAAGGGCCATAAAGTCCTTCAAGGGACTATTCTTTCCGTGAAAAGTTTTGGATTAAGTCATATATTTCCGCAAATTGATTTTTGATAACATCTACAGGTGTGGAACAAGCGCATTCTTGATACTTTGAGGTTTGATTTTGGAACAAAAAATTAGGACACTGATCAAAATAGATGCAACGAAAACTGAGTGATTTTTTTCGTAGGTCTATCATTTGACGAATATGACATTTTATAGTCACTGGTGTACTGGCAAAAGGTGTTATCTGTTTTCGTGCAGCTTTACAAGCAAGTGATAATAGGATAAAACTGAATAATTAGTAAAGAAATAAAGTTATTTCACTTTAAAAAAAATATGTATTTAGTAAGTTAGCTTTATTTACTCGAATTCATAACTAAAAATACTCCCAAGTAATTCACTTAAAAACTACGCTTCAATGAGAATTTATTTACTCATTCCTGTCATTTGTCAGGACATTTTGCTAAAGGTACATAGATTTTTAGATAAGACATATTGCAAGTTCACAGCCGATATGTTGATACATAACATATTCTAAATTCACCAGCGTGTACGTTTAGGCAGTTTAGGGAAGGCACCCTTCACCCTGTTTATAGTCCCTTAAGCGATGTCCACGACGAAAATCATTTTTCAAGGCGAAACTTAATTTCTGTGAGGTCATTTTTCATTCTATCTCGAGAGCGTAAAAATAGAAAGGCGTAAATGAAACGTAGCAATTTTTGAGCCAAATACTGCGTTTTTACGTATCACCGGCATGGTTATTTTTTGTGAACCTTTTAGTACTTACTTATGTATATTCTAGCCTCTGAATCATTATAGTTATTTGCTGGGGGAGTAGGTACTATTATTCATTATCAATGTGAAGTACTCGAGCGTTTCTTATCTTCTATACGCAATCATAATTAATAACACAATAATGATATGTGTTATTAACCGATTTGGATGATTCTTTTTGTTTGATAGAGTATACTTCCGTGGTAACCCGTGGTGTAATGGGACCCCATTACAATTTCATAAAAATCAGAATAGCGGTTTTTGAGTTACACTCCAAAACTGAAAAGTGTTATGCATAGCATACCTCGACGATATTATAGTTGCGCTGGAAGACATCGGTGAGCATACACAATGAGAATTAATCCAGTGAGTAGAAAATGTCACCGAAAAGTGTGAAAAAAAAAATTATTTCCACAAAATGGAACCGATTTCAACAGTGTTAAATAACTTGTCAAACGCACAACATATTGATAATATTAGCTTTTGGACTATCATAGTACCGACTACAACAAGTTATTTCACACTTTTGAGTGTTGAAGTCGGTTTCATTTTGGGTATATTTTTTTTCACCCCTTGTAGTGACCTTTGCTACTCACGGCATCAATTGTCATAGTGTATGTTCACCGAAGTCGTCCAAGTAGACGTAACACTTTTCAGTTATTTTGATGAAATTTAAATGGCAAATTTAATAACACGGCAAGCAGTAGCTTTTAAATAAAAAAGATTCATCAAAATCGGTCCACCCAGGCGAAAGGTTCTGAGGTACATGCGGGTTAAATTAACCTGCTCCTTTTTTAAACTTGGTTAAAACACTCACCGGTCAGCGCAGTCGTGATTTGAATGGGTGATGGATGATGTTTAACGAAATGCTTCAGTGCATTGAAGCAAGCGTCGTTTCCGGTTTTTATCATCATCTTGTCACCAGTCGTATAATCATGTATGTGGTTCGGGTACTTGGGAAACTTCTTGGTCTGGCCACTTGCCTATCTGTCAACTCGCACTGGCGAATATGCTGTGGATTATAATCACACTTTCAACCTCTATGTCTGAGAGGGAGGCCTGAGTTCCAACAGTGGAAACTGGGAACGTTTATGCGATATGCAATTATTACGTGATGCGCTTCCTAGGAAAAGTATACAAAATTGCATCTTTTGTATATTTCATATAATATATACAAAAATATAACAATTGTACATATTAAAGGTTCATCTGTATGTATTTACAATTAATATATTTGATTACGTAGTATAAAAACTAGAAAAACCGATATCCCCCATTAATTTCCCGTGGAATATTTTTTTGAAAATAATATGGAACCATTTGTCAGATATTTATCACATTTCATGAAACTAAATCTATGTCCTTTGGAATTAGTTTATATTAGTCCATAAACTATGGAGTTTTAAGGTAGTAAACATAAAAGAAAAAGGAACCGGCAACCGACTTCTCCTTTTTCGGAAGTCGGATGAAAAGACTAGGCTTCAAGCCCCAGGGATGTACATTCGTTGTTACTGTTGGTTCATTGATATAATTATATTGTATTAAAATTGACATGGTTCCTAGCAATAAAAACAACTGCACCATAGAGCGAACAAATAACTAATATGAGTCGGATCCTGTGTTTCTTTGAATTATCACAGTTCAAGCATTTTTAATAAAGTATAATGCATTAATATACTAAGAAAATGAGGAAGGCGGATCGCAATAGCATTACAGTGCGAGCTGCGTGCACTGAGGATTTGGGTTGAGACATTATTATTAGGCCTTTACGGCCATTCAAAAATTGCCGTAGCGGACGGTATTTCACGTCCACATGGCGGGGTATTGGTAAAGTTTTCAACTAGCAATAATCGCACCTCGGATTAACCTCATTGGTTACGATATTGCCTCTGCGCAAAGTTAAAGTAAATGAACAAAAACGAAGCGCTTCGGATTCTACGGAGAATGTCGCCACCGCGAGCTAACTTGACTACTAACGCCATCTATCACAACAATTGGAACTAAACATATTTGCATTCACAGATAAAGTAATAGTACAATTATGTCGTCATCGTTCGAGCGAAAATGTTCTATCGCAAAATAGAGTGATATTTATTTTATATTTAAATTTAAAAAGAGAAACAATGCAAATTGATTGTGTGGCACTCCTATTGGCCGAATTTCTCCGAACCTCAAAATTCGTATTGTAACACGATCACGCGCTAAAAACCGTTACTGCACATTTCAAAAATAGAACACGCCGGCCATACTGAGTAGGTGAGATGGACAGTACAGTTGGCAGTAGCGATTCACGCCAAGCGTATTAATCAGCCTGCTTATTTTATGATTGCATATAAAATATTCCGGTAGGGCAGTCTGGATGCCTCACCGAAATGACTATTTTAAATAGATGTGGATAGCAATTTCGCATTTTTATTACACATACAATGGCGAGACATAAATTATTTCTTGAAAAATATTCACTAACAGGGATTTAAGAAAATTCTGCCATTGTTGTTTAAAAATGTTGGACCCGTTTCGATGTGCAAGTCGTTTGCTGTCTAATGTAGTCGTCAGTTTTAAATTGTCCCAGCTAAACTAAATAACAATTATTACGTAGGTATTGCGCTGCAAATTCTTTAGTTTCTAGTTATAAAACGGGGAAACGTAACAGATGGTTTAAGAAATAGTAATATTTCTTTCAACATTCCAGGTCTAGCGCATAGCCACTTTAGATCACATCATCACTGAACATCAAGGTAGGTAATGATCGTACGAGCATAAGAAAAATAACTTTGATAAAAAACACTGTCATGGAACGTATTAGGGTGGACACGGATCAAGATATACTGGTTGTTAACTAAACCGTTCATTTGTCATGTCAGATCCCAGCGATATAACGTCATACGCTGTGATGGACAGATTTGTGTAATGCCAACATAACAAACTATGAATAAATGATAGATAATGATACACATATAAGATGCGTTCGAGACGGACAATTGGTGTTTACGGCAGTTTCCAACTGAACAAGCGTTCGATTTGGGAATTTGACATTTTAGGCAAAAACGATTTTTCTCAAATCTAACGACACGAACCACGTAACACGCAAGTTGAAGGACCATCCGGCTGTTAAATTAAATAAATATTTATTAAAAACAATTTTAAAAAATCAGCTGGGTAACAATTATTTTTGATGACCTCGTTATCGATATAATATGTCACTGTACAAGGAGGGGACTCTTCGATCCAAACCTACATTTTGTAGAACAAATATGTAGTAATAAACCCTTTGACATTCGTCAAACCGAAATATATAATCTCTACTACCCCTGTTAACTATCACAATCGAGAACCTTTGTAAGGGAAAAAGTTGAGCGTCTTATCAAAATGACGCCACTCACGCAAAATTAGCTATACAGTTATTGATTGTAAAAATTGACCTTGGACAATGGACGAATAGGGATCTGTATAGATAGACATCTAAACACACAGAATTTAGATACCATACTGAACGTACCCTGAAATTAGTCCTGGCGGCACTCGTGTAAAGATATTTATTTAAGAATTATTTATTTATTTACAAAATCCACAGCCACAGCATAAACAAATTATTGTACTAGTTATTGTATTAGTCCAGTAATTTTCGAGTTTATTCAATACAAATAAATATACAATATTTCAATATGATATAATAGTATAGATGTAGACTTAAAGTTACTATTAGTAACATATTGTCATAATATTTTTTTGTTAAAAACATATTCTCATCATGGTCGCACCGAAAATATGTTTTTTAGAAACATTCGATGTTGGATATTATACAGCACCAGTAAAACATTCATTAACAATAAATTTGTTCAGCGACAAATAAGTATCAAGGAATCAAACACCCCAACCCCTATAACACCAAATCATTAATATTAACCCCTATCGCCCTACGATACCACATAAATAAACATTAAAAATACCGCAAAGAAAATCTCCTAAAATATTCATTCCAAGAGGGATTTTTTTAAGTCACTTCGCACCTCAGCCACTTAGAAATGGAGTCGCAGAGATTTTTGTATATATTTTTTCCTGAATAAAATTTACATTATTCATTTGAAAATTTGTTTGTCTCACGATGGATTAAATATAATATGGCGATACGGAATGATGGTGTTAAAAAAGGACTACTGGCACATTCTCAGTGCACAATATATATACAATATATAACTGGACTTAATTATAAAACAAAATAGTGAGGAGCATTCGTTCGGCATAATTGCCGGCCGATTGCAACTAAAGCAAATTAGGTGCATGAACCTAATGTATGAGGTCCAAGCCCGAGCAGCTGATGATCGATCTTCCTTTTTAAGTAATATTATTGGTAATAGGCAATTTTATATATCATTGTTCAAAACTCAATCATAAAAATGTTTTTTTATGGTGGATAAGCAAGCGTCTGACCACCATAGTATTACGCATACTTGTCGTTCTCTGTAAGCCTCTAAAATCTTAGGTTGACTGCAAGAGTTCGCTTTCGATAAAACCGACCTTTGTTATATGTGAATTTTGTATGATTTTTATTGTGCAAAATAAAGCGTTTTTGTGTTGGATTGTATTGTGCGTAATAGTTTAAAAATGCGTGTCGTTTTTCTTTTACCTATTGCCATCAAGTCATCCTCACATAACTATATATTATGTTGTACATAAGCGCATAAATGGCCCATAGTTATTGCTCAGCGACTCGGAGCGACGGGAAGCGGTAGTGGATTCGATTCCTGAGTCGAATATCTAATTTGGTTGATGTCATACCTGTCACCGTACATCACTATTAAATTCCATGTTGAGTTGTCATTGAAATAATAATATAACATTATTAGTCACAGGTGCTGCTGCCGTGGAAAATGTGTAATAACATAAAAAAAACATTTTACATGAAGGAAAGTGAATGAAGATAACTAATTATTTTGTCTACATATCATGTTATTGTAAACATAATGACACGTAAACTGAAGGAAGTTTGACTTTGAGAAGGAAGTGAGGGTCACAGATTTTACTATTTTTTTTATTTTACATGGGACAACATTCACACAAGCTCTTCAGGTCCCAAACTAGGCAGAGCCTGTACTATGGTAACCTGATGACTGATATATATACTTAAATACATACTTATATACATATACACACCCAGACACAGGTCAAACAGACATGTTCATACATACAAATGTTTGACCTGTCCGGGAATCGAACCCGGGACCAGCGGCTCAGAAGGCAGAGTGCTACCAACTGCGCCAACCGGCCAGTCAATATTCTACTTTTGAAGCAATGATAGCTCAGTGGTGGGAGCATCGACTCTCAAACTGACAGACGCTGGTTCGATCCTCACCAACAGCTTGAGCTTCTGGTGAAGGTAACATCGTTATCAAATTCCCAGCATAGTGATAGGGTACCTACCCTACCACGATGCTGGGAATTTTGTTACTTAAAAAGTAAAGTAAGTAAGTTAAAGTAGTGAAAAAATCACTAAGTAATTATTACTATTATAATAAAAAAGGATAAAAGGCTAACCTTAGGATATATTGCGGCGGTTTAGCTTACCTATTTAACCGACACCAAAAAAGGCGAAGGTTCAACTGTATCAACTGTATGTATGTTCACCGATTTCTCTCCCATTTGTGGCGCGATTCTCAAAATTATTTTTGTTCTATTAGAGTATATATTAAATACTTCAGAGGTGGTATCAATTAAATTTCATTAAAATCAGTCAGGTGGTTTTGAATTACACTCCAATAACCATTACTAATGCCATTGTATCCATACATTGAAAATTATATACATGTCTTGACATATATTGTTCTATTAAAACTATAAGGTGTAGGTTATACTAATGTTGATAATGCAATGCGTAAACTGGCATATTTTACACATTTGTGCTGTAAACGTACGAAAAAGCGAAGTAGTACCTACGCATAAAAAAACAATTATTATGCTATGTTACACCTGACTATATTTTACTTATCGATTTAATGAGAACTATTTACTAAAACAACAAATTGTTTTAAAAGTTTCAAAAGGGGGTCCTAGCCTGTAAAACGACTATAATGATTATATGTATATATATATATATATATATATATATACATATACATATATATATACATATATATACTACATATATATATATAATATATATATATATATACTTATTATTGTAACTTAGATTGTAACGCTGAGTTGTACAAATAATGTATATATTTATGATAATTAATAATTAAGTAATTGAAAAATCAATCAATCAATCAATAACTGAGACGTCTTACGAGTGTCTCGATGACTTCTAAGGTAAATGACAATCGATCCCGTGAACACCAAAGGTGCAAAAAACTGATCAAACATTTTTATTACCAAGAAATGGAACCAACTTCACCTCTCAATAGTTTGAAATAACTTGTCGAAGTCGGTATCATAAGCACAATATTTTGATAATAGTTACTTTTGAACTATCCTGGTGCCGACTTCAACAAGTTACCTAGGTATTATTTAAAACTTTCACGGCTTCTCATCCTACTAGTATTATAAAGGCGAAAGTTTGTGTGTATGTTTGTTTCTTCTTCACGCTCAAACGGCTACACCGATTTCGATGGAATTTGGTATGGAGATATTTTAAACCCTGGAACACATAGGCAACTTATCCCTGAAAAAGTATAGTTCTCGTAGGATAATAGAGGTAGTGGGAAAACCGTCATCCACGCAGGTGAAACCGCGGGGCGCTACTAGAAATAAATAAATAGGTTAATAATAATAAAAAAATAACGAATACTAAACAAAAACAAAAAAATATTGTAAAATAATTAATATAATATTTATTATTTCGGTAGCTGACGTATGTATATGGTGTTTGAAGGTGGAAAAAGTATCTTGTTTAGATTATAATAACAGAAATTGCTACAAGGCGTCGCAACCCCATCTTGGAGCGGTAAAAAGTTACAACACTTAGGGGTCTCCGTTTTAAAGCCCCTGCAGATAATAAAAACGCTTGTCTGTCCCATAGACAATACGAGTGAGAGGCGCTCGTAAAGATGTGACCAGTTTAACTGGACCTCATTTTACAAGTTGAAAAAAAGTCATTCGGAAGTTTAAAATACATTTTTTTTCATAATTTAGTTTTTTTAATGTTGGTTACTTTATACCTCCGTCATTTGTAAAACGATGTGAAAGATTATTTTTTTCATCACACTTACACCCCCGCACTAGGATTCCCTGTATTGCGAGAGGCTTGGACAGTATACATTCACAGCACACAAACATCCAAGACCCAGGACAAACACCTACACTCATCGCACAAATGTTTGCCCCTGCCGGGATTCGAACCCAGGGTCCCGGAGACACAGTAGTCATGTCACTGACACTAACCACTGCGCCACGGCGACCGTCAAAGTTCAAGTTATTAATTGTTCGATGTGAATAAGTTTTTATTATTTACTTTCAAATATAAATCATTTTAAAATATATACACCGGTTACATATTTCTCACCTCTCCACGGATAATTATTACAAGTAATTTTAAATAGATTTTAAACTACATCATATTGTGTTTAATAGATTCAACAATTGACTTATTGTGTATGTAGAGGCACATCCAAATAATACATCTTGAAGGGTTATTTGTATAAATACTGTAAATAATCGTAACGTACCTTAATAATGGAAAAATATCATGTTTTAAATCTACGTAGTATATAGGTAATAGAAAAAAAAAACAGAAGTATAAACTTCGGTAACAAAACGTCCTAAAACTCAGGGATCACTATATACTGGTGGGTTCAAAAGACAATACGGTTCGGCAGCAAATGGTTCAGAACGTAGAATTTTGAGGGAGTTTTAAATCGTCATTACACGGGTTAGAGAGTTTTTATATTCGAGAGCAAGGTGCTTAGTTTAACATATTTCAGTGCGCGGTAATATACAGGATGTTATTAATAATTTCATTAAAAGTTGATGATTTTCAAAAGTTATATAATACTAAAAATATATATAATACTTAGGCTACTGTTCACCAATATTTAAAACGTCAATATCAATTTAACCGTCGCTCAAACAGTTTTTACTATACAGTTAACCGATGGTTAATTGATAATCGGACGATTAAGTTTTGGTGAACAGTTGCCTTAATTTTTATTTTTTTATCACACTCAGACTCCTGCTCTAGAATTCCCTGTGTGGCGGGAGGCATGGACACACACAATCTCAACATCCAAGACCCGGGACAAAATCTATACTCATCGCACAAATGTTTGCCCCTGCCGGGATTCGAGCCCAGGGTC
Organism: Apeira syringaria; assembly: GCA_934044485.1. NCBI lineage: Eukaryota > Metazoa > Arthropoda > Insecta > Lepidoptera > Geometridae > Apeira > Apeira syringaria. The sequence goes on along the minus strand of OW203660.1, from coordinate 20,244,175 downwards.
CCGGAGACACAGAAGTCATGTCACTGACACTGACTGCGCCACGGCGACTGTCAATAGTAATAATTTTTCACATGAAGTTACCAGTGATGATACACAAAACTGAAACGTAATTTGTAATTATCGTAGACAAATAGTAGTATATTCGTCTATGCAAATTATGGATTTCTTAAGTGACCTTAAAACTGTAAAATGATGAACTACGGAAAAGGGATGTCTTATATTTCAATGCACGGGATTTATCGTTGGGTTATCTACGAGATTTTTTCAAGAATGATGAATTCTGTAGAAAAAATAAATAAAAAAAAAACAAATTGAAATGGTGTTAAAAGATTCTTGAGTAGAGGCTATGGACTGTTGGGTACTTACTATACAGCTTTGAAGTATACACAACATTGCAGGAGGTCCTGTTGTCCTATGCAGTGTCCTAGAACCTCAACTAAAACTGAATACTATATAAACTGACTCCAAAAAACGGAGGGATTTTCAGTCTGATGTGATGTTTACGGATTATTCAGAAGTTGTTTTTTTTTACAGTTAAACTACGTAAGTAATCATTTAAAAATTATAAAATATTTTGTCTTGCGAAGGACATTTTCATCAAACAAATTTAACAGCCTGTATATAGGCAGGCATTAAGAGCGTCACAGGAAAGATTCACTGTACTAATAAAAATAATAAAGCAAGCAATCCTTTTTTCTTTATGTCGCTAAGGGTGCGTACACACCGTCCCCAGAGAGTTCGCGAATTACGCACCTGCCTGCACTCGACCTTATTTATGGGCATTGTTTGAAACGGACCAATGGGTAAGTAGATTGACAATTTAAATTATTTTATAAGATGCTTGCTTGCTCGCTTGCTCTAGAAATTGATGTTTTTTTTTTATAAAGACACAGAAGTCATACATTAAATATTATGAACTTCTACGGCCTTTTTGCAAATGCACGCTAGTGTAAGCTTAGTTAGTTGTTAGTTTTAAAAAAAGGAAAACCTAAAAACTACTGGACAAATCTTGATCAAATTTGTATGGGACCACATGAGAAGCACCAGCTTTCAAATAAAAAAATGTCATCAAAATCAGTTCACTTAGACAAAGAACCTGAGGTAACATGCATTTTTCTTTTTTTCTTTTCTCAGCTATGTGCGTCCACTGTTGGACGTATGCCTCCCCCATATAGGGGGGATTTGCCAATACTCGCCACGCTTGGCAGGCGGGTTGGCGAGCGCAGTATGATTTCCGATCCTTAGAAGGCGCTGCTGCCCACAATACACACACGTAACATGCATACATAAAAAAAAATACAATCGAAGTAAGAACATCCTCCGTTTTTGCCGGTCGGTTAAAAAACAAGAGTAATTTGAAAACTATTGATGTAGGTACTTTCCTCGGGCTTTATATTTGCGAATGACAGGTTGTTGACCTGTCATTGGCAAATATAAATAAATGATGTTCTAAATGGGGTAGATACCCTTCTCATAAAAATGTATAAGTGATGTTATTAACTTCATATTTGTCACGGGCCCAAGGGAGGATTTTTATGATACATTGATGATGCATTCAGTGAGCTGTCCCAGGACTAGAAAAAAATCTAATCATCAAAATCATCTCAGCCATTGGACGTTCACTGCTCGACGTGCACAGCAGGCAATGATTTCCGCAAGGAACGGTTAAAAACAGCCCGCATCTTCCTGTGATCTTGGTCTGGTCTTTGCAACTTGTTGGTAGACGTTCCTCACTCCACATGCCAATCCATGGTTCTCCATTCCAGATTAGACCACTGCCATTTCAAACGGCTGGGCTAAGATGATAACTTTCTTCCTTGTACGGATATCTTCATTTCTGATTCAGTGGCGCCGAAAAACACCGAGCATAGATAACTGATTTCAGAAAAAAAATTACACTCAAAACACCGCTCTAGGAATCCCTGTGTCGCGGGAGTCATGGATACTTGCAATCACAGCACACAAACAAGGGACAACACCTGCACTCATCTCATTTAATTACAAAAAGTTTTATAATACCATGGCGTGGGCACAATCACTGCTTCCATACACTATCCAGATGTGATATCTTTGCAATTACAATCCTGGCATACTTCTGTCGCTTCACCTGCTTTTAGAATTTTGTAACCTGCTTGAATGTTGCATGCATTCAGTTTTGTTGTATCCCAGAAGAACCAACATTTTTTTCGGGAGTAGTTGCTATCAAGCTGTTAAGGCGTGAAGAGGTAACAAACACGTGTTCACCCATACACACAAACTTTCGCATTTATAATATTAGGTACTGTGATTTCTTAAGGAACTTAATTAGTACATATATAAACAATTGCATGTAAGTATATAATTGTGCTGTGCCAGTGTCGTGGTGGTACCGGCCTAGAATAGTACTCCCCAATCTCTTCCCGTGGGTGCCGTAAGAGTCGGCTAAGGGATCACGTACCAGAAGATGGGCAGCTGCGCCTTCTGAGGATAGGAAATCATACTGCGCTCGCCAACCCGCCTGCCAAGCGTGGCGAGTATTGGAAAATCCTCCTTATATGGGGAAGGCAGATGTCCAGCAGTGGACATCCTATGGGTGAGATGATGATATAATTGTGAGACGGCCACCGATCAGGTGGATAGACGACATGACTCCAACCGGTCCTTATGGAAATCAATGGAGGAGGTCTATGTCCAGCTTTGGATGTGTTACGGCTGAAATGATGATGATGATATAGTGGCGCACAGAACATTATGCCTGCGTCCGGCCATGGAATAGTATATTTATTGTGCGTTGGCGCAGGACTCTTACGATTATGCACAAGATAATGTCCCTGGCCTGGCGCTTTAGTGAGTAGTAAATTATCAAACGTTATGTTTTACCTTAGCTGTGGGCCCACAGACTAAATATATTTCGAGAAATCGCTATACAAAGGACGAGGCTAGCATGAATAGAGAAGCCATTAACATATAAATTGTATCAGTCTGCAGACGCCTAGAAAATACATAGCACCTACATAAAATGGGAACCAGATTCATGGTTAAAATTAGTTTATCAAAGTTTAGAAATCCATTAATTTGCTATTTATAAAATTGCACGGTCCCGCAAAACAAGTGTCTTTACTATACGAATAGAACCAAAAAGAGCATCATTTATTTAATTACTTTATTTTTTTTACTCCTCGCACTTGGATGCTCTATGTCTCTGGAGTCATGGACACATACAATCATAGCACACAAACATTCAAAACTGGCACAAACGTCGATGCTCAAATGTTTGCTACTGCCAGGAATCGAACCTACGGACCCGAGAACCAGAAGTCATCTCACTGACCATTGAGCCACGGTGACCGTCACGACCTCGGCTTTACCCATGTACTTACTTTTATTCCTAAATATTGATTTATATACCAAACTTTCTAAAAGTATACTTGGTTTCTTAATTCAAATAATACTGTTCATCCTACTAATATTATAAACGCGAAAGTGTGTATGTATGTATGGATGTTTGTTACTCTTTCACGCTCAAACGACTGGATGGATTTGGATGAAATTTGGTATGTAGATACTTCAAGTCCAGGAATAGTACATCAGGTACTTTTCATCATCATCATCATCATCAATCATCACCACGAGGGTAAAACCGCGGGATGCAGCTAGTATATACATATTAAGGTTCTATAAATGTTGATATCTCTACCAGCGATCATAGACTTAACTCGTCACGTGAAAATTTAAAAAGTTAAAATTCACACCGCGACATCCCTCGCTTACTTTGAAGTTCGCCGCCACAAGATAATCTGTGTTAGACAAGTGGATTAGGGTTATCAAGTTTTGGAAAGCAGATTTGGTGGATTTGAAATTTAAAGCTTTGAGCTTTGTTTTGTTTTTATTGTTAGTCGCCTTAGGCTTTGTCGTTTTTAAATAGACCATTGTATATAAATAATTACTGATTATTCATTAGTAGGTACAACCGAGACAGACAAAGCCAAAAAAGAACTTTTTTGACGTGATAACGTTTTATAAATTGAGGAATGCCAAAATGAAAAATAGTAACGTTCCGCGTAACGGTGAATGGTCAATGGTCAATGGTCAATGGTCAATGGTCAATGGTCAATGGTCAATGGTCAATGGTCAATGGTCAATGGTCAATGGTCAATGGTCAATGGTCAATGGTCAATGGTCAATGGTCAATGGTCAATGGTCAATGGTCAATGGTCAATGGTCAATGGTCAATGGTCAATGGTCAATGGTCAATGTCAATGTCAATGTCAAAGTCAAAGTCAATGTCATACATGATTATGTCGTTATCACGTAAATCTATCGTCCGTAAACCGACTTTACAGACAACCAATTTTGTTTTTAAAAAAAAAAAGAAATATATGAGTACGTGAGATATAAATAAACCTCTAAATTTACGAGCTTAGATAGTGTCGAATGTGTAATCATGCTAAGCCCAGTTATTTACTGGCTCTCAAAGGACTGCTGCCTAAATACATTATGTGTTTGGTATCAGTTTTCAAATTTGAACTAGCCAGGCGGGTATTTAAAAGTAACTTAAAACCTATCAATATATAAAAATATTTTATTTTTTTTACAACATTTACACAAGGTCTTCAGGTTCCAAACTAGGCAGAGCCTGTACTATGGTAACCTGATGGCTGATATATATACTTAAATACATACTTATATACATATACACACCCAGACACAGGTCAAACAGACATGTTCATACACACAAATGTTTGACCTGTCCGGGAATCGAACCCGAGACCAGCGGCTCAGAAGGCAGAGTGCTACCAACTGCGCCAGCCGGCCAGTCATAATTATAATAAATAATGTTTTATAATCAATAATTGTTTTTATATTAACTGCATAATGGAAAAACAAGTAATATTCTTAAAATCGAAACCGAAAACACAAACAATCCTGATATCGTCTACATACATTTATCTTGTGTGCAATTCGTCCATCTGTCTGTCACGACTATTAACTCTGTCGATGTCAGAGGGGAAAGGTCTTTGAATTACAAATCAGTATTGATGGGGTTGATATGAACTTCTGCTCTCAAACCCTCCACTGCCGGAAACAAACGGTTTTTTTCGGAAAACCATTACTAAAATGTGCCATGGATATATTAAATTCCTAATTATTTCTGTATACATCGTTATAATGTTCTGTGACTTAAGGTTTGTTAAATGATAAACGATTTCTAACTCCAATAGACTGCATGCAGCCTCAATTTCCACCAAAAACTAAAATGTCGAAATACAAATACGAAAAAAACACTTTATTGCACACCGGTCACAAAGACATAAACAATAATAAAACTAAAACATACACCTAACCAACGCTTTTATTGATGGCGTTAACGCTTAAAGCGATCTCTTCCAGACAACCAAAATATTGACTCACACGTCCATAGAACTCCGCGTCCCATAAATTTTTAGAGTTCCGTACCCAAAGGCTAAAACAGGGCCCTATTACTAAGACTCCGCTGTCTGTTATCAGGTTGTATCTTATTACCCGTGATAGACAATTGGTTTTTTTTACAGATGATGTATTTCTGTTGCCGCTATAACAACAAATACTAAGAAACAGAATAAAATAAATATTTGGGAGCAAAAAAAATTGTTTTGCTTGTTTTTGCTCTATATTGCTATTTTATTTTATTTATTTATTTATTTTTTACTTCAGAATCAAATACAAAAATAACTAATCCTAAGTAATAAATTAACAAAACATTTGTGATAAAGGATAAATCATTCAATAGCTAATATATACCTAGGATGGCCATTGGTAGCTGTACTAGGATTCCCTGTGTCACAGCTACCACGATACCAGCCTCTGAGCAAAAGCAAGGTACTACAAATGGTTGCACTACTTGCTGAATATAAAGAAATGAATTTAAATAAGGAAATATATATATATTATTATTATCATTATTAGCAGTAGATAGACGCTAGAAATATTCACAGAATATTTAGTTATATATTCACTTTAGAAATAAATAATTAAATTAAAATAAAATATATATTTAATAGGGGCTCCCATCAATCATCATAAAAAGAATCGTCAATATTGGTTCACCCAGTCGAAAGTTCTGAGCTAACAAACAAAAAAATACAGTCGAGACAAATGAGAACATCCTCCTTTTCTGCAGTCGGTTATAAATAGTACATGTTTTTAGTTTGACTGTTTTGGCGTTTTTTCTTATTTTTCTTACATCGGACGAATGTCAGTAGGTACCTACTGACTCACCACCGAGTGACATTTATACGATAATTTCTATAGAGATCTGCGTTAGTATATAGCTTTGGTTATGTATTTTAATGATACCTAATTACCTTCCTACAGTCAAAGATAAAAATGCCACGTGACTGAACAAGAAATTAACGAAACAAGATAGGATTTGTCTTAGCAACGGAAGACATTTCACGGTCAATTTGCGAAGGGCACTTACATAAAATCTTTAACCCCAAAGACACCGATTAGTAAGTTACTAATTAAGAATCAAACGCATTTTTGATTCAACAGTGCTGCCCCCATTAGCAATGGTAGGGTTGGTGATCAACGAGCCTTGTAATAATTATTTGTAGGCAATGTTAATTTAACTTTCGTATTCGTAATCGTATTTCGTATTTCTCTGATATTTCGATGGTTTGTTGATTCGAGGTTGATTAAAAAGCTTGTCAAAACTTTAAAAAAATATATATAAGTGACACGTATTTGCTTACGTGAAACGTATTCAAATACCTACATTTAAAAGTAAGAAAGAGTGAAATCTTAAAAGTAATAATAAAATATGTGTAGGTACTTAACCAGTTCTCTTGGGGATAGTATCTGAAACAAGGTATTCAAAATATTAATACACATGTATAATTAAATAGAGAAAATGGAAAGGCGGGCATACAAATTTCAACTTAGTAATATTTTAAACTTCATTTAGCATTTACTATTGCCATCTATGCTCGGGGAGTCGAACTAAATGAAAAGTTAAAGGCTTCTTCGCAGAGACGCTAGGTGGCGTTCGCTGTCATTATCAAATAGTCTGACACATTTTTTGTTATTTCATTTCATTTTGGGATGATTAGTTTTACGATATTTCGTAATAAGAATAATAATTATACCAAAATTTGGAATTCTGGATAATATTATAGTATTGCCAACTTGATCTTGTGTTTGTTAAATTATCATAGCGTTTATTGATATATGTATATAAAAGGCGTTTTAATGAAATATGAAGAATTTTCTGATAATATTTTAACTGCTGTACCCTAACGGCTTAGTTAGATTTTTTGTATTAATTTCGATCTAGTAAATAACAACATTGTGTTTGATTTTTACGTTTTGGTATTAGAAAGTGTTGCGCACGAAACATATCTCGACCTATAATTATATATTATTTATTTAAAAAATCCACAGCTCTTAGCACACAGCTTGATACCTATATTTTATTGTAACCTACAGCAGACACGAATTTCCATTACATAGGTATTTCATTGTTATGCAACTACTAAATCTATAGTAGAAATTGAGAATGATAGTGAAAAAGTATCATCATCATCATCTCAGCCATAGGACGTCCACTGCTGGACATAAGCCCCATTGATTGCCACAAGGACCGGTTGGAAGCGGCCCGCATCCAGCTCTTGCCTGCGATCTTAGTCAGATTGTCTGTCCACCTGGTCGGTGGCTGTCCTATGCTGCGCTTGCCAGTCCGTGGTCTCTATTTGAGAACCTTTCGGGCCCAACGGCCATCGGTTCTTCGAACAATATGCCCTGCCCACTGGCACTTCAACTTGCTAACCTGCTGAGTTATATCGGTGACTTTCGTTCTTCAACGGGTCTCCTCATTTCTGATTCGATCACTTAGAGAAACCCCGAGCCCTCTCCATGAAAAAGTATTATGTTTAACCATTTCTGATAGTATGAAGACTGAATTATAGGCCGTTTCAAGATAAACAGTCTTTTTACGCATGCACACATAATTATTATGTGATTATTATGTAGAAGACTAGGTATATTTAGAAAACTCTATTAGACAACAATATTAGTCGAGAGTGGTAAAGACTCAAACTCTTTGGGTTTCTGATTCGAGAATAAATGTGAAATTAAATCGATATTGAGCTGTTTTATGAAATTATATAAATTATATATGTTGTATGTAGGTATATATGATTACTTATTTGCTTTGATGTGGTTAAAATATATTATAATAATATGAATTTCCAGGTACATCACCAAAACTGGCATTCAATTGTGAGGTAACATTCTATTATCTAAATTCTAGCATTACAATAATATTGATTATTAATATTCCTAAATACTAAGCACAGCTATATTAATATTAATTTTACACAGTCATCTGAAACAAAAATTGACAAAAAACTTGCATGATGATATTATTACCCACTTACAATCTTTTAGTAAGTATTTTTATTTTATTTATCAACATTTACACAAGGTCTTCAGGTCCCAAACTAGGCAGAGCCTGTACTATGGTAACCTGATGACTGATATATATACTTATATACATATACACACCCAGACACAGGTCAAATAAACATGTTCATACACACATATGTATTGTCAATTTTATGAAATAAATATTATCGAGTTAATATAAGTTAATACTTTACATTCATACTTTATGCCCTTTAAGAACTTGGTATCGATCCTACTTAACACATTGTCATAGATTGTTAATTAATTGTCATTTTTGCTAGTTTTGCCATCCTACTAGGAGTATTGTAATGGCTACATAGGTATATCTGATTTCTACCGCAATGCAGTCGAGATGCAATTGTTATTTTAGCGGAATACCAAATATATTTGTATGATTACATTTGAATAACTATCGTATTGTTTATGAATTGATTGACAAATTGGCACCATGTTTAGCAAAGACGAATTTTTTCTTCCAATTACTACAAATGTGTATTTTTCTAAGTTACCTACTACTGAGAGCTGGAAAACTTAGCACGAGACACAACAAACATTTTAAAACTGATTAGAACGGCATCAATGCTACTGAAACTAACCTTATTTGTCAAACTGATAAGGTACCTATTTATTTTACTTTACGACTTTTTTTGTTAATGTGATCTCATTTTTGTTCTCTTAAAATTACAATCTAGCTAGGCCTTTAAGTACCTACCTAATTATTTTTTTCACACTCAGACCCCTGCACTAGGATTCCCTGTGTCGCGGGAGGCATGGACACACACAATCACAACACACAAACACCCAAGACCCGGGACAAACACCTATACTCATCGCACAAATGTTTTCCCCTGTCGGGATTCGAACCCAGGGTCCCGGAGACACAGAAGTCAAGTCACTGACACTGACAACTGTGCCACGGCGACCGTCAAAGCTGAAAAATTCGATCTACTAATAAGGAAAGTGTCCAATAACACCTAATCTTATCGTTTTTATTAAAAGGAAGACACACTGTTCAAGTCTTCTAGTTAGATAGCACTTGCATGCACATAATATCACACCCTCGATAATTTTATACTGTTTTTTTGCAGTTATTTCCCTATTGAGTCTTCTATCTATACACTAATCACTATACACGAAATTTAACAATCACTTTCTTGTAAACAACAAACTGTTACAAAAAGTCCCCCAAACATCAAAAAGATATTAAGAAATAATAAGATACACCTTAATCTTATTACATTCTTACTTGGAATAACTTACAGATGTTTTTCCAATCAGATTTCGCAAGGAGCCCCCAATTTTTCATCGACAAAATTACATTAGCGATTTTGCATAGCCTCTAGCGCCATCTAGTTCGAAGAAACGAAATTAGAAACAAATTCACCAATGACACTGTTTAACTTAGTTGACGCCTTATACTATTTACTTTAAGGTAGGTTTTGTAATATTTTTTAATGAAATAGAAGGTAAATGTAAGTTGGCAATGTAGGTAGTAAGATTAGGGTATGGGTGTCATTTCCCGCCCTTGGCAAAAACAGTATGAATAATAATGCTATTTGCATAATATCAGAAGCTCATCCTGAGGATGTTTACTTTGATAAGTTGCCGCTCAACTAATTTCGGGAGGTACGTAGTACAAACTCATTATGTAAAGAAACTGTTAGGTACTCCCTCCTGCCAAATTTCTTTGAGTATCATGTAAAAATAGTCTTACTACTAGTTTAGAGTTACTAGTACTACTCAACACTGAAATCGCCAATGGGATAAAACTCCGTAAGTCCAAATTTTAAATGGTAAATGTTCTCTTCTATATTGAACTTTTTACGAACATTTAACATATAAAATTTGGACTCACGGAGTTTTATCCCATTGGCGATTTCACTGTTGAGTAGTACAAGTAACTCAATAGTTATATAGACACTTATATAATTTTAAATACATACCAGGAACATACAGTCTAATTTTAATTAAACATTAGGGAGAAATGAGTAATGAACAATGATATTATATGTTGATATGAGGTAGATGTCGCACAAGCGCGCGGAAACTGAGGCGGCAAAATTAAGTCAATTGTAGTAATTTTCATTATGACGCGTATTTCAAGCGCAAGTCTAAACATATAGCTATCCTTTTCTATATTATTTGTACCGTATTATCTGTCGCAGTAAGCATGTTTATGTCGTAAAGGAACAAAATCTGAGCACCGCGCAGTATGAATATACGTTATCTTTAGTAAAACATCATTGGTAATGAATGCACCATAGTATTTATTAGTAAATGAAGATCCAAATATGTATACGGAAGAGAGAAGATAATTGTCTATGGATACATATTATAATCTTCTAGGTGGGTAGGATTTAGGGTTTTTTTATCTTTTTTTTATTAAAAGATTACAGTACCCATTGATGGTAAGCCATATAACAAGGTATGCCTCGCGGTGTTACCCGCGATGAATAGGTACGTGGTATTGCTGATTTTTGTGTCTTCCCGTCATCCTTCGGGTGAATTCTATATTTTCGGGAAAAAAAGTATGTGTAAATCCATGGTCTAAATCGTGGTAATGTGTCGTAATTTCATCCGGGGATACATCTTTTTTTCAAATATGTATCCCCAATATTCCAACTTTTTCTGTAATCATACATTCTAAAATACTCTACGGAGAATAAACTTCCTAACAATCACCCACAACCTTTCAATAAAACTGACCCCAAGAACAAGAGCCATCAACATTACCATACAGATATTCCGGCCCACTATGGGAGGGTAGGATGTGTAAATAAATAATTGTAATTCTTAATAAAACTACCCCAATACTGACCGACGGTCGACGGTGGCACTAACTCGCACGCGGCGGAAGATGGAACTATACCTACTACAAAAGATGAAACGGTTTTGATATTTGACATATGGAATGAAAACGTCGCGGACAGCTGTAGTTTGGATTTCCTGTTCAGTAAAGATATATGAAATTGGAACAAGGGTGTCTTTGAAATATGACTGTACATGGTGTTCCCAAAACATAGTGTAAGTCCAGACTTAACAACATTGTAATTAGAGTAAAGTAAGTAAGTATAAGACAATGATACATAAAATGTTCCGTGCCGCTTATACAGCGCGTTTTAACATAGATTAAACGACGAAATTAAGAAATAAAAATGTCTACATTCGTAACTTCGTCGGCATTAATCCAATCCGGCTACGTTGATGTAGCCAATCTTTTTCAGTTTGTACTCAAATCTGTTATTTTTGACCCCTTTGTCGATACAGATAATTTGTTTATATATCAACGCTTGGCAAAGAAAGTTTGCTTTGGTTTTATGTACATATTAATATATTAATGTTGCATTGGGTAACTGTAATGCACATCTAAAGGAATTGACATTCCTTAATAAATAAATAAATATTATATTCATGCAGCATAAATATATAATATTAAGTAAAACAATATTCGTGTACAATCTTATATCCACAAAAAATAATAGGTAGGTACCTACCACAATTGATTCAATAATTCACAATAGCGCCCGTGTTACGTTTTAGTATACGTATACTTACTATATACTGATATAAGTACTATATAAGTATACTTATATACTACTCACGAGTGAATAGGTATCTTCTAGGCAGGCGTGCTCCATCGTAAACCGCATCATCACTTAACATCAGGTGAGATAGTGGTCAAACGCCTGCCTATTCCCAATAAAAAAATAAAAAAAAAACTTACTACAAAATAGCAACTTTTCTTTTCTTTGTTTTATAGTGCCACTAACCTTTGGTGTAGATTTTACATCGCAGGGCTCAGTGCTAAAGTGACACACAAGTACTATTTAGTACGTACGCACTAAGTACTATTTTATTCATATTATAAGCATATCCAAATACGTACCTACACTATATAACTATAAATGAAATGAAATAACTTTATTCATAGATTTCGGATAATACAAGGTGTTATATAAACCAGTTCTGTCCTGCCAAAATCTGTCTCTACAGACGTATGAATAGATATTAACCACATATTATATCTTTAATATTATAAAATAGTTTTAATAATGAGCACAAATTTTTATCAGCTTAGTAAACAGTTTCGTCATATTTTATGGTCCAAAAGTTCGTTTAAAATATATGTAAATACTGTGATATTATGTATTTTTGTATCAATATTATCAATTTCATTTTATTTTACTGTTTCACCGCTGCCTCTAAACTTTCACCTTGTGGGTTAACTGGTACAAATCACTACTTGACCTTATCGTCCCTGTACTAAAATAGTGCTAAAGTATAAATAAATAATTCAGTCTCAAATAGTATCAAACCGCATTGGGCACACTATCCCATCCAAAGATAGAGGCATCACTCCAGATGTACTGTAATGATGTTCGCTTTACATAATTCTACGATCGACTGACCCCTATCCACGGATCAAATATTGTAGTTCACCCTACCAGTTTTAGGGAGAAGAAATTGACAGGTTTATTTCGTAAACTTGTTGTTATTTGTAATCCTTAAACCATCGCAAATAGAAAACTTTCACACTTACTCACATATACACAAACTTTCTTTATAATATTAATTGGAAAAAACATTGACAATGATAAGATGGAAACACTTCTGGAAATAGTGCAGTAGGTTTAAGGTTAACACTGACAGATCATATAGTTCACATCATAGTTCACTTTTATTACCAACAAATAAATCATCATACTTCATACTAATACCTATTATGGCAACAGTTTGTGTGTATGTTTGTTACTTCTTCACGCTCAAACGACCTCACCAATTTCGATGCTATTTGGTATGGAGATAAGGGTCTGAGTGTGATAAATAAAACCAACAAGTTCAATAACATTTTCAATAGACTTCCAAAGAGGGGGACTTTATCTTTTGTATTTATTTTATTTGTGTTACCTTAAAACTCCGCCATTTATTAACCAATATGACAAAATATTTATAAACTTTAAAGAATACAGTTTCTGATCAGTCCCACAAATATTTCATTAATTAAAACTGGTCAAGTATAAATATTAAAAAATAACAAAATGATTAAAATATGCTAACTAAAAACGACATAATATACAAATTTACGTACCTTCTACATTTTACTCTAACAATCCACTGCCAGTTGGCAAAGTTCCCATAATGATGGCGGCATTGCCACGTTGAATTGTATTGCTTATTCTTTGTGCAAGATAAAGACCACAGCATTTTGGTCACGTGTTGCTTCGACTAGACGCTCTGAAAACTCTTTTCCAGAATATGTTCAAAATATTCCACGGATGAATAGTGGAAATCGCCGCACGTAATGATTATTCCAAACATAATATGCAATATTAATTGTTAATTAATATATAACCATTTATCGTGACCAAAAATATGCTGGCCCATATTTGGTTCAACGAATCAGCATTGCAATTCAATGTGACAATGCTGGGTTAGAGCATTTGAGTTATCCTGCCAATACCTAGTTGATTTCTCAAATGTTATTGTAGTAGCTACAGTATTATAATTATAGTTATTAGTATTTTATTTTTGCAATATCCAATTGGGCAATACCAACAAGTAGTAACCATTTTGGTCGTTGTTGCACATCACGACGTCATGAAAACAAAAACATATTTTATAAAGAACTACACTAATAAAGCTTATATAGGTTCTTTTTCAACTTAAATAATATGTATTAATGCTAAAAAGTCGGGTAAGCGTGTAAAAACTGGTATCACTTGGAAGGAGGAACGCTGCGGGAGATGTCAATCAAAATCCCTACACTACTGACGATATTTTATTAAAATAAAGCCTTTTTCTTGACGTAATGTGCGATTTAGTTACCTTTGAAGGGGAATGTCCGTCCATTACTGACAGCGGAAAAGATTTAAAAGTCACTATTTCATAAAACGTTGATAAATTTAGGGTGAGTTGCATCAAAGCTCTAGTTTATGTCAGGGTCTAATTTAAATTTAACATTGACGAACGCTGTTTACAGTTACATTGAGGCTCGCGAGTTTCACCATCAAAAAATTTGATAAGTTATCAGTGTTGCCAGTCAAATAAGGCATTTAGTCCCTAAATTTATTCAGGGAAAATATATTTTGAGTTGCAACAATTTGTATTTCTTGTCACCAAATGCTACTTTCAATGTCGTCAATTGTTGTGAGCACGGAAAGATGCGAGAAGTTTTGGTGTTTTGTTTTGTAATTATTGTGCGTGTTTTTTTTTGGGATAAACTATCGTCGAACTATTCTCGATAAATAAACTTGTTTTTTTCCTGCGAACACTCTTATTATGGGTACACAAACAGAGTGTTAGCTTCATCGTAATCAGATGAACGACCAGTATCCCACAACTTCACTTTTATCATATCTATATAGCACAGCTCAGTACATACATTGTGTATGTACTGAGCTTTTGGGTTGGTGAGCGACTGCCAACTAGATAGACAGAAAATAGGTAGGTACTCTGTACCCAGAACACTGACATGTGCCAATCGCCAAACACAATGTGACATGACACTAACAATATGTAAATTTATGTATCTTCTTCTTCTTCTTCTTCTCAGCAATTGGACATACACTGCTGGACATACACTGCTGGACATATGCCTCCCCCATACAGGGGGAATTTGCCAATTCTCGCCACGCTTGGCAAGCTAGGTGGGAATTAATGTATATTATTATTTTTCTCGCACGCATTTATTAATTTATGTATAAAGTTGATGAACTGCACTCCGCCCTTTTTTCATTTACGTTTGTATTCAACCACTGTCTCACCGGATTCTAAAGGATGACGTAATCTTAGATGTAGCACGCAAGGTTAGAAGTTACGCATTAACTCGCGACTTGAATACTCCAGGATTGTATCTATCGGGAAACACAGATAAGGCAATGAGTTCCACTCCTTGGCAGTATACATTATAAAAGTGGAAGCAAAACGGTTCGTACGTAAAGATTGTGTATCTGCCATGTAGAGATGCCGCATTGCCGTTCGTCTGGTTGAGCGATGATAGAATGGAGATGGTGGAATTAATCTGTGCAATTTTATTGCACATTCGCTGAAATGTATCCGAGCAAGCAAGTATACGTCGGTATGGAAGGCTCTGAACCCTACGATCTACCAAAAAGTCCCCGCCAATAATATTTTTTGGCTAGCTTCTTGTTTAACTTTGAAGCTTCTGGTATTTGGCCGACTTTCAAGTCACGAATAAATGAGAAAAGTAGAATGCTCTAAGCCGGCGCCGGCGCGCTATTTGTGATTTATTGTTTAACATCAGCTGAGGTAGTGGTCAAACGGAAGCTTATAATTGAAAATATATTTATATATATGAGGTAATTTATTAATACCTAGACTAGAGAGGCACCTTTAACCATACCACCGTATAAATAAACTGAGTACATCAACCATACTCGTTTTTAAGCACAGCGGGAGGGATTGTATTAGCCCTTATAGAGATATCAATTCTTTCTTTACATTTTATAAATAGTTGATGCCCATATTTCAATTGTAATAAAAGGACGTTAGGTACACTTGTACCGCACTTATTTCCAATAAAAAAAGAACGGTGTTGATTATGTCAATTTTATAACGACCATTCTAAAGTTTAATTTTATAGTTTGTTTATACCACTTTAACATCTATTCGGCATTTTTTATATACTATATTTTAAACCACTATCGCACTTGATGGTCTGTGACGATATGGTAGATCGCTAGGCTTCGACAGGCCACGCTAGACCTAGAATGTTTGCTAGTTCTCAAGGACTGTTGAATCTGGTGACAGTTTTCTAAACTTGAGAGTGGTATAGCTAGCTGGAGGCAGAAATACCTACTGGAAAGCACCCTATCAATTTGATAACGGGGCTGCCTTCACCAGAAGCTTGAACTGTTGCGGCAGAGAATACTTGGTTTGAAATAATAATATTTTACCCTTTTGACCTTAGTTTCCCGCCCCTTTAGTACGATTGTTGAAGTTTCTGATGGGAAATATTGAAGATGCGATATGTATTACCAATTTTTTTCAATCAAATTATACTATTAGCCAAATTGAAGTTATAGATCTGAATTTACTTTTATTTATTTTTATTTTTTATAGTACAGGCTCTACCTAGTTTGGACCTGAAGACCTTGTGTGAATATTAATAAATAAATAAAATATTTTGTAATATGGGCTTGGGCGATGCCTTTTGAGTGTTGAAGTCGGTTCCATTTTTGGCAATTTTTTTTTACTCTTTTCAGCCTTTTGCTACTCCCCGTGAGTATTGTCATTGTGTATGTTTACCGATGTCTTCACCAACTGTCGCAACTAATGTCGTCGAAGTATGATTAGCACTTTTCAGTTATTGGAGTGTAACTCAAAATACGGTTAACCGATTTTGATAAAATTTAAATGGGACCACAAGCACCAGCATTCAAATAAAAAAAGAAATCGGTTCGCTCATTCGAAAGTTATGAGGTAACAAATATAAAAAAAGAAATAAAAAATACGGGTCGAATTGAGAACCTACTCTTTTTTTTTTAAAGTCGGTTAAAAATAGACATTTACCGTTATATTAACTGGTAGAGAAAAAGCAAAGCCTTTGTTTTTCCGATACGGCATGTATTTCCACAAAAAATTGAAAGTAACCCTCTGCTATGACCTCAAACTACCCTTAGGGATGCTCAGGGATAGCAAGAAACGACATCCTAATCCTTAAAATAGTAAATTCTTAGTCAATTGCCTTTTATATTATGGAACAAGCTGTAAGAGCCAGCGAGATATTCGTAAATGTGTATTTAAAAAACAGAAGATAAAATTTTGGCGTATAAGGGACTTGACTAACCGGTTTTTTATACTTTTTATTATAAAATATTATTATTTTTTATTTTATTTTATCTCACTCAAACTCCCGCACTCGGATTACCTATGTCGCGGGAGGCATGGACACGCACACAAACACCCAAGACCCGGGACAAACATCGCACAAATGTTTGCCCCTGCCGGGATTCGAACCCAGGGTCCCGAAGACACAGTACTCAATGTCACTGACCACTGCGCCACATCGCAGCAAATAGATTGAAAATGGGTGATCAGTTGATCACCCATAATATATATATATCATAATATCAATGATAATTATGAACAATGATCATATACATACATACCCGTAAAAACCGACTGGCAGACTTGAGAACTTTGGAATGAACAAACCTCTTCGTTTAGTCATCTGCAAAGTTAAAAATATATTGAAAATGAACTCAGACCTCCAACATAATAATTGATTTTCAGATTTTAAAATTACTTTACGTCGTATTATCAGAAAATAAAATCCGTGTAGCGCAAGTCGGACACTCACACGAAGGATTCCACACCATTGTACAAGATATACAATTTTAGATGTCCAACTATTGCGGCTTCTAAGATATGGTCCGCTGACAGATGGACGGACAGGGGAGTCTTAGGTCATAGGCTTTTGTTAGTTACTGATCGGGTACCGAATGCAAAAAAAAATTACAAGCGCTTACCTATAATTGAATCTAAAATTGCTTCCTCCAATGATATACTCCAAACTCAAAGCGATTGTCTTAACCCAAACTGCCTGATCTAAAAATGCATCAGATATCCCAACCAGCAGTTATGTCTCATAAACTGACCCCTGGCCCATATCCAGCACATTAAATGGAATGTCAAAGCGATGCCAATGTTTATATTGTTGTTATCTACTCTTGAGGATCAAGAAAAAAGGTGCAAGTAGTTTCAAGGGCTGTAATTTCCATGATCTTTATCTTAAACAGCTACGGTAGGACCTACCTAATTCCATTATATATAATTGAAAAAAAGATTAATAATATTTCGACAAAAGGTAATAAAAATCAAACAACAAAAATATACGTCAAATATGTGATGTAAGATTTCTATGAAAATAATATATCTGGAATCGCACTACTTCTGATAATTATGTCACCACATTAATATGATCACCTATTTATTTGATTATATACTTTTATTATCGCATTGTAATAACTATTTTATTTTTTAAATAACCCGAGTTTGCTGACTGTACTTTTGCTTTTCAGCAATATTTCTTTTTAGCAATAATAACGTTTAGTCTGTGTGTTATATTTTTCAAGGACTTTAGATTTAGGTTGCAATGGTCGCTGGTCAGGTATTCCAAACAATTGTGTATGCAACAGATAATTTATTGAGTTTCTATCTACGATACGGTACTAAATGGGGTTGGTGGCCTGTCCTTGCACAGTTTTTTTTTTTTTTTTTTTTTTTCTAACGGACTAATGCTGTTTGCCTCTACCGGCATTTACAGCTTCACCGGAGGGGGGGGCGAGCACAGATGGTGCTCAGCCCGGTATTTGTGCGGTCGCAGAAGGCGCACCGCCTAGTGAGGCTAGCGCTGACGGCGCTGTGCCACTAGGAGAGGACGAGGCGACTAGCTCAAGGGCACCACTGAGGTTCGGACCTCGGCTTGAGCTGTCGCCAGGACAGGGAGTTATCGGATCGACTTGCCCCGGTACCAGAGTGGTCCGTAAGTGGGCCCTAAGGATGTTTGCTCTTTGACTATTTGGAGAGAATCTAACCAGGATGTTTTTGCCTCGAGCTCGCCGTCGAGCTCGGTGTCTGACTGAGTATACCAGGGACTCTCGACCTTGTATTCTACCGGGATGACCGTGGGACGACGCTAAAGCTAGCGACAAGGCGACAGCGATGGGGTCGTCCGGGTCATCCAATACGTGCCTAGGGCGGCGTCGTCGGGGGGGTTGAAGGTGCGGGTGTGTCGGGGTGGTGGAATAGTTGGCAGCTTGCACTACCAGAGGATTGGGATGGTGGGGAGTCCTTGCACAGTTCTCTAACGACACACATAATTATCGCAGACTAGAACTATAACTTGTGTTGCTAGCAACACTATGAAGTTATAAAAAAGAATTGAATTTCATACTTGCGTCTTTGATAACTTATATTAACCTAATTTTTGGTTTCTATGAATGACTTTTCAAAGCCAACACAAAAATCGAATACAATATCTATGTACATATAACCAAGATATCTGCCTCCGCGGTAATCCTCGACATTTTGACGGTACTTCTGCGGAAAGGCTTTATCTATTTTACGTATATTTTTATTTGTTATTTGAATTTTTTTTTAAAAACCCTTTTGATTATGAATGACTATTCAAAGCAAAATACGCCCGAAACCTAATACAAGAACTATAAGCGAGATATCTTGCTCGTAAAACGACCCCAGACCCCTGACGGGTGGGGTCAGCTCGGATACCGCGCCGTAAACTGAGAGCATTCAATAATTTATACAATTGATTAATAATAAATAGGCAATGACCTCGGAGTTGCTTTTATTTTGATGGGCATTGAATTACGCGAAACGTAACATAAGTAAGAATGTATAAGTGCAAGCTTTGAATGAAAGTGATGCCGTTATTGCCGTTTTTTTATCCCTCTTACTTTTATCCAATTCTACATACTATCTCATTCACACACCTCTTAAATTAGGTGGCTTTTTCATACTTTCATTATCTCGCACTCGGACTAAGTATGCATAGCTATACATTGCGGTATGCTTACTTCAGTGAGAGTTTATTGATGCACCCAAGACAACCACTGGTTAAAGTTGATTACATAATTGTTGAATTTCTGTAATTATACATATAGTTTTTCGTTGGTTGTATAGATGCATAATTTGAGTATTGGTTGTCATACCACGGATCAACGTGTTTATGGGAAGCTAATGGGCGAGTAAAAATAGCCGTTTTTTTACACTGAGTTACTATTACGACTACTACCTACGTAATAGAACCTCAGTGTTTTTTGAGCATAAAATTGCAAAATGCTGGCACATCCCGGTGGAGCTTCAAGCGCCATTTTGCAGAAAAAATGTTGGCCAATATCTCGGAAACTATGCACTTTAAGGCGAAAGTTATGTAGACCATTATAGTAGAGAATATAATTTCACATCTTTCATTTCCTGTAAACTTTTT
The DNA here is from genome assembly GCA_934044485.1 of Apeira syringaria. NCBI lineage: Eukaryota > Metazoa > Arthropoda > Insecta > Lepidoptera > Geometridae > Apeira > Apeira syringaria. The sequence goes on along the minus strand of OW203660.1, from coordinate 20,223,780 downwards.
TGTAAAACTAATTGTTTACGATTTATGGCCCATATAATGAATCGGTATGTCTATCTCTTAAAATTTTTGACGGTCGCGGTGGCGCAGTGGTTAGTGTCAGTGACATGACTACTGTGTCTCCGGGACCCTGGGTTCGAATCCCGGCCGGGGTAAACATTTGTGCGATGAGTGTAGATGTTTGTCCCGGGTCTTGGATGTTGTGTGCTGTCATTGTGTGTGTCCATACCTCCCGCGATACAGGGAATCCTAGTGTGGGGGTCTTAGTGTGATTAAAAAGAAATATTGGGTTTGTATACTTTTATACATAATTATTTTCTGGTGTGTTTAAAAATGCTGACGAGAGATTTGTTTGCTTATTTATATAATAATATAATACATTATTATTAAAAAATAGAAATGAAACACAAATCTAAAAATATAAATTTTGACGCAGTATTTCCACCATTTTACTATGAGCCGTGTAGAAAGCTAAAATCCATTGAAAGTTAGAAGACATGTGAAAAATCCCCAAAGACGGCTCCGCGTTAACAACACCACTTTATGACCTCCTTAATGACGATCTGACCCGCTTTAATGACTCCTCGCGCAGTTTTAATGACTGCGAATGAGTCCCGTGGCTTACCTTAACAACTTTGCGCTTTTCAAGACGTCAGTTGTTGAGGAAGTTTCAAGTTTGATGTTAATTTTAATGCGAGCGATGACGTTTTAATACGTGTTCTTTGCAAAGTTGGACAAATACAGAATTGCTATTTTCGCGGCAGTATTGGGACTTCGCTTTACAGACTAAAAAAGGAGCTAACAGACTAAAACAGCTGCTTGATTATCAAGTACTATGTGGTATTCGACTAGCTGGAGAAATCCAGGGATTTATCGGGACACAGATTAAATATGTTAAAACACACAGTTAACCTGAAAAAATCCGAAGAGCGATGAATGCCAAGCCAAGCTGCTTCCAAGTTCCTTTGGAGGCTCTTGGTGGATCTATAGCTAATTTCATATTAATTATTTAGTCTTAATTTCAGAAAGACAAAGTTATTGTTTGGTGAACTTTTCGACTATTGCAAGCATAGAAATTAAATACAGTAGATATCTAAATATGCCTTATACAAGAAATACGGTTTAGTATTCGGTATTTTATTAGTCCGAGGTCGATGAATTATAAAACAAATGCAGGAAGAAACTAGGAAAGAAAAGGAGAGGAAAGGATAAAAAACCGTTGCTGTCGACATAAAGCGGACGTTAGGACCTGTGGGGCTTTCAGGCGACCTCAAAACACTTACACTATAAGGTTAATTGCAGGGCAGGCAACTGGCCAAGACAGCGGTCTACATAGTGTCTTTTTCTCTCAGAGAGAAAGATTCTTGTCATAGCACAGGACATATTAAACTATTAATTAATATATTTACATTCACACAAGGTCTTCAGGTCCCAAACTAGGCAGAGCCTGTACTATGGTAACCTGATGACTGATATATATACTTAAATACATATACACACCCAGACACAGGTCTAACAGACATGTTCATACACACAAATGTTTGACCTGTCCGGGAATCGAACCCGGGACCAGCGGCTCAGAAGGCAGAGTGCTACCAATTGCGCCAACCGGCCAGTAATGTATAGTAAGAGTACTGTTTATAAGTTTCTGTTACCTTTTTCAGCTGACGCAACAGCACATAAAGCTACTATTGAGAGGGGACAGCAGTAGCAAATTGGATTTTTTCCGGGCCCTCACCTCGAGGATTTAATTATTGTTTTATTGCGTGTCACGGGGAAGAGGGTACTTGTGCAGTGACTGTTGTCTAATCCGTTGTTTTATGTTAATAAAGCCAAGTATAGGCATGAACCTGGCGATAATAAGTTTGGAAAGAAAAATTCTTGAAATTTAATTCGGCGAAAATCTTAGTCCGATAAAAAGGGGTAGACTGAAAAACAGCGTTTTGTTTGCTACAATGTAAATGAAACACAAGCTGAGTCTATCCCTGTTGCTCTATAATTACTTATGTTAATGTGTCAGTGTTTAGACTAAGTAGAAGATTATTTAAGTATCTCATTATGCTTGGGCAATAAATGGATGGGTTTTTTTTCTAGTAAATATTATCGACTAGTTTTTTTTAAAGTAAACGTCTCATTGTTCTTACGACGACAATAGTCACAGATTATTTGTAATTTTTTTTGTTTATTTTTTATTTCTTTTTATAAACATTTACACAAGGTCTTCAAGTCCCAAACTAGCCAGAGCCTGTACTATGGTAACCTGATGACTGATATATATACTTATATACATAATACACACCCAGACACAGGTCAAACAGACATGTTCATACACACAAATGTTTGACCTGTCCGGGAATCGGACCCGGGACCAGTGGCTCAGAAGACACAGTGCTACCAACTGCGCCAACCGGCCTGTCGTAATACAGTCATGAGGACAACGTTGAAGTGACAATCTGGAAATGATCAAGATTTTGTTATAAATCGGAAATGAACTACCCGATGGAGCGTTTGTAAAGACGTATCACCAATTGTACCGGAAGACACCCTCAGCAATAAATGCATGACAAAGACATACAAAATAATAGAAACGCGTCATCCTAAAAGGTATTTCCCGATAACAGATCCTGAAGAGATCAATGCATTCTCTTTATTATGAGTCCTGATCGTTCCACACGAAACAACGCTCGTCTTTTCATCGGTCACATACTAAAATAAACTCTAAGGAGCAAGAAATACAGTATATAAGTGATAAAAGACACAATAACTACAAAAATAAGGAGAGATTTTCAAAATAGACTTCAAATGCAATAGCGTAAGGTATATTTTGGAGTGTACATAAATGAATTTAGTAGTTGAATACTGTTTAGCGAAACGTGCATTGGTATAGAAAAAGACTCGTTTATCGGTATTATGCGAAGGTGCAATTGTTGGCGCTATTCCGTGCGAATAAAAGCGTTTGAACGTTTGTTGTCAACTATAACTGGTCAAGTGTGAGTTTAGCTGGTGGCCCGAATGTGTTTTATGTACAATACCCGCTCGCGTTCCTAGAACCACCGCGAATAGAAATCTATCATTACTACTAATCTATACATATTAGTGATGTAGGAATTTCCTAACGAATGCTGGATTTTTCACATTCGCGAATGCGAATGCGATTGCGAATATTTATCTTCAACATTCGCGAATGCGAATATTTTAAAATTTCAAAATAAGCGCGCGTAAATTGTTTGACAGATTTGACGTTTCGTGTCGACCCATGCTTAAATTGAACATAGCCGAGCCGATATTGGTTAATTGAATGAATTTAGTCACAGAAAGTTCATTCTAAAAGTTTTGTTTTGTTTTGAGGTTAGTTTTATATTTCACATGCATGCATATAATCATTTCCTTTTTGATTATTAAAAACATTCGCTAAATATTCGCATAATTTTTGCGAATGCGAATATTGAAAAATACGCGGATATTCGCGAATGCGAATGCGAATATCCGTTACATCACTAATACATATGTGTCGCATAGATTTAGCCATTCTTTATTTAGAAATATATGCCTAAAAATACATATTAACGTATAGTGATTTTTTATGTGTATGTTAGATGCCACCTGGTGTATGGATACATTTTTTTAAGCTGCCAATAACATAGAAGTTGACTTTAAAAACGGGGTATTCATCGTGTATTTGTAATGTTTTTGACTCTTGATACCGGAACTATTGGGCAACCACGAGCAAAAGACTAGTTTACTCCGGATCTCGGCGCTAGCAATATTAAGTTGTCTGATAGCTATTTCTATAGATATTAAGCCTTCAGAAGCCATACTTTTTAACCGACTTCAAAAAAGGACGTCACTCAATACAACCGTTGGTATATATATAAATATTTTCTTTTTGTATGTATGTTCGCGGATAACTTCGTCTTTTATGAACCGATTTTGATGATTCTCTTTTCTATTGATAGTGTATACTTTCGCAGTGGTCCTATTTAAATTTCATCAAAATCGGACAAGCGGTTTTTGAGTTACACTCCAATAACCAAAGCGCATAACTCGACGATATTATAGTTGCGGTTGAAGACATCGGAGAACATATACAATGAAAATTGATCCCGTGAGGAGCAAAAGTCACTGAAAAGGGTGAAAAAAACTCCTGGTGATACCGAAATTACTTAAAAATGAAAGGGAACCCTAAATAAAAATCGATTTAATTGATCGATTCTCAAATGGAATGTGTCGATGGAATGACTCGATTTTCGCATCGTGGTCGTCGAGTTCCATCATTAACCGAGTGTAATGGGATGTTTATACCACAGGTCTATAAAAAAATATGAATGTGGACATTTATTTGCTAACTGAAATATTAAATACAAGCATTCGCCTATGACTTAAAGCCGGTAGATTAAATCACAATTAAAACAATAAGAAATCAAAAACATGCGTAAACGATTTTAACAAGGGGGCGTCCATAAATTACGTGAGGTACTTTTAGTGATTTTTCGACCCCCCCCCCCCCCCCCCCTCTCCCATTGGTGAGATGTCGTGAGATTTTGCTAGACCCCCTCCCCCCACCCATAATCTCACGTGAGACTTTTGAAAATACATATTTTTAATGTAAATAAATGAATATGTCCTAGTTTTTCTGGATTTAATCAGGATTTGTTATTTGAGATTATTAATATCGTGGTATAGAACCACACAAAAAATATATTTTTACCTAATTGATGCCAGTTTTCTCGGTACGTTACAATGTTCCTTGCGGAAAAAAAATTACGTGAGTATTTGTCGAACCCACCCCCTCCCCCATGTGAGTTTGGGTGAGATTCGGCTTGACCCCCTCCCCCCCGTAAACACCTCACGTAATTAATGGACGCCCCCCAAACTTCTATATTTTCACATTTAGTAACTTTGTTTCAGTATAAAAGATACCTTCAAAACGCGGTCAATTATCTCGATAGTTTTTTTTTAAATACATACCTACTTTAAAAAAAATATAAATCTCTCTCTTTTAAGATAATAATATAAATACAAAGCTTACTTTTTGGGTAGGTTATGGTATAAACTAGAAACGTTAGTGATTTTTATTGCAGTGTATTTAGTCGTACAGTTGCCCTAGTATTTAGAAGTACATTATTATGTATAATCGGGTATTTATCTTCTCAAGTTTTCAGAGTTTCCAGTATGTCGTTTCTATTAGGCCTTTGTGCGGTCACCTAGATATAAAATCATCACCACTTAACATCAGGTGAGATAGTTGTCAAACGCTTGCTTATTCCCAATAAAAACAATACCAATGTTTAAATATAAAATTTTCTTAATGATCATTTATTAACCATGACATAATAAAAACTATTACGTTTTTATTTCATCGACTATTCTAATTTCTTTCTTCTGAAACATTTAAACACTTTATAATTGGTTAAAAAGCTTTATTACATTTCCCCAAATAGTATAATTCCATCATAATGTCTTTCCACAAATATTTGAATTTAAATAACCTTACGGTTCGCTGCCAAACGACTTTGACCTTTGTTGGAAGATAACACAGAAAACATTTAAAAAATACTTCTGTTTTAGGTTACAGTCACATGCCGTAACCTAGACTAAATTGATAACCACCTGATTCGGTAACTCGTAGCGTGTCGATCGACACATGTCCTGGAAATGTATTATTTATGAAGGTATGAATAAATAACTTTATTGGTATAAGGGTATATTTTCATTACAGTACGTACGTATTATTGAACTTTGACACAAATAGTATCATTATCTGCTTAGATTTGCAAGCGCATTGCTCACATGCTAAGGACCTGCCATTGTTAAGGCGAAGCATTTTTCTAATTTAAGTTGGTTCTTGAGAGACAAAAATTTAACCAATTTTATTAGAACCTAGACTACAGAGAATTGTCATGTCGCTTTACCAACTCAACTATATATATGAGCATTTCAAGCTATCCGAATTCATTCCTACATTCGTTATTTCATATGAGAGTGTTAGGACTGTATTCTGTATTCGTGGGCTTAAATCGTATAATTACTCGTATAAATAACAAGTCAAGTGGCATTTACCATGTTTTTAAAAAAAATATTTTTAACAGACACACTAACGCCTAGTCCATACGCTAGAACTAGAATGCTAACTGGCACTTAATGACATCGGCTAAACATTCTTGTTAAAAAACATTTCTGTAACTGTTGTATGTATTGCTTCCGGGCTGTTTGGCCGTGGTCTAAGTGAAACTTGTGTTCCAGACGTTTCGTCGATCACTGCGGTCGACATCTTCAGTGGTTCAGGCCCGGGCGGCGACAAGAGCGTAGAACTCAAATTCAAATTTCAAATTCAAAACTTTATTGCGATCTCTAATAGTACAAGTGTCGTGGTATTACAATAAAATACAGTTCATTAGAGACCCTGTCGGGCACAGCAACTTTAGAAGAGAGGAGGGCGCGTCAGTCCTCCACTCTCCTTTGCGGCGTCTTCTCTGCTACTGATGTGGAGTCTTGAGTCACTCTTGTACTAATACACGGCATTACCAAACGGAAATGGACCACACCCAAACAGCCCGGAAGCAATACTTACCACATGCATCGCCGGCCGTGAAAGCCTTAGAGCTTACATTTCTGTAACTGTTTTTCAAGTTTGAGGGTATTAAAAAATTTGAGGACCTAGAAATGTGGTTCTACCGTCGCATGCTTTGACTAAGTTGGATGCACAGAGTCACTAAAACGAGGAAGTATTGAGACGTGTGCACCCGAAAACTAATAATAAAATAATAAAAGGTCACCGTAAAGAGAAGAAAAGAAGGTTTTCTTGGCCATATTCTCCGGCACGATGGGTACCCGCTCCTTCAAACCAGAGACATGGGACAGTAGAACGGACACGACACGTTGGACACAGAAGGAAGTCGTGGCTCAGGAACGTCCGAGAGTGGACAGGCATCGCCGGAGTAGAAGACCTGTTTTTTCGTCCAAAAATAGGCAGAAATATGCGGAGCTGAAAGCCAACCTTCAATAATGGAGAGGCACCGAAAAAAGAAGTGTAGGTAAACCACCATGCTGTGGATTTGATAACGATGTTATCTTCACCAGAAGCTGGAGCCTGGAATGACGATCGAGCCAGTCACCTCTTCTCGTCTGGTCTATAAAAACCAGACGAGAAGAGGTGACTGGCTTTAACTGTGTGTGTTTAACTTTTTTTTTTAACTACAGTATAGCAATATAATAGGTATAAACCTATTATATTATGAGTGCGCGAGCGTAGGCGTGAGTATTTGCTAGTTTCCAATAAACAAGATAATAATCGTAAAATCTCACTTAAAGTCACTCAATAAAATGTGTATTATTTAATATCCATATAAGTTCTATGCGAAATAACGACCGATTAGCGAAATTTATTATTATGCGCAGGCGATGAAACTTGCTAAAAGTTATTTACTGACGTTGCTGGAATTCCAGTAAGTATTTATTCATCTGCGGCTTCGGAAGGGTCAACAGCCAATAAGGCTGACTGAATCATGATATCGACAACGCGATTTCTAAATACCTACTACAAAGTTGTCATGAGACTGTTTAAATATTACATCTAACAACTATTTATGTAAACACAGTTACCAATACATCTCAAAAGAATACAGAGTCCCAATAGATTTCTTAAGGCAGTAACAGAAGTGATACAAATTAACCTGTACAAGGTAAACGATTTAAAAAGAACCATATTTACCACTAAAGAATACGAAATATTTTAATACTTAGCAGCGTACTAGGATATTCATGTGTTACACTGCTAGACTACTTCCTAGACAAATCGAAAATTATCTAAAGTCAAACGGGGCTTATTCTATAAGCGCTATAATTCAAATTCGTGTAACTCCTTACAACGCTATATCTAATATTAGATAAGATTTATTCTATTGCTGACCAATTGCAGGTAGTTTTATATTCAAATAAGTGACGCCCTATTTTACCTTAAACTACACACGTAAATAGATTTCATTTTAGTGTTATTATTGATAAGTATCATACTACTTTGAACTTTATCGTTACCATAAGTACTATATTACCAACCACAATTTTCTTTGTTTTTTCAATTAAGTTTGGTTGAATCAGTACCAGTATAACAGTCTAATACTATAATCGAAGCCCTGTTTATTACTGAAGTAAAAATTAAAATAGTTGGGTAAAAACTCAAATTCCAACACTTTTCAGTGATCGTGATGTAGAGTGGACTTGATTACATTTTGTCTACGAAAAACGCGGTTAAAGTTTAACTATTTAATTTTACCAATAACCTCAGGAGTTGGTTATCAATTCTTAAATTGATATATTGTTATTTTCTGCATAAAACTTAAACAATTTTAATCCTGATTCTCTTATTTTTGTCTGACCCAAAAAGAAGGGCGTTGTAAGTTTGAAGAATCTTTGTCTGTATGTATGTCTGTGGTATCGTAGCCAATGATGTTTTACTACATATAATATCATTGATTGTAGCCCCTATACGATACCCTAAACGTTTTGATACGTTTTGGTTTAAAAGCTGATCAAGATGGTTCCTAGCTTTAATTTAACAAGATTGTTCAGGCATTTCAATGTCATGCATTCTTTTTGTTAGCTGCTGTAGGGATCTTAGTTACTTTACTTTAAAACATATCTGTACCAAGCACCTGAAATACCCACTGAGCTACTCTGATGATGGAACTCGAAAGTAGGAGACGAAAACCTGGATTTTGTGATAGTAAGCCCATCAAGTGTAGGGTCATTAGACTCTTCTTAACTAATCCTAATCATTTCTTGAAATCGTTACCAGCAGGTTCCACCAGTCGGCTTCCATTTTCCCGCATCATTCTTTTTTTTTCATGCCGCCTTCAGGTTAATTTTTAATGTTATTATTATGAATAAATAATTTTAACTGCAACCGCGAATACCTACACATCTCGTAGAACTGATGGCCGATGGAGTCGAAAGATTCTCAAGTGGAGAGGCAAGTGCAGCATAGGATGTCCACTCAGAAGGTGGAGAGACGACCTGATCTAGATTTCTGGTAGAGGTTGAACGAATGCCACTTGCAACCGGTCCCTGTGGACATCAATGGAGGAGATATGTCCAGCTGTGGACGTCTTATGGCTGACGGCACAATGACGATAATGATGATGATGAATTACAACCGCAATCAATATATTTCAATACTTTTATGTGGGCGTTTCAATCGATTTGCCCGCTTATCGTGAAATTAATATCAGACGAGATACAATATTCTATGAATACCTACCATTAAGGTTAAACAAAAAAAAAGTTACAATATAAGACAACTCTGTGAAGAGTGTAAAAAATGGGCTTTCTTAATAGAATACGTGATAAGGGTGCAAGGTATATCATAGTCACAGAATAATAATACGTTTCTTTAATGTTTATATTTACCTGTGTCAATGACACACATGCCATGTGTCTAGCGAGATTTCTGCATGTGGCCCATTTTTTCAACAAATAAATGTTCGTTCAGTCATTTTCTCACGTCAATGAAATTCGATCATTCGTTGATACGAATGATCGAATTTCATTTCAAATTCAAATTCACATGAGCACTTATGTGCTCATGTGAATTTAAGATATGTTTTCACCCGTTCTGTTTCTGATAGCAAAGGAGTTAAACTTGTATGATTGAGTTATCTGCTTCCCCTTAACATCATCCCATGAATCACATTCCGCCGCACCACAAAGGTCGAGTATAGATTTAATGGTAACCTTTACCACAGATTAAATTACAGTTATAAGGTAACCTTCAGCTCAAACTTCACACGGGCTCATTACGAGTAGACCTATAGTATTCAACTATTATTTTAGTTTTACTGCGTTGCAACTGAGGCTTTATTACTCATAATATAAAGTTACAAATAATAATACCTAGGTAAAGTGCGTGTTTTTTACTTTAGCTTATATATGACTTTTTATACAATAGCCATTCGTTTGTAACCTGTAGTAATTCATATAGTAACCTATACAGAATAAAATCAATATTAAAAAAAAATGTCACGCAAAAGTACCTATAGCTGACCTAGTTTTTGAAACAAAAGTAATATAAATTACTAAAATACGCTGCTTGGTGGTTGAAAATAAAATTTAAAAAAGAATATTAAAAATGTACCTCTTAAAATATTACTTATTTAAAAAGTAATCAAAACATTAAGACAGAATTAAAATATTGTAATTGCGTTGCAGTGATGCGCGATACCAGATATAATAGTCCCTACTCATATTGACTGGCCGGTTGGCGCAGTTGGTAGCACTATGCCTTCTGAGCCGCTGGTCCCGGGTTCGATTCCCGGACAGGTCAAACATTTGTGTGTATGAGCATTTCTGTTTGACCTGTGTCTGGGTGTGTATATGAATATAAGTATATATATCAGTCATCAGGTTACCATAGTACAGGCTCTGCCTAGTTTGGGACCTGAAGGCCTTGTGTGAATGTTAAAATAAAAAAATTAAAAAATAATTAAAGGTTGTAAATAAATAAATCGTCGTGAATATTTCTTTGTTTTAAAAACTCTAGAACTCATAGATCTTTGAGTCAACTTTAAAGTCGGGATATCTGTACTCGTGAGCCTTGCATCAGTGTCTAAATGTTGAAAGCACAAAATAAAAATAAAATAAATGTGATTATATTTACAGATAACATAAGAAGACAGACTGAAACAATACTAATTTATTTCTATCTCACAACTCGATCGACTAATAGCCAATAACCTAAAGAAAAACTATTTTATATAGATTATTATACATAGATAAACTATATCACTAGAGCTGAGAAACAATAATGTTGTACTGGTTTCATTACTAATTACAGCTCTAGTGAGTTATATGATTTAAATTCGGAACACCAAACATTTGTTTGCGTTATTTTACCATATCGTTCGTCATTAACAAGTTCTGATTTGAGAATCGAGCTGCCCATGGTCACCATAAACAGAACTGGAACTAAACGTATTGAAAGACGCGTCGATGTCTAACGATGTCTGCGATAACATTACGCTAAATAGTGGGCACAAGTAAATGTCCTACCATATATAGGATTCAAACCAGCCACCCCCTCATCACCGTCTAACGATACTGAGACCATCACCGCATCAACTACTGGTAACAGCGGCTTTCCGCCAATTCTCGTATCTTGAAACTAAAAAGATTTCCATAAAATCTCCCCCATAATTTAAGCGCCGGTTAAATGTAACGTAAGTTAAGTGATCCCTATGCAAATGTAACAGTTAGTCGAGTCCTTTGATTAAGCGGATCATAACGAAATGGCTCGGATGTTAACGCTATGTTAACCAACATCTGTTGGTGCAGTCGGACTGGTTTTAAAACTTACATTTTTTTGTAACTTTTTACGTAAATATTTTCTAGAATATATCTCGAGATGTAGACTGTAGTGCCTTATGACCGAGACATATCTAGTCATAACTCCATATACAGCTTTAAAAAAAATCAATTTTGGAATAGCCCATCCAATGTTTTATCTTGGCTATTTAAGCTAACTGCCACAGCTGACATATGCATAATAATATAACTATTATGGTGCAATCTATCAAATAGGTAGTAACAACTAATTACAATAATACATTTAAAGTAAATTTCTAAAGTAATAATTGAGCAATCAACTAGCTGTTGCAAGCCTATAGATAGCTGAAATGCTCTAACCCGCTACCAGTTGGAAGCATTGCCCCGTTGAATTGCGATGTTGATTTGTTGAGCCAAATGTTGCCAGGATGTTGATCAAGCGTCTCATCTATCAAGCGCTCTGATAAGTTTTGGAAAATCCGATGAACTCCCGGAGGCAACGTGTTTTTTTAATATTTAATTTTCATATAAACTGTCATGATAACACATCATCATCATCATCATCATACTACTTAGTGAACTCTAGAAAGTTTATTGATTCAGGCGTTACTTTAGAAAAATCCATGATTATAAAAAGATGATATTGAATATATATACAATATATCTCGCAGAACTGACACTCATCAAGATTAGCTAGATCTCTTTACCAAACCTATCCTTATTGAAAAAAGACTTCTAAAATTGTCCAGGACTGAACTACAATAGTTAATAAGACGGGTATTCTGAGGATATTTTAAGTCTGTATAACTCGTAGGTGAGTGAGATTATGTTGCCAACAGCGGACGTGAAATAACAATAATGGTGGCGTAACTTAAAAACGTAAAGAAAATACTGAAAACGTGAAATAAAAAGAATGAAAAAGGGCAGCCCTTCAATTTACAAGTGACTGGTTCATGATACAAGTTGGCGATTTAGAGGGCGGGAAATCTTTATTACCATACAGGAAATGAACGGGAAAACGAACTGTTACTTGTTAGGAATGATACTCAACTGAGTTATTATCGTAAATAATTATTAAATAGGCATAAATAAACTTAACATTCGCTCGGAAATGCTTTTTATTGCTTGTTTATAAAGCAAAGTACCTATAGATTGTTAAAAAATTTTTTAGCGACGGAATTAATGCAACCTCTTTATTCCTAAAACTATTTTGAGTTGACGGAAAATTTCAATAAAATTTTCATTTCTTTTAAATTTCAAATCTCCTTGATGTAAACTGTAAATCATTGGCGATTTATGGGTAGATCTCTTTGGATATTTATTATCATTATCTGTCTCTCTTCTTTCATTAGCAACAATGAAGGTCTCGCGTTGTCTATGTGAAAACTTTGGGAGTACAAATCTTACCCCATCCTCCGTACAGTCCAGTTTAAAGTCCATGTGATTTCTTTTTATTTAGCTCGGTGGCAAAAATACGATGTGGGTGAAAATTCAACACGAGGCCACCGAAGAATTTCGGCGGTTATTTTTCGGCCTTCCGAAACAAATAATTTTGTATCAAAGCTAAAGTGTACACACACTATGTACATGTACACTTTGTGTGTGTGTGCAGTAGTATCTAGAGTTTCGCTCTGCGACTGCGAGATAAGGCTATAAATATATTTTTTTAAATCAGACCCATTGATCCATTTCACAATAAAATGTAATCTTTAATCATAAATAGAAATTAGAATAAAATACAATGAAATTAAACAAAGTAAAAATACGATCATACAAAAACAGTGTTTAATACAAGAAAACAAGACACAAGAAATGAAGCGCTTTCTGAAATATAAACGTTCTCACATTTCTTCACAGTTTTCTTATACTAGCACTTCCCATATCCAGCCAATTTCCCGCGACCTTTACCCTACCCGATAAGGCTTACCCCTCGATAAATAATTTGGCAACGTATTAGCATACGTCGATTTATCTCGCGAAGTCTGGTGCGGAATTATTATTTATAGACGTCGGCCCCCGCCCCGGTACATATGTTAAGCAAATCCGAGATCAAGATTGAGAATAGAGTAATGGGTAAGATTTTGTTTTTGTTTCTGACTGAAGTGCGCACGCGGAGCGGGAAGAATTTCGTACAATGACCTCTGATTGGTGACAAAGCGCACATGGTTATTTGAACCCTCCAACCAATGAATTTTCAATAAAAATATGTTATTCTACAAAATGGTTGTAATTTGTTTAACAAACAAAAAATCTTTAACTCACACAAGACATTATGCTGTTTATGCTACAATTCAAAATTGAATATCTCTTGACAATGCTGTTCGTAATAATGGCCGTAATTTTGTTAATCACTCAATCTATAGCTAAAATTATTTTAAACAAATAAGCTATTATCCTATTTACGCTAAAATTCAAACACGATGACTTTTGAAAAACTACTTACCTTTTTAGAAAGCGATCTAATATTAGTATATATCTATTGTCATACTAATTTGGACTTTGTCGTAACGTATAAAAAGTTTCTAAGTAAACACCATTTTAGTTAGTTTGATTGTACAACAAAATTATAACAGTGTCACTAGTACTTACGCGTAGTTTTAGTTCGCGATAAATTGTATGAACCCACAATATAATCAAAATATTTTTTTACTTTTGTAAGAAACAGCTACAACGTTTTAGAAAGGCTTAAAATAATTTGAATGGAATCTTTTTTTTTTTTTTTTTTTACTATTACAAGTTTGCGTTTGACAACTGAGTTCAATTTTGAATCAGTTGAGTCGTCAAGTTATGGCGGGACCATGGGATAAGATATTCCCATGGCCCCGCCGATTCATTTATACATACATTCATATTATTTATATTAGGGGTCCATGGTCAGGACACTGGCCTGATAAAAAATGTAATACGATCACCACTTTTCGAATTTTGCCACCACGAACGTACGTATTATTATTACATATATATTTTCAATGTACATGTTAAGATTGCCTCCCACCTTGCCCTTGCCTATGAATACGGCTGGGAATTCCGCTTTGATTATCGAAGTTTGATGTCTTAATACAAACTCCTAGTTTGCATTAGCATTTTCCAATTTGTTTACATGAATAATATTATGTTACGGCTTATCTCCAGACAGCATCAGCGTCTTGCGTTAACATGATCAAGAATATTTAGAAAAAGATGCTTACTTTTGGTTCTGTTCTTTTTTTAAAACATCTATAGAATATATAATAAAATGTATAATACCTCAAGGTTTTTAGTTTTACCATAATTATGCTAGATTATGCTTAATATGGTAAGTATCTGAGCGACCGTGTTGCTTGTAATTTTTCCAGGTAAGTTATTTTATTACGCAATGGGTGGCGAACAAGCAGACGGGCTGCCTGATAGTAAGCGATCACCGCCTCTGGATACCTGTAGTATCTGTAGCACTGTATTACGATGCGTAATACCCCCAGGTATTACGATACGCCGCCAGTCCTTGAAGTATTCTATATTGTAGCTACTTAGGAATACCAACGGTGGGAGCTCCTTCCAAATTTTGCAAAAACGGTCGGTTGAATCGCACAGTGCATCACTTTTACCTCATGAGCTAGTTATTCCTGGAGAAACTTTCAAGCTACGAAAGCTTGTACGGTGATAAAACTTTGATGCCGGAATAAGGTTGAATAGTAGTATATACAGTAGAATATTATTTATATACTATATAGATCTAGCGTTTGACCACTACATCAATTGGTGGACAGTGACGATGTGGCCGAAGATGTTATCACGCTAGATCTAGAATGCTCACAGTGAAAACACACAGAGAGCCAATCTAAATAGTCACCTGAATAAATAAAAAGACTAAGTATAACGTTACCTATGTACAAACTATTATCTAAATCCTTAAAGCAGCTTACGAGACAGCATGGAGATTTACGGAAGAATTGTACGTTTAGTGATATAAGGTACGAGTACCCAGTTGATTCCTATCCTATGTAGAAAAACTTATAAACATAACGTTATCCGCGTACGAAACTCAATCTAAATCGTTAGATCCATTTCCGAGTTTCCGTGAGGTATAAGAATTGGTCTTTTAACTTTTAATAACAGATTTAAGAGGGCGTTTTGGTGCATACACCTGCGCTAGACTTACACGCCTGCGTGCACTGTGGCTGCCCGTTCCAGGCTGTTACGAAGTAGGGGATGGGCGGCCACATTCTCGCGCGATGTCGCATTAATTTAAATGTAAGTTTTTAATGGTACCCCATTTACTCACAGGGGTAGTAAATCTCTGTTTTTTTTTAAACCGAGTGCTTCCTTGTTTCGGAGGGCACGTATCTCGTCGGTCCCACCTGTTGTATTAGATAACAGTTATTAGGTGACGTCTGACGCTTCTGGGTAGTCTGGAAACCCGACACTAGGCTGGCTGCTAACGTATCTGCTAACCCGCACTGCCAGGCCAGGGTGGTGAGTTACGGCAAATACCTACTCCTATATCTGAGAGAGAGGGATAAAGGATGTCCCATCAGTGGAAAGCAGTGGGCTCCATATTATGCTTACGCTAGTTTTGTTTCATGCTGCTTCATAAGACATATAGCTACCTCCTTCAGCCAGTATAGTTGAACTATTGAACCATTAACCATTTAGGTAGGTATAAAGCCTTTGGTGGCGATTGAACTAGTATCCGTCAGTTTGACAGCTGACGCTCCCACCGCTGAGCTATCATCTCTCAAAGAATATACTTACTTTCAAATTAAGCCCTTAAACTTCTTATTAAAAACAATTCCTTGACTTTTTTCATTACAAAGCGTCTTAACGAGTAGACATCATTTAATTGATTTGAAATTACGTAATTATTTATAAATTTACTAAATGTACAAAAGGTTTTTACTACGTCATTGTATCTAGAGAATATATTAACAAACAGATAAAAACTTATTCAACACCAGCTCCTTAACTATGTGCAAATTAGGGCGAGCGCACACTGAGACAAAACGGCAGCGATTACCGATGACAGCTGACAAGACAAGACAACAGAATTATTAATAGCACTTGTAACCCAATGACGTAGTTAATTAAAATCAAACACCTCCGACGCACCCCCGGTAAGGCATTATGAAGGGTGTATGTCACTTTTATTCTGTTGATTAATGCAATTTTACCTAAACGAGCTTAACTAACTGTTTATGCACGCTGTGTATGGTGTGTTTAATGGCGGGAATAATTTTTGGTGGCATAAAATTGCTTTACCAATTTAAAATTATTATGTAAAAGTTATCATAACTGAAAAATTTACTATTATCACCTTTCGAGCTATGAGTTTTATGGTTTCAACAAACCATTAACAAAATGCTAGGCGGGATTAGATCAAAATTATTTGAAGGAAACAATTCGGCTACTAGTAGGACTTGAACCCACGACTACAGAATACCGTGCTGTCGCTTTGCTATCTAAGCTATAGTAGCACTCCACTAGCCGTCTGAATTTATTTCTTCGTTTTACGTCTGAGGAGATGTTGTTATTGTCGCCATCTACCTTTAATTGTATAAACTATTAATGGGACTGAGCTGTTATTAGAAAACTCCAGTATACTTGCAACGTGTTTGATCAATACTATAGATAGAAATAAGGACGTGCTTCAAAAATCATAAAAACGGACTTTTACTACTTCTATTTTAAAATGAAGAGAAATACTATTTTTGTAGAGTTGATTTTTTATGGGACAATCATCCCTTCAGATGAAAGAAAAATTTTCTGAATCCCTTTAGAAATGACGGAGTACTATAAAAATCATATAAATACAACGAAATTGAAAATCTACTCCTTATAAAAGTAAGATAAAGCACGGAACCTCAATGACGGTCGTCGTGGCTCAGTGACCAGTGACATTAGAACTGCGACCCCGGGTTCGAATCCCGGCTGAGGCAAACATTTCTGTGATGAGCAAAGAGGTTTGTTCTCAGGTTTGGATATTTGTGTGATGTGTTTGGGTGTGTCCATACCTCTCGCGACACAGGGTAATCTAGTGCGGAGGTGTTTGATTGTGAATGCCTTTTATTATAATAGGCGCAGCACTGACGTACGTTTGTGTTTTTTTTACCATTTATAAGCTTTGCAATCTATTTCTGATTCTAAATGAAGTGACGAAACTAAATACGAGACGATGAAGCAAATGAAAGAAATAAAAAAAAAACTCGTCACAGTAGCATCACTTAACCTGTCATGTTACAAGGGTTACCGAAAAGCTAGTCAAAAAGGCGCCGACTCCGTCAGAATGGCTGTCATTTATCAACAAGCGAGGGTTGAAGACACTTAATCAAAGTATCACAATATGGCGACTATAATACTACCATGAATATTTATAAGGGAATTAGAATTGGACGAGACGTCGCGATGACAAGGCGGTTGATTTGAGACGGTGTAGTGTGCGATGCCCTTAATTGTTCCGAAGAGGTTTTATTTTTTCTGTAAGTTGTTAGTGAAACGGTCTGTGAGTAAATATTCTCTTTTTGAAATTGCATTATTGGAGTTGATAAGAAATATTCTTTGTTAGTGTTTACAAGTTTACTTGATTCTTGTTTACACGAGATTTTACAACTAGTTTTTTTTCTATTTCACGTGAAATGGTTTATTATTTGAAAGAATGAGCTGTAGAAACGGAGATAATTTTATTGATTACATATTTTATTAGAAGTTATGCAATTTTTCGAAGAATTGTTTCATTAATGTATAAGGATAGGATAGGATAGGATCGTCGAATATGTAAATACATTATTATTATGACATTTTATTTGTGTTTTATGTTAGTTACATTTATTACATACTCAACAAAACCAACGTAGAATTATTTTATTCTTTAATGACTTAAAATAATATTTTTAGTGGATTATTTATGTCGATCCTCATTCTGTAAGAAAAAATTTCACGTCAAATGAATTGGAAGTTAATATACTGAGTCGTACTCAAGACGTGATGTACTACTTATATTTTTATAATATATACATATTATTATGTCCAGCGTATGACCATCTCGCAGAGCTAGTTTTAGCTACGCGCTAGACCTAGAATGGTTCTTAAGAACTGCTGCTTGAACACAAAATGTGTTTGGTGACAGTTTTTCAGGGTAGTAGCTGGAACAGTTCAAGTCACGAGACTCAAATTCTCACAAAACTCAAATATTCTTGCTATCTCATTTATTCCTCACTTTGTTTACATGTCATTCGCAGCATTCACAACAAAAGTTTTCCTACAGTTATTTGGTTAGCGGAAGCCTGAAGGTAAAGATCGCGCACATAAGTATAAATTTACAAGCGATCCTTCCTTCTTGCTTAGCTTATTCCGGTTCACTTTTCAATGTAGGTATTTTTGCATTGATATAGGCGAGTACTCGAAAGTACCCACCACCACACTGGAAATTTTGATAATGGTGTTACCTTCACCGAAAGCTCAAGCCGTCGGTGGGGATGGAACCAGCTTCCGTCAGTTTGACAGTCGACGCTCCCACCGCTGAGCTATCATCGCTACTTATACTAAGTTTCAACTAAAAAATACTCAAAAATGTAATTAAAAATAATTACTACTGAAGATTCTAATGACCACAAATAACAAAAATATAAAATTAGTGTAAACAAGTGACCAAATCCCGTTTTAATATGACGTTGGTCATCCAATCCCTTGAATACCGGGATCAATTCGCTAATCCCGGCCTAATAGCCGGGAGGGACATACAGACTTTATTTATCCGAAAAACTTGTAAACGTAGCAGATACAACCTTATGTAACTGAATACAAAACTCAAAGTAAGAAATGTTAGAATAGAACTTTGATATATCTGCATTAGTGTAATTTGGATTCTATTCTTTAGTTTATACAGTCTGAATATGTTTGAAGAGTGAAGTTGCAGTGAAATATGTTTAGGGTTGCAAGTCCAAGTTATAGTGTAAAAGCATTTCTGTGTAAGATTATGATATTATGAAACGTATTTGTGTTAGTTTCCTTTAGTTCCGACTGAGGTGTTTTATAGTGTGCAATATTTCAAAGGAATAGTTTTTACTTTTGAAATTATGAAGAACGTGGGGCCTATAATTAAGTTCAATGTACTTTATAAGGAAAGCAGTTCTTACAAATAAAATCGATCAATAAACTAAAATATTTCACCACTTCATACGCATGTGAGAAAGTGGTCAAAAGCTAGATCTATAAAATATAATTTAAAAAAAAAAACTGGCAATCTTCGTCCGCATCATTACTGGCAATAAAAAGTAATTATGTTGTTCAATCAAATTAGCTAAAGGTAAAATAACAAAGTTCTTATAAATCCTACTAATATTATAAATGCGAAAGATTGTGTTTA
This sequence comes from Apeira syringaria, assembly GCA_934044485.1. Taxonomy (NCBI): domain Eukaryota; kingdom Metazoa; phylum Arthropoda; class Insecta; order Lepidoptera; family Geometridae; genus Apeira; species Apeira syringaria. The sequence continues at coordinate 20,204,129 of OW203660.1, read as the reverse complement.
TGTGTGTAAATGTGTATGTGTGTATGTTTGTTACCCCTTCACGCTCAAATAGCTACACCGGTTTCGATGAAATTTGGTAGGGAGATACTTTATACTCTGGATTAACACAAAGGCTAATTTTCATCATCACCATCATCACCGTTTTTCATCACCACGCGGGTACAACCGCAGGACGCAGCTAGTTTACGATAAAGTCCAAATTGGTATAACACTTTGCTTATGAATGGCAAACCAAAAATGTGTGAACTATTTACACATTTTTACTATTTACATTATTACAGGTCAAATATTTGTGTGTATGAACATGTCTCTTTGACCTGTTTCTGGGTGTGTATATGTATATAAGTATTTATATATAAGTATATATCAGTCATCAGGTTACCGTAGTACAGGCTCTGCCTAGTTTAGGACCTGAAGACCTTGTGTGAATGTTGATAAAAAAAAAACTAAATAAAAAAACACGGAACTTTATACCAAATAAAAAACTAACAAACAATATAATTATAATATATGTATTGTTTTTTGCAAACGCATGCGTTTACATGTACATACATTTCTTGGGAATGAATAATAATTGGTTTGACCATTCTCACTTTAATGTACATAGATGGTCTATTATTGATGAACCGTTTAATAGAAGAACACTTAATCAATAACATATTCGTATTTGTAAAATTAGATGTTTTTATATAATGCGGGTACTTTCAGATAAAATAAGTTGACATGCAATTTGGTGCTAACTAAAACTATCCACAATCTAATAATTTCAAATTTCAAATCAGTTTATTCAGATAAGTGCACATTCATACATATTTTTATATTATGTGGCTAGAGGTTTATACAAAAAAATGATGGGGATGGGTCGCTGAAATAGGCTCAATCACCTGTGTTTCTGCTTACAGCGCCCTCCTCCTAGATTTATAAAAAAAATAATCTAGCCTTATGCTATTGACAACTGTTAATACATTAAACAACTAGTTAAGTGTAAAAGTTCCCCTCGGTGTGTGAAGTGTAAGTGCATGTGTGAGTGTGAGAGGGTGTCGGCTTAGATATATGTTGCACCAAAACAGTTTGGACAGCGTAACTGAGGTTGATATTAGAAAATCGTACATAAATTATTATTATGTTACGTTAAAACCTTCAAGAGTTCTACAGTCTTTTCATATGTAAGAAATTTCAGCGAAGAAATTTATCAAACGTCTGTTAAAAATTAAAAGTTTAATAATTCTACTACCACGATTGTAGTCGTAATCGTTTCCCAGCGTGAAACAATTGAACTCAGCACTAACTGTCATTTATCTAGTACAACTGTGACACAGAGAAATTATAGTATGTACGGACGGTACGTGCGATATTCAATTGCTTATGCAATTCCGATACAAAACTATACAAATGTATTTACTTGAACTAACTTTAGGACTAAAAATGCATGAAATTGGCTCCAAACTCGTTTTCACTGTGTTTTGGTGTTTTGTTTTACCCATAATTCAGTACACATATTTGTATGTCAAACACTCAGATTAAGTATGTACCTACGTGACGTATTGGACATACGGTATGTCCAAGTAATTAATTAGCTATGTAGCTAATTAGTTGGACAAATTATAATACAATTACAATTGGTTATTTATACAAAAAAAGAGTTTTAAAAAAGCTTTATAACCAGACTGCGACGCAAGAGTTATTCCTGCTTCAGTGATATTTTAAATACTTCTTCGTCTTCTTCAGTTATGGCTATTTTATTTACTTGTCGGCATATATACACGTAATTATGACATTATCTCCATATACAGAGACGTGACAACACAAACATGTTTTTGCTCTCTGACTACGTAAACACAGAAACGAAACATAGATAAAAAAGTAAATTAACAGTCACTTTCTTCTTGAGACAAAATTCCGTTCCAAATGCCATTTCACCTTCAATAAGCCAGACCCTTGAATTTCCTTATTAAGGACAAATAAATTACTCCCGCCCTACTAATTGGACCTTTTAAACATTTTTCTTACTCTCTTTCTTCAAAGAAACAAAAGAATTTATGCAAAACACTCGGCACCGACAAATTAAAAGTGCTAGAGAAAAAAAAGTATAAATTAATGCACCCAATACGCATTCGTTTTAATTATGTTGAGGGATGAGATTAGAGAGGATACGACTAAGAACTATTTTAAGAAATGTCGATAGGAAAAATATCGCAACGCTTTTTAGATATGTGTTCACTTATCTCATATAAAGATATTAATTATATTTATAATTGTCAAGACACTACAGTGCCATTTGGCAAAACTAGATAATGAATTTCAAGACTGGCTATGTGGACAGCTTTATCAGATCATCCAGAGAAATCCACTTTGAATTATTCGACGCCTTAAACTTTCTATATTTATATATTTTGTAGCACCTTTTCTCGTATTGTCATATAAAAAATACTTATAATTAATATAAATACTTCGACAAAAAAACGTGTTTTGCATTTTATTACATACATATTAAAATATCGATAAAAAAATATAAATCAACTGTGTTCTTGGCGCTAGCGATACCAGCGTCATCTGTGATGAGCACATGGCAGTTTCTTTCTTCATTCAGGGGCCCGAAAATGGTTACTGGACCGTTTCTTATCCTAAATCCTAATAAACTTGTGTGTTATATAATCTAAGTTGCCCATAAAAAGACGGGCTGGGTCATTATAATATAAAAATGGTATTTATTACAAAAATTAAAGGTTTTGCAAGAATATATTTATTTATTTCAATTGTAACATTCAATGATCATATCCATACTATGACTTCCCCGATTTAGCAGCTCTTCAAAATTAAACAGAAGTCTTCAGGGGTCAAACGCGTCGTAATCAACGCAGTAAATCTTACAGCTCACTAATTGTTGCAGAGTATTGTAATTAGATTTAAACTTATTTAGAAAGAGGAGGTTAGGTACTATAAACAGCTTCAAGGTGACGTCAGCTATACAGTCAAGTATGGTTAACGGTCGACGCTCATAGCGACACATTTCTTTGACTTTTCTAGACCTTTATATGGTATTAAGTGATCAAACGCTAAAATATTAAAGGAATGCCACTTGACAACCTTCTGTATATGGAATGTTGCCATTTTTTTTTTTTTTTTTTTTTTTTTTTTTTTTTCTAACGGACTAATGCTGTTTGCCTCTACCGGCATTTACAGCTTCACCGGAGGGGGGGCGAGCACAGATGGTGCTCAGCCCGGTATTTGTGCGGTCGCAGAAGGCGCACCGCCTAGTGAGGCTAGCGCTGACGGCGCTGTGCCACTAGGAGAGGACGAGGCGACTAGCTCAAGGGCACCACTGAGGTTCGGACCTCGGCTTGAGCTGTCGCCAGGACAGGGAGTTATCGGATCGACTTGCCCCGGTACCAGAGTGGTCCGTAAGTGGGCCCTAAGGATGTTTGCTCTTTGACTATTTGGAGAGAATCTAACCAGGATGTTTTTGCCTCGAGCTCGCCGCCGAGCTCGGTGTCTGACTGAGTATACCAGGGACTCTCGACCTTGTATTCTACCGGGATGACCGTGGGACGACGCTAAAGCTAGCGACAAGGCGACAGCGATGGGGTCGTCCGGGTCATCCAATACGTGCCTAGGGCGGCGTCGTCGGGGGGGTTGAAGGTGCGGGTGTGTCGGGGTGGTGGAATAGTTGGCAGCTTGCACTACCAGAGGATTGGGATGGTGGGGAGCCGCGTCAAAGTAGCGACGGGAGCAGGTCTTAATGAATTGGGTTATGGACTCTAATTCGAGGTCGCAATGCAGGTCGGTGTTCCGCATATACCACGGAGCGCCGACCGCCTTGCGAGCGAACCGATTTTGAATTATTTGGAGACGGTGGAGATCGCGAGGGTGACAATGAGCAAACGCTACGGAGGCGTAGGTCATGATTGGGCGGACGCAGAGTTTATACAAGGTGATTTTATTTCTAAGTGAAAGTTTACTATCTTTGCAAACAAGGGGACCGAGGCGACCCAATACGAAGGCCGCCCTGTTTCGAACTTTAGTGATGTGCTGCTCGAAAGTGAGTTTCCGATCAAGGATCACACCTAAATATTTGGCAGAGTTAGCCCACGGTATGGGCTTGCCGAAGAGGGCTATGGGGTTGGGCTTTTTTAAACGGCCTATCTCGGTAAAGTACACAGCTGTAATGTTGCCATTACGCCACGCATTCATCACGCTAAAACAAAACTCTACCGATCGGGCACGGTGCATCCAATGCTCCTAGCCCACCGTGCTCAAATGTGGTTCAACTAATACATTATCGCACTCTGTTGTGATTGACTGTGACTGTGACTCTACACCGGTATGAAAAAAATTAAAACAAATCATTCAAACGTACGAAATGCGTTAATAATGAATATGTAGAATTGTGAGAAATTCAGTAAATAAAGCAACAAGAGAATAAGTAATAAATTGAAATAACACACATAGTTTTTATTTTAATTCAATGACTCGTGATTTTCACCATGGTAATTTTTTTATGATTCTCGTCGCTGCTCATTGATTAGTAACCTGACTTCTGATCTCTCAGGGATTCGAATCCTAGCCGGAAAAACAAGGCTAGGAAACAATAGCATCAACTGGACGGTTTTATAACAGCGGTGTGAGTGATTTTATCTTGATTTCACATTTGAATTAGGAGGAATCTATGCTAGAACCAAATTTAAAAGGTGACCGCGACCTCAATATGGATATATCGCCATCGAAGCTCATCGTTTCAAGAGCGTGTTTTTGGGTAAACTTCCTAGCCCAGCCAATTTTGACCCTTAACGCATCAAAAATCCGACCAAAGCCTTTCAAAAGATGTTTGAGAGCCTTTCAAAAGAACGAAAGTGAAAGAGACATTGTCGTTTCACAAAGAGAGAGGTTATTCGTATGCTAAATAGTATAGAAATGGGGTCCGCTGGTATTTTTCAGATCTTTTCTCAAGCATTTTTGATCTTTTTGTAAGAATTGGATTTGGTTTAGGAATGTCACCTATAAGATAGGTAGAACGCACTTTAGCTTATTTCACTTTTTTCATATAAATATGACACTTACTTATCACTTACAATCTTACTTTTCTATGACACTTATCAAACTGAGCCTCGCCATTCAACATGGCAGTACCTTTCAGCATTTTCGTCATTTTTCTGTCATGGTTTCACAATAATACATATTTCACAGCGATTAGCAAGTTGAAGTGGCAGTGGGCAGGGCACATAGCTCGAAGAACCGATGGCCGTTGGGGTCGAAAGGTTCTCGAGTGGAGACCACGGACTGGCAAGCGCAGCATAGACGGCCACCGACCAGGTGGACAGACGACCTGACTAAGATCGCAGGCAAGGGCTGGATGCGGGCCGCTTCCAACCGGTCCTTGTGGAAATCAATGGGGGAGGCCTATGTCCAGCATTGGACGTCCTATGGCTGAGATGATGATGATGATGACATATTTCACTTTTTACTTGCAAACTCATCTGGTGGCTCGTTATAGTGTCTTTAGTTATATTTAGACAATAGCTTTCTAAGAAATGTTGGTTTGGGGCAGCGAAAAGATTATGTATCATATTACATGATACGTAATCCAGACACTACGCCATAGTTTGCCATACCCACATTTACTATAAATTTGGTTTTTATAAAAGATCAAATGTAATTAATGAAATATGTATTGCGCGTTGCTGTCGTATAATAGTGAGACCCTCACCAAGACTATTTTCGATAAATAATATGCACGCCTGAAATGAAATAAACTGGAGTCAATTCAACTAATTTTTTTAAAATGCTTTTTAGCGATAAAGCACTGTTGGATGATTTTACGCAAATTTGAAAAACTGAAACCATAGACAAAGGGTGTTAGGCTATTCCTTAAAGTTACTCTATAAACTACTAGTGCCGTAGCGGGTAAAACCGCTAAGACTACAATTTTCTTGTACCGTAAATTTTTTTCGGCATTTTTCAATTTTCTGCGAATTTTTCCAAAACTTAAATAAAACGATGAACTCATGTTTCTGCTACATATTTGTTGTTTATTTCTCTTTTTATCAAATATTATTAAATTGATTTTCATGAAATGGATAATGATCTATTGTAGAATGCTATAAGTGTGCTCATCCAAATGAATATACTTTCCAAATTAAAAAGTTACAAATTCTAAAAATAACTACAGGTTTAAGTACCTGCAAATTTTTTAATTCACTCATTTCTGACTCGATCGCGTAGAGAAACCCCGAACGTTGCCCTCTCCATAGCTCTTTGTGCGACTTTGAGCTTGCTTACAAAGCCTTAAGTTAGTATTTACTTAATATTAATAGTGTTGTAATAATCGTATAAGCATAAGTATCCAGTCATCCATATTCCTATCCTTGACTAATATCGATAAACAAATCCCAACACAATAGCTCGTGTAATTAGGGATGCCTAGTAAGGAACAATAATCGAGAGGAGATCGAATCGATACAGAATCGATTCCTTATTCGATGTTCCCATTTTATTGTTATTGTTTTAATCAATTCGTATTTGCATACGGTTTGTTATGAAGTCAGGCTAATGGAATGAATATATGTCTGATTCGATCAATGGTTTGTGAAATAATAAATTTAATTAAATGGAGGGCTTATTCGCTTTCGCTTAGTTCATAAAACCAGAAAATAAATTTAATGTAAGAGGCAAATAGTTTCTATGTATTAGTTTGTGAAATGAAGTTTTGTTATATTATAATGTAATCTTTATAATTATTCTTAAGACCATATTCGGCCAATTTAATCCTAATATAACTGAATAATTTAACAATGCAGATATAAGCCAACATCATTGTTCGGATATTCACCATACATTTTCTATGTTTTAATTACATAATTGACATAGGCAAAAACGTTAAAAGTAACGAAATTTGAAATCGATGAAAGCTCAGCGGTGAGAGCGTTGGCTGTCAAACAGGCAGACGCTGGTTCGATCCCCATCAACAACGGCTTGAACTTCTGATGCAGGTAGCACCGTAACAAAATTCCCAGCATAGTGTAGCAAAAAACTGTCACCAAGCACATAGTGTGTTCAGGCAGCAGTCCTTTAGAGCCACTGAGCATTCTAGGTTTAGTGTGATAACTATTTAATACTAGCTGTGCCCCGCGGTTGTTCCTGCGTGGTGATGAAAACTGGTGATGATAGTGATGATGAAAATAAGCCTATGTGTTAATCCTGGGTATAAGCTATCCCCATACCAAATTTCATTGAAATCGCTGTAGCCGTTTGAGCGTGAAAAGTTAACAAACATACACACATACACACTAACTTACACACACATACACACACACACGAAACACACACACACACAAACTTTCGCATTTTAAATATATTTTTTTTTTAGAGTACGTGATCCGGTTTATACCAATGATATTATATGTTTATTGGTTATTGGTCGTGATATAAACTACGCGCAAGTTTCACGTTATGCCTGTATAAACAGTATACAGGGTGGAATATTGTGACACTACCCGGAGGGAAAGTCTCTCTCTCGAAATAGTTGACATACCAAATTTTAGTCAAGGAAACATTCCTTTATTTTTAAAAAGAATCAAATCTGCATTTCAAGTTTTACGAAAATTCGCTTGCCACACTTGGGAATCGAACCGGCTAAAATTCGGTAAAATAACATCCTGTACCTTTATGGCATCAATAGAAGAAGTTAATCATAAGGGTGAAATCTCTCTAACAAACATGGTAAATTAAATAAAAGGAAACCCGTCTTTAAAAACAGCTTTTTCAAATACCAAGGATAATGTGATATTCAAATAATATACATAGGTATAATAAGAGAGAGCTGTCCTTAAAAGATAAACATATGCCATCGTGAACTTTACAGATCTATATGAAGGGCAAAAATCATACACTGTTTTGTTATATATCCCAAACGGTTTAGGCAGGCAGCGTTACGAAAGCTCTCAGATGACTTGATTTTCTACGATTTTTTGGCGTGGATGGCATGGACACACACAATCACAACACAAACAACCCAGACCCGGGACAAACACCTATACTCATCGCACAAATGTTTGCCCCTGCCGGGATTCGGACCCAGGGTCCCGGAGACACAGAAGTCATGTCACTGACACTGACCACTGCGCCACGGCGACCGTCAAACATTGACGACAATCATCGTTATTTTTCCCTCAATTCACACAAAACCTTTTCGAATTACCAACCTTCAACCACCTTTCAACCACTAAATTAAGAAATGATAACCACTTGAAAATCTGTTCGATAAACGATTTCTGAAATCATCATAATTTACATACATAGACAGACGCGGTTGGTAACTTGGCTCTCTATTTATGCTTTATTTTCCAAGACGACACATGAATTTGAGCGCTGACATTTAACAAAGTGAACAGTTACGTCCTATATTAGTTGTTTCCGCTTGAGAGATCAACGTAGAAATTGAAATATTTATACAAAAAAATGTATTCGTTATTAAAATAGTTCAACATTTAAGAAAAGCTGCATGCGTCTAAATCCAGAAAACTCATTTGTTCTGCCCAGTATCACTGCAGGTAATTTTTCACGAATATTGCCATAAAGCTGGAAGGCCCACTTGTATCCTGGTCACGTCTCCTGAGGAGGGACAGAGATGGTAGATATGGAGGGATGAAATGAGTACGCGTGAGAGGGAGGGTAGAAGGTACTGCAGGGTAAGATGGATAGCCGATATATTTATTATGTGCCGGTGATTTTAGTTCGGGTCGAGTTTTAAGTTAAGAGGTACACTACATACTGTTATAGTGTGTAGTGTACGCTGACGCAAACATAGAAATCAAAAAAATAAAAAATCAGTCATCAAAGAAATTAAAAATCCATATTTTCAATTACAAATATTCCTTTTTTATTTGAGAATCGGCAAGCGTAGACCACTATCTCATCTGATGTTAAGTGATGATGTAGTCTGCGATGGATAATAAATGATTTGTGTATATATATGCGTTCATTAGTAGGTACATTTATTTCAACATAGAAATATCAAAAGGACCGTACACGTCATTTATTACTTACGTGTTACGTGGAACGTTCCAATTTTTGAAGAAAGATATTTTGGATATTAGTGGGTTTTGAACCCACGACTACAAAATATTGTCGTGTTGCTTTGCCAAGTAGCTATAATAGCACTCTACAAGCAGTCCGAATTGATTCCTTCATTAGTGAATTTTTACGGAGGTTTTTTTTTCTTAGCGCCATCTACCTTAATGAGACCGTACTATTTGAAGACAGTTTCAATTTGAAACATATTGAGCGGTAGTACTCTGATCAAAATTATTGTACAGGTTGTAATAATACTATAGCTTAATTGATGAAGCGACACGCCCATATTATTGAGTTGTGGATTCAAATCTCCTTAGTATCCGAATTTTATCCTTCAAAACATTGTACGTAAATATATATATATATATTATTATAAGGAATAGGCAAGCGTTTGAACACTCACCTGATGTTAAGTGAGCACTATGTATATATTATTTATATCAACATTTACTTTTCACTCACCCACTAAGTCACTTTTAAATTGGAAGTTAATAAAAAAAGTATAATTTTTTTAACACGAATAGACTCATTGCTCTCCCTGATATTATAATTTAATGTAATTAATATAATATATAATTATGTTATCTTGTTAATGTTGTGAATGTATGGAATACATAATAAAGTTTTAGGTAGAATTAAAATCATTTTAGACAATATAATGGATTTTACGGGAATCCATGTATATTATAATATTTTATAAAGATGCTAGAAGCTTAGCTCTAATGATACTCTTTTTCAATTTCTTTTTTTTATCATAACCGTTAACAGGATTTTGATATATAACATATTATTATAAAAATCTTGACACAGATATTTGATAGTTTATCCATACGATTTGTGCGTTATACAATTGTTTTTATATGATCACATTTGCAAAAATATGTCGCAATTTATCGTTGCTGTGGTCTCGGCGCTTATTATTTTATTTAATATTAATTATTATTTTTACTCGACCATTAATTTTCTAATTTGTCAACTTCACAACATTTTAATATTCTTCTTTTTTGTGTTTGCTACAGCAAATATACAAAAAAAAAGCTTTAATTTGTGAGTATTTTCATAAACTAAGGTACTAAGAGAAAATTTTTATGAAAACCATACCAAAAAATGTTGTGAAAAATACAAACTGACCGACCATTTCTGTTTAGTATGCGTGTGGCGTATTCACTAAGCCAGGCTTAAGACACTGGCTCGAAATGAAAAACCGCCACTCTAAGCCTGGACAAATTAGATTTGTCTGTACGAATACGGAACAGGCTAACAAATATTTCTACGCCGTAAGGCAGAAAATACTGGCAACCTTGTTAGACACAATTATAAAACCACTAATATAACTATACTAATAATATAATAGACAAGGAAAATGGTCGACCAGTATTGACCAAAGATTCTATGTAATCACAATAATGATAAAGTTCAGCATTAGATACTGACAATATTGTTGCACGGGAAAACCTGCAAAACCTGAAAAACGGGAACCTTGTTGTTTTAAGATGTCAAATTGTCAAATGATCTTCAACCATATGGTAGACGATAATTATATTGACTGACTAGGCGACTGTACCCATTTTTCTGGCAAATATATTAACACTCATCCATACAACATACTAGCTGGAAAAATTAAAAAAATAAATTTGTTTTTATGCCAACGTTATTTTTTCTCGTTATTAATTTTATACAGGGTTTTATTCTACAACAATATGCCACCCTTATATAACAATAATGATACGATTATAAACTTATATTCTGTTTTTCACAATGCCAGCGTTTGATCACTATCGCACTTGATGGTCAGTGACAATGGATTTGAGGGTGGGAGGCTAGCTACCAGCTAGCAAGGCAATACTCGAAAGTACCATGCTGGGAATTTGAGGTGTTACTGGAAGCTCAAGCTGTTATTGGGGATTGAATCAGTATCCGTCAGTTTGACAGCCGATGCTCCCCCCGCTGAGCTATCCTCGCTTCGAACATATATTACACCAAACATATTTCCGGATAAAAAGCAAGCTATTGTGCTATTTCAGTCTATATACATCTGAGCCAGATTCATTCGCCTTCTTCTTAGTTGGCACAGTGGTCATGGTAATAGTGATAGCAAGCGGACCCTCACTGATGTCCTTTTACAGGGCAGTTGCTGGCTTAGCGATATTTTTCAATTTCTGGTTGTAGTCGTATCGCGGATATACTGTACTCAGGTAGACTGTATGTCCGTCCGAAACAAATCTGTCCAACTGGTTGTTGAATGGCCTCGCGATTTCTTGCCTTCCACTTTACCCTGAACGTATCTGGCGTAATTGAGGACACAACTTACAAGCATACAAACTTCCATCTTAATATTAGGAGGATGAGATTAGAATGTTTGGAAGTTATTAAATATGGGAGATGTGCATTATTCAAGCATCTTTGTTTTATAAACAATGACTTATACGTATCATAGAGAAGAATGTAATAATTTTATTAACAAAAATATAAGTCTCAGATATAAAAGTTCTCTAATGGAGACCACGAACTGACAAGCGCAGCACAGGACGGCCACCGACAGACGACCTAAGACCGTGCAGGAAAAAACTGGATGATGCCGCTTCCAACCGGTCCTTGTAGAAATCAATCAGCACGCATATGTCTTACAGTGAAAGTCCTATGGCTGAGATCATGATCATGATGATGAACAGTTTCAAACTTAATCTAATTGCACAAACAGAACTTAACAACCGTACCAATGAGATAAGAAATAAAATACTGTTGGTATCTTATTTGGCATCAGATTGGTGAAGTTAGTGTATCAACAGCTGTGTTAGGTAAGTCCCCGTGTTACAGCTGCTGATGATAGTATATAGTATCTTAATTTTTTTTTAATCTTACATCATACGGGGCTCTTCTGTCTACTTCGGTGTAATTAAAGCACCTTGGAAATAATTATGTCAGCAAATTGCTATCAATGAAAAATAATACCTTCTCAATGCATCTCATTCTCAATTCGAATCCAACATACGATTTCAAAATTACACGTTGGCTGGCGTAATTGTGATTGGATACCGTCTTTTTTTAATATTATCCCGCCTTTTTTTCAAACTTGGAACCCTTTGTTTCGTCCGTGAGAACAGCCAGTTCAAAATTACCATTTTTAGAGAGTGGATTATCGGATTTTAGGTTATTTTTAAAACAGTAATATCGATATGAGCCGATATCGAATGCAGATTGGTTTAGAATAACACGATTTGGGCGTTGTCAAAGTTATTCACATAATATCGATGATTTGATTTTAGAATGTTTTTTTTTTTTTGATAATTTTGTTTAAAATAGGTATTACTTTTAGTGGTGTGTAGTGCGTAGTACAAGTACGTTAATGATTTTGGCTTGGCTTTGGCAGTATTACATTTTAGTAGTAGTAGTAGGCTATGATACTTATGAAGGTTTGGTTTTAACTTACCGACTGTTGACGGATGCTGCGTTGCCATCTACAGACGGTTTTCTGCAACAATTGAAACCTAATTTTAGACTATATCTTAAATTAATTTCTTCAAAAACACTTAAAAACATAGTTAAATATTCGAGTAATTAACCCAAATTATTTATAGAAATTACCCATATAATTTGAATCATGAGATTCATACATTAAATTATGAGATTTAAAGGCTTTTTGAAAACTGATGCCCAGTTACCATATAAAAAAAGAAATAATTTTATTTTACTCATAATAAATTTCAAGTAAAAATTATAAGGATTATTATTTTTAATAATAATATATAATTTTTGATAAAGGTTGTTCTATAATGGCTTACCTACTCTAATAAATTAACAATTTAAAATAAATTTTATTCAAACAGAAATAACCTTCATGAACTGTTCTCATGAGTCCAATTATGGGCCTTTTTACTGCCCGAAAGAAATGTTTTAAATTGTTATCAAATTGTAATTGTTATTGTTTAAGTGTTATATTTTTTAAGTTTCTTAGGTGAGGAGGAATTTTAACAATATAAGCTGAAACGACTCAAAATTGTCAATTTTGCAAAGAGCCTTAACGTAGATATTAGGTTTTAAAATGAGTGCAACACTTTTTAAATTTATTAACAAACAATTTTAAAACGAAAAAACTATTGTCTTTATAAAATGAATCCAGACTAGATGGTGTATATATGATCCCGTCGGCGTTTTTATGCTAAAAGTTGCCTGATGGTAAGCGATCAGTGTTCTGGAAATCTGCTACACTGGGGGCATAACCATAAAAATACTTTATCAATGCTTTCAAGACTATGTTATCTGATTCTCTCTTTTTGAAAGGATATTGTGTATTTACTACTTGGGAATACTGAGAGGGACTTCATTTACATTTTGCAGCCTCTGGCAAAAACGATCGGTTGTTTCGCGCAACCGGAGTCATATTCCTGTAAATAAATTAAATTATGGGGGTAACATTTCAATGGCAGCTGTGGTGTTCCAAATTTAGCTTAATCGACTCATATTGACTAAATAAAATAGTGATACTTACATCCAGTAAGGGTCTGCGAGTCCTTGAGCGTGAGGTCCATATGTGGAACCCAGGGGGTAAGAAGTGCAGAAGTTCATCATCGGCATTGCGTACATTTTGTCTTATCACCTCTGATTACACTGGGTAAGCCATTATAACCAACGATGTAACTAAAAAAAGAAGATACTGAACGCCCTCAGATTACGTTTCCAATAAATAAAGTAGATAAAACCACGGGCAAACGCACTAGTTTAGCACGAGTCGTTAGTTTTAAACTAACTGCTTGTGCATTTTGTGAAAGCACATAAAAGCATTATTTCGGCCTTGTATAAAAAAATGTAAGAACCATATTTTCCGTTTCATAGATTGAGACTAAAATAAATTACGTGCATGAACCTAATTCATGCAGTCCACGTGAATAACGTTAGAAAACTGCTCAGATTTTACAGAAAATTGTTGTTGTATTTTTGTTCCATTGGGAATTAATATTTTTTAATTGGGGCATAGTATTTATGCCCATAAGAGAGTCTGTCGCTTTGATGTCTCTAAGTATCTATACTTGTACTTATTAAATAAGAGACACCTTCTTACAAATAATAATTATTTTTTATAATTTTAAATAAATAGAAGTAACTTTCACCATGACAGTCCTTTGAAGTCTTGTCTGCGATAGCTAGGCCGGCGGGCACAAAAAATCAAGCTATAATCCAGAGGCCAAACGGCTGACTGCCAATGTTTTTGATAAAAAAGTAAACTGATTTTGAAATTAAATGTATTACATAAGTACCTATGTTTATAAATTTAAAAAATATAGTTTGCCTGAATTACTTCTACTCTAATTACTTAGGTAACTACATAATTATTCTATATTGATCCTAATCAATCTGCATAAATGCAAGTCATTTATTTCAGATATGTATATACTTTTTTATCTGATCCTACTTCTGTAGCATAAACATGTAAACTCTGAACACTGTGACGTCACCAGCTCAACAATCACGCGGACTACAATACAGGCCGACAAGAAGTTCCACATTCCAAATTTAAAGCCGACCGTTACTAAATACGCGCCAGTTGACAGAAGCCGACGAGTCCCGAAGCGGACCGAGTCGAATCCAACAAAAGTTCCACTTAGCGTCTAACAGATGTCGTTAGCGCCCGCAGAGTTCGCGCCGACATGCGGAGATTTGAAATTGGAGTAATTCATTTTTAAATAATATGTAGTAACTGTTTTTTCCCAGAAACTATTTACGTAACTGTTTTGATCGACCCACGCGTAATTTCTTAATTTTACTTTATACACTCTATAATCCTCCGATCTCGTTTCGAGGAAGGTGTTCTATACAAAACAATACTTTATAATGACTTTATAATATTTTGTTTTTAAAATGACACTAAACAAGAAAGTAATTTAAATCACATTTTTACTCAATTTCAGGGTTACCATTTTTCCACCATTACCATTAACTTTTTTATTCTGTCGGCGATATAAATCGACCGTATTACCGACCATTACTAATCGCACCACACACAAATCGATCCAATTCCTAATCGTAACGATTTACTCTCGATTCGATTCGAATCCGATTTTACTCCGATTGTCCTTTCCTCTATTGTTTCCGTTAAGTTCAAAAGAGGCCGCGACTTCGTCACGGAAGCTACCATCGATGTAGAAACTTTTTGTCAGGACCTATTTTATTTAAATTGGGTCTTGTTGAGAAATTTTAAAGTGTGAATGCTGACAAAAAGTAAAGCAGACAACTTAGTAAAATAGTATGTAACGGATCCACTACCGTAGGGGAAAACAATCTGAATGTATAAATTGGCTCGCTTGCGAATTGCCGAATCTGTATTATTAAAATAGTTAAGTTACTATTATGTAATAATATAGCAACCACAAAGATTTGGTACTTAAATACCAGTCATGATTAATGCTTTTATTTTTTCACGCATTGAACACCATTATGAAAATACCATAATTTGCACAATTTATATAAGCTACCACAGAATGATTAGCTACAAATATAAAATTTTAAAACACATTTCTGCATTACTCACATTCAATGCATAATGTCTCCATTAATCAAAAATTTAGGAACAAGCGCGTAAAAAGTTTCCGTACATTTTAAACCTCCCACATCGCGACTTTCCAAGAAAAGTGGCTTAAATCGATAAAATTCCAGCACTAATCGAATAAGGACGGCTATCGAATCGGTGGGAACAATCGTTGACGGCTGGTTTTGCTCATCACTTTACATTTTTATTAACATTTAATCGACAAAAGACATCGGCTCAAATCTTTGACGACCAAACTAAGAGAGTAATTATATACGAATGCACACTACACAAGGTACCCATGTATTATTATATCTTCTATATGATTAATATTATATGTTAATTGCTCACTTTAATATAACAAACTCATTTAATACTTAATATGAGTAACTCTTTAAAATGTTAATTATTTGTACGTAATGGCTGTCGCTGAATGTTAAATAATATACAAAAACTTTTCGTAGTACATAATTTCCTCACTATCACCAACTTTCGCCTCAAACCACTACGCAAAGAAAAACTTTAATATGACAGAAACAACTAGAAAAAGTTTTCAAACTTCAAATTGAAACTCTTTATCGCGCAAACTCTTCAAACTTCTTTTTTTTATCTAGGACGCATTAGGCCAGCGTCCGCCGCGACGAGTCACGTGCTAGTGCGGTGACATTGCACGCACCTCGGAAAATTTGCCGAAATTGCGCCCCCTTGCATGGCAATATCGCACACACACATACGAAATGCATGTTATGACAAGGGTCGGTGGCGGGAAAATGTAAGAAGTAGTGGGAGCAATACTCACAGAGCAAACGTATGAAATTGGTAGAATTATGACAAATAGCCAAAGACACCATAATTAATAAGAAGAGGAACAATGTAATGGTAAATGTCACATCACTTGAAACTTTAACACATTTTGCTATCAAAATTTGCTGAACCTACAGGCACGGTGCCACCACGCCGCTGCCGCTGCCAACAACAAAGACTTCACAGGAAAGCCATGATCTAAAATGTAAATAATCTATTTAATCAATTTATTTAATCTGCTTCAAAAAACCGACTTCAAAAAAACAAGGAATTTTTTTATTTCTTTATGTTTGATACCTCAGAACATTCGACTGGCTGAACCGATTTAAATCTATCAAATCAAATCAAATTTTATTTAATCAAAATTGGGCATGAACTGTTCAGTGGTTTTTTTCAAGTGTAGTGCAGTGTCAAGACATATTTGACTTTCAAGAAAATAAGTTGATAAGACTCAAAATTGTCCATTTAGTAAATCCTACTAATATTATAAATGCGACAGTTTGTGTGTATGTGTGTGCGTACCTAAGTGTGAATGTGTGTATGTTTGTCACCTCTTCACGCTCAAACGGCTAAACCGATTTCGATGATTTGGTATGGAGACAGCTTATAACCTGGATTAACACATAGGCTTATTTTCATCATCACCGTTTTTCATCACCACGCGGGTACAATCGCGGGCCGCATCTAGTGGTAAATAAAGCCTTAGGATCGCACAGCTAAACCGCTAAACTCCACTACAACTGCTTCTCTACGTTTATATATTGACACTCAAAGGCACGTGACGTGTTTGAATGCATTCCCTAATCGTTTAGTAATCGCGGGAAACCTTAATGTCTCATTAATTTCTCGCGAGTTTACAAACGGGTTCGCCTTTTGACTTTAGCTCGATTTGTGATCAAACAAAGTTCGAGATTGGGTCCTATATTGTGCAGTACTATGTAGGTATAATTTGAGTACTTTGTTCTTGCAGGATCGTACGAAGGATCAGGATGTTTCTTCTGATACGCGAGAAGCACCTGAAGCGTCAAAGATGGAAAGCCGAAGTTTCCTTCAAAAAGTCGATCCTTAATGAAGATTTTCAGCACTCAATTTACGTTTGGATGGATTTTCGGCAATCCAAGGAAAGCTAAGACTTGTTCATCTCTTGCTCGGCCTATGTCGATTTAGTAGGGCATTTGACATTTAATGTGCTAACATACTATGGAAATAACGCGCTGTCTCATTGAATCTAGAATTGAATGAAGATTGATCCAATATGAACGAATTTAAAATAGCAGACTACCAAAGCTGTCAAATTCACCAAATGTGAGCCGAACATATTTCCATATCGAATAGTAGACTTAGGCCCCTGAGCTATCATCGCTTCGAATTGTATCGCAAAAGCGTACGTGTGATGAGAATGTGTAAGAGATAATATATATAGTAGGTACCTATATATATAAGTTACAACTCAGTGCAAAAATTGAATGGGATTAACCATGAATAAAACAGTATTATTAATTTTTATTCCACTTTCTTAGCTATATGTAGATTTAAATATATATATATATATAAGCTTGCGTTGCCAACTGTCTCCCCTGATGTTAAGTGTTGACGCGGCCGTGCACACATGCTTAGAAGGTTTCGGAATTCACTCGTATTTTATACATAGGTACATATATATTTTTATGTATATTTTCATGATTTTACATAATCTTAGTCTCCAGGGGCGAAATCGCAGGAAGTAAATCTATAGAGATCACAGTAGGTTCAGCTTATTGCTATCACAAATAAAAGATCTTTAGGAGAAATATTAAATCAAAATGTGTGTCAACCAACACCATAAACCTCTATACTATAAGTATCCCCCGTACCAAATACCGCTCATACTAGAATATGGGGTCTCAAAAAAAATCTCTACCATTTTTTTTATTTGAGAAACTTACACACTACAGACTCAACGGTCCGTACCTTTTTTTTATTACATTTGATGTTTTACTATTAAGCGTACTACACAACAGGTGTGAAATTAATCTAGATGAACTAAATAACAACTAAGTGAAGTTACAAACTAAGTTAGTTTACACTATATGATACCATGACAATATTTTCATATTTAATTCTACCTACACTATTACATTGTGTTATGACTATATTATATTATATTTACTTATTATAATACTACGTTACTACTTGACAAATTTAGATATTTAATTGTTAGCGTATATCTAAAGTTAACAGTACCCCGATGACTTCATTATTTCTATCTTTTATTGCCATCTTGACATTATATTCCCATATTTGTTTCCCGATGGTCTGGGTTATTCGCCGGGAGAAGTATCCAATGGCGTCGAAGCTGTCGCCCGTATAGTAAGTGCAAGTGGTGGTGTGTCGTGAGACTGCTACCACTGCATGCGACACGCTTCTCTCTGCCATATTGAAAAGCAAAAGGTTTCCCGTGCCGTTGCGAATACTATAACAAAACCAATAATTCCCACTTAGGGACAAAAGAAGGAATTCCCCTCACATAGTGCGAATATTTTCCCGAAATGCGGTATAATATGACACAACACTGGCAACACTGCGTGAATAATAAATATAATGTTTTGGGGACACGCGGTGCGTACATTCAATTATTTACAGGCAAATTATCGTGAGTAACTTACGCATAGTTTTCTTGTGCGAATATTTTTCTCCCCTTTCTGTACATTGCGTATTTTTTAAAAATCTTTGACGTCGCGTGTATAAACTAGAAAAAGAAGTGTTTCCTAACAATAACTTTATCAATACCCAAACGGGATACATTTTAAAATTATTGTACTGACTAACGCGTGCTCTTATTAAAAAACCGCTGTTCATTAGTCGTCGCGTACCATATTGCCATGTAACTTAATAAAAGTTAGAGTTCTTTTTTAGGATAACAACAAGCTTTTTACTATCATTCCCAATGCATGGAAACTGCCTAAAAACTCATACCACGGACGATTGAGCCACGGCGACCGTCGGAATATCGTATTGCAGTCTTATTAAACAATTGAATAAGGTATAAACAATCACTCCTCTGTGCCACAGTTGTTCTAGATCATGTTAGTTAGTCCTGAGTTCTATTGTTTTGCGATGCGATGCGGCTGCGGTACTGATCTTCGGCTAAAGGTTTTTTTGTCGGATCAAGCTTCTTAGCAATCCTGAAGATAGTGCTGCGAAAGAAAAAATATAACACAGCTTTGCAGGCTCGGTGGCTGAAAAGTTAAGGCCTGGTGTGTGACTACATACTACTAAATGCACTCATTTTTTTATATTTTTTTTACTTTCACACAAGGTCTTCAGGTCCCAAACTAAGCAGAGCCTGTACTATCGTAACCTGATGACTGATATATAATATACTTAAATACGTATACACACCCAGACACAGGTCAAACAGACATGTTTATGCACACAAATGTTTGACCTGTCCGGGAATCGAACCCGGGACCAGCGGCTCAGAAGGCAGAGTGCTACCAACTGCGCCAACCGGCCAGTCAAACACACAAATGTAGATGGCTGTGGCATAGTTTTTGTAAGCAGTGAACATTTATTTGTTTTGAATAAAATTTTATTTTTTAATTGCGATCCATACTCGTGTGATGATGGTGAAGTGATAATAGTGTAGCAGTGGGTGCGTCGGCTATCAATCTGAAGGGCGCTGGCTGCCCATCCACAGCTTCAGCTTCCATTGAAGGCATCATCGTTATAGATTAACAGCATGGTGGTAGGATACTTTGCCTTATCCGCCTGCCTAGCTACCATCCTTGAGTTCGAAAATGTGTCACCAATCACACAGTTTTCACGGATGCTGTCCTTGGAAGCCGGTAAAAATTCTAGGATGATTTCACTTTCGACTGCATCGTCACTGATTATTAAGTGAGATAGTGTTTATTCATATGTCTAATATGGAGACTAAGTGTAAGAGTAATAGAAAAAAAATTATACAGCATAGTCAGGCGTTTGACCACTATTACACTGTAAATTTACAAAGTTTTATTTTCGCCGAGTGAAGACGAGTTAGTGCGTCTAAAAGAATAAAGTTTATTTTTATTCCAACTCTACAAGGTGACCAGGCCAGTATGCAAAGTGATTGATCCGATGAATTTGTGATTTTTCGCTGTTAAGTATTATATTTATCAGAACAAATATCTGCAGCGCCTCGAGCTGCGAGGCTCTTATCTGTATCGTGCGAGGGTTCTTGAGCTAAGAAAAAAATAAAGAGCACATTAACTTCATTAGATACACTATATCATCATCATCTCAGCCATAGGACGTCCACTGCTGGACAAAGGCCTTCCCCATTGATTTCCACAAGGACCGGTTGGAAGCGGCCCGCATCCAGCCCTTGCCTGCGATCTTAGTCAGGTCGTCTGTCCACCTAGTCGGTGGCCGTCCTATGCTGCGCTTGCCAGTCCGTGGTCTCCATTCGAGAACCTTACGGCCCCAACGGCTATATATAAGCTATTAAAACTACCTATCCTCCTACTCCAGTCAGTAATGCTCAATGCTGTGCGTCGTGATGCTCCCTATTTTTCTCACGACGCCTTCACTTGTCGTGGTTTGTGGCGTGGCTCAATGCTTTGGAGATCTTTGTGGCCAGCTGCTTGGACACTTGGTCGGACCATCTTGTTGGACTGCGTGTCCTAGGTCTTTTTTCTTCCAACTTCCCGTTACTACAGTTTCTCTAGATTATCGGAATGCTTTCGGGATTTTTGTTCGAAGTATTGCAGCACTCTGTGAAGGCAAATGCTCGAAATTAAGATCCTACTTTCTAGCATTTGCCTTCACAGAGTCAAGTCACGTTTTTTTTTTAAATAGTACCTAAATTTGCCAAATCTGTACAGAAAAGGAAACCTTGACTAACAGAGAGATCACCAAGATATAGATAAACGTACAAAAACGTAACAAAGTATGAATTGTAAAGTAAATTACATTATATATAATCCTATCCTACTAATATTATAAATGCGAAAGTTTGTGTGTATGTGTGTATGCTTGTTACTTTTTCACGCTCAAACGACTACACCGATTTCGATAAAATTTGGTATGGAGATAGCTTATAACCTGGATTAACACATAGGCTACTTTTATCACGGAAAAAGTATAGTTCCCGTGGCGTAGTTGAGGTAGCGGGAAAACTGTAATTCACGCGGGTGTTACCTCGGGGCGCTACTAGTAATTTATAATTGTATAGTATTTCATCATCAGCCTATAGCAGCTCATGCGTCGACTTAGTGCTCTACAATTATATTTAATCACACGACACTGGCAAATGCTGACATGCGACGCCATTTTCCCGCAAAAAGGGATTTAAAATATATATATATATATCTACTTCTATCTGCCTCATCCTCAGCTTCTCACATCCAGCACTTACCATACATTTTGCGAAGTTCGCCACTCCACCTACCGAGAGCGTCCCTACACTACGTTTGCCGAATTATCGTCTCAAGGCTCAAAAGCTTTTTTGGTAGTAACTTGGTACCTACACTCTTTTTTTGATTGGTACACTCTGCTCTTACGATATCCAATTTTCCAAAACTGTAAATTTTACGGGTAATCATTCAATTTGTTTTTCATTCCATGTTCAAATGATGTGCTTATCAATGAAGAACATTTTATTTGTATTTATATTAGAAGAAATATTATTATGGAAATCAATGGGGGAGGCCTTTGTTGGCCAGTGGACGTCCTATGGCTGAGATGATGATGATGATATTAGCAGATAATTAAAGAAAATAGGCATATGTATTACTTGGATTCATTGAACGCTGTCATTCTATTGTACATTATAGTTATTTTAAAATAAAGTGTTTTAAACCTGTCTAAAACCATCGACCACGTCTAAGGTATGGATGTTTACCTTTGAGGTATTTTCCTCGATGTTTCCTCACCATTGTTCTGCGCATTCGTCACCCCTGAACAATAAAGCTGAGGTAAAAAAAAAACAAAGTTAGGGTCGAATGTCAAAATGATCCGAAGGTGAGTTGTACTTAGTGCAATGTAACCTGTGGGATTCACAACATTTGGCTACATGTATTAGGTACATTATATCATTTCGTATATTTGATGATTCTTTTTTTTAATAAAATTTTATTAAATCTGGTGCTACTCATGTGGTTCCATTTAAATTTATACAAAATCTGACTTGTAGTTTTTGAGTTATCCTTAATAATTAATTAATGTTTAAAATTATTTATATTTATCAATATTATTTTATTGTTTATTTAACGTAAATGTAAACCCTTAACAAGTATTAAACTTGATATACGCATATTGTGGGCTCTAAGGCCTGTATCTTGGGAACTCAAGTAGTTACTAGAAGTAGATGGTTACTTACATAAATTCGCTTATCCGATCTGCTCGTATAAATCTTAATAAATACAGAACATTACATTTAAGCAAATGAAGGTTTTTTGTAAATAAATAGGTCCGGGTTTGACCCATTGATAGTCAGTAACGATGTGGCTGGACGAAACTGCATGTTTGTAGACAGATTTATAAATTTTACAACGGCCACTAGGTGGGCACTAAAAGTAACCCTCCACTATGTAAATCATCTGAAATAAATTATCTAACTCTTAGAATTTGGGGGTAAGATATCAAAAGAGTTTACTTTAGAAAAACGACGATAGTTATATATATATACCTACCACGTATGTATTGTTGTGCTTAGCTCTCAATATTTCAGCTCTGATGCAATCAAAATGATGATGTTGAAATAATATCCGATTATAAATAATCAATTACGGTTCAGAGGTTTTCGACTCCCGTTCTGGGTCGAACCTGGTGCAAAGACTGGCCATAGAAATCGAGAAAGAAAAAGATATCGCTGATAATGTCGCCGGGTCATTTGCTCCAGGTGCGATGCGGGACGGGTTATTCTTAAAAAAATCTGTTTATTTCTTTGAAGTACATAGTTATGACATTTCTTACATGTAAAATCCTATAATTAAGGATTGTGGAGCAAGCAAGTTATCAGAAATATGCTAATTAGGACCTTATATCCGCTTGTTTTGAGAACGGTCGGGACTGCATCCCCCAATCGTTGTTTTTTGTGCTTATCTATTAAATAATATTTCTTTAGAAGATTTTTAACTTGCTTAGATTTTTTTCCATACATCTCACTACTAGTGTTTTTGGTAAACTATTTAGTGATTGAGGTAAGTAACATGTCCCGACCCTCCTCCCATACTCATTTCATAGTATGGTAAAAAACAAAGGTGAGTGTGGCAAGCTACGCAAATTATTTGGCCTACTCGTAACTTTTAAGTTTCTTATGTTTTCAAAATTTTCGGACACAATAGCGAATTTTACCTTGTTAAAAACATCCATAACTTTACAGTATTTGGTTAAGGTTGTTTTATAAACGTATTTATTGTGTCTGAAAACTATCGCGAGTTTCTTCCATAATGTAACAAACCGACTAGGACTCACGTGGTAAATACTGGAAAATTACTTTCAACGTGCTGAGGCTCGCGACCGCCACCTGGCACGATCATAACTCCCAGATGAAGAACTGCAAATAAGTTCGAAGCTGGTCGGAGAGTAATTTTCCAGTGTTTACCACGTGAGTCCTAGTCGGTTTGTATTTATTGTATTTATCGTTATCATTGTATTGTTTGAATTGAAACTAACATTTAAAAAAGTCTTTATTTGATATATCGCATATATACCAAAATTACCAAATAGTCATCACACTCGGATAACATATTTTCTGATAATCTATTATTGGCGCTAGTCACAGATTAAAAACTAAATCTAAATACATTCCAAATTTACCTTCCGCTGATAAAGAGTTAAATCTAAGAAAACTAAGATATCCGAATGTGGCGATCGACGCGTGTATGTATCGCTGAACTGAAGTAGTTCACAATATTCCAAAATACATTATTGGCTGAACTGAAGTAGTTCACAATATTCCAAAATACATTATTGTATTTGATTTATAAAATATGATTAAATATAAGATAAAAGATGTTAAAAATACATGTAGACGCAACCCTGAAAGATTTTAATTAAATTGTACATGCCAATGTGACTGCGAAAGAAACCTCACCATACGCCGCGTCAAGGGATATCATGCCATCCTATAGCAGCACCAACCGCATTGCAGGAGTCCCATTAAAATCTCAGCACTATTATTTATTCTGCACCTCACAGTTGGTGTTCCCTGGCCGTCTTGACTCGCGTCTTATTCTCCCGTAAATCCTCATTAGAACGGTTTACGCGCTCCCACGGCGGCAGTAAACCTTCCGGCGAACGGTGCATTACCCCTGACTTCTGTTTGAATTTCGAATGACAATGGTTTGAGTGGGAATGATGTTGACAAAAATGAGTAAAAAATGTTGTTCTATGTTTTGTTTTATATCTTACAGATCTAGCGTTTGACCACTATCTGATTTGATGGTCACTTACGATGTGGACAAGAGTGGAATCATGCTAAACTCTTGTTACTGGGTTTTAATAGGATCGTGATGATCCTATTGTGTGTACTATGTGTTTGACAGTTTTCCTAATTTACGGGTTGTAGATAGCCAGTCTCGTATTGGAAAGTACTTTACCAACATGCTGTGAATTTGAGGACATACAAGAGACATATATTTTTAAGTTATTTTTTTCTTCCTATTTAGTCTTAATTTCCGTACCCAATTGTCGTAATTTGTTCGCCTTATAGGATGAGGATATATATCTATATATATATATCCTCGCTGAGGATATATATATCTCAGCGAGGGCTGGATGCGGGCCGCTTCCTACAGGTCCTTGTAGAAATCAATGGGGGAGGCCTATGTCCAGCAGTGGACGTCCTATGGCTGAGATGATGATGATGATGATGATGATGATAGTTAGCTGGCCTCGCTGAAACATTTAGTTTCTCGTAAAATTGCATTCAAATGAATTTAAACGTAACTTCAGGTCACAGAATAGTTCAAAGAATTCATAACTTGGCGAGTTAATCCTCAGGAAGTTACTGTAAGTAGTAAGTTAATTCCCAAGTCAACGAAGCGCACGTTAAAAACTCCTTGTACGGAGTTAAGTCAAATGAGCTAGCTTGGATACAAGTTACGCTAAACTTGGTGTTATTGTGGATTCGGTGTTGTTAAGTTAATCCTTAAAAACTGTTGACTCGACTTTTGTTTGTACACAGTAACACACAGTGATTTCTTTGAAATGTCTCTGAGAGTAATTCCAGAGTTAAGATCTATCGTGATTCCACCTTTGACTAATCATCATTGACAATTAAGAACACTCAAAAGGAGAGGTAACCGAGTCTTAAAAAGGATTGGCAAAGTATCGTGATGCCACTTTGTGTTACACAGATATTCATAGGCGAAGGTTATCGTTTACCATCAGGCGGTCGATCTGAAACCAATTATTTTTTTAAAAGGAGTAACACAAAGTTAATTATCTTTTTTTTATATACAAAAATCTCGTGTTTGTTATCGAACTCCTCCGAAATGACTTTCCTGAATAAATGATTTTTTTTATGTCTTATTAATAGGTCTGCGAATAGGTCGTAAAGTATTTTTTACCCACCTCCTATTAAATGGCAGAACAAAGTTTACCAGATCAGCTAAGAGTTTACAACAAAATTATATATATTGTCGTAGTAACAATGGAAGATATTGTCGAAAGCCATCTTCCATCATTACAATGTTATAACGGTGCCCGCTGCCATTTCTATTATTTATTTCTATTATTATTATTAATAAACGGCTGGGTCATGTCGGTGTCTTTCGTTTCTGTACAAATCTCCTCACTTCTGATTCGATCTCGTAAAGAAACCCCGACCATCTCCATAGTACGTGGCATTGCAGAGCATTTTATTTATTAATTAATCAATATAAGTTCCAGTAGGTAATATTGTTTTTATCTAAAACCTTCTTTGTGCACCTTGCCCCAACCACAACCCAACATTTCCCCCAATTCTTTAACCTTTAACTTCTTAATGGACCTCTTAACCTTTATTGCAAGCATTATGGCATGTAAATCCGTACAATTGGTGTTGCAGAATTACCTTTGGAGAGAGAAAGCCACAGACCACTTTTATGGGGTTTTTCAGATTATCCTTTTGTTTATACGTACCGAAATTATATTATATAAATTTTTTTGTAATATATATATTTTGTATTAGTGAGCGCTTTAACTTTAATGGAAACTGGAGGCATCTAAAATCGATCAGACGGTTAGCAATGCGAAATCCATACACGATAAACGTTTCAGAATACAGAATATATTTATTGCATATAACTGTGTACATAAGATGGTCAAGGTTACAATGTAAGTTTCAACAGTTTGCCCATTTCGAACATACAATTTTTGTAGTTTACTTTTCATATACATAATATAAATTGCACATACATAGTAATGGAATGTTTACATCTATTTCAAATAACAACTTAAAGGCAACTGACAAATTAATTACTTTACATCAAAATATTCTGCCATTATAAAATGCTTTGGATGCAAGCCAGCTCTTGATTTTATATTCATATTGATTTCACCTTAGTTGAATACGGTTTTTCTGTTGCCGTAAATTTTTCGGATAAAATGTTGGTTATGTGCTATTCGTGAAAACCTGTAATTGGCTTTCTAAAGTAAAGTATATAAGTATTTAATATATTGCACATAAGCTGTTGGTTTTCCAATAAATAAACAAATTCCCACGGGCTATTCCAGACTGTCCATTTCACTGAGCCGTTCGAGCGTCATCGAGCAACAAAAATCCACATGCTCATGCTCAAACTATAATATTATTATTTATTTATTATATTCACATTGCTTCAGATGGGCATCTCATCGCAGCCATAGGACGTCTAGTGCTGGACATATGCCTCCCCATATAGGGGGGATTTGCCAATACTCGCCACGCTTGGCAGGTGGGTTGGCGAGCGCAGTATGGTTTCTTATCCTCAGAAGGCGCTGCTGCCCACCTCCTGGTACGTGATCCCTTAGCCGACTCTTACAGCACTCACGGGAAGAGATGGAGGAGTACTATTCTAGGCCGGTGCCACCACGGTCATATATCTTCTTCTTCACAGCAATTGGTCACACAGCTGGACATTGCCTCCCCCATAATTATAGAGGGGTTTGCCAATTTTCGCCACGCTTGGCAGGCGGGTTGGCGAGCGCAGCATGATTTCCACTCCTCAGAAGGCGCTGCTGCCCACCTCCTGGTATGAGATCCCTTAGTCGACTCTTACGGCACCCACGGGAAGAGATGAGGTACTAGTCTAGGCCAGTACCACCACGGCACTATATGCCATATACGGATGTGCATATTATAATATAATTTTTCTTGTTCGCTATGATCTATGAATATAGTTTATTTATACGGTGAACGTGAAGGTAAACACCGTAATAAAATTCCCTGTAAAGTGATAGGATACTATAGCGTACCCGCCTGGCTAGTTACCACCCTCAAGTTTGAAAAACTGTCACCAAACACAGTATCCAGGCAGTCCTTGAGAACCAATAAACAGTCTAGGTCTATTATTATAACATCTTCAACAATATCGTCGCTGACCATTAAGTTACATTGCTCAAATGCTAGATCTATAATTATTTTTTTAAAATACTGAATTTTTCTTAATATAGATACAACAAGCTACTAGGCGAGCATAAATGTATAAGATCCTGTTAACTGAGCAACTATTTTAATGACTAATCTACATTTTAAGTACACATTCATGTGTGCAGATATTTCTTTATACCTTTGCTGTCGTTTTTTTTTGGTGTCAATAAAGTGTCTGTTTTCTATTTTGATTTCTCACCAATGATTTTATCATTATGAACCTATGATGCAGATGATAACCTTACATCATTCAATGGCTGAGCTGTCTCATCTCAAATCATTAGAGATAAAAGGCTG
This sequence comes from Apeira syringaria, assembly GCA_934044485.1. Classification (NCBI taxonomy): domain Eukaryota; kingdom Metazoa; phylum Arthropoda; class Insecta; order Lepidoptera; family Geometridae; genus Apeira; species Apeira syringaria. The sequence continues at coordinate 20,175,855 of OW203660.1, read as the reverse complement.
TTTATGCATGGCCCTGTAGAAGCGCGCCCTGAGCCCTGAGGGACAGTCGGGCATCAGTCACAATTTAAGCAAAAATACGCATCGCAACGATTCGATCAGACTACGCACTCCGTTCGTTACTCAAACGGTACCATCAGCAAATTAAAACGTTGACGTGGCTATTAAAAATCCGATATTTTTGAAGTGAAAACTTCTTCAGGCGCGTTGAGCACTTTTCGGGTGAACAAAAATCATGGAACTCGCGTCATCGTCACCGAACGCTTTCCATGAGCTATATGTATACTGGGTATATATTTGTACTTTTTGGGTGAACAAAAAGCGTGAAACTCGCCACCATTATTATCGTCACCACACACTTCTATCGGCAGTCCCCAAAGACTGCCCCTTTGTTATTTGTATCTGAGGACAGGAGTGAAGAGACACGCTTTATGGGCGAATAGTAGTCGACAATTTTTTTATTTTAATTTTATTCACAATAGACAGGCATGTGACCACTACCTTACCTAATGTTAGGTGATGGTGATGGTGATCACGCCTGCCTAGAAGATACCTATTCACCTGTGACTTGAAGATCCCCAGATTGTATCCATGTGGAAACACAAGTATAGGCAATTTTTTTAATAGGTGGCAATCATTTTGACTGGCCTGGATCACTGTCACCTATAGACCTAATTTATAAGTGATATTTATATATAATTCCACTCGTTAACTGTGCGCAATACAAATGTGGAAGCAAAACACTTAGTGCGATAGGTTGGAACGTCTACCATATATGTATGTCGCATTGCAGTCCATCTGGTCGTTCTTTGATGGAATGTGAGAAGAGGTATCAAATTATGTGCAGAGCGCACTCCCCGAAATGTATTCGGTAAAAAACCGATAAAACAGCGGCTTCACGTCGGTGCTACAAGCTCGAATTCGTCTCATACTACTCTGGACCACAGACCTATTAAGGTAATGAATAACTTATCTTTGCGGTAAAATCTTGCTGCCAACCTCATAATTCCCACAGCACGTGCACCTGCGGACCGTACCAACCTAGAGAGTAATAAGTCTGTAAAAATGTGCATACAATGCACATTTGAAATGCAAAGCCGTCGGGCCGGCGTCACTGCGCGCCATTATACACTTGACGTGTTGTCTGCGCCAGCCTTATTTCACCGATCAATGGTTTGAAGTAACTTTATACTGTCTAAAATACCTTGGAGTAACAGAAAGGGGAGTAATTTAGGTGATGTGCTTTTCACAGAGATCCGAGGCTACGGATACACACTCAAAATCTATTTCGGTAATGGTAAACCCATTTGATTCTCAAATCAATTATTATGTTTCAAAATACACGAGCATTATTCGTTCACTGTGTACATCTAATTGGAAAACTAATTCTAAGTTTGAACTATATATATATATATAATTTTAAATGGTGAGTCGGCAAAAACCTTTGAGTATCCAGCATTTATCTAAGGTGTTAACCCTAAAAACCCACGTTTTTGACAGTCGTTACTTCACTCGCGGTGTTAGGGTTGTACGTACAGATGCCCATCACCAAGAGAACAAGGTCTAGCAGCTAGAGGCACGGGCAGCCGCGCACCATATAACTAATTACGACATAATGTTTACAAATATGATGGTAATGGCACCCGGTGTCTATAACAAACTGCCGGAGGATGTGCGTAACTCACCCTCAAAAAACTCCTTCAAAAGCAAATTTAAAAATGGCTTATAGACCAAACATTCTATAAATTTAATGATCTATTTAAGATAAAAAGTGCTGTCACTTAAATAAGTAGTTTGCTATGATTCTTATACAAATATTTAATTGACGTATTGAATTGTATTGTTTTTAATTTATTTTGAATTTTAAGAATTACTATTTAATTAAGAATAATTGTATATTGTATTTTTCCTTGATGGATACTGTATTTTAATTGGACTTGTAACATATGAAATGTTATTAATAAAGTGACTGTGACTATGACTGTGACTATGACTGTGACTATGACTGTGACTATGACTGTGACTATGACTGTGACTATGACTGTGACTATGACTGTGACTATGACTGTGACTATGACTGTGACTATGACTGTGACTATGACTGTGACTATGACTGTGACTATGACTGTGACTATGACTGTGACTATGACTGTGACTATGACTGTGACTATGACTGTGACTATGACTGTGACTATGACTGTGACTATGACTGTGACTATGACTGTGACTATGACTGTGACTATGACTGTGACTATGACTGTGACTATGACTGTGACTATGACTGTGACTATGACTGTGACTATGACTGTGACTATGACTGTGACTATGACTGTGACTATGACTGTGACTATGACTGTGACTATGACTGTGACTATGACTGTGACTATGACTGTGACTATGACTGTGACTATGACTGTGACTATGACTGTGACTATGACTGTGACTATGACTGTGACTATGACTGTGACTATGACTATGATGATGAAGATGTTTACAAATACCAACATCGCATTCCAATAAATTCGTCCGTACTCGCAAAGTCTATTGAATATGTAGTCACACTACCAGCAACGTCTCCCTAGTCCTTGATGTATAGCGGAGTCTTAGTTTTTTTGTTTGATACAACAATAATAAACAAATTTTCGTGCGCCGTTATTTTTTAATTTATTTTTTATTTATCATACTTAGACCCTCTGCACTAGGATTCTCTGTGTTGCGGGAGGCATGGACACACACAAACAGCCAAGGCCCGTGACAAACATCTACACTCATCGCACAAATGTTAGCCCCTGCCGGATTCGAATTCAGGGTCCCGGAGACACAGAAGTCATGTCACAGACACTGACCACTGCGCCACGGCGACCGTCCGTTATGTATGAGACACCGATGCTAAAATGGGAAATTCACTAACACAATACAACAAATAGTGTCAGAGGGATGATTCATTTCTAGAGAGCATACATGATACAACAAAACCAGACTAAGTGAGTTCTAAAAGTGTTCAATTCTATTTGGAGTCAAAACACCATTTCTAGTGATGTGCCGATTATGACTTTGGCCGACTTCCTGATTAGTTAGTTGTAAAGAGGCGACCAAGCCAGTATCGGTTTCGGGGCTTTCCGTGACGATTCGTTTATAGCTGATTTGCGCGCAAGTCGTAACCGCCTCCTGCGACCGTGTCGGTTTCTTTATATTTGCTTTTGTACGGTTCACAGCAGTGTGATTTGTGAAAAAAAAAATTTTTTTGTAATAATACTGTCCATTCAAGTCAGACCTCAATCAAAATCTAATCATGGCAAAAATAAAGTAGATTTTTTTTAGCAAGGACCGTAAAGTCATTCATAGCCAATTAATAAACAATAAAAGTTTTTCATTTAATGTGATTCCTTCTAAATACATTTTACTGTGAAATACAATAAAATACAATACAAATACTCTTTATTGCATACCATGTAAAAAAAACAGGAATATAAAATATTACACTAAAATAGTATAGCAATCAGCGGTCTTATCGCTAATGCAATCTCTTACAGACAACCTTGGGATGGATATAAAAAAGAGTATCTATCTTTTTTATATCCATCCCAAGGTTGTGCGTCACGGCGGTGTGCAACAAGAAACTAAAGTATACACATAAATGTAACACAATAATTAACCTAATTACTAATATTACATATGCATTTACACAATATATCTACATAAATAGCTCAATAATATATACCAATAATCTAAATACATGCAAAGTAAGAAGCCGGATAGTCGGCGCTCTTTGCCGAATAGTCGCCGACTCGTCGGCACATCTCTAATCATTTCCAAATTACGATAAATATTCCATAAATTACATTCTTACAAAAAATTTTGCTACACATTAACAGTACTAAAATTCTCTTATTGAATATATAATGCTATATCATTGGGTTATAGTGTTAGAACACTGTGCTGAATATTAAAATTTTGTAAATTCTGCATTAGATTATTGATGATATTTGTTCTTGAGAAGAGATTGATGGGGAATAGTGATGATGATGACAGCGATATCTTTACCTCATGACACAACTCGTCGGACGTCAATAATAATTATTTCACAAAATTATTGTCAAATCATTAAGTTTTTTATCTCCGTCGGTGCTATCAACACGCACTCTGCAAGTAGCGATTACCGGCTCATGAGTCAGTGTAATAATAATAATGTAAATCTTATTTGAACTCATATTGCATGGTCCTTTTAACTGAACTCTTCTCACGGCTCAATGTTTAACAAACTTCTCGTAATTACCACTCATCAATATCCTCTTTAAGAGCATTGTCACATTTTGAAACTTTCAATCGTGTACCGTTCACAATCTGCATGTAAAGTTGATGTAGGGTCACCATTGACGCGATTTCTTCGGATAAATTATGAAAAAAGGATGATTTATTTTATTTAACTTTCGGATCTATTCGCGCACATATGCGCGCTAAGTTAGATAAGGTTCAAAACCAATGCATGAGTTATCGGAGGATTTATAAAAAATACAAGAATACATGTGATAGAATGCAACAACCCAAAATGATATTATAATAATATCAAATTGGTGTAAGTTACCTATCCTATGGTATTTTACTTTAAAATTATAAGTATCTGTATTCTGATTAGTTTTACTTAGTTATGTAAGATATATAATATTTTGATATATTGGTATATACTTATCAATATATATTGTATATATTGTGTCTTATTTATAACATGTATTAGTATTATATATAGTAATATATATGTATATATATATATATTATGTACGTCATTTAACTGGGACCCAACGGAAGACCAGCGCTGGTTTAAAACCTAGCATATGCTGATTTGGGGACCAATTTATGACATACACTATATCTTTCTTTTTGTTATTTTTCTTATTTTTTTTCTTATTGTGTTCTCATGTGTGTTGTGTGTCATAAATAAATGTATTTTCTTCTTCTTCTTCTTCTTCTTCTATATATATTCGCCTTATGCGCTTAGGGTTTAGGGTTAGGTAATTTAGTTTACTGTTAATCAGGTGAAAGGATGCCACTGTTACTGTTAATTAAAATCCTCCAAAACAAAAGGTTGACTGGAAGAAATCGCTTTAAGCGATAAGTCCGCCTTTTGTTTCTCTAGAATAGTTTATGCTCTAAACATCATTATGTGTATTAAGTTCCTTTGTAAAACTTGGAGAAACAAATAAAGCGTTTTCTATCTATCTATCTAATAGTATTATATCCATTTTGAGTTACTTTGACGTTTCAATTATATATTGGTCTTGGTTACGAGAAGACTACAATATTATTACTCCCTTACTCCGATTACTCAACGACTCCAATTGAGTTACAAAACCCAATATTACCCATTTTTTTTTAAACTGTATGGATCTCGTTTGACCACTATCTCGCTGGGTGGTCAGTGACGATGTTATCACGCTAGATAATTGCTTAGCGGCTCTCAAGGACTGCTGCCTAACACACTATGCGTTTGGTGACAGTTTTTCAAACTTTAACGCTAGTCAGGCGGGTACTCGAAAGTACCCTACCACCATGCTGGGAATTTGAAAACGGTTCTCTTCACTGGTAGCTCAAGCTGTTGGTGGTGATTGAACCAGCGTCCGTCAGTTAGACAGCCGACGCTCCCACCGCTAAATTGTTATCGCTTCGAATTTGATCGTACTATATAGGGTACATAATTATGCACTCTGATTTATGCTGCATGCCAAAATGCCTATGGTTGTTTTCGTCACTACATGCATGCTTTTCCATAGACCACCAACACTGCTATTTGCTGTAAACAGTATTAAAACCCATAATATACTGCGCTATAAAGATGGTAGGTGGTTTGATAGCTCCGCTAGTCATACAGCCGGACGCTTGCTGAAGTGGAATATCAAAGAAGGTATCTGATATTAAAAAATAATCATACATCATGGAAGCCCTAAATATGGGTCACAAAGATCATTTACATTTGGACAAAAACTTCTTTGTTACACCGCTGAGTCAAACGAACAGTGTGAAGCCCGAGGTCACAGATTAAATACTAGTTTCTAGGCGGTCAGCGGCCGAAACAACGTAAATACTTATGGTACTGACATTGCATTCAGTACTTAATTATATTCTATGAATGTTGTTTACCATTTAGTACTTCAAGAGTCAAAAATGACATAGAACATAATGAACGTAATTAAAATAGGTGTGTAAATTGTTTACATTTCATTGCTTTTTTATATTAATTTGATAAAGGTTAACTATTTGAACTATTCTCACACTTCATATTCAGTTTTTATAACAGCTCAGGCGTATGTTATTTAATGACAACGTAATGAAATTTTACGAACCATTTCGTTAGAACATATCTTGAATATTTTAATAGGTATAAAAATATTTTACTCCATCAACCTACCATTATATTTTATTGGGAGTACCCCGTAAGGCATTCGCAATTTAAAAAAAAATTTAAGCCATTAACATGCATTTTACAAAAGCATTCCATTACGTTCCAACTGCTGGTACCCGTACATCTTAGAGAGAAGAGTATTGGTCATAATCGACTCACCTGGCTAATGTTGGTCTTTTAATTATCAGAATGATGTACTGCGATGACCGGAACCGACGGTTTTACGTTTCTTTCGAGGTACAGAAACGCTATGACATCACATTATTTAACCTAAAACTGTAGGGGGAAATGGCACGCTACAGACTACATGTGTAAATTCACATGTAACTATACATTTTATTAAGCTTACTTTTTCCATAAAAGCATTGGCGTATTGAAAAAAAACTTTAATAACAAATATTCAAATAAGTATTAAAGTGAGTGTCTAAATCAAAGACATCAACGCGAGCGTTCGAACAGAGGCGGAACTAAAACACATCTCATCTGGTTGTTGTCCAGCTAACATCACAGATTACATAAAAGTTTACATGTGTACAGACAGTGACAGCTTATTGCATAGTCACTATACATGTACGTTAAGTTAATTGTGTTCACACTAACTAACTGTGTCGTAGTCCTCCATGAAAGAACGTCTCAACAGCGCGGGTTTGCTTTGAAATTTACAACCATCGTATGTATTCTTGTAAGTACTTGTGGCAAGTTGTGAGTAACACAGCATCGGCTTATTTTGAAAAGGTACTAATATGTTAAATGTAGTCTTTATGGTAACAAATATTGTTAGAAATACACCGACTTACGTGTATTCGTTAAGTAGTGTTCTTAGAATTCGTGATTAGTCTAAAAGAGTGCGGTTAGCAGAGTGATATGAAATGTATGACAATAGTGGTTATAGTGGCCTGTCATCGATAACTCACAGGTTTTTTTTCTACCATACCCTCTTAACTGTACTATACAGTAAAATGATTGTATGCAAAGAATAAAAAATAAAAAACGGCGTGATAATATTGTATCTCAATTTTACGCGCTAAAAAATTGATTTTAATAATTCTCAACAGTAGAAAGCTACATTATTCCTGCGTGAGAAAGTGTTATTCACTCGTGATTAAGATGTTTGCATGTTTGTTTGTTACACAATCACGCCAGAACCGCTCAATAGATTCGAATGGAAAAAAATTGACACAGAAATAGATAGTGTCTACACGTAGGATACTTTTTATAAGCAAAATGTATGATAACGGAAAAAAGTTATCTACACGGATGAAAACGTGGGCTGCAGCTAGTAATTCATAATTATGAGCACATTATAGTACTGTACGTAATATGTGTTGTCGATGAATGACTATGCAATGTATTTTCCTAAATTTATTCGTCACCCGCCTCCTTGGGCTTATTCAACCACACGACAATATAAATTAGGCTTCATGTTTACATAATAGAGTACGCAAATGTCTGTCTGTCCGTCCATCCGAAGACATTGTCTATCAGGAGAAGACAGGGGATATTTTAACAAACTAAGCTATCTTTTATATAAATTATATTGGATAGAAAAGGTGCATTTCAGGAGTTAATACGAGCTGTTAAAACTTTTTCTAAACACCACCATGATACGATCGCTTAGATTTTTTATAGAACGGCAGTGATACATTTTTTTAAATCTTAGAAATATTTACCCTTCTTTATCTTGGGGAGTTTACCAATACTTGCCACGCTTGGCTGGCGGGTTGGCGAGCACAGTACGATGTGTGACCCTCAGTAGGCGCTGCTGCCCACCCTCTGGTACGTGACCCCTTAGCCGACTCTTACGGCACCTAGGGCAGAGATGGGGGAGTACTATTCTAGGCCAGTACCCCTTGTGGTACACTTGCTGTTTTTTTTAATACACTTGGACCCCCGCACTTGGATTCCCTGTTTCGCGGGAGGCATGGACTTACACAAGCACACAACAGAAACACCCAAGACCCGGGACAAACATCTACACTCATCGCACAAATATTTGCCCTTTCTGGGAATCGAACCCAGGGTCCCAGAGACACAGAAGTCACTGACACTGACCACTGCGCCACGGCGACCGTCAAAAGTTTAAGGTTAAAGTGTTTAGTTAAGTGTACAATATAAGGTATAGCCAATAGACATCTTAATATAAATAAAGTTTGTAGAAAGCAATAGTTTTAACATCTCGATATAAATCTACCTGTTCGCGGTCTTACTCCAGGTGGATGCAAATCCTCCATTGTTGCGACTAACGACTATGTTTGGCCGCATGGTTGTTATTGAGCGACTCGATTGTTTTTGACGAGCAAGCTCGGTCACGGCGTAATGACCTGTGCTATTTTAAAATGGTGTATTAAATACCTACTTAAAGATCTTTGAATGCTGCGTGAAAAATATGTATGGACATACGTAATTTTAAACTCTACATACGTGACTAATGTTTCAAACCTACTTAGCTTACGTCAAAATGTCTCAACATTACGTATAAACACCTTGTTGTAATGTGCTTGTAGCATTACATCAGTATACTAATACTGATGTAAGAACAGTATTTTTTTTCCACACGTAAAGTTTAGTATTATGTTTACAGTTTGTTTATATTCATGAACTAGTTGTTTTTTATTCGAGTACGTACGTTACATATGCTTTGTATTGACTTAGGTTCTACAAAATTGTTCATTATGATGGCTGTTGACATACGTAGGCTACGTATGTTTAGATATGGTACGTCATTTTGGTTCACCCAATATCCAACTGGTTACAGCATACGTACATAGAACTGCAGACGCAATATGCAAAGACCTTGCTCCACGAAATTTATTTTCTTGGTGCTTAATGTGTGTAATATATAATATAATAAAATCGTTACCGATGGGTAACGATTTTATTTAAAAATCAGAAGCGGTTGACAAAAAAGTCTTCATTCCTACAAAGATATATGCGATTAAATCAGTTTAAATGTGTTTAAATTTTAAAATGTCTACTTTAATATTGCGACGAAACGATTAGGAGAAACACGTGAACAACATATTTACATGGGCATTTCTCATATCCTGCAGAGATAGAAAGGGTCAGCCCATGATCAGGTAGGCGCCGGATCTATTCCCACTTATGGTGCTCTTAATTAGTCTCTACAACACTTGGTTGCCAGCTGCATCTAGTTTTGCGGTCTCTATCATGTAGTCTGTCCTGCTCCTTCGTTAGGTTAGGTTAGGTTTTGGAGCCTCATTTTCGTAATTCGTAATACTCAGTTATAAGATACTAAGTATTTCAACATTATTAATGTTAAACCTAACACCATAATAAAAACTTCTTGTGACAGGCACGTATAGCAATACAGGTGGTTGTAGTTTAACATGTAATTTTAACACCAATTCATCATCGGCTTGTCTGTATCTTGTGTCAAAATGTCACATGTCAATTCTCAACTATTTCATTATAATATTCAACATTATTATGCCATATTAGCGGAACATGGCCATTATATGTCAATACAAAAACGATGATCTAATAATAACAGACCGGTCTGCACAAACGAAGAAAATTGTCACTGCATCGACAGAAATTATCCCTAGATAATTGCCGGATAAGCCTACAGCAAAACCACCATACTATAACTACGATCAAAACTGCAAAAAATACTTTATCAAGTTACTATAGAGTTCATCAAATCTGCAAGAGTAACTTGGGAACCGAAGGAGCCATGACGGCCCCTATTATCGATACGAAAAAAATACATAAAGAACATATTCCGATGTCTTCGAATCGATTTCTACGTATCCATTTTTATCTCAGCAATTGTGTACTCGGAAATATGTCGATTTATCCTTTACAGCTTTAAAGATCCAAACGATTTCATTGATTGTGTTAATTATTGAACAATCAATGTAAAACTGTTAAATTAAATGTTCAATTGTTCACACGAATTCTGAACATCGAAAATACATAGCTTTGTACCGATTAAACTTCTTTTAACGTTCAACTAACACTGTTTCAAGCTTAAAATAAGTTTTAAAACGGGTTGTGGCGCAAATGTCCTCCCCCGCGATAAAAGAATGAACTTATCATTACACGTGCTGGATTGGAATCATTCCTGCCTGATTCAAAACACCATCTTCCCTTTGACGTTGGTTTATATTTGAGACACACTTTACAAATAACGAAATGAGTGGGTAGTATAACCCCATTGTTAAATTCTCAGTTTTTGGTGGACATCGAATTCTTGGCGGGCCTCCGATACTTGAAGCCTTAACTTTAGTTAGAATAATAGTTTTTGCACGCATTTGGAACACAGTCTGGATCGGTTTTGATTTTTGCAAGACTAGTGATGTGTAGAAACTTAAATTGAGTTAGATAAATATAAAAGATAGTCTCTTTATATTCCTAATTTTTAATTATTATAAAGTTTCACAGCTTTTATAGTTCTTAAGTAGGTAATTAATTGTTAGATAATTAATAATAATTTGAAATGCCAAGAAATAATTATACAATTATTCGCAAATGCCATTTTTGTGTAGATATTTTGTTCTTTCTATGATTAATACGTTTGGCTAAAAAAGAAACTATTAACTCAAACATCTTTTTTGCAAACTATATTTATTATTTATACCTTATATATAATAAAAAATCAATCCTTATGGGAAATACCTAATGAAGTAATAAATTCCACACCTTACAGCTAGGCATTAAGTGTAGCACCAAAAAGGACAAAAATGTTTAATGAGGAATTGGAATAAATGTATTTAGTGTTTTTAGATGAAAAGTTGACGTCTACCGAAATAGTTGAAGACAAACCATCTACGCTACCTCTAAAACGTCACAGGGATCACGACCTTTAGCCACGAAGAAACCGACCACAGAGAGATGTAAATAGCATATACGTATGTTTCAAATTTCTTTGAACACACTGCCCGGCATTTAATTTTAATGTATATGTTAGGATACATTTAAAGATTTGAAATAGCTATAGCTATTCTTCAGCGGTGCTCAAAACTTGAAATCTTATTTGTTGCAAATTTTATGCATACATATGCGTTATATTATGTATTCTGACTCATAATTAACTCAAGAATCTTGTTCTTAGCCGTGCTATATATACATATTCACAGATGAATAACCTTTTCTTGTTTATATAACCTGTTCTTTAATTTATAGAGTTAAAACACAAGACCAAGACCGATGACGTTCAAACTCACGCTCATTATAATACTAGAACTGATGAACGGGATTTATGTAGACGCCATAGTCGATATAACAAACGCCCTGAACCTAACGCCCCACCTATCTTAAAGAAAAATTCCGGAAGAATCCGAAAAAAAATTTCACGATTTTATTCAGATAAAATCACCAAGACCGCGGTATCAAGATCGGGTACATCCCTAATTCATTGTCACAGTATTGATTGGTAACGAGTCCCGCTTCGTACTTTGCTTGGTATGAAGTTATGAGACTTTTATCGACCAAGTTATAATATTATTCATATTTCTTATTAATATTTTTAAATTCTCAGACGCCTGACTGATAACATTGTGTCCCAAAGTAAAAAGACAAAAATTGGGAAGATAATAATTTCGCGCGTACAAAACGGAATATTAATTACAATACAGAATATTAATGAAAAATATCAAAAAAATTACGCGACTAGAAAAGACAGCGATATTGTATTATTTTTGAGAGCTTTATTTTGCTTATAATATTACTAGCTGCCCTGGCAATCGTTGTTCTGCCATGTTAATGGTAGAAAGGAAACGATACTTCATTTGAATTACTTTACTTCAATAATCAGCGTTTATATTATTTGGATATTTGCTCATACAAAAATACTAACATCGCAATAAAAATGGAGGGTGGAGGGTGAAAAATACTTTAAGACCTCAGACGATTCTCGGACCTACCAAGTCACAAAAATTTCATAGAAATCAGGCAAGCCGTTTTGGAGGAGTTACATACAAAACTCTTAGGAGATGTTGATTACTTCAATCAACAGAAAACGCTGCCATTTCTGATTATGTCAAATTAAATACTTTTATGGCTTAATGTATACAAGTGCTAGAAAAAAAAGCTTTCTTGACAATGTTTTACTTAAAATTCTTCAGGAGCGCTATTAACATTTGATTCATTCATTTCATTCATCGCAGCCATAGGATGTCCACATATGCCTCCCCATATAGGGGGATTTGCCAATACGCGCCACGCTTGGCAGGCGGGTTGGCGAGCGCAGTATGATTTCCGATCCTCAGAGGGCGCTGCTGCCCACCTTCTGGTGCGTGGTCCCTTAGCCGACTCTTACGGCACCCACGGAAAGAGATGGGGGAGTACTATTCTAGGCCGGTACCACCACGACACCTATAACCATTTGATAAATAAATATATTATGTCCCTGTTTAGCTATTCTGTTATCGATTTTTTTACTTACATTATACCTACATACATTTAATTTTACATATGTTTACAGTTATTATCTATAGGACTGGGGCAGGAGTTCATAATTTAATAATTGATTAATTAGTTTAAGTTAGTTATGATCTCTATTAATGAAATAAATGTAATTTCCTTGTAAATAACTAAATTTCTCTTATTTTATCGGCTTCTTTTTCCTGGTCACCGACAACATTTAGCTTAAATAATTACATAGGTATATCTAATATGGAATTTGAAAAAATCACATCGTTTTTGGCGGATGCCAACGTTGTAAGATTAGATATGTGTTGAATGTAATTCCAAACTGTTAATTTTCGAACACCTTGCTCGTTTAATTGTCAAGAAGTAACAAAATTTCAATCTTCACATCTTAGACTCCCGCCATAATCTCCGCTCTTCCGTTCTTCTTCTTCATAAATTATGGGTTCTGTAAAAAAAAATATGTGCCCACTTTTGACGTTTGCCAGTGACACAAAGGGGTATATTGTAACTTACTGAAGCGATAGTCTCTTTTTCAAACGGCACTCGTTGATTGTGTATGAAAAAAAAACTTATCCTGTTTATCCACGTCAACCTATAATGACATCATTATTAAAACCACAAATTATTGACCTTCTTGAGTCTCATGCAGGTGCAAGAGAGACGCGATACAATTGGCTCTAAATAGAAAGAGATAGAATAAACTTGTTATCATCGATCGAAAATTGGCACATGCAAGTATAAATATGAAGTGAACATCTGCTGAAAATTCAAATATAATTTGTTATTTAATAGTTTTTGTGCAATGATGACTATTATAATATAATTATTTAAAGACAGAGTAGGTAATGGTGTTAACATTATCGACAAATTGGTTATATCCTGATCGTACGTACGTACGTAATCATAAACTGCTACCATTTATTTATTAATAAATTGCTTGATAGGAATTCCGACTTAAATCAGAGGACGTTATTCGTCCCCAAACATTCATCAGTCATAATCAGAGCTCTTCCAGTAATGTATACTGCGTATTATTATATTATTAACCATATTATATAAAGCTCGATTACCACTCACTGACTGACTGACTGACTGACTGACTGACTGATTGACATCATTGTTCTCCCAGAAGGAGTATTTTTGGGTTTAAATTATATAGTGGACTGTATAGAGAGTGCCCACGTGACCTCCAGAAAAATCCGAAAAGTGTCATTTTTGGTTTCCTTGATGGAACTGGTGTACGGATCTCGGAAACCATAATCGATGGGGGGTAGGTGTCAAAACTAAAAATGACTAAAACCCTGGGACCTTTTTGGAAAGTTGAAAAAAAATTACCCTCCCGAACAAAAAAGAGGTTCTCCCATACAAATTTAAAACGACCGCAGCTCCCGAACCGTTATAGGTGGGTATGGGGGGTTTGAACAAATGTTATAGAGGGTTTGTAGGAGAATTTGGGGTTTTAGTCGAAAATTGAAAATTGGTCCTTCGACCCGGATACCAAAATCCAAGTTGCACCGATCTGGCTGAAATTTGGTATTTAGGGAGATTGGGGGTCCCTGATTCCAAATATGAAAAAAATTTTAGGATGACGTCATTTTGTTTTTTTTTTACTGGATGGGGATTTTTGATGGCGAAACCACTTCTTATTTGCGAGGCCGCAGGCCGAGCTTCAAACCCGCGAGGCCGAAGGCCGAGCTTCGAGGGCGAGGCCGAAGGCTGAGCTCTCGGCCCGCGAGGCCGAAGGCCGAGCGTGGCCTCCGCGAGGCCGCAGGCCGAGCCGTGTTAGTCACTTACGAGGCCGTAGGCCGAGTTCCGAATGGGGTGTTACGCATTTACATTCCTTAGGAGAGTCACTAACGAGGCCGAAGGCCGAGTCCCGAATGGGGAGTTTTTTTCCACATCTCGAGCTGGTCTTTGATGCAACCGCTCACGGGAACTAAAAGTATCTGTCAGTTGTTCGACTTGCATGACAATTTTTAAATCTTTTTATTTACTGGATGGGGATTTTCGCTGGCGATACAACGCCACGGTTGCGAGGCCGCAGGCCGAGCTTCAAACCTGCGAGGCCGAAGGCCGAGCTTTCGGCCCGCGAGGCCGAAGGCCGAGCGTGGCCTCCGCGAGGCCGTAGGCCGAGCCGTGTTAGTCACTTACGAATGGGGTGTTACGCGTTTACATTCCTTAGGAGAGTCACTAACGAGGCCGAAGGCCGAGTCCCGAATGGGGAGTTTTTTTTCCACATCTCGAGCTGGTCTCCGAGGCAACGGCCCACGTTAACCACTGCACTTAGAGGTATGGTCCCTTAACAAAAGTCGTTTACAATCTTGGTGCGATTTTACAGCGACTAAAATTTTATCAAAAAAAAATCAACTTGCACATGGTAACCCTGCTCACACTTTGTACTGAACTAGAAGAAACTGTCACTTACTCTACTTGTATGAGAATTTTATATATTTTTTCAACTGCAACTAAAATTTTAAAAAACACGCACATCGATAACGCGGGCTGCTCGCAGCCCGCGCACCACCCAAATACTAGTATATATATAAACCTCGATTACCACTGACTGATTGACTGACTCACTGACTCACTGATTGACAGAATTGTTCTCCTAGAAGGAGCGATGGGGGGTGTTTGTGGTGTAAAAGAAAAGTGTAGAGGAGGTTCCCGTGACCTCCAGAAAAATCCGAAAAGTGTCATTTTTGGTTTCCATCATGGAACTGGTGTAGGGATCTCGGAAACCATAATCGATGGGGGGTAGTTGTCAAAACTAAAAATGACTAAAACCCTGGGATCCTTTTAAAAAATTGAAAAAAAATTACCCTCCCGAACAAAAAAGAGGTTCTCCCATACAAAATTAAAACGATCGCAACTCCGGAACCGTTATAGGTAGGTATGGGGGGTTCGAACAAATATTATAGAGGGTTTGTAGGGAAATTTGAGGTTTCTGTCAAAAATTGCAAATTGGTCCTTCGACCCGGATACTAAAATCCAAGTTGCTCCGATCTCGCTGAAATTTGGTATTTAGGGAGATTGAGGGTCCCTGATTCCAAATATAAAAAAAAAAATTTGGATGACGTCATTTGTTTTTTTTTTACTGGATGGGGATTTTCGCTGGCGATACAACGCCACGGCTGCGAGGCCGCAGGCCGAGCTTCAAACCTGCGAGGCCGAAGGCCGAGCTTCGAGGGCGAGGCCGAAGGCCGAGCTTTCGGCCCGCGAGGCCGAAGGCCGAGCGTGGCCTCCGCGAGGCCGCAGGCCGAGCCGTGTTGGTCACTTACGAGGCCGAAGGCCGAGTTCTAAATGGGGTGTTACGCATTAACATTCCTTAGGAGAGTCACTAACGAGGCCGAAGGCCGAGTTCCGAATGGGAAGTTTTTTTTCCATATCTCGAGCTGGTCTTTAATGCAACCGCTCACAGGAACTAAAAGTATCTGTCAGTTGTTCGACTTGCATGAGAATTTTTAAATCTTAATATTTACTGGATGGGGATTTGCGCTGGCGATAAAACGCCACGGTTGCGAGGCCGCAGGCCGAGCTTCAAACCTGCGAGGCCGAAGGCCGAGCTTTCGGCCCGCGAGGCCGAAGGCCGAGCGTGGCCTCCGCGAGGCCGTAGGCCGAGCCGTGTTAGTCACTTACGAGGCCGAAGGCCGAGTTCCGAATGGGGTGTAACGAATTAACGTCCCTCAGGTGAGTCGCTAACGAGGCCGAAGGTCGAGTCCCGAATGGGGGGTATTTTCCACATCTCGAGCTGGTCTCCGAGGCAACGGCCCACGTCAACCACTGCACTTAGAGGTATGGTTCCTTAACAAAAGTCGTTAACAATCTTGGTGCGATCTTACAGCGACTAAAATTTTATCAAAAAAATCAACTTGCACATGGTAACCCTGCCGACACCTTGTACTGAACTAGAAGAAACTGTCACTTACTCGACTTGAATGAGAATTTTATATATTTTTATGAACTGCAACTACAAATCTTGATAAATATTACTAATGCACATCGATAACGCGGGCTGCTCGCAGCCCGCGCACCACCCAAATACTAGTTATAATATATAAAGCTGAAGACCCACTCATTGACTCACTGACATCATTGTTCTCCTAGAAGGAGTATTTTTGGGTTAAAATTATGGTGTGGACTGTATAGAGAAAGCCCACGTGACCCCCAGAAAAATCCGAAAAGTGGCATTTATGGTTTCCTTCATGGAACAGGTGTACGGATCTCGGAAACCATAACCGATGGAGGGTAGGTGTCAAAACTAAAAATGACTAAAACCCTGGGACCCTTTTGGAAAGTTAAAAAAAATTACCCTACCTATTAAAAAAGAGGTTCTCCCATACAAAATTAAAACGATCGCAACTCCGGAACCGTTTTAGGTAGGTATGGGGAGTTTGAACAAATGTTATAGAGGGTTTGTAGGGAAATTTGGGGATTTTGTCCAAAACTTGAAATTGGTCCTTCGAACCGGATACGAAAATTCAAGTTGCTCCGATCTGACTGAAATTAAGTATTTAGGGAGATTTGGGGTCCCTGATTCGAAATATGAAAAAAGTTTTTGGATGACGTCATTAGTTTTTTTTTTACTGGATGCGGATTTTTGGTGGCGAAACCACATTCTCTTTGCGAGGCCGTAGGCCGAGCTGTAATCGAGCGAGGCCGCAGGCCGAGCTGTGGAGGCGAGGCCGAAGGCCGAGCTCCACCCTAGCGAGGCCGGAGGCCGAGCTGTAGGCCTGCGAGGCCGAAGGCCGAGCTGGCCGTCATTGGGAACAGCTTAAAATCATTCCCTTTGTAACTTGCGAGGCCGCAGGCCGAGCTTTAAACACCGCGAGGCCGAAGGCCGAGCTTCAAACCTGCGAGGCCGGAGGCCGAGCTTTCGGCCCGCGAGGCCGAAGGCCGAGCGTGGCCTCCGCGAGGCCGTAGGCCGAGCCGTGTTAGTAACTTACGAGGCCGAAGGCCGAGTTCCGAATGCGCTGACGATACAACGCCACGGTTGCGAGGCCGCAGGCCGAGCTTCGAACCTGCGAAGCCGAAGGCCGAGCTTTCGGCCCGCGAGGCCGAAGGCCGAGCGTGGCCTCCGCGAGGCCGTAGGCCGAGCTGTGTTAGTCACTTACGAAAGGGGTGTTACGCGTTTACATTCCTTAGGAGAGTCACTAACGAGGCCGAAGGCCGAGTCCCGAATGGGGAGCTTTTTCCACATCTCGAGCTGGTCTCCGAGGCAACGGCCCACGTTAACCACTGCACTTAGAGGTATGGTCCCTTAACAAAACTCGATTACAATCTTGGGGCGATTTTACATCGACTAAAATTTTATCGAAAAAATCAACTTGCACATGGTAACCCTGCTCACACTTTGTACTGAACTAGAAGAAACTGTCCCTTTCTCGACTTGTATGAGAATTTTTAAATATTTTTTTCAACTGCAACTACAAATCTTGATAAATATTACTAATGCACATCGATAACGCGGGCTGCTCGCAGCCCGCGCACCACCCAACACCTAGTTATAATATATAAAGCTGCTCTACCACTGATTGACTGACTGACTGACATCATTGTTCTCCCAGAAAGAGTGTTTTTAGGTTAGAATTATATAGTTGACTGGATAGAGAGTGCCCACGTGACTTAGGGAAAAATCCGAAAAGTGTCATTTTTGGTTTCCTTGATGGAACTGGTGTAGGGATCTCGAAAACCATAATCGATGAGGGGTTGGTGTCAAAACTAAAAATGACTAAAACCTTGGGACCCTTTTGGAAAGTTGGAAAAAAATTACCCTCCCGAACAAAAAAGAGGTTCTCCCATACAAATTTAAAACGACCGCAACTCCGAAACCGTTATAGGTGGGTATGGGGAGTTTGAACAAATGTTATAGAGGGTTCGTAGGAGAATTTGGGGTTTTAGTCGAAAATTGAAAATTGGTCCTTCGACCCGGATACCAAAATCCAAGTTGCTCCGATCTGGCTGAAATTTGGTATTTAGGGAGATTGGGGGTCCCTGATTCCAAATATGAAAAAATTTTTTGGATGACGTCATTTGTTTTTTTTTTACTGGATGGGGATTTTTGATGGCGAAACCACTTCTTATTTGCGAGGCCGCAGGCCGAGCTTCAAACCTGCGAGGCCGAACGCCGAGCTTCGAGGGCGAGGCCGAAGGCCGAGCTTTCGGCCCGCGAGGCCGAAGGCCGAGCGTGGCCTCCGCGAGGCCGTAGGCCGAGCCGTGTTAGTCACTTACGAGGCCGAAGGCCGAGTTCCGAATGGGGTGTTACGCATTTACATTCCTTAGGAGAGTCACTAACGAGGCCGAAGGCCGAGTTCAGAATGGGGAGTTTTTACCACATCTCGAGCTGGTCTTTGATGCAACCGCTCACGGGAACTAAAAGTATCTGTCAGTTGTTCGACTTGCATGAGAATTTTTAAATCTTTTTATTTACTGGATGGGGATTTTCGCTGATGATACAACGTCACGGTTGCGAGGCCGCAGGCCGAGCTTCAAACCTGCGAGGCCGGAGGCCGAGCTTTCGGCCCGCGAGGCCGAAGGCCGAGCGTGGCCTCCGCGAGGCCGTAGGCCGAGCCGTGTTAGTCACTTACGAATGGGGTGTTACGCGTTTACATTCCTTAGGAGAGTCACTAACGAGGCCGAAGGCCGAGTCCCGAATGGGGAGCTTTTTCCACATCTCGAGCTGGTCTCCGAGGCAACGGCCCACGTTAACCACTGCACTTAGAGGTATGGTCCCTTAACAAAACTCGATTACAATCTTGGGGCGATTTTACATCGACTAAAATTTTATCAAAAAAAAATCAACTTGCACATGGTAACCCTGCTCACACTTTGTAGTGAACTAGAAGAAACTGTCCCATTATCGACTTGTATGAGAATTTTTATATATTTTTTTCAACTACAACTAAAAGTTTTAAAAATATACAAATGCACATCGATAACGCGGGCTGCTCGCAGCCCGCGCGCCACCCAAATACTAGTTATTATAATATATAAAGCTGCTCTACCACTGATTGACTGACTGACTGACATCATTGTTCTCCCAGAAGGAGTAATTTTGGGTTAAAATTATATAGTAGACTGTATAGGGAGTGCCCACGTGACCTAGGGAAAAATCCGAAAAGTGTCATTTTTGGTTTCCTTGATGGAACTGGTGTAAGGATCTCGAAAACCATAATCGATGGGGGGTAGGTGTTAAAACTAAAAATGACTAAAATCCTGGGACCCTTTTGGAAAATTGAAAAAAAATTACCCTCCTAAACAAAAAAGAGGTTCTCCCATACAAATTTAAAACGATCGCAGCTCCGGAACCGTTATCGATAGGTATGGGGGGTTCGCACAAATGTCATAGAGGTTTTGTAGGGAAATTTGGGGTTTTTGTCAAAAATTGCAAATTGGTCCTTCGAACCGGATACCAAAATTCAAGTTGCTCCGATCTGGCTGAAATTTAGTATTTAGGGAGATTTGGAGTCCCTGATTCGAAATATGAAAAAAGTTTTTTGATGACGTCATTATTTTTTTTTTTACTGGATGCGGATTTTTGGTGGCGAAACCACATTCTCTTTGCGAGGCCGTAGGCCGAGCTGCAATCGAGCGAGGCCGCAGGCCGAGCTATGGAGGCGAGGCCGAAGGCCGAGCTCCACCCTAGCGAGGCCGGAGGCCGAGCTGTAGGCCTGCGAGGCCGAAGGCCGAGCTGGCCGTCATTGGGAACAGCTTAAAAACATTCCCTTTGTAACTTGCGAGGCCGCAGGCCGAGCCTTAAACACCGCGAGGCCGAAGGCCGAGCTTCAAACCTGCGAGGCCGGAGGCCGAGCTTTCGGCCCGCGAGGCCGAAGGCCGAGCGTGGCCTCCGCGAGGCCGTATGCCGAGCCGTGTTAGTAACTTACGAGGCCGAAGGCCGAGTTCCGAATGGCGTGTACCTGGATGGGGATTTTCGCTGGCGATACAACGCCACGGCTGCGAGGCCGCAGGCCGAGCTTCAAACCTGCGAGGCCGAAGGCCGAGCTTCCAGGGCGAGGCCGAAGGCCGAGCTTTCGGCCCGCGAGGCCGAAGGCCGAGCGTGGCCTCCACGAGGCCGTAGGCCGAGCCATGTTAGTCACTTACGAGGCCGAAGGCCGAGTTCCGAATGGGGTGTTACGCATTTACATTCCTTAGGAGAGTCACTAACGAGGCCGAAGGCCGAGTCCCGGATGGGGAGTTTTTATTTGCACATCTCGAGCTGGTCTCCGAGGCAACGGCCCACGTTAACCACTGCACTTAGAGGTATGGTCCCTTAACAAAAGTCGTTTACAATCTTAGTGCGATTTTACAGCGATTAAAATTTTATCAAAAAAATCAACTTGCACATGGTAACCCTGCTCACACTTTGTACTGAACTAGAAGAAACTGTCACTTACTCGTCTTGTATGAGAATTTTATATATTTTTATAAACTGCAACTAAGAATCTTGATAAATATTACTAATGCACATCGATAACGCGGGCTGCTCGCAGCCCGCGCACCACCCAAATACTAGTTATTATAATATATAAAGCTGCTCTACCACTGATTGACTGACTGACTGACATCATTGTTCTCCCAGAAAGAGTGTTTTTAGGTTAGAATTATATAGTTGACTGGATAGAGAGTGCTCACGTGACTTAGGGAAAAATCCGAAAAGTGTCATTTTTGGTTTCCTTGATGGAACTGGTGTAGGGATCTCAAAAACCATAATCGATGGGGGGTTGGTGTCAAAACTAAAAATGACTAAAACCCTGGGACCCTTTTGGAAAGATAAAAAAATTACCCTCCCGAACAAAAAAGAGGTTCTCCCATACAAATTTAAAACTATCGCAACTCCTAAACCGTTATAGATAGGTATGGAAGGTTTGAACAAATGTCATAGAGGGTTTGTAGGGAAATTTGGGGTTTTTGTCAAAAATTGCAAATTGGTCCTTCGAACCGGATACCAAAATCCAAGTTGCTCCGATCGGGCTGAAATTAGGTATTTAAGGAGATTTGGGGTCCCTGATTCGAAATATGAAAAAAGTTTTTTGATGACATCATTAGTTTTTTTTTTACTGGATGCGGATTTTTGGTGGCGAAACCACATTCTCTTTGCGAGGCCGTAGGCCGAGCTGCAATCGAGCGAGGCCGCAGGCCGAGCTGTGGAGGCGAGGCCGAAGGCCGAGCTCCACCCTAGCGAGGCCGGAGGCCGAGCTGTAGGCCTGCGAGGCCGAAGGCCGAGCTGGCCGTCATTGGGAACAGCTTAATAACATTCCCTTTGTAACTTGCGAGGCCGCAGGCCGAGCCTTAAACACCGCGAGGCTGAAGGCCGAGCTTCAAACCTGCGAGGCCGGAGGCCGAGCTTTCGGCCCGCGAGGCCGAAGGCCGAGCGTGGCCTCCGCGAGGCCGTAGGCCGAGCCGTGTTAGTAACTTACGAGGCCGTAGGCCGAGTTCCGAATGGGGTGTACCTCATTAACGCATCCTATGGAAGTCGCTAACGAGGCCGAAGGCCGAGTCCCGGATGGGGAGTTTTTTTTCACATCTCGAGCTGGTCTCCAATGTAACCGCTCACGGGAACTAAAAGTATCTGTCAGTTGTTCGACTTGCATGAGAATTTTTAATTCACTGGATGGGGAATTTCGCTGGCGATACAACGCCACGGTTGCGAGGCCGCAGGCCGAGCTTCAAACCTGCGAGGCCGAAGGCCGAGCTTTCGGCCCGCGAGGCCGAAGGCCGAGCGTGGCCTCCGCGAGGCCGTAGGCCGAGCCGTTTTAGTCACTTACGAATGGGGTGTTACGCGTTTACATTCCTTAGGAGAGTCACTAACGAGGCCGAAGGCCGAGTCCCGAATGGGGAGTTTTTTTTCCACATCTCGAGCTGGTCTCCGAGGCAACTGCCCACGTTAACCACTGCACTTAGAGGTATGGTCCCTTAACAAAAGTCGTTTACAATCTTGGTGCGATTTTACACCAACTAAAATTTTATCAAAAAAATTAACTTGCACATCGAGGCAACTGCCTACGTTAACCACTGCACTTAGAGGTATGGTCCCTTAACAAAAGTCGTTTACAATCTTGGTGCGATTTTACACCAACTAAAATTTTATCAAAAAAATTAACTTGCACATGGTAACCCTGCCACACTTTGTACTGATTTAGAAGAAACTGTCATTGATTCGACTTGTATGAGAATTATATATATATTTTTTTAACTGCAATGACATTTTTGTTAATAATACTAATGCACATCGATAACGCGGGCTGCTCGCAGCCCGCGCGCCACCCAAATACTAGTTATATTATATAAAGCTCGATTACCACTCACTCACTCACTGACAGAATTGTTCTCCTAGAAGGAGCGATGAGGGGTGTTTGTGATGTAGGGAAAAAGTGTAGAGGAGGTTCCTGTGACCTCCAGAAAAATCTAAAAAGTGTCATTTTTGGTTTCCTTGATGGAACTGGTGTACGGATCTCGTAAACCATAATCGATGGGTGGTAGGTGCCAAAACTTAAAATGACTAAAACCCTGGGACCCTTTTGGAAAGTTGAAAAAAAATTACCCTCCCGAACAAAAAAGAGGTTCTCCCATACAAATTTAAAACAACCGCAACTCCGAAACCGTAATAGGTGGGTATGGGGGGTTCGAACAAATATTATAGAGGGTTTGTAGGGAAATTTGAGGTTTCTGTCAAAAATTGAAAATTGGTCCTTCGACCCGGATACCAAAATCCAAGTTGCTCCGATCTGGCTGAAATTTGGTATTTAGGGAGATTGGGGGTCCCTGATTCCGAATATGAACAAATTTTTTTGATGACGTCATTTGTTTTTTTTTTACTGGATGGGGATTTTTGATGGCGAAACCACTTCTTATTTGCGAGGCCGTAGGCCGAGCTTCAAACCTGCGAGGCCAAAGGCCGAGCTTCGAGGGCGAGGCCGAAGGCCGAGCTTTCGGCCCGCGAGGCCGAAGGCCGAGCGTGGCCTCCGCGAGGCCGCAGGCCGAGCCGTGTTAGTCACTTACGAGGCCGAAGGCCGAGTTCCGAATGTGGTGTTACGCATTTACATTCCTTAGGAGAGTCACTAACGAGGCCGAAGGCCGAGTCCCGAATGGGGAGTTTTTTCCACATCTCGAGCTGGTCTTTGATGCAACCGCTCACGGGAACTAAAAGTATCTGTCAGTTGTTCGACTTTCATGAGAATTTTCAAATATTTTTATTTACTGGATGGGGATTTTCCCTGGCGAAACAACGCCACTGTTGCGAGGCCGCAGGCCGAGCTTCAAACCTGCGAGGCCGAAGGCCGAGCTTTCGGCCCGCGAGGCCGAAGGCCGAGCGTGGCCTCCGCGAGGCCGTAGGCCGAGCCGTGTTAGTCACTTACGAATGGGGTGTAACGCGTTTACATTCCTTAGGAGAGTCACTAACGAGGCCGAAGGCCGAGTCCCGAATGGGGAGCTTTTTTCACATCTCGAGCTGGTCTCCGAGGCAACGGCCCACGTTAACCACTGCACTTAGAGGTATGGTCCCTTAACAAAAGTCGTTTACAATCTTGGTGCGATTTTGAAGCGACTAAAATTTTATCAAAAAAATCAACTTGCACATGGTAACCCTGCTCACACTTTGTACTGAACTAGAAGAAACTGTCACCTACTCGACTTGTATGAGAATTTTATATATTTTTATAAACTGCAATTACAATCTTGAAATAAATACAAATGCACATCGATAACGCGGGCTGCTCGCAGCCCGCGCACCACCCGAAATACTAGTTATATTATATAAAGTTCGATTACCACTGACTCACTCACTGACTCATTGACATCATTGTTCTCCCAGAAGGAGCGATGGGGGGTGTTTGTGATGTAGGAAAAAAGTGTAGAGGAGGCTCCCATGACCACCAGAAAAATCCGAAAAGTGTCATTTTTGGTTTCCTTGATGGAACTGGTATATGGATCTCGGAAACCATAATCGATGGGGGGTAGGTGCCAAAACTAAAAATGACTAAAACCCTGGGACTCTTTTGGAAAGTTAAAAAAAAATTACCCTCCCGAACAAAAAAGAGGTTCTCCCATACAAATTTAAAACGACCGCAGCTCCCGAACCGTTATAGGTGGGTATGGGGAGTTTGAACAAATAGTATAGAGAGTTTGAAGGAGAATTTGGGGTTTTAGTCGAAAATTGAAAATTGGTCCTTCGACCCGGATACCAAAATCCAAGTTGCTCCGATCTGGCTGAAATTTGGTATTTAGGGAGATTGGGGGTCCCTGATTCCAAATATGAAAAAAATTTTTGGATGACGTCATTTGTTTTTTTTTTACTGGATGGGGATTTTCGCTGGCGATACAACGCCACGGCTGCGAGGCCGCAGGCCGAGCTTCAAACCTGCGAGGCCGAAGGCCGAGCTTCGAGGGCGAGGCCGAAGGCCGAGCTTTCGGCCCGCGAGGCCGAAGGCCGAGCGTGGCCTCCGCGAGGCCGTAGGCCGAGCCGTGTTAGTCACTTACGAGGCCGAAGGCCGAGTTCCGAATGGGGTGTTACGCATTTACATTCCTTAGGAGAGTCACTAACGAGGCCGAAGGCCGAGTCCCGAATGGGGAGTTTTTTTTCCACATCTCGAGTTGGTCTTTGATGCAACCGCTCACGGGAACTAAAAGTATCTGTCAGTTGTTCGACTTGCATGAGAATTTTTAAATCTTTTTATATACTGGATGGGGATTTTCGCTGCCGATACAACGCCACGGTTGCGAGGCCGCAGGCCGAGCTTCAAACCTGCGAGGCCGAAGGCCGAGCTTTCGGCCCGCGAGGCTGAAGGCCGAGCGTGGCCACCGCGAGGCCGTAGGCCGAGCCGTGTTAGTCACTTACGAAAGGGGTGTTACGCGTTTACATTCCTTAGGAGAGTCACTAACGAGGCCGAAGGCCGAGTCCCGAATGGGGAGCTTTTTCCACATCTCGAGCTGGTCTCCGAAGCAACGGCCCACGTTAACCACTGCAGTTAGAGGTATGGTCCCTTAACAAAACTCGATTACAATCTTGGGGCGATTTTACAGCAACTAAAATTTTATCAAAAAAATCAACTTGCACATGGTAACCCTGCTCACACTTTGGACTGAACTAGAAGAAACTGTCACTTATTCTACTTGTATGAGAATTTTTTATATTTTTTCAACTGCAATGACATTATTGTTAATAATACAAATGCACATCGATAACGCGGGCTGCTCGCAGCCCGCGCACCACCCGAAATACTAGTTATATTATATAAAGTTCGATTACCACTCACTGACTGACTGACTCACTCATTGACATCATTGTTCTCCCAGAAGGAGCGATGGGGGGTGTTTGTGGTGTTGGGGAAAAGTGTAGAAGAGGTTCCTATGACCACCAGAAAAATCCGAAAAGTGTCATTTTTGGTTTCCTTGATGGAACTGGTGTATGGATCTCGGAAACCATAAGCGATGGGGGGTAAGTGCCAAAACTAAAAAAGACTAAAACCCTGGGACCTTTTTGGAAAGTTGAAAAAAAATTACCCTCCCGAACAAAAAAGAGGTTCTCCCATACAAATTTAAAACGACCGCAACTCCGAAACCGTTATAGGTGGGTATGGGGGGTTTGAACAAATGTTATAGAGGGTTTGTAGGAAAATTTGGGGTTTTAGTCGAAAATTGAAAATTGGTCCTTCGACCCGGATACCAAAATCCAAGTTGCTCCGATCTGGCTGAAATTTGGTATTTAGGGAGATTGGGGGTCCCTGATTCCAAATATGAAAAAATTTTGTGGATGACGTCATTTGTTTTTTTTTTACTGGATGGGGATTTTTGATGGCGAAACCACTTCTTATTTGCGAGGCCGCAGGCCGAGCTTCGAACCTGCGAGGCCGAAGGCCGAGCTTCCAGGGCGAGGCCGAAGGCCGAGCTTTCGGCCCGCGAGGCCGAAGGCCGAGCGTGGCCTCCGCGAGGCCGTAGGCCGAGCCGTGTTAGTCACTTACGAGGCCGAAGGCCGAGTTCCGAATGGTGTGTTACGCATTTACATTTCTTAGGAGAGTCACTAACGAGGCCGAAGGCCAAGTCCCGAATGGGGAGTTTTTTTCCCACATCTCGAGCTGGTCTTTGATGCAACCGCTCACGGGAACTAAAAGTATCTGTCAGTTGTTCGACTTGCATGAGAATTTTTAAATCTTTTTATTTACTGGATGGGGATTTTCGCTGGCGATACAACGCCACGGTTGCGAGGCCGCAGGCCGAGCTTCAAACCTGCGAGGCCGAAGGCCGAGCTTTCGGCACGCGAGGCCGAAGGCCGAGCGTGGCCTCCGCGAGGCCGTAGGCCGAGCCGTGTTAGTCACTTACGAATAGGGTGTTACGCGTTTACATTCCTTAGGAGAGTCACTAACGAGGCCGAAGGCCGAGTCCCGAATGGGGAGTTTTTTTTCCACATCTCGAGCTGGTCTCCGAGGCAACTGCCCACGTTAACCACTGCACTTAGAGGTATGGTCCCTTAACAAAAGTCGTTTACAATCTTGGTGCGATTTTACAGCGACTAAAATTTTATCAAAAAAAACAACTTGCACATGGTAACCCTGCCCACACTTTGTAATGAACTAGAAGAAACTGTCCCTTTCTCGACTTGTATGAGAATTTTTATATATTTTTTCAACTGCAATTACAATCTTGAAATAAATACAAATGCACATCGATAACGCGGGCTGCTCGCAGCCCGCGCACCACCCGAAATACTAGTATATAATATAAAGTTCGATTACCACTGACTCACTGACTGACTGACTCACTCATTGACATCATTGTTCTCCCAGAAGGAGCGATGGGGGGTGTTTGTGGTGTAGGGGAAAAGTGTAGAGGATGTTCCTATGACCACCAGAAAAATCCGAAAAGTGTCATTTTTGGTTTCCTTGATGGAACTGGTGTACGGATCTCGGAAACCATAATCGATGGGGGATAAGTGCCAAAACTAAAAATGACTAAAACCCTGGGACCTTTTTGGAAAGTTGAAAAAAAATTACCCTCCCGAACAAAAAAGAGGTTCTCCCATACAAATTTAAAACGACCGCAGCTCCCGAACCGTTATAGGTGGGTATGGGGAGTTTAAACAAATGTTATAGAGGGTTTGTAGGAGAATTTGGGGTTTTAGTCGAAAATTGAAAATTGGTCCTTCGACCCGGATACCAAAATCTAAGTTGCTCCGATCTGGCTGAAATTTGGTATTTAGGGAGATTGGGGGTCCCTGATTCCAAATATGAAAAAATTTTTTTGGATGACGTCATTTGTTTTTTTTTTACTGAATGGGGATTTTTGATGGCGAAACCACTTCTTATTTGCGAGGCCGCAGGCCGAGCTTCAAACCTGCGAGGCCGAAGGCCGAGCTTCGAGGGCGAGGCCGAAGGCCGAGCTATCGGGCCGCGAGGCCGAAGGCCGAGCGTGGCCTCCGCGAGGCCGTAGGCCGAGCCGTGTTAGTCACTTACGAGGCCGAAGGCCGAGTTCCGAATGGGGTGTTACGCATTTACATTCCTTAGGAGAGTCACTAACGAGGCCGAAGGCCGAGTTCAGAATGAGGAATTTTTACCACATCTCGAGCTGGTCTTTGATGCAACCGCTCACGGGAACTAAAAGTATCTGTCAGCTGTTCGACTTGCATGGAAATTTTTAAATCTTTTTATTTACTGGATGGGGATTTTCGCTGGCGATACAACGCCACGGTTGCGAGGCCGCAGGCCGAGCTTCAAACCTGCGAGGCCGAAGGCCGAGCTTTCGGCCCGCGAGGCCGAAGGCCGAGCGTGGCCTCCGCGAGGCCGTAGGCCGAGCCGTGTTAGTCACTTACAAATGGGGTGTTACGCGTTTACATTCCTTAGGAGAGTCACTAACGAGGCCGAAGGCCGAGTCCCGAATGGGGAGTTTTTTTTCCACATCTCGAGCTGGTCTCCGAGGCAACGGCCAACGTTAACCACTGCACTTAGAGGTATGGTCCCTGAACAAAAGTCGCTTACAATCTTGGGGCGATTTTACAGCGACTAAAATTTTATTTAAAAAAATCAACTTGCACATGGTAACCCTGCTCACACTTTGTACTGAACTAGAAGAAACTGTCCCTTTCTCGACTTGTATGAGAATTTTATAAATATTTTCAACTGCAATTACAATCTTGAAATAAATACAAATGCACATCGACAACGCGGGCTGCTCGCAGCCCGCGCACCACCCGAAATACTAGTTATATTATATAAAGTTCGATTACCACTGACTCACTCACTCATTGACATCATTGTTCTCCCAGAAGGAGCGATGGGGGGTGTTTGTGGTGTAGGGGAAAAGTGTAGAGGAGGTTCCCATGACCACCAGAAAAATCCGAAAAGTGTCATTTTTGGTTTTCTTGATGGAACTGGTGTACGGATCTCGGAAACCATAATCGATGGGGGGTAGGTGCCAAAACTAAAAATGACTAAAACCCTGGGACCTTTTTGGAAAGTTGAAAAAAAATTACCCTCCCAAACAAAAAAGAGGTTCTCCCATACAAATTTAAAACGACCGCAACTCCGGAACCGTTATAGGTGGGTATGGGGGGTTCAAACAAATGTTATAGAGGGTTTGTAGGGGAATTTGAGGTTTTAGTCGAAAATTTAAAATTGGTCCTTCGACCCGGATACCAAAATTCAAGTTTGTCTGATCTGGCTGGAATTTGGTATTTAGGAAGATTGGGAGTACTCGATTCCAAATATAAAAAAAATTTTTGGATGACGTCATTTGTTTTCTTTTTACTGGATGGGGATTTTTGATGGCGAAACCACTTCTTATTTGCGAGGCCGCAGGCCGAGCTTCAAACCTGCGAGGCCGAAGGCCGAGCTTCGAGGGCGAGGCCGAAGGCCGAGCTTTCGGCCCGCGAGGCCGAAGGCCGAGCGTGGCCTCCGCGAGGCCGTAGGCCGAGCCGTGTTAGTCACTTACGAGGCCGAAGGCCGAGTTCCGAATGGGGTGTTACGCACTTACATTCCTTAGGAGAGTCACTAACGAGGCCGAAGGCCGAGTTCAGAATGAGGAGTTTTTACCACATCTCGAGCTGGTCTTTGATGCAACCGCTCACGGGAACTAAAAGTATCTGTCAGTTGTTCGACTTGCATGGAAATTTTTAAATCTTTTTATTTACTGGATGGGGATTTTCGCTGACGATACAACGCCACGGTTGCGAGGCCGCAGGCCGAGCTTTAAACCTGCGAGGCCGAAGGCCGAGCTTTCGGCCCGCGAGGCCGAAGGCCGAGCGTGGCCTCCGCGAGGCCGTAGGCCGAGCCGTGTTAGTCACTTACGAAAGGGGTGTTACGCGTTTACATTCCTTAGGAGAGTCACTAACGAGGCCGAAGGCCGAGTCCCGAATGGGGAGCTTTTTCCACATCTCGAGCTGGTCTCCGAGGCAACTGCCCACGTTAACCACTGCACTTAGAGGTATGGTCCCTTAACAAAAGTCGTTTACAATCTTGGTGCGATTTTACAGCGACTAAAATTTTATAAAAAAAATCAACTTGCACATGGTAACCCTGCTCACACTCTGTACTGAACTAGAAGAAACTGTCCCTTTCTCGACTTGTATGAGAATTTTATATATTTTTTTCAACTGCAACTAAAATTTTAAAAAATATACAAATGCACATCGATAACGCGGGCTGCTCGCAGCCCGCGCACCACCCAACACCTAGTTATATTATATAAAGTTCGATTACCACTCACTCACTGACTGACTCATTGACATCATTGTTCTCCCAGAAGGAGTGATGGGGGGTGTTTGTAATGTAGGGAAAAAGTGTAGAGGAGGTTCCTATGACCACCAGAAAAATCCGAAAAGTGTCATTTTTGGTTTCCTTGATGGAACTGGTGTAAGGATCTCGGAAACTATAAGCGATGGGGAGTAGGTGTCAAAACTAAAAATGACTAAAACCTTGGGACCTTTTTGGAATGTTGAAAAAAAGTTACCCTCCCGAACAAAAAAGAGGTTCTCCCATACAAATTTAAAACGACCGCAGCTCCCGAACCGTTATAGGTGGGTAAGGGGGGTTTGAACAAATGTTATAGAGAGTTTGTAGGAGATTTTGGGGTTTTAGTCGAAAATTGAAAATTGGTCCTTCGACCCGGATACCAAAATCCAAGTTGCTCCGATCTGGCTGAAATTAAGTATTTAGGGAGATTGGGGGTCCCTGATTCCAAATATGAACTGTTTTTTGATATGAATATAATATAATATAATATAATATAATATAATATAATATAATATAATATAATATAATATAATATAATATAATATAATATAATATAATAATATGAAAATTTTTTGGATGACGTCATTTGTTTTTTTTTTACTGGATAGGGATTTTTGATGGCGAAACCACTTCTTATTTGCGAGGCCGCAGGCCGAGCTTCAAACCTGCGAGGCCGAAGGCCGAGCTTCGAGGGCGAGGCCGAAGGCCGAGCTTTCGGCCCGCGAGGCCGAAGGCCGAGCGTGGCCTCCGCGAGGCCGTAGGCCGAGCCGTGTTAGTCACTTACGAGGCCGAAGGCCGAGTTCCGAATGGGGTGTTACGCATTTACATTCCTTAGGAGAGTCACTAACGAGGCCGAAGGCCGAGTTCAGAATGGGGAGTTTTTACCACATCTCGAGCTGGTCTTTGATGCAACCGCTCACGGGAACTAAAAGTATCTGTCAGTTGTTCGACTTGCATGAGAATTTTTAAATATTTTTATTTACTGGATGGGGATTTTCGCTGACGATACAACGCCACGGTTGCGAGGCCGCAGGCCGAACTTCAAACCTGCGAGGCCGAAGGCCGAGCTTTCGGCCCGCGAGGCCGAAGGCCGAGCGTGGCCTCCGCGAGGCCGTAGGCCGAGCCGTGTTAGTCACTTACGAATGGGGTGTTACGCGTTTATATTCCTTAGGAGAGTCACTAACGAGGCCGAAGGCCGAGTCCCGAATGGGGAGCTTTTTTCACATCTCGAGCTGGTCTCCGAGGCAACGGCCCACGTTAACCACTGCACTTAGAGGTATGGTCCCCTAACAAAACTCGATTACAATCTTGGGGCGATTTTACATCGACTAAAGTTTTATCGAAAAAATCAACTTGCACATGGTAACCCTGTTCACACTTTGTACTGAACTAGAAGAAACTGTCCCTTTCTCGACTTGTATGAGAATTTTTAAATATTTTTTTCAACTGCAACTAAAATTTTAAAAAATATACAAATGCACATCGATAACGCGGGCTGCTCGCAGCCCGCGCACCACCCAACAACTAGTTATTATATTATATAAAGCTCGATTACCACTGACTCACTGACTCACTCATTGACATCATTGTTCTCCCAGAAGGAGCTATGGGGGGTGTTTGTGGTTTAGGGAAAAAGTGTAGAGGAGGTTCTTATGACCACCAGAAAAATCCGAAAAGTGTCATTTTTGGTTTCCTTGATGGAACTGGTGTAAGGATCTCGGAAACCATAATTGATGGGGGGTAGGTGTCAAAACTAAAAATGACTAAAACCCTGGGATCTTTTTAAAAATTTGAAAAAAAATTATCCTCCCGAACAAAAAAGAGGTTCTCCCATACAAATTTAAAACGACCGCAACTCCGGAACCGTTATAGGTGGGTATGGGGGGTTCAAATAAATGTTATAGAGGGTTTGAAGGGGAATTTGAGGTTTCTGTCAAAAATTAAAAATTGGTCCTTCGACCCGGATACCAAAATCAAAGTTGCTCTGATCTGGCTGAAATTTAGTATTTAGGGAGATTCGGGGTCCCTGATTCCGAATATGAAAAAATTTTTTGGATGACGTCATTTTTTTTTTTTTTACTGGATGGGGATTTTTGATGGCGAAACCACTTCTTATTTGCGAGGCCGCAGGCCGAGCTTCACACCTGCGAGGCCGAAGGCCGAGCTTCGAGGGCGAGGCCGAAGGCCGAGCTTTCGGCCCGCGAGGCCGAAGGCCGAGCGTGGCCTCCGCGAGGCCGTAGGCCGAGCCGTGTTAGTCACTTACGAGGCCGAAGGCCGAGTTCCGAATGGGGTGTTACGCATTTACATTCCTTAGGAGAGTCACTAACGAGGCCGAAGGCCGAGTTCAGAATGGGGAGTTTTTACTACATCTCGAGCTGGTCTTTGATGCAACCGCTCACGGGAACTAAAAGTATCTGTCAGTTGTTCGACTTGCATGAGAATTTTTAAATCTTTTTATTTACTGGATGGGGATTTTCGCTGACGTTACAACTCCACGGTTGCGAGGCCGCAGGCCGAGCTTCAAAACTGCGAGGCCGAAGGCCGAGCTTTCGGCCCGCGAGGCCGAAGGCCGAGCGTGGCCTCCGCGAGGCCGTAGGCCGAGCCGTGTTAGTCACTTACGAATGGGGTGTTACGCGTTTACATTCCTTAGGAGAGTCACTAACGAGGCCGAAGGCCGAGTCCCGAATGGGGAGCTTTTTCCACATCTCGAGCTGGTCTCCGAGGCAACGGCCCACGTTAACCACTGCACTTAGAGGTATGGTCCCTTTACAAAACTCGATTACAATCTTGGGGCGATTTTACATCGTCTAAAATTTTATCGAAAAAATCAACTTGCACATGGTAACCCTGCTCACACTTTGTACTGAACTAGAAGAAACTGTCCCTTTCTCGACTTGTATGAGAATTTTTAAATATTTTTTTCAACTGCAACTAAAATTTAAAAAAATATACAAATGCACATCGATAACGCGGGCTGCTCGCAGCCCGCGCACCACCCGAAATACTAGTTATTATAATATATAAAGCTGCTCTACCACTGATTGACTGACTGACTGACATCATTGTTCTCCCAGAAAGAGTGTTTTTAGGTTAGAATTATATAGTTGACTGGATAGAGAGTGCCTACGTGACTTAGGGAAAAATCCGAAAAGTGTCATTTTTGGTTTCCTTGATGGAACTGGTGTAGGGATCTCGAAAACCATAATCGATGGGGGGTTGGTGTCAAAACTAAAAATGACTAAAACCTTGGGACCCTTTTGAAAAAATGAAAAAAAATTACCCTCCCGAACAAAAAAGAGGTTCTCCCATACAAAATTAAAACGATCGCAACTCCGGAACCGTTTTAGGTAGGTATGGGGAGTTTGAATAAATGTTATAGAGGGTTTGTAAGGAAATTTGGGGATTTTGTCCAAAACTTGAAATTGGTCCTTCGAACCGGATACCAAAATCCAAGTTGCTCCGATCTGGCTAAAATGAAGTATTTAGAGAGATTTGGGGTCCCTGATTTGATATATGAAAAAAGTTTTTTGATGACGTCATTTGTTTTTTTTTTACTGGATGCGGATTTTTTGTGGCGAAACCACATTCTCTTTGCGAGGCCGTAGGCCGAGCTGCAATCGAGCGAGGCCGCAGGCCGAGTTGTGGAGGCGAGGCCGAAGGCCGAGCTCCACCCTAGCGAGGCCGGAGGCCGAGCTGTAGGCCTGCGAGGCCGAAGGCCGAGCTGGCCGTCATTGGGAACAGCTTAAAAACATTCCCTTTGTAACTTGCGAGGCCGCAGGCCGAGCCTTAAACACCGCGAGGCCGAAGGCCGAGCTTCAAACCTGCGAGGCCGGAGGCCGAGCTTTCGGCCCGCGAGGCCGAAGGCCGAGCGTGGCCTCCGCGAGGCCGCAGGCCGAGCCGTGTTAGTAACTTACGAGGCCGAAGGCCGAGTTCCGAATGGGGTGTACCTCATTAACGCATCCTATGGAAGTCGCTAACGAGGCCGAAGGCCGAGTCCCGGATGGGGAGTTTTTTCCACATCTCGAGCTGGTCTTTGATGCAACCGCTCACGGGAACTAAAAGTATCTGTCAGTTGTTCGACTTGCATGAGAATTTTTAAATCTATTTTATTTACTGGATGGGGATTTTCGCTGGCGATACAACGCCACGGTTGCGAGGCCGCAGGCCGAGCTTCAAACCTGCGAGGCCGAAGGCCGAGCTTTCGGCCCGCGAAGCCGAAGGCCGAGCGTGGCCTCCGCGAGGCCGTAGGCCGAGCCGTGTTAGTTACTTACGAATTGGGTGTTACGCGTTTACATTCCTTAGGAGAGTCACTAACGAGGCCGAAGGCCGAGTCCCGAATGAGGAGTTTTTTTCACACCTCGAGCTGGTCTCCGAGGCAACTGCCCACGATAACCACTGCACTTAGAGGTATGGTCCCTTAACAAAAGTCGTTTACAACCTTGGTGCGATATTACAGCGACTAAAATTTTATCAAAAAAATCAACTTGCACATGGTAACCCTGCTCACACTTTGTACTGAACTAGAAGAAACTGTCACTTACTCGACTTGTATGAGAATTTTATATAATTTTTTTAACTGCAATGACATTTTTGTTAATAATACTCATGCACATCGATAACGCGGGCTGCTCGCAGCCCGCGCGCCACCCGAATACTAGTTATATATATAAAGCTCGATTACCACTGACTCACTCACTGACTGACTGACTGATTGACATAATTGTTCTCCTAGAAGGAGCGATGGGGGGTGTTTGTGGTGTAAAAGAAAAGTGTAGAGGAGGTTCCCGTGACCTCCAGAAAAATCCGAAAAGTGTCATTTTTGGTTTCCATCATGGAAATGGTGTAGGGATCTCGGAAACCATAATCGATGGGGGGTAGTTGTCAAAACTAAAAATGACTAAAACCCTGGGATCCTTTTAAAAAATTGAAAAAAAATTACCCTCCCGAACAAAAAAGAGGTTCTCCCATACAAAATTAAAACGATCGCAACTCCGGAACCGTTATAGGTAGGTATGGGGGGTTCGAACAAATATTATAGAGGGTTTGTAGGGAAATTTGAGGTTTCTGTCAAAAATTGCAAATTGGTCCTTCGACCCGGATACTAAAATCCAAGTTGCTCCGATCTCGCTGAAATTTGGTATTTAGGGAGATTGAGGGTCCCTGATTCCAAATATAAAAAAAAAAATTTGGATGACGTCATTTGTTTTTTTTTTACTGGATGGGGATTTTCGCTGGCGATACAACGCCACGGCTGCGAGGCCGCAGGCCGAGCTTCAAACCTGCGAGGCCGAAGGCCGAGCTTCGAGGGCGAGGCCGAAGGCCGAGCTTTCGGCCCGCGAGGCCGAAGGCCGAGCGTGGCCTCCGCGAGGCCGCAGGCCGAGCCGTGTTGGTCACTTACGAGGCCGAAGGCCGAGTTCTAAATGGGGTGTTACGCATTAACATTCCTTAGGAGAGTCACTAACGAGGCCGAAGGCCGAGTTCCGAATGGGAAGTTTTTTTTCCATATCTCGAGCTGGTCTTTAATGCAACCGCTCACAGGAACTAAAAGTATCTGTCAGTTGTTCGACTTGCATGAGAATTTTTAAATCTTAATATTTACTGGATGGGGATTTGCGCTGGCGATAAAACGCCACGGTTGCGAGGCCGCAGGCCGAGCTTCAAACCTGCGAGGCCGAAGGCCGAGCTTTCGGCCCGCGAGGCCGAAGGCCGAGCGTGGCCTCCGCGAGGCCGTAGGCCGAGCCGTGTTAGTCACTTACGAGGCCGAAGGCCGAGTTCCGAATGGGGTGTAACGAATTAACGTCCCTCAGGTGAGTCGCTAACGAGGCCGAAGGTCGAGTCCCGAATGGGGGGTATTTTCCACATCTCGAGCTGGTCTCCGAGGCAACGGCCCACGTCAACCACTGCACTTAGAGGTATGGTTCCTTAACAAAAGTCGTTAACAATCTTGGTGCGATCTTACAGCGACTAAAATTTTATCAAAAAAATCAACTTGCACATGGTAACCCTGCCGACACCTTGTACTGAACTAGAAGAAACTGTCACTTACTCGACTTGAATGAGAATTTTATATATTTTTATGAACTGCAACTACAAATCTTGATAAATATTACTAATGCACATCGATAACGCGGGCTGCTCGCAGCCCGCGCACCACCCAAATACTAGTATATATATAAAGCTCGATTACCACTGACTCACTCACTGACTGACTGACTGATTGACATAATTGTTCTCCTAGAAGGAGCTATGGGGGGTGTTTGTGATGTAGGGAAAAAGTGTAGAGAAAGTTCCCGTGACCTCCAGAAAAATCCGAAAAGTGTCATTTTTGGTTTCCATCATGGAACTGGTGTAGGGATCTCGGAAACTATAATCGATGGGGGGTAGGTGTCAAAACTAAAAATGACTAAAACCCTGGGATCCTTTTAAAAAGTTGAAAAAAAATTACCCTCCCGAACAAAAAAGAGGTTCTCCCATACAAAATTAAAACGATCGCAACTCCGGAACCGTTATAGGTAGGTATGGGGGTATCGAACAAATGTTATAGAGGGTTTGTAGGGGAATTCGAGGTTTCTGTCAAAAATTAAAAATTGGTCCTTCGACCCGGATACCAAAATCCAAATTTGTCTGATCTGGCTGAAATTTGGTATTTAGGAACATTGGGAGTCCCTGATTCCAAATATAAAAAAAAATTTTGGATGACGTCATTTTTTTTTTTTTTACTGGATGGGGATTTTCGCTGGCGATACAACGCTACGGCTGCGAGGCCGCAGGCCGAGCTTCAAACCTGCGAGGCCGAAGGCCGAGCTTCGAGGGCGAGGCCGAAGGCCGAGCTTTCGGCCCGCGAGGCCGAAGGCCGAGCGTGGCCTCCGCGAGGCCGTAGGCCGAGCCGTGTTAGTCACTTACGAGGCCGAAGGCCGAGTTCCGAATGGGGTGTAACGAATCAACGTCCCTCAGGTGAGTCGCTAACGAGGCCGAAGGCCGAGTCCCGAATGGGGAGTTTTTTTTCCACATCTCGAGCTGGTCTCCGAGGCAACTGCCCACGTTAACTGCACTTAGAGGTATGGTCCCTTAACAAAAGTCGTTTACAATCTTGGTGCGATTTTACAGCAACTAAAATTTTATCAAAAAAATCAACTTGCACATGGTAACCCTGCTCACACTTTGTACTGAACTAGAAGAAACTGTCACTTACTCGATTTGTATGAGAATTTTATATATTTTTTTAACTGCAATTACCAGTTTGATAAAAGTTACTAATGCACATCGATAACGCGGGCTGCTCGCAGCCCGCGCACCACTGAACACCTAGTTATAATATATAAAGTTCGATTACCACTCACTGACTGACTGACTGACTGACTGACTGATTGACATCATTGTTCTCCCAGAAGGAGCGATGGGAGGTGTTTGTGATGTAGGGTCAAAGTGTAGAGGAGGTTCCTATGACCACCAGAAAAATCCGAAAAGTGTCATTTTTGGTTTCCTTGATGGAACTGGTGTACGGATCTCGGAAACCATAATCGATGGGGGGTAGGTGTCAAAACTAAAAATGACTAAAACCCTGGGACCTTTTTGGAAAGTTGAAAAAAAATTACCCTCCCGAACAAAAAAGAGGTTCTCCCATACAAATTTAAAACGACCGCAGCTCCCGAACCGTTATAGGTGGGTATGGGGGGTTTAAACAAATGTTATAGAGGGTTTGTAGGAGAATTTGACGTTTTAGTCGAAAATTGAAAATTGGTCCTTCGACCCGGATACCAAAATCCAAGTTGCTCCGATCTGGCTGAAATTTGGTATTTAGGGAGATTGGGGGTCCCTGATTCCAAATATGGAAAAAATTTTTGGATGACGTCATTTGTATTTTTTTTACTGGATGGGGATTTTTGATGGCGAAACCACTTCTTATTTGCAAGGCCGCAGGCCGAGCTTCAAACCTGCGAGGCCGAAGGCCGAGCTTCGAGGGCGAGGCCGTAGGCCGAGCTTTTGGCCCGCGAGGCCGAAGGCCGAGCGTGGCCTCCGCGAGGCCGTAGGCCGAGCCGTGTTAGTCACTTACGAGGCCGAAGGCCGAGTTCCGAATGGGGTGTTACGCATTTACATTCCTTAGGAGAGTCACTAACGAGGCCGAAGGCCGAGTTCAGCATGGGGAGTTTTAACCACATCTCGAGCTGGTCTTTGATCCAACCGCTCACGGGAACTAAAAGTATCTGTCAGTTGTTCGACTTGCATGAGAATTTTTAAATCTTTTTATTTACTGGATGGGGATTTTCGCTGGCGATACATCGCCACGGTTGCGAGGCCGCAGGCCGAGCTTCAAACTTGCGAGGCCGAAGGCCGAGCTTTCGGCCCGCGAGGCCGAAGGCCGAGCGTGGCCTCCGCGAGGCCGTAGGCCGAGCCGTGTTATTCACTTACGAATGGGGTGTTACGCGTTTACATTCCTTAGGAGAGTCACTAACGAGGCCGAAGGCCGAGTCCCGAATGGGGAGTTTTTTTTCTACATCTCGAGCTGGTCTCCGAGGCAACTGCCCACGTTAACCACTGCACTTAGAGGTATGGTACCTTCACAAAAGTCGTTTACAATCTTGGTGCGATTTTACAGCGACTAAAATTTTATCAAAAAAAATCAACTTGCACATGGTAACCCTGCTCACACTTTGTACTGAACTAGAAGAAACTGTCCCTTTCTCGACTTGTATGAGAATTTTTATATATATTTTTCAACTGCAACTAAAATTTTAAAAAATATACAAATGCACATCGATAACGCGGGCTGCTCGCAGCCCGCGCGCCACCCAAATACTAGTTATATTATATAAAGTTCGATTACCACTCACTGACTGACTGACTCACTCATTGACATCATTGTTCTCCCAGAAGGAGCGATGGGGGGTGTTTGTGATGTAGGGGAAAAGTGTAGAGGAGGTTCCTATGACCACCAGAAAAATCCGAAAAGTGTCATTTTTGGTTTCCTTGATAGAACTGGTGTACGGATCTCGGAAACCATAATCGATGGGGGGTAGGTGCCAAAACTAAAAATGACTAAAACCCTGGGACCTTTTTGGAAAGTTGAAAAAAAATTACCCTCCCGAACAAAAAAGAGGTTCTCCCATACAAATTTAAAACGACCGCAACTCCGGAACCGTTATAGGTGGGTATGGGGGGTTCAAACAAATGTTATAGAGGGTTTGTAGGGGAATTTGAGGTTTCTGTCAAAAATTAAAAATTGGTCCTTCGAGCCGGATACCAAAACCCAAGTTGCTCTGATCTGGCTGAAATTTAGTATTTAGGGAGATTGGGGGTCCCTGATTCCGAATATGAAAAAATTTTTTGGATGACGTCATTTGTTTTTTTTTTACTGGATAGGGATTTTTGATGGCGAAACCACTTCTTATTTGCGAGGCCGCAGGCCGAGCTTCAAACCTGCGAGGCCGAAGGCCGAGCTTCGAGGGCGAGGCCGAAGGCCGAGCTTTCGGCCCGCGAGGCCGAAGGCCGAGCGTGGCCTCCGCGAGGCCGTAGGCCGAGCCGTGTAAGTCACTTACGAGGCCGAAGGCCGAGTTCCGAATGGGGTGTTACGCATTAACATTCCTTAGGAGAGTCACTAACGAGGCCGAAGGCCGAGTCCCGAATGGGGAGTTTTTTTTCCACATCTCGAGCTGGTCTTTGACGCAACCGCTCACGGGAACTAAAAGTATCTGTCAGTTGTTCGACTTGAATGAGAATTTTTAAATTTTTTTATTTACTGGATGGGAATTTGCGCTGGCGATAAAACGCCACGGTTGCGAGGCCGCAGGCCGAGGTTCAAACCTGCGAGGCCGTAGGCCGAGCCGTGTTAGTCACTTACGAATGGGGTGTTACGCGTTAACATTCCTTAGGAGAGTCACTAACGAGGCCGAAGGCCGAGTCCCGAATGGGAAGTTTATTCCACATCTCAAGCTGGTCTCCGAGGCAACGGCCCACGTTAACCACTGCACTTAGAGGTATGGTTTCTTAACAAAAGTCGTTAACAATCTTGGTGCGATTTTACAGCGACTAAAATTTTATCAAAAAAATCAACTTGCACATGGTAACCCTGCTCACACTTTGTACTGAACTAGAAGAAACTGTCACTTATTCGACTTGTATGAGAATTTTATATATTTTTAAAAATTACAACTAAGAATCTTGATAAATATTACTAATGCACATCGATAACGCGGGCTGCTCGCAGCCCGCGCGCCACCCAAATACTAGTTATAATATATAAAGCTGAAGACCCACTCATTGACTCACTGACATCATTGTTCTCCTAGAAGGAGTATTTTTGGGTTAAAATTATGGTGTGGACTGTATAGAGAGTGGTCACGTGACCCCCAGAAAAATCCGAAAAGTGGCATTTTTGGTTTCCTTCATGGAACAGGTGTAGGGATCTCGGAAACCATAACCGATGGGGGGTAGGTGTCAAAACTAAAAATGACTTAAAC
This sequence comes from Apeira syringaria, assembly GCA_934044485.1. Classification (NCBI taxonomy): domain Eukaryota; kingdom Metazoa; phylum Arthropoda; class Insecta; order Lepidoptera; family Geometridae; genus Apeira; species Apeira syringaria. Next base: position 20,134,897 of record OW203660.1, on the reverse strand, counting down.
CCTGGGAACCTTTTGGAAAAATGAAAAAAATTACCCTCCCTATTAAAAAAGAGGTTTCCCCATACAAATTTAAAACGACCGCAGCTCCGGAACCGTTATAGGTGGGTATGGGGGGTTCAAACAAATGTCATAGAGAGTTTGTAGGGAAATTTGGGGTTTTTGTCAAAATTTGCAAATTGGTCCTTCGAACCGGATACCAAAATTCAAGTTGCTCCGATCTGGCTAAAATTAAATATTTAGGGAGATTTGGGGTTCCTGATTCGAAATATGAAAAAAGTTTTTTGATGACGTCATTTGTTTTTTTTTTACGGGATGCGGAATTTTGGTGGCGAAACCACATTCCCTTTGCGAGGCCGTAGGCCGAGCTGCAATCGAGCGAGGCCGCAGGCCGAGCTGTGGAGGCGAGGCCGAAGGCCGAGCTCCACCCTAGCGAGGCCGGAGGCCGAGCTGTAGGCCTGCGAGGCCGAAGGCCGAGCTGGCCGTCATTGGGAACAGCTTAAAAACATTCCCTATGTAACTTGCGAGGCCGCAGGCCGAGCCTTAAACACCGCGAGGCCGGAGGCCGAGCTTTCGGCCCGCGAGGCCGAAGGCCGAGCGTGGCCTCCGCGAGGCCGTAGGCCGAGCCGTGTTAGTAACTTACGAGGCCGAAGGCCGAGTTCCGAATGGGGTGTACCTCATTAACACATCCTATGGAAGTCGCTTACGAGGCCGAAGCCGAGTCCCGGATGGGGAGTTTTTTCCACATTTCGAGCTGGTCTCCAATGCAACTGCCCACGTTATTTACTACAATTAGAGATGGGGTTCCTTAACAAAAGTCGTTTAAATTCTTTGTGCGATTTTACCCCGACTAAAATTTAAAAAAAAAAAAAAACTAGCATATGGTAACTCTGTTCTCACTTTGTACTGAACTTGAACTTGTCTTTACCACCGCGAGGCCGAAGGCCGAGCTTCAAACCTGCGAGGCCGAAGGCCGAGCTTCAAATCTGCGAGGCCGAAGGCCGAGCTCGAATGAGGTGTAACGCATCAACACACCTTATGGGAGTCACTAACGAGGCCGAAGGCCGAGTTCCGGATAACGAGTATTTTCACATATCGAGCTGGTCTCCGAGGCAACTGCCCACGTTAACCACTGCACTTAGAGGTGGGGTCCTCTAACAGAAGTTGTTTACAACCTTGGTCCGGTTTTACCGCGACTAAAATTTAATTAAAAAAATCAACTTGCACATGGTAACCCTGCTCACACTTTCTACTGAAATAGATGTAACTGTGAGTTATTCGATTTGCATGAGAATTTTATATCTTTTTAGCAACTGCAACGACATTTTTGTTAATAATACTAATGCACATCGATAACGCGGGCTGCTCGCAGCCCGCGCGCCACCCAAATACTAGTTAAACTATACAATTCGAATATTTAATATAAAAAATATCATCAATTTAAAATGATATCAGATAGAAAAATAAAGGCCTAGCTTTGTTTAGACTGAGTTGATTGGGTGTTTTAGCACCCAGTCTGCTAAGTGTGTGTAAGTTCGTAATTTTTCAAGTATTTATTTATTAAATACCCTACCTACAAAATCTATCTTCTATCAAACCGTGGTAGGCCGTGGCGGGCCGCTAGTTAATTAATATAATTATATTATAGTTGTAGCAGTAATTAGACACATAAATCATTATGTATATGGTACTTTTAGGGAGGGCCAGTCTTACGTAGTTTAAGCTTCCATTTTTCCCTATTACAGCTCTAAACATAATTATTTTGAATTGAGTAGATTAAGTATGTAAGTAGTTATAGTTCATACGAACCATTGTGGGTATAGGAAACATAAATACAATTTCTTACCTAAGTTCTTCCTATCATAGTCCGTTAAATTTGTCAGACTAATTTTGTAGGTAAGTACGTAATATTTTGAAACCAAGGCAAACAATCACACTATAATTGATTATAGGTAGCTACCTACCTACTGGCACTAATGTCGTGTATATACACTGAGGCTTTTATTATAAAAAAAACTGCTTGCGTCAAAAATTCCCGCAGGATGACAGATAGCGTCATTTGTACCAACGATGCAGTAAATCAAAATGGTGGATGTTCCGTCTCTGTCTCGCTTTTGTAATTTCTGTATATGTATCTTATTTTAACATTTGATTATGCTGTCCTATCCAGTTCAGATTATTATGACTGCTGCTGCATAAATGTGTTTTGATTTATGTTTATTTTGCGGATGGAAGACAATTTAGTAACAATTTTAATGCAAGGTGGGGTTGAACAAGATAAGCCGATCATGGAAAGCATTCTACTTACTCGAAGGTACCAAATAACCTTAAATAATCTCAACGTAATCTATTTTAACATACTTACTTATAAATAGTTTCACCTACATCCGTGAGATCTAAAATTGATATGTTTGTTGATTGACAACTGCAGTTTTAGACTATTCGGCTATTTCATATTTTCAATAAAATTTTGCATTGTACCAACATAACTTGCACGTTTTTTTACAATTTTATGTTTGATATTACTTTATGGGCAGTGAAGTATCGTTCCAACGTCTGTGTATATATAATTCTCAAGCCCGTTCGAACTAGTGTTAGGCGGATTGACGGCTATCACTCACAACCCCGAGGGTACTCGATTTGCCTGCATTGTGACATTAATTAGTTAATCGTAAACATATTATTTGTTAGACCTGACTAAGATCGCAGGCAAGGTCTGGATGCGGGCCGCTTCCAACCGGTCCTTGTGGAAATCAATGGGGGAGGCCTTTGTCCAGCAGTGGACGTCCTATGGCTGAGATGATGATGATGATGAAACATATTATTAGGTAAGAACAAACTTTGGAATTTTCGTCTATCGAGAAAATTTCAATCTGCTATGTTTTGGCGTGAACCATTGTTTATAATTTAGTTATAGTTATCTTTTTAAGTCTGTCTCGATTTCATTGAGATAATTCAATTCTACGATCATTTTCTTTTTTGGCAGCACTTTCAACGCATTTTTTAAATTCTTCTTTCTGTTACGTCTGTAGTGTCTGTGATATTTAGTTATGGACACGCAGGCTACATAATCTTCAGTTTAAGTCTCTAACTGGCTGATTAACCAACTAGCTAGAAAATCAACTAACCAGAGGATCGACTAATTTTGATTTATATACTGACTTACAAAATGTGTATTTATTAAAAATACTTTTGAAGTTCATGTACGGGTACTGTATCGTATTGCTTAACACACATTTTATAGGTACACAATAATTGTATGTACAACCCCGGAGTCTTGAAGTCGCGAGTGAATAGGTTCCTTCTAAGTTTGCGTGCTTCACCTTAGACCGCATCGTCGCTTAACATCAGGTGAGACAGTGGTCAAACGCAAGCTCATGTTCGTTAAAAAAAAAAAAAAAAATATCCGATCCAGGACGTGCGACCATACCGTTGGCAGAAAATAATAAAAAACTGCCAGTTAAAAAGTATAACATAGTAAATGTATAAAACACGGGAATTACGTAATAAGTCAGAGGGTTCCATCTATAGTTTTTACTTTACGTTTTGAATTACAAGGTGAACCAAAACCGCGTCCGCGAGCGCCCGGTTCCTTAATTCTCCTTAAAAATCCACCAAATGTGGTTGAAACTATAGTCGGAACCCTCTGACATATTACGTGAGTAGTTTCCGTGTTTTATACATTCATAATGTGTCAAAACCGCGTCAGTCTTATTTACAAAATATAACATGATATATAAGTACAACTTAAAATATTAAAAGTATGGTCGCCATCACGCTATATATAATGAAAAACAAAGATCGTAGCTGAAATAAAGAATATGCTATATTATACGAGTAGATATATTTTTTGTCATCAAACGCCACATCATCGTAGTCAAACTGTAACAAAACATGGATCAATTTACTCTTGATTTTCTTGAGTGGTGTATAAAAAGGACGCAGTAAACAAACTTTATAAATATTTTATATCATCATTTGCATATCATTATTGAGGCAATTTTCCTACTGTTGAAGTACCTGCGCTGTGTAGTGGTGTGGAGGTGTAAGCCGTTAAAACAATGTTGTCGATCCATAACAAGCGTTATCTTGAATTTCATGGAAAAAAAATTAAGTTTAAAGTGACCTTGTTTGAGTAACTGTAAATACGCGTAATTACTCACAATCTGAGTAACTACTCTCAAGTAATCGTAGTAGTAGTCATTGGAGGAACATGCAATTATAATCATTATCTACTGGTACCTAGTACTGGTCCCCGTCCCCAGTACTAGGCGAACTGCGTCCGCGAGCGTCCCGTATTTTCCTTTAAAAAGACCACCGAATGTGGTTGAAACTATAGTCGGAATCTCCTGACTTATCACGTGAGTAATTCCCGTGTTTTATACATTCATAATATGTCAAAACCACGTCAGTTTTATTATCACCATCATCATCATCATGTCAGCCATAAGACGATAATTCGTTGCATGTTGATCGACACACACAGAACTTTCAGGTCATCTCTCCGGAGTCTTACTTAACCACACTCGGGTTTTTAGCTATTCAAAAAAATATTTGAACGCTGCATTGGCTATATGGAAAGTTTAAAATGTTTTGCCGACCAATGGAAATTGAAAACCAATTTTAAAAACAAACAAGCAAAGTTAAAATAACAACATAACCCAATGGCTGAGATGATGATGATTTAAATAGTGCAATATTTAAGAAACATTATAATAATTAATGTTGATATTTTTTTTTGCAATATTTTAAACGAGCAATTGCTTTCCACATTGTACCGTAACTATTTGCCATTTTTCTTGCTCCACATAAATAATTATCAAATTGCTTACAAGTACAGCGAAATTAATGGTTAATTTATAAATTCTTGCATTAAACACCCATGAATAGGCATTAGAACACACATGCGCCGTTTTTAGAAGCACATCGTCAAGAAGTCGTCTGTTTCAAGTGCATGGCACTTTTTTGAACCAATTTACTGGCACATTATAAATTTAAATGAAAGAATTGTCGTTCGAAAGTTTCTTATTATCAGATTAGCTTTGCAATTAAAACTGAAACAATTGAAGGTTGCATTTTTTTTTTTAAAGATGCGGACAGTTTTATTCTACACCTGTCATGTCAATACATCCAGTCTACACTGATCTCTGTGACAACTTCCGGGAAATTGAGCTTAGAGATCAAATTATAATGGTGTGTCGAATGGGTGTCACAAAAAAACGCATTAATTTATGATGCAGCGATTAAAGTTATCGATACTGCAAAATAGATTATGAACCAATAAAGGTTATGATGCAAAAAGATCGATTCCCGACATGGTAATATTAATTACAAAATTATGTACTGTAGTAATTTATGCCAACAGAATGAATAGCTCGTCCACTCTACTTTTATAAATTTGCTAAAATTATACATATTAATTACTATTTATGGTGTGTTTATATTTTAACAGATAAAATAGACACATCTATGTCGTTTCAATTGTATTGTGAATTGTATTTTTAAAGAATTTAGCTTTATAGGCTTTTGACGTGATAACGTTTTATAAATTGATGAATACCAGCAACACTCATGAAAAATAGTAACGTTCCGCGTAACGTTCCACCTGAGTTTTGTATTACATAAAATAATCAAAGTCAAAGTCAAAGTCAGTCAAAGTCAAAGTCAAAGTCAGTCAAAGTCAAAGTCAAAGTCAGTCAAAGTCAAAGTCAGTCCAAGTCAAAGTCATAAATGATTATGACGTTATCACGTAAATCTATCGTCCGTAAACCGACTTTACAGGCAACCAATTTTTTTATTTTAGTATTTCCTATTATATAATAATTAAAATACAATTTCATTTATACTTAATGTAAAATTTAAGTAAATTTATAAAAGTCGAGTGGACGAGCTATTCATTCTGTTGGCATAAATGACTACAGTACATAATTTTGTAATGAGGTGTTTGGACCACCATACTTCTAAGGTTAAAAAATATTAACAGTGCTATTTTATGTATTAGAAAAAACATAAATATAATCTAAGATAAATTACGTATTTTATGCATTACATATAATGTTTCGCTGCCGCAAACGAAAGAGTCCGATTATATTGCGTGGTAAAGACAGACTGCACACAATTAACACCACGTGCTTCCATTCCAATACCTAATCTGATTTAATCTTTTGTACGAACTGTACTTCAACACTTCGGTAGTGGTGTGTTTCCACTATAAATTATAATAATGATGTAATCTTTCTTATCAAAAATATATAAAGAAACAACAGAGCGACGGCGACGCAGCTGCTAGCGTTGTGCAAACGCAGCTCGAAGGTAGGTAGTTAGTTGGAAATTTGAGCTATGTATAAGCCAGTAACAGATAATAGTTTGCTCAACTGTGATTCACGATCTTAATTTTCATCAATTTTGTTAATTGGGCACACGTATTCCGTGGTTCACACACGTTCATCGTGTCTGGGCATGTATGCAAAATAGATATTATTTTTGTTAAATTATTTTGATTTCAACATGTAGGTTAGGACCCTAATAGGACTATAACTAAAGCACTAAACCATAAAGCGTATAGAAAAATCGAAACAAAAACCTTGGAATAAACGTGTGCAAACACACGTATTCCATGGCTGTTTCGTTTCTGGGCGATATATGCATGCAAAAATAATATTTTTTTTGAAAAATATATTTTGATTGTAACATGTAGGTTAAGACCCTAATAGGAGTAGAATTGAAGAACCATATCATAAAGCGTACAGAGAAATAAAAACAAAAAACTCTGACATAAACGAATAACCCCTGTCACTACTAATAGATTATTAACCCTTCATCCATCTCCGTTGTAATGAAAAAATAATTTTAGCATGATTTATAGCTTACTCCGGCCCGCAAATTGCGCACCGTTTGAGACGTTTAACTTAACTACAACCTGCGCTTGCGCACTTCGACGTTATTTAAAAATAAAAGAACTAAAAAGAAGGTTTTGCGACTAAAATCTTGCGGCTATTTGGTACGCGGTGAATCGAGTTTTGGATCGATAATGGTTGATTTTAATAAGTATAGTGCAGCGGATGGATAGGGTTGTCAAAAGTCGTGGCCTCAAAGTTATATACGTTAGTTCGACGATTGGCACGCGTATCGAATGACAAACTACAGCGATGAGTTTTCTAGAAGCCTGTTATTGGCTGCATTGGTCAATAGACATATGGTCAAAAATTGGATCACTTATTAGTTAACTTCCTTCGGCTGCATGCATAATGGTGGTATATAAAATTAAAGAACCCAATTTTTTTTTACTATTGTGTATAACTCCAGTAAACATTTGTATTAGCGCATAATAATATAGCATTATTAGCTATAAACGGTAACTGGTGCCGGCGAAAAAGAAATACTACACAAAATATTGTGTATTTAGTATCATTCTGAGAACAAAATCTTTAACCAATCCATTTGATATGTAGTGATTACAATTTAATACAGTAGAAATACGTGTTGTACGTTATAATTGCATTTTTTTTTCATCATCAGCTATAAGACAACCAATGCTAGGCATAGGCCTTCACCATCGATTTCTAAAATAACCCGTTAGATGTGGCCCAAAGCTAGAAAATACGCAATGAGAAGTAATTCTTTATATAAATATTTTGACGTCTAACTAAACGAGATTATATTTGATGTTTTTTTATACTCATTAATATGAATTAATATTGGTTAGCGCCAACCCTACTTATGCAAATTAACAGTACGCATACTTTACGACGTAACATTAACTGCTATTCGATTGCCTCCGAATAACCGATATCATAACTCGGAACGTATCATATATGCCCAGCACTATATTATTACTCGTGTCATGACATTTGTAATTGTCACGATGACAGTTGTCAATCGAGTTTAGCAAAAGCAAAAAGTTTATAGAAATAAAAGTTTATGCAGTGCTGTTAACGGCAGTTTTATAGTGAGGAAATGATATCGTATTAAAATAATTAAACTGTTAATAAATGGCTTGTTATTACGTATGTAAAATTGCATACAATAGATAGTTAAGTTAACTGCCACATTAACAAGACTTCGAAGTATATGTTTAGCTCAAAAGCAAAAAGCTTTAATATTTTTTTGTTAGGATTATGGGACGTGACTTACGTGTGGTCGGGTGTTATATTATTTTTATAGATATAATTATCATTTAATCGGGGGGCTGAAAGCAAGGTACCTTTTATTTGCTTATTATGTGACAATAACATGTGTTTAAATTAATGTACAGTCCTGGGTAAATAAGAAAATCGACCAACCAAACAACTGATGAAAAGAGAACATCTAAAGTAAAACATATAATTGGTTCTTTTTTTGTTCATGCATTATAATCGATCTCATTTGATAGTCAGTGACGATATAACGTTTCCAAGAACTAGAATCTTAAGTGGCTCTCAAGACCTGAATACATTGTGTTTGGTAACAATTACTGGAAATTACTGTTAGGTTTATAGAAATAGAAATAGAAAAATTTATTAGCCTTACAATCTTAAAATCACATTAGGGAAGTCAAATTTACATGATATTTATCTAGATTATTAATTTATATTGCTTTTCCCATTGATAGGGATTGGACCAACGCAACGCTCAAACACTTCTTCTCAAGCTTTATGAAGAATGCAAGTTTTGTTTAGCAGAGAATATGAAATTAAATATTATGATTTATTTAATATGATTATTTATTCACCATTCCAATCGGGAAAGCATTGTGTTAAATATATTTGATGACTCATCAAATAAGAAAATTCACCAATCATTATCATTGCATCGAGACAACAGAACTTTATTTCCTTTAGTTTATTCGACGAGCTACATACAATAAGGGTGTCAGGAAAATGTAAAATGAGCATATTCTCGAATATCATTTTTATAGTTTCGATTCTTTTCCAACCCTAATACCACGTCTAGGTAAACCTCATTTTTCCACAACATCTTACGTACATGTCACAAGGTTGATTATGATCAATGGTAATTATACAAAACAAATACCATGATGATGTTCCAAAAACAAGTCTCAAACCAGTCTAAGAAGTATTTACGCACGCATTTGTAATTCCCACGGACGCAGACTCTGTTATGTCAACATGGAAGCATCAGACCGATCCATGACGTAACTTATTGTTTAATAGCCATGTCGGTGATCATTATTTTCCATATACCTACTATTGAATTTGGATGGATCCTTGCCTTTAGCAGCTGAAAGCGCCCACTTTTCGAAAATAACATTATCTAAACTGTACTGCATATTACTGTATATTAGCATCTTCAAAGCCGCAGAGGCTTACAGCAAACGAACAAAGTTTTTGTATAATATATAAAAACATTACACCTCAAAGACTCGAGGGTCCGTGTCATCAATTTTTTTTAACTAAATGTATATTAGACATTTATATAAGACATTAGATGACTACTAAAATAAAACACTAATAACTAATTACAATACTGCAGCTACTACATTAACATTTGAGCAATCCACTAGCCTATAGATAACTCAAATGACTTTTGAACCCCGGGGGCTTTGGGATCGAATCCCGGCAGTGGCAAACATTTATGTGATGAGCGTGGATGTTCATCCCGGGTCTTGGATTCCTGTGTGGTGTGATTGTGTGTTTCCATGCCTTCGTAGGGAATCCTAGTGCTGGGGCGTGAGTGTGAATATAAAAAAACATAGAATACTTAGCTAAACTCTTAACTAAACACTTAGCGATTGTCCGAGTACTAACCCGACTCATTCTGTATAATACACAATATGGTATACCTGAGAGTTTGTTCTAAACCTACTTCATTTCCTCCTTCCTCATTCCATATACAAACAAGCAAGCGGATAGAAATGCGCCATCCATTCTTATATGATAAATACCATGATACGTAGGATCTTGGTGTCTTCAAGTCACTCGTGTAAAGGTTTCCTCCAGGAAAGCCTCATACAGCTTCACTGTCACTTAACCTTAGGTAAGATATGCTTTGATAATGGTAAAGATCTTTACTTATGAATAAAAATTATACATATAAGGATTTTATTTTATTTACTTGCTAATTATCATTATATTGCATTCCAAATCGGTTGAATATAGCTCAACATTCATGTAAACATCTGGGTCTAACTAATCTATAATTGCAATAAACAATTTGATTTGATTTGATAGCGGTCCAATATCTCCCTATCCCACTAATATTATAAATGTGAAAGTTTGGATGGATGGATGGATTTACTCAATCACGCCAGAACGGCTGAACGGATTTGGACTAAATTTGGCACAGAGATAGGTTATATCATCTGGAATAGCACATAGGATACTTTTTAACCCGGCAAAATGTATAATTCCCGTGGAATTAATTGATGAAACGGGAAAACCGTAATACAGGCGGGTGAAACTGCGTTGCGCTACTAGTTTACTATATATAATATATATAGTATATATATACTATAAAAAAATCATGTTTAAAAACTGTCACAGCGAATGCAAACAGCTGTCCTTGCGAGCCGGTTAAATATCTAGGTCAATCGTAGTTTCACGTTTGACCATATCATCATCGACCGTCAGTCTGGATACACAAGATACCTAAATCAAAAATTACGACGTCGTGTTTTGACGAAATTCAATACAGCCATAAAAACAATTAAACAGCAATCAAAGCCTTCTGCGTCAGACGTTATAGGACAGTGGTCCCTAAACAAGCACCAAAGGGCCGGTAATTGCAGGGTTAACCACGGATGCTCGTAAGTTGCGCCAACCCTTACCCTGTTGACCACTTTGACCAAAACATGATAGGGTTGCCACTTGATTTTTTTTCTTAAATATATTTTGTATGAAGTTAATTGTAAATTACATGTTCAAGGTTTGTTATATTCAAGGTTTGTATTATTATGTTAGTTATATAAGTATCAAAATACGTGAAGATATAGTATTTGTTTCATTTCATCATCATTTCAGCCATAGAACATCCACTGCTGGACATAGCCTCCCCTTTACATAATGGCTCATCCTCGGGGCCCCGGGTGCTATTGCCGGGGCAGGGGCAAAGATTTATGTGATGAGCGTGGATTTGCCTCGGGTTAAGGGTGTTCATGAGCTGTGATTGTGGCAATCCTCCCGCAATACAGGAAACCCTATTGCGAGAGTTTGAATGTGAAAAAATTCAAATGGGATTAAGCTTACGTATCAAGCGATTCATGAAATGCGGTATATCATAAAATAATTGGAAGGCTCCAATTGGTCATCATATATTTTTATAAAATTTATTGAATTAACGTAAGTAGTTCTTCTAGCGAACCGTAAAAAGTATTAGTATATGACATTACGAAAAACGAATTACTCGAGAAAAAAATATGCCACTAATAAAACGAATTGATCGACCTGACAACCCTACCGTCGTTCCCATTGTTATCTAAGCCACAAAATAAGCTATCCGGCACTCCGCCGTCGATCCGATTTCGAATTGAAATCGATGCCGTTTACCATAAATTACACCCGGTTTTTGTTTCGATTCTAATCTGATTCGATTCGAGTTTTCATTGGATTTAATTTGTTTTTTACAATAAATATACTGATGGAAACAATTATTTAACACTTTCAAAGATGCCATGTTGGTATATAGGTAACAAGAATTTTAAAAAATCGCGCTTTTGTATTCGCTGAACTAAAAAATGGCTGATATTGGAGATCCTTGTAAATAATGGCATTGTCATCGGTCCTTGATAAGAAAGTGTGCAAAGTTTGAAATGAAGTGAATTAGTTAGTTGAAATGGCAGTGACCAGGAACCACATCACGTGATTTCATAACCGATGGGGTCAAAATGATCTTAAGTGGTGAATGCGGACTGGTAAGTGCAGCGAAGAACGTCCACCGACAAGGTGACCAAAATGCTGACACATATTTGGCAACGATTTAGCGTGCATTGCAATTTAGCGTGGCAATGCTGCTAGCATTCTGGGCACGCAGCCGGCCGGTAGCGGGTTATAACATTTGAGTTATCTATAGGCTACCAATAGCTAGTGGATTGCTCAAATGTTATTGTAGTAGCTGCAGTATTGTAATTAGTTATTAGTATTTTGTTTTAAGGTGAACAAACGACCTGATCAAGAACGCAAGCAAAAGGTTGATCAGTCCTTGTGAAGTATCATTGGGCAAGGCCAACGTATCAAACAATGATGAGTAAACTTAATGGCTGAGATAATAATGAATAAATAAAACAAAAGAGACAGCAATATTTTAGTAGAAAAATAAAATGGAATCAAACTTTTAAAGCGCTTGTGCTCTCTATCCTTTGTGGGGATGTCGACAACGGTTTCACGGCAGCAGCGTTGAGATTGATTAATTATCACAATGATAGGCTTATATGCATATATCTAACAAGTCAGATATTTCTTCTTCCTCGAGCATTGAACATAATAAACTAAACTGACTAAACTGGGTTGGTAGATAGACTGAAAGACCAGCTCAATTCTCAAAAAGTTCAAGCCACTCAAACGCCTTAAAACGACGGCATAACGTGCCCTTTGATAGCGTCGAAATTACCGCCACCAGTGGTCACTCATCAAGATAACGTTGATACCTACTTTATCGATCAAGCTCCAAAGAAATCCACCAATTTGTTATAACAATAACTTATGCGTGGATGTGGCGTTCTTGTTTTTGGTAAGATTAGTTAGTCCAATGAGCTTATACCGGTTGTCCAGCAAATATTTACATTGCGACGTCCGGCGTCCGGCCCAGATTATAATATTATAGAGGTCACTTGTGGGATCACCGTGCGCATAAATTAAGCAACACTATCCAAATACATCAAGTGAAGTGGAGATCACACAGTAGGCTATATATTTTAAGAAACGTTTTCTAATGATTTTTCAGATTGAACATTTTATAATTAGTACAAACGTCTACTTATTATAAACTTACATTCAAACTGGAACAGTTCGTCACAAAAAGACCACTCTTCGGTCGGTGCAGCCGTGAAACTTGAAGAATTTGGTACATTGACCCGTTATTCTATCGTTCCTATATAGACATGTTACCTCACCCTCACACAGAGATGACTGCTTGAGTGTGAGCGTGACGCATTATATTTACGCAAGAGCGATAGGTAGAGGCAGGCAATAATCGATGTACGAAATCATTCCAGCCTCATGACAGATCTCAAGTCTTAGGCAAAGATACCACCATTCAACTTGAAAATTCCACCAGCATTTTGAAAACTATGAACTTACCGGCAGATGGTCGTAGTGTAGAACCATCTGCCTACCTATAGGTATATTATGGGGATAAGCAAATATATATTGGTATCATACAATTTTTTTTATTGTTAATATTTACCTGTCTGACCAGCACAACGCTTCGTCTCGATACCTGAAACAAGGAAGACTTTAATAAGTAAACGTTCTGTCAGTCTGCCGTGGTGGTACCGGCTTAGAATAGTACCTCCCCATCTCTTCCCGCGGGTGCCGTAAGAGTCGGCTAAGGGATCACGTACCAGAAGGTGGGCAGCAGCGCCTTCTGAGGATCGGAAATCATACTGCGCTCGCCAACCCGCCTGCCAAACGTGGCGAGAATTGGCAAATCCTCCCTATATGGGGGAGGAATATGTCCAGCAGTGGATATCCAATTGCTGAGAAGAAGAAGTAAACGTTTAGTATAAACTACCGTGGCGTGCGTATGTATTTTCGGAAAATTTGAAAAGATTAGTTTTGCAGAATTTTTTTCGGATTCGTTTCAGCACTTTTCTTCAATTGCTAGAAATTGTTAAAAAAATGTTTTACTCCTAAGTTTTAGAAATCGTTTTTTATAGTTTTTAGACTACGTAATTCTTCGTTTGTGGTAATGGGTCTTTCAATTTCTCACAAACATTTTTACACCATGTAACATCCAAGAAAACATTTATTTCAGACAACTAAAATTGCTGTCTTGATTTCTCAAACTCCTGCCACAATATATTAACTGAGCTTGCCACATTTTTTGTACAATCCAGATTGGAATAAGGATAGAAGAAGTGTATCCATAAAGGCCTGTATAGGAGTCACCATTTAACATATTTGACTGGATATGTACAAGCATGTAATTGACTTCATTAGGTTTTTGTCGAATACCTTTAGGGAGGTATGCATCGCGGCGTCTTTGCATACGAGTATAGGCAAAGAGCTAGTTTTTGCATACACATGCGAAGTTCCGTGAATACTAGAAACATCGTAATAGTTTGCCGCCATTTTTCTTGGATCGATCAGAATAAAATGCATTTAAACAATTTGCTAAATAGACAAATTTTGAGTCTTTTCAGCTTATTCTGTTGAAATTCCTAAAAGTATAAATAAACTTTTTTTGTAAATGCAGTGAAACATGTACCCTCCTTCTTTTGAAGTCGTTTAAAAAATACCACTTATGAGAATAGTTCATGAAGGCTAATTTGATTGAAATCGATTTCATTTGCTAGTTTATTAGTGAAATAATACTTTGTAAAGACCATAATATTCCTTCATAAAACATTCATACAACGAGAAATGCGCTCAGAATGTGTGTACACCAGAAGAAAGGTTTTTAATTCAAAAAATTAAAATGTTATAAGGTTTTTTTGATCCCGTAGTTCATCTTTATAGTCCATTTTCGTAATATTTTAAATCAACGCGCATCAGGTTTTGTCCCGCCCTCTTTGCCTGTAAACACCCGCGAGCCTCTGTAGTGACTTAGTCACCTCTTAAGCCCTTCAAATACAATTCTAGATGTTGTAGTGAACTTTTCTGGGAGCTTGTGTCGATTAATTGATCAAATTCAACATGCGTTTTATTCAGCGATTGCCAATATAAGTATTCAATTCAATATAAGTGTTGGATTCATGTGCGTTCAAGCAAGACAAGGAATACCACTTAAATATTATTTTAATAACATTATTATTATAGTTGTTTATGTTTTGTTTTGTTTTTTGTTTGTTTTTTAAATCACTTGTGCGTTCGCGATGCCAGTCAATGAGTGCCTACTGAAAATCAGCGAGAAGGGTGTCAAACCCTCGCATAACGCTGAGTAGGGATTCATTTTTGGCATTACGCAACACTACAAATAAACCTATTTAGTATTTAGCTGTAGTATTTTTTGGTCAAATCATACTCTATAATCATAATATAATCTTTAATGTTTTATACTTAAATGTTAAATTCTATGTATTACCTAAATGTGCCTTTCTTTTGTTTTAAATGTAGTGTTGTTGTTAGAAATAATTAATTTTCTTTCTTCCTTCTTTCTTTCTTTCTTTCTTTCTATTCAGGTAAGTATGTTTACGTTTTCAGTATTATGTATGCCGAGCGTTCACAAGATGAATCGGTTGGTTCAAGTTTAATAAAGAATCAAGTTTGTTCCCCGAGAAAGCTAAGCCATCGTGAACAAGCAATTGAAGAGAAATGTCTCAAGCTTTCAAGTTAAACCTAAATAGTAAGTTACTGAGGTTTAACTTAAATACTTATTCAGTTGAGGCATTGCTCTTCAATTGCTAACTCACGGTCTAGCTCGGTTTTGAACAAAAGTTAGTGTTTGAAAGCGGTCCGTAAGTATTGTTGCAAGAACATCACCTATTTATGGTAATTTGTTTCAAATACAAAACATGTAGAGCTCACTCTTAAAGTGTAACTGAATGTCAATGACTCTTTTAAAGAATTCACAGAAATCAATAGAAACTATAGAATTTCCATAAATAATTCCATCGGAGCGTCGTATGATTATGAACGTTATCATTATTAAATTTAATCAGAGTTGCTAGATCTTGAGCTTGCTTATTAGATAGTGATAGTCTAGCAACACTGTATGAATAATAGCTGCGTCAAAAAATGTGAATCCTGCCGTTTTTGTATTCAAATTTTATCAAAAAAATTTTTTTTTAATACGAATCCTATAAATTAGATCAGTACAAATTACGCGTTTGTTACGGAAAGAAAAATTAAGGATATTTCGCATAAACTTGGAAAATTCCAGAAAATTTTACGATATCAGGAAACGCGTAAGCCAAGCGAACGAAACCGAGGGGCGCACCTAGTTTCTTATAGATTTCCCAAACATCCCAGCCAACGTCATCACCACCAAGTGGATATAATCACTCTAAATTTTTGAAAAAAGAACTTGGGCTAGTTCCGTTGTACGCAGTTCGCGCCAGCAAATGGTTCGATAATGCCACATCTGTATGCGAGACGCGGCTGCTTCCGATATTAGGAACGGAACGGCGCGCTCTACGAGAACAAGAAGTCTTTCAGACTTTTGCTTGTAAAATACCTACTCTATAACTATACTACAGTGGAAACTCGATAAACCGGACTAATTTGTTGTTAGGAATTCGTAATAATAGAATATATGAAGAATGGAGGAGTGTTAAATATAAAATTGTTACGTGTATAATATCCGAACGGATGAACCGACTTTAATCAAGATTAAATTTATTCATCTGAAAGTGATTTTGTCATCTATTGTAATTTTTAGACTATCGCGATTCGAACACATTGTCAATAAATCAATCGGAGCTTGATCGCGAGAAGAACATTTAGTAAGTAATTTATTTACCTCGACGTTTCGACCAAGTTGCATTGGTCGTGGTCACGATAAGACTGTAACGTCGAGGTAAATAAATTACTAAATGTTTTTCTCGCAATCAAGCCCCGATTGATTTATTAACAATGATTTCAACTATATTGCGATGTGTTTTGCTTTGAGGGGTTTCTATATTTTTTTATGTCATACACACTAGCGGCCCATCCCGGCTTGGCACGGTTACGTTATTAAAGTTTTAGTAGGGGTCCCTAATTTTTTCTTGTAAATTCAAACCTATGTTACTCAGGGATAATGTAGAATTCTAATGGTGCAAGAGTTTTTGAAATCGGTCCAGTAGTTTATTCGTTACAAACATACAAAAATACAAAATTTTCCTCATTATTATAATAATAAGTGTAGATTTTGGAATAAATAATGATATGTGTTTTAACAACGACGAAATGACATTACTCGTTAACGTCAAGAAAATGAATGTTCATTAATATTTCTTTATAAGGTCATTTGATAATGTTCTATGTATGCAGTGCACCTATTTATACATACATATTTACATAACATAGTTTAGTAATCATAAAATAAAATATTATGTAATTTAGTATGGGCCGATACCTTTATTGAAATGAAATACTTATTACACTGTAATAACATTTGAGTAATCAACTAGCTGTTGCCAGCCTTAGCTTAAATGCTCTCACCCGCTACCAGTTCACACCGTGCCCAGAATCCTAGCAGCATTGCCCTCTTGTATCGCAATGCTGATTCGTTGACCCATATAATATGTGCCAGCATTTTAATCACGCGTCGCATCGATGTAGCGCTCTGCAAGCCTACTCTTGACACTGACTCCAATCGTAAATTATTGTGATTTCAATCGAGCGACTACGCGAGATTGATACTTTTGAACGCAATACTAGCGCACTATTGGAATCGAGTTTGGTGGAGTTTTTCGAAACTAAATGAAATCGACGTAATTCGTTTTTTTTTCGTACTCTTGACGTGATTTGACATGACGCATCGACTTTGGATATAGTTTCACACAGCTGTGGAGAATTAACTTTGTGTTCCAGTGAGACATTAATGAAGTTGATGAGATTGGAAATGATTCGGATTAGAATTGGATTGAGATTGAGACTGAGTTGAAGAGTAAGCCGGCTAATTTGGAATATTCGATGAACCCCCAATCCCCATGAGGCCAGTGTCTCGATCCCAAAAGGTCCACTACCTACTATGCTATCATATTTTCGCCACTATTCATTGCTCTGTCGAATTAGCCGCGGTGCCAACCCTAGCATATTATGTCTCGGGAAGATGTGACGGCGCTAGTCGAGTGTCAAAGCATGTCGCCTCATGCTAAAGGCCGTACCTACCTAACTATCATGATGTAATTGAAATTTTGAAATTAATTACTTAAATAATTAAAACCCTCACACATTATAATCGTGTCGTGTCGATTTTTTTTGTCTTTTAAAGTGGTATTCAGATTTAAAAATTGAAATAAATAAATATTTAATTAATATACCACATATATGCTAGAAAACTACCAAAAATGACTTAGGGGTGAAACAAATTTTGCGCTATTTACCCTAAATCCTCTTCGAATTTACCTTTGTTTTAAATTTAAAATCAAGTTTCACCCCAAAATCGCACAAAATACACGTATTCCTTGAGTTCATAACTTATGGGAGATATCTACAATCGCCAATATACTACGCACATGTTTTACACCCCATCACTGAAATATAATCACAGTATGGGTAATACAACACTACTGCGTATGTCCACCAAAAAGCCGAAGACGACTCGCTGCGTTATATACCTACCGTAAAATGCATATAAACGCCATTCACAAAATGGTATAAAACGTGTGTGTAGTTTGGTAATAAATAATGATCTACCATCTTTGTAGAAACCGATTGTTTCTGTATTAGTTATTCTGTGCATAATTAGGACGCCTAATACTTACTTGTAACAGTTTATAATACACTTATCATACACAGTCTCGTGTAATATTGTAAAATAATAATGGTTACCATAAAAACCTAATTATAATAATTAACGGTTACCACATAGCAAACTACACGTCAATTTAATCCATAAAAATGGTATCGCTGTAATGGGTACTTCGAAATACAAACTTTTTGCGAGTAATGCAAAGACTTCTCAAAATTTCAAGTCAATCCTTCGACTTCATTTCAATTATTGTGACCACAAACGGACAGCTAATTTATTCTATAGATTACTGCTATTTGAATATTACTAGACCGTTCCATATAGAACAATATAGAAAATACGTATATATTGATAACAGCGTAAAGCCGTAACAACAGTACATGAAAAGGAGTTTATACGTAATAGTCATAGAAGTTCACCTGTCAAACGTACACGTATGGTTTGTTGAGAACAAGGTTTGATTAGGTATGCGTAGACCACGTTAGGGCACATACAAGGGCCCTAAATAAAGTCGGGTCGTCAAAAAGTCCAAAAGTGAGAATATTCCTAGATCGATAACGAAAACAGAATGCAACACCTGATAAATAAACTATACAATAATAAACACCTGAATCACAGAGTTGTACTCGTATGAGGAAACATTTGTAATTTATATCTTGACAGTGTTAGAAAGATTTCAAACTGCATAACGCCATCTATTGGGTACTTTTATTACCACGAATTATTTTTTTAAGGAAACGTCTTCTTGCACCCTTACTGTGTTTATACTGCGAATAAAAATGGCGGAATTTTAATAATACACCTTCGCTTTGTCTGCGTTCGTAAATTTCAAACGGGATATGTCGAACAATCCGTGGTCTAATAGAAGCGTCTAGTCTTCCATATTACAAACGGGATTCTTTATATCTCTCATAAAATGTGAATATCGTAAGAAGAAAATAAGTAAATGAAAAAAACATGCTTTGAATTCTCAAAGGACGAGTTGTTTGATGAAGTAATAAAGTCCCTTACAACGACAATTTATTAATAAACATTTAAAAGTATGACTGTACTTTATCTTTATCCCCTCCAGAATGGATGAACGTTTTTATTTTTTATGAAATACTTGGCAAACAAGCACACGAGGCACCTGATGGTAAGTGATCACCGTCGCCTATGGATATCTTTAACACTGGGGGCAATTACGAAACGTTGCCAATCCGTTTAACACTCTTACTCTCTCTCTCTCTCTCTCACTAACTCTTCTTTTGAAGATTCATTAATTCCATTCCCATATTGTAGCTACTAGGGAATACAGAGGGAGGGACCTCGTTTTAGATTTTTGGCGATATGCGATCGGTGTAATCGCACAGTGTGTGATTCCCATATGTCAATTGCATGTGGATGAGATTTCAAGTGATATTGACTAGTACGGTGGTAAAACTTATCTTCAGGAATAAGGTTGAAGAGTTCTTCAGCTGACCTGATAGTTACACATAACTATTTAATTTTTTTAATACATACTTTTTACACGAAGTTTTCAGTACAGGCAGCGGTCGCAACAGAGTTTATGCATACGATCCGAGCCGAACAATTGCATTAAGCAACGTTCGGGCGAGGCTTAACGCTAGGCAACCATACCTAGAATGGGTAACCGCTAGTAGAGTTTGAAACGGAGCGTTTTCATGCTTTGGAGGCCGTGTTAAGCCATCGGTTCCGGATGTTTAGGAATAACAAACGTGAGGACATCTTAAAGGCCCTTAGAAGGCCTAAAAACTCCACCATTGGGCTGGCCATCGGTCTATCCGCCAAACCGCATTGGCCAGCATCGTGGATTATGGTCAACTGAGAGGAAGGCTTGTGTCCCAGCAGTGGGAACATATTGGGCTGATTGAAAACGAAGATACACAAAAGGCAGAAATTTTTAAACTTTACTGGGTACAATTTGAAATGACAAGTTGCTACTATCGATGGTCAAAACGTTTTTTTTTTAGATCGCAGAACTATGAGGTAGCTGGGTTGCTGCTTGCTTGAACTGGGGCTGAGGTAACTTGATTATACGTGGAAATTAAAAAAAAAAAAATAGATATACCGAACTGGTTTTAATATTTTTTTCTGAACCAATCTAAAAGTATTTCCTATCAAATGAAAAAAGATTTTTATCAAATCAGTTCAAAACTGAGCTGGAAATCTGAAGCAACGTACATAAAAAAAAAAAACAAGGCGACACGAAAACCGAAAATCTCATTTTGTGGATATCGGTTAAAAAGTACTCAATACTGGTTCTAATTTTGTTTGTCTTCCAATCATCCATATTCCCCCATAACTCAGTAATCATATCAAGTATGATTAGTTCAAGAACCAAAAAAGTTAAAAGTAGCAATTTCATGATAATTCAGAACTTGTCCAAATTATAATGCAGTGAACACACGAAAATTTCTTCAAGTTTGCGAACGAGCTTACGTTCGAATGAATTACAACCTGCAAATTGAATTTGGAACGTATTTCGAACTCTTTTAAATCTGGAACACGCGTTAAAACTTTGAAGGTGCTATTCTCGAGCGTGTTCTAAACTCAAACGCCATAAAGCGTAATCGAAAACAGTTTAAGCACGGCGTTTTCGCGCCAAGACTGCAAGGAAAAAGAAAAATAAAGGAAAGAGGAACGTTTTGAATGCGATGCAATTGTCAACATCCGGTCTCGCCATTTTGCATTTTATAACATTTGTGAATGTTTTGTTGACACGGTAATGACGGCTATCAATTTTAGGGAGACATCAATTCTCTTTTACGATATTTTACAGAAATTCGATTTAGTTGACTTTATTTTTCGTTTAACAAAATTTCCGGTTCTATTGATTTATCAAGAAAAATAATTAGTTAAACCCAACTTTATTTAAATTATTTCTTTGTCTTAGATAGGACGCCAACCCTTATCCACTGGTTTGCCGTTCAAGAAGTTACTGAGACAATAATCTGAGGGCCCAATTATCAGCTTGAGCCTTTGCATGCCTTGCAGCGTAGACCTATCAGAATTATCAACGTCCCAAACTCACCAAAAACTTAGAGCTACTCAGTATGCGCAGAGACATTGGGTCTCTGTGTATTTTCTATCGTATATACAACGAGGAGTGTTCTGAAGAACTCTTCAACCTTATTCCAGCATCAAGGTTTTTCCACCGTACTAGCCGAAATCGCTTAAAAGCTCATCCACATATAATCGACACATGGGATTCACACTGTGTGATTCAACCGATCGTTTTTGCCAAATACCCGCAAAATGTGGAACAAGCTTCGTCCGTCGGTATTCCCGAGTAGCTATAATATGAGATACTTCAAAAAGAGAGCGAACAGATTCTTAAAGAGCATTGACAACGTATCTTAATGCCCCCAGTGTTGCAGATATCCATAGGCGAAAGTAACCGCTGCATCAGGCGGCCTGTCTGCTTGTTTGCAACTTATTTAATAATAATGAAAAACACCGATAGCAAAACCACAGAGTAGTGGTCGGGTATTTTCGATAGCCGGCCTACCTTTCTCCCACCATAGAGTTTAAAAAGAGCTGTCACCAAACACAATATTTCTGGTCTAGCCTGATTCAATCTATGACCAAATGTTACTTACCATCACGTGAGATTATGGTCAAACGTTAAGCATGTAATTTAAATAAAAGCATTACTACTTTGCAATAACAAGACAGAGAACTTAACGGATTTGTATCGTTAAAATTAATTAACTGTAAAATTCCATTTCTAGGTATGTCTAAATAACATTAAATCTATTTTTAACCATTGAGCGTGCATTAAACGGTTAATGGTTAATGTGAGTTAACCCTTGAACTCGCGGCTCGCAAACTTAGGGCATTGCTCGCATGTGGCGCTCGTTCGACAAATATGTCACACACTAGCTATTCGAGCGTGACATTACCTGTAATATGATGACAACTATCTGTTCCCCGCATTTTTATACCCGTAGGCTACGATTTTTCCGCTACCTCAGTTATTTCACAAGAACTATACTTTTACTAAAAAATATTATATGCCCTTGTCCAAGATCCCATCTACCTACCTTTATACATTCATAAAAAATGGTGCATCGGTTTAGGCGTAAATACGTACAGACAGACAGAGCTACTTTAACATTCATAATATTATTTGGTTTTTGTTTTATTCAAGAGGAACGATCAAATTTGCGATTCCGAATTTCATTCGTCTAGTTGTTCGGCGTGAAGATTTAACAAACACACAGACATACACACAAACTTTCATATTTATAATACTAGTGTGATTTTCAAATCACGCAGCTAATAATTAGATAAATACGTCAAGTATCACTGTCATATCCAAGAGTATTTTTTGTGAGGCACAAGTTTTTTGACACAATTAAATGGCGCAATTAATTATTTTTAACCGACCTCAAAAAGGAGGATGTTATGTGTTCGACTGTATGTATTTTTATGTATGTTCACCGATATCTTCCCCATTTGTGGACCGATTCTAAAAATTCTTTTTTTTTGTTTGATAGAGTTTACTTCCAAGGTGGTTCCATTCAAATTTCATCAAAATCAGTCAAGCTGTTTTTGAGTTACACTCCAATAACTGAAAAGCGTTACGTCTACTTGGATGATTGGTGAATGACAATTGAACCCGTGAGTAGCAAAGGCCAATGAAATTAGAAAAAAAATATCTACCGAACAATGGAAAGGACTTCAACACTCAAAAGTGTGAAAGAATTTGTCGAAGTCGGAACATTGCGCACAAAATTTTGATAATATTTACTTTTATATTAACATATATTAACTATCATGGTACTGATTTCAACATGTTATTTCACACTTTTGAGTGTTGAAGTCGGATTCATTTTTGGTAATACCCTCACACCGCTTATGTTATAATTGTAATATGCCCAATTGTTTTTATTAAATTTAACATGTCCCTTCGAGTACTAGCGCCCTCTAGGTGTGTATGTGTTTTATAGTAATTTTATGCAATAACCGCCCGTGCCGCGGACGAGTCAACGTGTTCCGAATTCGAAAATTCAAATTTAGAACATGTGTTATCGTTGTTATGAGCAATTACGCGAATGGCTTTGTAGCCACGTGGTGCCGTGAGTTTGTAGTGCAGCAATATAGGTAAAAGTTTCTAGAATCAGTAGTGGAATTGGTCGTATTTCAAAAAGTTCGTGATCTTTGTGTATCTGTCAGTGTTAAGATTTGTTTTTTATTACACTATATTGAGTGGTCTAATATATTTTATCTGTAGAATCTTTGACGTTTTAGTAAGTATGCTACCTATATCATTTGTATTATACCTATTTAACAGAGGTCAAGATTTTAATTGGGCAACCAGCTCTGTTTTATATAAAGTACGGGGCCATGCAGAACGCCGTATTCCAGCACAAAAATACCCTGGCAATCGCAGTACCACCTACTTCGATCGATCGATCGTCCAAACATCCACTTCTAAAGTCATCTTTATCGGGGCAGCTGTTTATGAGTTCAGTGACATAACATTTACGTACAAAAGAATGATTTTTACAAAGATGTGCTATTCACAACTATTTGCGATTGTGGCGGGAAAATTTGTCAGCGACGATTTACATTTTGCATTATTTTCTATAATGAGTGTTTCTTCGTGTGTTAGCGTGTAATAATGGTGATTTTGTAACCGTCAATTTCCCGTGAACTTGCAAGAATATAGGAAAGTGTTACAAAATGGCATAAATGCCAAATCTTCACTTCTTCATTTAGTATTTCTATATTTTGTCTGTAAGTATGAAACTTTACATCTAGATACATTAGTAAATTTTAAAAAAAAAAAATGGTTGCCTGTAAAGTCGGTATACGGGCGAAAGTTTTACGTGACAACGACTTTGAGTGCCTTTCACTTTTTATGTCTGTCTCTCTCGCTCTTAGGCGGGCTAACCATGCCCGAGTGGAAGGGACGCGTGCCTCTCACTCGCTCTCATTGTGAGCGCATAACGTGAGCGGAGCGTAACGCAGTTTCTTGAAGTGTCACCCGGCAAACCAATTTATAAGACGTTGTCACGTCAAAAAGGAGGTATTAATATTATTAATAATGTACTATTATTATTAAAGGCGGTATTATTATATAAACGATGCAGGTACGTATATATGGGTGAAATTATTGGTAGAGTTGGAAGAGGAAAGCTTAAGCGAATTGTCCGAAATCAGATAGAGGAAGTTGTAACAAGAGCTAGCGAAGGAAGCGTGTCGGGATCATTGCATTTGGAAGGCTGCGGTCTCTGCCTTCCCCTGCGGGAAAGAAGCGTGAATATATCTGTATGTCCTAGTAAAGTTTGAATAAATTACCCACAAATTTACTCACTTATTGAGGAAACGGGGAGGGACTTTCAGTCTAAGTTTTCAACTGTTGCCCACAACATGATTTGAATAAACTTGTAGGATTTTTTTTTTAAAACCATTATACATCTATGTATATATATCATTATATTTTATCCCGTAACGTTTCAATTTGACGTGTTTACCCGAGATCATGATCAATGATAATTACATAGCTTAAAAAGTATAAACACCGTTTTTATATACTTAAAGTTGGAGAGAAAGACATTTTCCTAAAGATACTTATAGAAAAATAGCTGAATCGCTTACGATAATATGTTTATGGGACCAATTCGAAAACAAATACTTTCAGAATCATTTTCCAAATCAGTTCACTATTTATGGTAACTCAGGGTTAGTGCCAAAATTCGCTTGATTTTTGGAGTTTTTCCTTTTAGAAGGGATTATAGGATTGTGTCTCTAAATCCCCTTAAAACTGCAAATTGAGAATCAAGGCGATAATAATATTATTTTCACCACACTAGCTGTCAAGCACTAGTTTTACTCATCGGTTTCTGACAGGAAAATTATATTTTATTAACAACTGAGTAAAAATATTTTTACATTTAAGAACGCACCGTATCGTGTAATGTCAACTCGCCTACTAATCAGAGAAGAGTGCACTTGAAAAAAGCCTGCGATGATCAAATCATTCCCGCCGTGCCGCGCGCGCATTGCTAGTGCCTCGTTGTGCTAGTGTATGGTGAAAACTATCGTGTTTCACTTTTCTGTAAAGTTTTTAGCGTTTCGTATTTTTCGAAACCTTCGCTTGCTCAGGGTTCAATCCAAGCACCGCGAGCTATTGGACTGCCAAAAATTAACTTCACCCACATGTAAAAAAAGTAACTATTTCATTAATGCCAATGTTTATAAATACATCCGTATCAACAATCTTGTCCTTTTTTGAAAGTAGGTAGAAAAATTATAAACCAGTAATATTTGTTTAATTCCAGAGTCAAAACTGCAACTGCATCACAACGGCCGTAACCCTTTCCAGCTGCCACCGGCACTTGTGCAGATACCTACCTCCTCACTCAAGCTAAACATTAGGGCAAACGCAACAGTATTCGATTACAGGGAAAGGCAATTAGCCGGCAATTACTGAGAGGATAAGATAATGGTAAATATTGTACGGGTTACCTGACACCTCGGTCGGCTATTGTGCCGAGGAATATGCTGAATAACTGAATAATGCTAAATGGGTGGACTAGCCAGGTCCAACAAACTTTCGAAGACCAAACACGATCATGAGTTTTGTACAAAAGAATGATTTTTACAAAGATGGTTCTATTCACAACTTTTTTGCGCGAGTGGCGGGAAAATTTGTCAGCAATAATAGTAATCTCCTAATAATCTTACATTATTACGAGAAAGTGAGCCTTAAACACGTGCAAGTTTTCGCAATATACACTCAAATGATTGGTATGGAAAGGAATGTAGGTCAAATAAACTTCGTCGAATTGCTATTTATTTATATGTGGTTATTAACTATTAAAACTCATTGTTATGTCTTAAGGTTTAATCGTGTAAATTATGCGTAATTCATATCAACGTCATCATCATCATCTCAGCCATAGGACATCCACTGCTGGACATAGGCCTCCCCCATTGATTTCCACAATTTTTCGTAATTCATATAACGCTTTACAATTGTTTCAGCTTCGTCTGGAAGTCATCATGAGGATCTTTAGTGCGATGCGCCAGTCATGAAAATGTTGCATCGTAGGTACTCGTAAACGCTAACACATACCAACACACTAACAAAAATTAGATGAAAAAAACTTTATACTATCAGTAATTCAAGGATTTCATACTACATAAGAGAAGTGATGAACTTCTGAGCTAAGTCGATCAAAACAAATTTTATTCCAATCAAAACGAAACACGGGTGTCAATAAATCCCATTTCCCACCCAATCACACGGCTATAATTCTAGCCCGTAACCAACGTACCGTCAATACGGCAATGTGCATTAATATTCTATCCGAGGACATGGCTGTTAATACATACACTCGCTACAAGTTTTAATCATTTCCATGCAAACGCATTTTTCCATTTAAGTGAAAAGAGATTTTGACACTGGTTAAACTGTGGTTGGTTTTCATATTGGTCTTTATTTGCGGCAAATCACATGTCATTGAATTAAAGAGTCGAATAATAGAAAAAATAATACCGAATTTACAACAATGAATTGAAAATTCTGTGTTTTTTTTTTCTATAATGTTCTAACCAGCTAATTTTATCTAGATAACAAAACGTATATTCAGAAGAATATACCTACGTTTACCACGTAAAGTTCAAGAAGCTACATGGCAATATTATGGAATATACCAGCAAATATTGTGATATTTTATTATTAATATTAATAAATAATAAATTATAATATAAATAATTAATATTAAGTAATATCATTATTATTAATAAGTCAAGCTTATTCCGTAAGTGTACTCATTGTGGTCTCAAATGAGATTTTGTGATGAGATTCTTTTAAGTTTTCGTAAGACATGTCCTTATGTTGTACATATTATTAGAACTCGACTACGGTCATACGACCATACGCCATGGTAGAGCAACACTCGCAATCAATAATTTCCTATCAATGACCGACGCCGACCGCTTATTATGAACGAAAAAACAATAACTGTATGCGAGATTACATGGTAAGGGACTGTAAAGAATACAGTGGATATGCCAGAATGGTGTCATGCCTTTCATTCTCAATTTTCAAGGCACTGGATAGCACATTGTTTTGCAGTTTTCTATTGTATCAATGTAATATACGTTAATGTAATAACATTATACGTTAGATACCCATAGAAAAAGCATGTAAGATATATACTACTGTCTGTACGGTACTGTAACTGCCCGACTATTATTTTTCAAATAAGTCGCGAGTGAATAGGTACCTGCCTTCTAAGTTTCCGTGCTACACCTAAGACCGCGTCGTCACTAACAGGTGGGACAGCGGTCAACCGTAAGCTTATTACCTATAAAAAAAACATCGTAAACATAGAAACGACATATCCACACAAATCCAATCAATAAACCTAACGCAGCTAACCCATTCGCAGTGTAAAATTACCGGCTTCAATATAATCCTCATAATCCACTGCGCAAGCGCATTCAACATAACCTTTCACACCTTGGTCTGTGCCTATGATAGATCTGTATTTTTATGAAAGGCTTAATTTTTAATGCTTCATTTTGACAGAAGAATCGGTAGAAGCGCTCATCATGCATAAAGAGCCCTCAGTCTACGTTTTTTTTTATTATTGTAAAACCCATTTAATATATCATATCCTAAGGCAATAAATATATCCTGAACGTTGAGAGAAATTGAAAACAGAACATTGTCACTGTAGAACTGTAGTGACCATCTCAGCCAGTGGACGTTCACAGCTGAACATTATGCCTCCCACATTGATTTTCATAACAACCGGTCCAGAGAACAGAGGTATCCAGCCTCTTCCTGCGATCTTAGTCAAGTCATCTGACCACTCTGTCGGTGGACGTGACAAATGTGGTGCTGGGTGGATGCTTGGAAAACCGTGGGTGTGTTTCGTCTAAGCCCATCAATACATCCAGAACTCCACTCGGTAGTGTCTCGTATCCTAACTTTCTTCGGATACGTCTATTGTATTTGTGTATCCTATACCACATCGTCACTGAGCATGAAGTGAGAAAGTAGACAAATTATAGATACATTAAGTATGTATAGGTAGAACATTTCTATTTAGAACTCATAAATACGAGTAATGTGAGAGCCAACCTTCCTATCGATAGTGTGTGAAACCTCAACAACCAATGATTGTAAAATAATCCCAAGGAGGCGATAAACCCCTTCAAATCAACAGTTGGATACTATCAAGTAATTATTATAATAATGACACGTACGTACAGCGAAACTGCTAAGGTCGGTCACGACGCACAGATTGATAGATAGTTAGTGCGTGAACCGGTATCCAAAGATCACCGGTACCCAGGTACCGGTGATCTTTGGATTATGTTACAAAAGGTGGGACTTGTCGATTACTGGGCCTCTGGCCAAAGCAAGAATGACTATCGCATTCATAGCACAAATGTATCACAGCGCAAAATAATTGAACTTAGTACTAACTGTTATATTATTTTGTAGAACTTCAACAAAGAGAATGAATTGATTGTGCTTGCAGTAGGATGTTCCGACAACGCGAATTATTTGTCGATAGTTATGAATAGCTTTCGACTTCGTGTCGCCATCGCACAAACAATTGAATAACATATCAATTGCAAATACAAATTATATTTCTCCGTAAATATATAATTCTCCGTGTCACAGTTCTAGTTAGTAGGTACCAAGGGCAATTTCGTAGTGTTTGGTACGTACACGAAAATTCATAAAATAAAATTTTACAGTACATTATAAGCATTTGAAGTTGAAAATTCATACAAATAGAAAGGCACACTTAAAGGCAAACTTATATTATATATTCTAACTGAACTTGCAAATAGATATTGTCGAAACGTCAAAGTGACACGATATTTCATTTAAATTACTTAACGTCAATGATCAATGGTTAAATTATTTGGATATTTGTACACAAAAATACTAAAATGGCGATAAAAATGGGGGGGGGTGGAGGGGTTAGAGAGTGAAAAATACTTTATGGCCTACTCTCAAACCGACCAAACATACACCAAAAAACATAATAATCAGGCGTTTCGGAGGAGTGCGCTAACATATGTATAAATTTTTTTGATTACCATTTTAAAAAGTTATGAAAAATCTGTATATATTATGACTTGATTGTATTATCAAGTTTGTAGAAATTAAGAAAAAGACTACTGAATTATTTAAATAGCGAGTAGAAAGTAAATTTGCCACCAGTGATCATTGATCAAATATTACGAAAGGTATTCCATCAGTGTGTGCTACCAGTGACGACATTAAGAACTAAGGCGTGGTCTCTATGGGCCTTGAAAGAAAGATCAAGGTCGCAGCCGGGCTGTGCAGTGCGTTATTCAATTATTTGTATCATGACGACACGAACAGTTCGACGAAATTTATTCGTGCCAGAGGTTATTAGCTTTCGTGCCACTGAAGCGGCGTGCGAGGACTTCTCTTTGTAGATCATAATTAGGTGTCCACTCGTATTTGTTTTCATTTGTGGTCAGATGTAAATGTGTGTGACAACCATTATCTAATTTATATATGGTGTATCATGGACAGATGATAATTAAAAAGGTACTACAAAAAATGTAATTATAAGTTTTGTTACAGATGACAAAGTAACTTAAATATCAAATTATATTAAAGTTAATAGTAATTCATAGTGTGAAAAGTTAGTTGAAGGAATATATCCTGTAGATTTCATAAATTTACATTAAATATTGTAATTTACGTTTGTATACTACGCGGCGTTAGACCATTATGCCAACTATAGGTGCAATATAATTACTTATATTTCGTATTTCGGTCGAATGTATAATTCGTAAAACGACATATACAATACCAACATGAAGTAGGTTCCGGAAACGGTTGTGGTCGTTACATTTCCAATGTACTCAGCTTCCCTCCCAAACCCGGAAGAGTTGCCAGCATTACCTCAATTCTGCGAATAAAATCCCCTATTATCGACACCACTATAAAGGTGCTTACATACGTCGGTATTTTTAGCTTTGGCCATAACGCGCAACGGGCCATAAAATAATATACCTTAATACATTATAATAGTCGATGTCTGGGTAATGTTCGTAAGTATTGGAATTACAGGGCGGCGGGATCGGTTCTTCATATCGAGTCGGGTGCATGCACACTGTAAGCGTCGCGTTTACGTAGCGTGTTAGGAGCTGGAATACAAATGTAAGAAACTTTTGGTAGGAAATGAAAATGTATCCCAATCCATTCATCATTTTACTATTTCAAGTTTGGTTCCCAAAAATACGTTGATAGCAACGTATGCGGCATTTCTCTGCATCTATCAAATGATTTTATGAAACGATGACTACTTCTATTAAAATACCTAATACAATATGAATTATTTTCAACATTCTATAACTAACTAATGTTACTTTAAATTTGAAACTTATAATATAGTACAAAAATATATTTAAATAGTTCATAGTTTTTATTAGTATATGATTATACACGTCATTGGTAAAATTAAAATAAAAATAAAAATGTTGCCATACATATATTTCACATTGCATAGTAATAATAACATATGTTATTACGTAACGTACATAAATAACGTAAGTAAATCAAATATTTCATAAATAAGTAATATAAAATGATGTACATTTTAAGCACTAAAATGTTTATTGTTGAGCAATTCGGTCTTAGTGTAGTCCTTCTTAGTTGTTCTACTCTTGACATAATGGTCATTGTTGATCATAAGGAGCCATATCACGCCTCACAATTCGTTACTACTCCTCTCATTCCGCTTCATTCTTCGTAAATTTGTGAATTATAGTAAGGGTAGTTGGATTATGTCACTAACTTTTACTACATGTTCATAATGTCAATATTCAAAATATATGAATAAAGATATAAATTAGAAAAATAAATACAATTATTGAAGATTTTTTTATTGAACTTTGATGATGAATTTAAAGAATAGTTTGAATAGAACGCTACCCGCTGTATTTCTTGCCATAACCTCACATCGGATCTCATCGCTCCGTTTGATTGGCTGCGGGTGGCGAAATTGTCCGATGATGGTGATTCGATTCATTCCGATGACAGATTACGTTTTTAAATTTAGAATTTGTAGCTTGCTGCCAGGGGATGAGGCGTTCGCAATTTGAAATTATAGAACGGGCAATAATCGAATGTTCTAAACATCTATCTTATGCCTAGTAGCCGCACGGAACAGTATAAGGTAAAATTACTAACTGAATTACTTTGAGTTAAGATAAAATTGAAAAATATTATCTACCTAGCTATATTCGTTGTTACTGATTCAGTTATGACGAAGAAAACTGCCAGTTGTTTACTACCGACGTTGCTGACATCGAAATTTTTTTTTTTTTATGTTAGCTTGGTACTACTTACCTATGCTAGTTTATTATTAACTATGTAAAGAAAAAATACAATATTAAATCTTAGAACCTGCACTAGGAGAACCTGTGTCGCAGGATCCAGTTTCCTCTATTGCTCGTATAATATACCTTTATCGCTTTTTAGCTTTATCCAAGAAAACTGACTATAAATCAAAATTTTATGATGAATTTTAGAAATCACAGATAAAGTTTATTTTTGGAGTGTCTATGTCTCAGGAAAATGGAAATCATACACTTTAAAAAGATGTCCATATGAAAAAAATGTAGAAAATTACTAGAAACTTAGAATTCGAATAATTCCACTTCAAGATCTTGTGGAACGTCAAGGAATCAGATTTATTTTTTGATTCAAATATTTGAAGGGAAAATCCCTTCCTTTTGAAAACCTTTGGGATTTGTACCCACGACTACAGAATACCGTCCTGTCGCTTTGCCATCTAAGCTATAGTACCACTCCACTAGCCGAAAATTTTAAGGTAACTTATTTTTTATTTCACTTGATGTTAAGTGATGATGCGGTCTACGATGAAGCACGCCTGCCTAGAAGATACCTATTCACCCGTGACTTGTACGTGACTAAAAACTTCCGCATTTTCTACTCTTTAATTCAAATAGAATTTATGAAATAAACAGCAATTGAACCAATATGTGTGTACTGTGTACCTTTAACCAAAAAAATAGAAAGTTGAGACACCGAAGTCAGACTTTCATTTCCTTACCTTAAATGTTGTATTAAAGAATGTGTAATTAACATTGATCTGGCTGCTTAAAGGTGCACGAGTTATGAAAGGTATAAAAGTTATCAAATTTAGTCCAAAACTTCTTTATAATTAATGCCACCTTAGTAAAGTTTCCACAACCTACTTACCTACATCGAAAGGGGAATAGGATTGACTGACTAAGCTAATTCTCTCTTATTCCATTCAACAAAAACTAAAATATGAATGTTAAGAGTGCGCAGCCAAAATTAAGAAAAAAGTAACTTATGGTGTAATTGTTTTGGACGTAGACTTTCAATCAGACATCACAATAAAATTTAGTAAATATGAAGATGTTTTATTAATCTTATTACATTGTTTAAATTAATATGTAATGACCATCATATTTTTACTTTGTTTCTTTTTAATAATAATTCTCAAGTGTAGTTAAATCTAGCAACACTTTACATGGCTATAATAACTTACAACTGGCCATAAACAATCAACAAAGTGAACAAAACGCAGATGCGGCAATTTAAATTAAAAAGCAATAATCTAATCTGTAACAGCAGAACCAAAACGCCACTTAGCGCGGCGCGGGCGCGAAAGGGCCCATTTCCATAGCAATCTCAACGCATAAAGTTGAGATTGTTACTAATTAAGAGTACAACGACTAGTTTCATTCCCTGATAACGCGACGATCTGATACATGCTTTGATTATTGAGGTGAGGGTTTTCAATTTTAAGAATGGAACCAATCATATTACATTCATGTATCTATTTATTTTATGTAAGTACACACATTATTAGATTTATTTTTAAGGGTAGGTATGTATACAATAAAGTAACTTAAGTTATCTATTGAAATGGTGATACCCACGCTGTTTTATATCCACAACTTATTATTTAAAATACTGCACGTCACATCGCTAAAACTGTGTATATTTAGTAAAGTATTATTATTCATGGTTATATTATTATTTTACGTATTTTATGCTATATAAAAAATATCAAGTAGTCATGTCAATAACTGATGCAGATGACGGTCGTCGTGACTCAGTGATCAGTGACACTGACTTTAGAACCCCGGATTCTAATCCCGGTTGGCATCATTTCTGGAATGAGCATAGATGTTTGTTCTCGAGTCGTGGATATAAACGCCTAACACGGAGATGTGAGTGTGAGTGTGAAAATCCTATCATCAAATCCTATCCTATCGTCGTTACTCGAAAGGTCTCTAGCAAGTGAGTTATCAAAATCATTAAACAAAAGCTACAGGCACAATAAATAACGCAACAAAGAACGCGACATTCGCAGCGTGAACTCGAAAATGAAAAACGTATTTCACTTACTACCGGCAGGCAGCTTGTCATTTCTTATTACCTAACTTACAATTTCAACCCATTGTTTTTTTTTACATTATTTACATGTAAATCTCAAAACTACCCGATTAAGTTACCAGCAACAAAAAAAATAAAACAAATGGAAAAAGTCAACAAAAGCGCAGAGGTAAGATGTTTTTTTTATTTATTTATTTAATAACATTCACACAAGGTCTTCAGCTCCCAAACTAGGCAGAGCCCGTGGTAGTATTTAGTTCTATACGTCGAACAAATGTTACATAGTTGATTAATTTGACGTGTAATGACCATTAACAATAAATTGAGTTTGAGTTAAGGTGTGTTTATATGAAAATAGTGATTTAGTGTACTTGTAAAGTATCTGTGAATTAACAAAGTATAGGATATAGTATAATATCTTCAACCACATCGTCACTGACCGTCGAGTAAGATAGTGGTCGAGCGCTAGATTTATAAAAATATCTTATATTTATTAAAAATATTTGAATTAAGGATAAGCTTGTAGCATATTATTGTCCAATTACTTGAATGCAAAAAAACTTTACAGTTTTTTTTTTTTACTTCGGTGATAAAAAACAGATCATGCGAAGCTAACTTGAAAAAAAGTACCCCAGCTGTTCAAGGAGCTATAAGAAAAATGGCGTCAATGAATCAAAGCGCCCATTTTGTTTTAAGTCGTTTTGAATAATTTGTGAATGGACGCTATCGAGAGACGGACGAAAGTAATTTATTATTTGTGTATACTTTTAATTAATGGCTATGTCTTTTTTTGTGTTTTGTCTGAGGGTTTATTGAGATACATTTTTAAATACAGGGACCGGTGTTTAACAACGTTTATTGAGTGTTTCAAGGTAGATTATATGCAAAGCATCACACAATTTAGGTACGGTGTTAACAGGTAGCGGGTTGGGACATTTGAGTTAGGTATATTTAGGCTAACAGGAACTAGAAGGTTGCTCAAATATTATTCTACTAACTGTCATGTAACAAAATTTGTTTGTAGTCAGTTTTATTTTATTAATGACGCCCTTCCAAAACAAAAATAAATTATTAATTTGATATTATAAAGTCTAATAAATAAGGGATGTTTTAATTATTGGTTTCGATAAGATCATACCCGGTGAATACAATGTTAACCACTTGGCCGCCGAAAGAACGATAGCGAAATCCCAAGAACGTTCAAAGAAGATTTATTCGATTGCGGCTGGAGAAATCTGTGAACATACACAATGACAATTGATCCCGTGAGTAGCAAAGATCAATAAAGAGGGTGAAAAAAAAATGTTTAACAAATTGTATTTTTTTTAATAAAAAAAATTTTTGGGTAATATTATTATTATTATTTTTTTATTATCACACTCAGACATAACACATACACACACAGACATGTACGACTTTCACCAAAATAAAGTGCAAAGACTCAAAATTGTCTCTATGGCATTTCGTAAAGCCTTAATTTGGAGGCGATTTCTATACTGGGCACGCTTGGGAAACGAGTCGACGAGCATAGTTTCCGATTAACCCTATTTATTAGCCGCCTAGGGAAAAAACAATGCTTATCCGGCTTGACGAAAATTAATAGTGAAAAAATATGAAATATCATATAATACTAAGTGACCCGGCAATCGTCCGCCATATAAATTGTAGAATCAAATGTCAAAGCGACTCCGCACACGTGAATGACTTCATACGAATGAACGATGATTAAATTATTTGGATATTTGTTTGTTTCAAAATACTAAAATTGCGATTAAAAAATGGGGGGTGGGGGTAAGAACGTAAAAAATAGTTAACGACCTATTGAGATCCCCATCAAATTAAAAAAAAATCGGCTTAGCCGTTTGGGAGGAGTGCGACCACAGACACTGTGTTACGAGATTTTTATATTTTCGAAGCAGATAAAACTGTAATTTTCAAAACTAGAAGTCGATCTCGTACTATAACGAACGACTTTTCGTAAATGTGTGAAATTAATCTTTTAATAATTTAATAAGTTATGTCTCAATTGAAGACCCCTACCGTCAGACAATATATTCCTCCGAGTATCGGTCTTTCATCATCGCTAGGACACGGACGCGCGAATAGGGCTGCTACATCCACACAAAACATAAAAAAAAAAAACCTAACACATAACAATGGAAGCTAAATTGTGTTATGTATAAATCATATTTTAGGCATGACTAATTGAGTATAGTGTGCATGGTGCTGGTGATACGAATAAGTTACATGCACTTTTCTTTCATCTTTCATCACCTTTTGCTGCCCAACATGCAAATCCATACTTCATGTCATGACAGATTTCACTATGTTCTTGTAAGCTTTGCCCTTGAGTTTCATGGATTAATGAGTTTCTTTAATAACATATATTAATTGCTTTGTTAATGCGTAGTTATTTTAGTCAAGTTAATATTTAATGCAACAAAATTGATTCAATAATATTTTAAATTAGTAATTTGTAACTCTAAATTAGCTTTAATTGAAAACATTGTATTTATTTCAATATTTTCATAAAATTGCAGAAGTAGCTTACAGTATATGGTTTCACGATCGACTTCAAGAATGCACTGATCTTCTCTATGGTAACAAATTAGGAATGAGATCTGTATACTCTTTTACGGACTTCGATATAGCCTAGCGGATTGACAAATTAAAAAGACTGCAACGTATAGAAATTTTATGCTTTTATGCAGACGATATCGATCATCAATTTCTAAGGTAAAACTAATGACAGATATATGACGTTAGATTTCCAGAGTAGAGAAAAATCCGAACAAGCCGGACGAACCCCCAAGGTTGAAAGACAACCTGATAAGAGTCGCAAAAGGACCCTACTTGTAAACGCGTCCAACCAATCTCCACACAGATAAATTTTAATTTAACAAACTCAATCTACTTCTATGTCCAGCTGTAAACTGTGCACATGTATTGAAATAATGTATTATAAGTAAATTTTAACGCAACAGAAATTTTTAAAAAAATAGGGTGCATCAAATTCTCCATCTTTATTATTGATTAAATTCATATTATTTCTTAACACGTGACAGCCCTACTCACTTCTGTACAAAATAACAATTTATCGCATAAAACAAGAATCCGTGTGTAAAACAAATAGGTTGGAATAAAGTGTGAGTTTTGTCGCTTGTGACTTGTTCGGGTAATGGCGAACATTAATATAATTGTGGAATATTTGTTTTTGTTAAATATTATGCGCCTTAGATTGTTTGTACGGAACGAGGAAGATTCTGTATGTTTCTAATACGAAATGTCAGTATGTTGCTCTTAAAAAAATATTAATAATAATGTAAATAAGTCGAATTGGTCGGAAATCAGAAATATTTATTGAACAACTGTGTGTGATAATATAATATAGATGTTACAATTTAAATTAGTTTCAGCAAAACAGCCTGCCCAGTTTGAGCATTCAATAGCGATGATAGTCAGCGGAGGAATCAACACACACAAAGGTGGGAGCCAAGCCCACCAACGGCTTGAGCTACCGGTAAAGGTAAGACCGTTGTCGGATTACCAGCATGGTGGTAGGGTACCTTCTAGTACCCGCCTGGGTAGCTATAACCCTCAAGTTTGAAAAACTGTCACCAAACACGTAGTGTGTTCCGGCAGCAGCCCTTGCGAACCAGTAAGCATTCTAGGTCTAGCGTGATAGCATCTTCGACTACATCGTCACTGACCATCAATTGAGATAGTAGTTTTGGTTATGTAGGTATTAATACACTTTTCAAATCAAGGAGCACACTGAAACCTTTAACTATAACGCCACTAATGTTCTTTAAGTTGTAAGTTTTAACCGTATGTAAGTTATGTAAGTACATAACCACGGTCCTAAAGACAAGTTATCATAAAGTTATGATAAGTTGTCTTTTTATGATCCTACATATTTTTAAAATTTTATCTAGTCGCCAAATTAAACTTCTTTCTTTTTTTATATTA
The DNA here is from genome assembly GCA_934044485.1 of Apeira syringaria. Lineage (NCBI taxonomy): Eukaryota > Metazoa > Arthropoda > Insecta > Lepidoptera > Geometridae > Apeira > Apeira syringaria. Next base: position 20,097,021 of record OW203660.1, on the reverse strand, counting down.
TTCACGCTCAAACCACTGCACAGGATTCCCCGTGTCGCGGTAGGCATGAACACACACACGATTACAGCACACAAACATCCAAAACCCGGGACAAACACCTACATGAATTTTTGCTCCTACCGGGATTCAAACCCAGGGCCTCGGAGACCCAGAAGTCATATCACTAACACTGAGTCCACATCTTTGAAAAAATGTGTGGTGCGAGATTTTTTCAAAGAAATCAGATATAAAGAATCGATCTCCTGTTAAAAAATAAATTTGCCAGTCATAATTGCTTCGCATAAGGCTAGGTACCGTTCGTGCGACATTCCTTAAGGGGGAGCAGGAGCGAATAAAAGAAATGTGATAAAGGGATGCAGGCAATTTACTGCGAATGAAAGGGCACCCGGGCGCCGCGCCGGACTCACGCGACTGAATTAGGGAAATATTTGGGAATCAGAAAGATAAAGAGTAGCTTTGCAATTATAATTTTTTTGGAAAACGACCTAACATTATCACTTCGGCTATAGAACGTCCAATGCTGGACATAGAATATATATGAGGAACGTATGACAGCGGCCTGTGTTCAACTTTATTATGCTTATATATTATGTTTATTAAGTGATCTGTTCACGATATCTGTGAACGTGCTAGGCTGTGATTTTCAATTTCAATTTAAATCATTTATTGCTTCATATATGTAATTAGGATTTTAAAATATGGTCTTATTTTATTTTTATCTTATTTTTGGTCTGTTGTCTTGAATAGACACTTTGAATAGATCTATCGAATATCAGTTTATCACGATATGAAGCCTGCCAAGTGATACTATCTTGCTAATAGTCAAAGATCTTGAAATTAAGCTTGTTTTTTTTTTAACGAAGCGTTTGGTTCCACTTTCTTAAAGCGTACTGCTAAGGAATGGAACTCGTTGCCCGAGTCTGTGTTTCCCGATATGTACAATCCTGGAGTTTTCAAGTCGCGAGTGAATAGGTATCTTCTAGGTTTGCGTGCTAAATCTTAGACAGCGTCATCACTTAACGTCAGGTGAGACAGTTGTCAAACGCAAACTTATATGTAAAAAAAAAAAAATGTTTTCTACTGAATCACATAAAAATAGAAATATGTAGAAGAATTATGATAACCATGTCCACTCATTCTCTGTTACGATTTTCAGCTCGCTACCGGGCCGTCAAATGGAGTGTAAGAATTAAAAGGTGCTCAGCGCCCCCGCCACCGTCTGGCATCGGCTTTATTAGCTCGTTCCCATTATAGCGCCGCTGTGGAAAGCGGCCTTAAGTTTGCATGTTTTTCAGGGGTGCATAACGGTAGCTAGGAAGAAAAAATATTATTACAAAACTGAGCAAGTGTTTTAATTGTTGATCGTTAATTATGCTGCCATAATTAGGTGTAATTCAATTATTACAAAAATAAATTTTCTTTTTTATAATAAATAAGAAAAATAATAAATATTTTTTTCTCTATAATACATTCTTTTGTCTTGCTCAAAGATTAAGTTATTCAAGGCGGCATTGTCACTCCAAGCGATTTGTTCACAAGATGAATTGGATATATGATAAACAAATTATACCTACTAATGCCATTTAACAAGGAAATAATTTCACTTAAGTAGGAAACAGCGACGACCACAATGTCACCACCTACGATTTGCGATGGTTACCGCTGTAACCACCGCGCAGTGGTTAGGCAACGGTTGCTGATTACAGTCATGCCATGGCTCCTAGATGAGGAAATTGTTCTAAAACAAACATATCAAAGGTATAAGGAGTTATTTCTATAATACATTGTGAACGACGGGATTTCAGTTTCTTTGTATTATTTCTTACAATACAACATTATTTCTTACAGCAGAACAAGAACTTATTATTGACATAATTTAAAGATGTAAATACAATGGGCGAACTAATCGCTAAAAGCAACTTTATCTGACACATTTTGGATGCACATGGGTTTTGAATACGTGACGGTGTATAAAAGTAATAAAAATACAGACTTAAACAAGTATAAATCTTAGAAGTCTATGATTTATATCGACAAAGTAACGGGTGCAATTTTGTTTTATTTCGAAATTGGAACAACCTTACTATTTAATATGTATAAGTATATTTACTATTTCATTTATATATATTACAATACTTACATACGGTAACGTTACTGATGGCCGTTGGGGTCGAAAAGTTCTCTAATGGAGACCACGGACTGGCAAGCGCAGCATAGGACGGCCACCGACCAGGTGGAGAGACGACCTGACTAAGATCGTAGGCAAGGGTTGGATGCGTTGCCATTCCCAACCACCCAATTTGGTCTGTGTGGAATTCAATGGGGATCTATCCGTGGATATTGCGCATAAACAAGCTTGACCTTCGCAGCAGTATGACAAAATTCATAAAAATAATCTTTTCAAAATTTACCAACGAATATGCTTGTGTCACGTTTAAGTTTGAGCTATACTATTTATACTACTTTGAGCATAAATGAGCTTTTACATATTTTCTCTACATACGTACATTGGCATTTAGAAATGCTACCCAATAACTTAGCAACTGTAAGGTTCAAATCTTAACATTATCGTCAAATAAGCATTGAATTTAATTGCCCTATAGAAATTAATGTCACCAACCTGTCTTCAACACGATTGCCATTGAATCGAACCGATTGGTTCGATACCATTGTAAGTAATTCTGATATCGATGGTATTGAGTACAATTTCTTAGGATATCACCCTCAAATAGATGCTCGTTCTGTGCTGGAATAAAGTGAGACAGATTTCTAGACCATAGGAAATCAATTTGATTTTGGTCATTAATTCTAAACTTCTAAAGTCGATAGTATTCAATGGACTCTTCTTAACCATAGACAAACAAAATCAAGTTAGAACAGTGCATATGCAGTATATACATCATTTTGAGATGTGGCTTAATTACATTCTGTGACGATTAGAAATTAGAATATAATAATATAAACTTACCTACTTTAGTAAGTTAAAAATATGAATGTGAATTAGCCTCGTTGCTTATATTACATTTAATTCTGGGGCTTTCGCGAATAATACAGTACAAAATGATTTATCTTAATTTTCAATCTGCTGATCTGCGAAACATCAACATGAATATTTCTCTCGATATTCTTATAAATCACCTAACCTACAGTACCTAGTTATTTTTTACTATTTGTATAGGTACTACGTAAAACTACACAGAAACATGTAATGTTAAACAAACACAATTCGCTGCATACAAAGTTGCAAATTGGTATCCGTGTAAGGCTTTGCAAGACTGCTGAGTATGTTGTCAATCCATTTTAGTACCCTGTCACAATAATGCTATCATCAATTTATTAGCTATTGATAACAGAACCTGGGAACCTCTTGGTTTGCTACGAAGCATCAAAGTGTTGTCTTGTCTCAATAATACAGTAAACATAGCGCCAGTGGCTCAATAAAAGACAAGACAAGACAATACAAAGACAGCTACATCAAAGGGTGCGATTACCGCAATAATGACATCGAAGCAATCGACAGTTAAAAATGTTTTGCGTACCGTTAAAACCTGGATTACTTATAGATACTATGTCCCATTTGTTAAAAAAATTGGGTAGGTATATATATTAAGTAGGGGAAATAATAGACTACAATTTTCCGCCGAAACGCTTGTAGCGATTTTAATCAATCAACAAGGCTAATAAAACGTATCTGCATTCACACTCAGCGGTAGAGAGAACCATCAGTCTGGGTGGTAAGCCATGGACTGTAGATGTTAGGGTGCGTTAAAGGCACTTTGGTGGTCTGGTGTGTCCGACATTGAGCTAGTCACTAGTTTATTCTCCGACCGGAATTTTCCAATTTGGTAAATTATAAACACTACAGAAAGCAGTTCTTCCTCTTAAAAAAGAGCAGTTCAGGTTCACAAAACAATGGGTGGACTTATGCTATGAGATTGAATCATCTTCTTGCTCTTATTTCTTATACTGCGTGGTCGGTACAATAAGTTATGTATTCTAACACAATGTGAGTGTTACTCCGGTTTAGTTGGGTATATATCGAATAAAAAGCTGATAAGTGTATAAACCGCTAAATCTTAATCAATTATTAACACGGTAATCAATGTTTTAAGTGTGCAAAAGGATACTTTAACGAACCTTATGAGGATTCTCAAATCTCAGAATGTTAAAGTAATAATGAGCGTTCTTAAACCATTCTTTTTTATACTTTTATGTATTGCAAAGGAGTAGGTACGTAGATAACTCTCACTTAAACATGCGGCCTATTCTACCCATTCGTCATTTGCCTTCACGGTACAGTCAATGGGTAAAATGTTATCTTAAATGTAACACAGCTCAATTCTGGCTAATTTTTACCGCAGTATAAGCCACTTGGTGTTATTTAATCACATCTTTCCTTATTAGTGGACAAAAGTAGTAATTCATACCTCTTGCATATTTTCCATTAGGCTGAATGTAATCAACGTCATCGGCAAAACGCTTAGAAAAAAATAAAATAAATCAAGTACACTCCACTTGTGCCTTTTATCTACACGCATAAAACCTCATTTGGTAATAAAGACAGTCCATAATGTTTGAGTGGAAGACTTTTTTGCTGTAGATAAAGCAAGCCTTTGGCTGACTAATTGTGACGTATTTACGATCAATGCACGGTAGAAGGAATTAAAGGGGCAATTGTAGATAGTGCAGTTTTTTAATCGGTCCTCAATTTATGACGGCTGTGACTCTTTTGAAGCCCATTTAAGGGCCCTCAAGGCTTGTCCGTTTGAGCTGGAGCGCGGAGAAATTATCAAGCTACGGAAAGTGAAAAAGTGCGATTGACGGTCCCTATCATATGTTAAATGCATAATGCATTTACTTTGTTAATATAGACCGAGATCATCTAAGCTAATCGCTGGTCTGTGAGTTATCTTAATTATCATGGAAGTTTAACAGCTGCTAATCCAATTAATTGTTGAAATAGCATGTAAAGCGATACAATACTGTTCTTTTTTAAATACAAAAAAAGAACTAAGAATTATTTAGGTAATTTAGTTAGTAACTACATACCTAAGAGTTTGAAGAAGTTCATACAAAATAGTCTTTGCTTCTTTTTTGTGAGGGGGAAAACACCTACAGATAATATACGAGTACCTCTTTCTACGAGTACACCAGTGCACCATAGAGTAGAATGACTCTATACTACTCTATGGTCACGGGCCGCGACCAACTAGATGAAAAATGGCGTGAAAATAAAAACAAACGAAGAACGCGCGAATGAGGCCTTTCCGTGGCAGCGAAATAAAAGTTCAATTGCAGAAATGTTTCAAATATTAATATATTTTTTACTTAACACTTTATTTTGATTTAACTAAATATAAAACTGTCTGGAAAGCGACAAAAAAATAAACTATGTGCTCCAAGATGCGATATGAATTTTGAAGTAAAGTGTATTAATAAAAAAGAGTACATCATTAAATATAATAAGCTTCCTCTGACTATCAAAGAGTCAGAGCATCGTGTAGTTTTTAAATTAAATTTGAAAAAGTTTTTGCTTGATAGAGTTCATTATAAAATTGAAGAATCCTTAAATGATAAAATTTAATGACATGCATAATAAACAAAATATCTTGTATTAGTGATATAATTTTATAATTATTTAATTGACAGATGTAATTAGAATACCTTGAAAGGTTGGAATTTAGAGCAACATAGAAATTCAGCCTAAGACCTTTTTGTACCTATATTCATGCAAATAAATTATTTTGATTTGATTTTTATTTTATCTAGTAACTCCAATCCAAAAACTATCCAATTGCCTATTAAATATTAAGAAATTATTAAATTGAATTAATAATATTAGGCACATTTTTATTTTCTAAATTAATGAGTTGTACCATTTAAAGGTCTCTTATTTATTATTCTCATAGTGGAATGAAAAGTAGAGTGCACCCGTATCACACAGGTGCAAAATGATTTTTTTCTCGGGCGAAGTAGGTATATTAAATCCCTCGCTGCGCTTAGGATTCTAAGAATACTTCGCTCTGCTCTAGATTCAAAATAGGGCGCTCGCCGTAAAAATATTATTTTGATCCCTTGTGGTACAATCTACTATTCTTGCTATTAAAAGGTCACACATGGCGATCGAAACGTTTGACACAATTTTTTTCAGGAAATATTGCCACATATTCTTAATATTTATTCTTAAATACGCTCAATCAGATGACTGGAAAAATCATAGCTTTGCATGTGTCATATTCACACAGTATAGTGACCACAACGCTGTTTTGCAGCCAGGTAGGCTGTTTATTTTTTCAAGATTTCTTATATGGATCCATAGAAAAAAATATAGGGTAAAGAAAAAAAAAGAAATAAAAAAATGGAATCGTCTCTGTGTAGAAAACTCGTTCGAGGCTCATTAAAAACCTTTATTTCAATTAATTATTTATTTCTTACTGCCAAGTATCAATATAGGCGATTCATTTCGAATGTGAGCTTTCATTGTACCACTTATTGAAATTTCTTCATGAGAGACGGAGTAAAAGTTACTGTACCACATCTCTGTAGAAGTTTGTATTATCAAAAAAAAACCTGAATTAGAAGCTATTTGTCCGCTTTTAAATCGTCGAGATTGTTCCATCGTCGCCAATCATTAATTATTGATCAACGGAAAAATCAGCAAAACGCAAGCGAGCGGTGGGAGCAATCGACACCCACCTCTAATGAAGCAGTCCCGAATGCAACACGCCAAATATAGATATGGGGAATAAGAACCGCTTTTGAAATTCTAATTTCGAATGTAGAATATGAGACACGTTTTTTATCGAATTTATTTTATAACAAGTATTGATAGCCAGTATCATGATGTCACGAACTCTTTTCTTTATTTTGTGCTTGACTCACATTTTGTTCGGAAAATTATAATAAATAATATGTTACAGGGAAAGAGTAGTAATTTATTAAAACGCTTGTTTGCCAACCTATTAATGAAAAAATCTTTGTTATGTACGAAACGTCGACGGCGTAAATATTAAGATTTGAGTACGGCAATAACTTTAAGTTAGAATGATGATCTATAATAGATTACAAAGACCTTCTCTTTCCTGGGCCGAAAAGTAACTGACGTAAAAATCAATGTATTTTTATTTGATATTTAGGTAGACATCAATTATTACCAGTGGGTACCTACTATATTTTTAAAAAATATTGGTGAAAGTAATTATCATTTAAATTACACTTACATTTAATATACGATTATTTATCAACCGAATTTCAATTACGTTTTATCGCTGAGATTTTGCTTAGATAAACAATAGCATATATAGCATATTGTTTAGGTACCCACATAAAATACTAATATCGTCGAAATCAACTCAAACTGCTTTGTTTATATATTACAATAAAAAAAACAAATCCGGATCTTCCCGATGATCAACAAAAGGACAAACAAACGTATCGGAAACCAATCTATATAATTATTTCGATCTGCAACACTGACCATTTGCCGCGAAATGACAAGGTTGGCCGCCATATTGGATTGTAATTTTGGACTGCGTGGAGCAGATTATAGTGCGAAAGTACATTAGTGGTCCGGCGACAAGCAATGACAGTGATTCGATTCGGAATCGATGTTCGTATCGATTTCTTGGTAGTCTGGAGTCAGGGCTAGTTTAAATCGATATTCAAGAAGTAGGTACCTCTTATAAATGTAACAAAAAAAACCTTGAATTATAGGTACAAGTAAATATACTGTTTGTTTTGGCCATGAACAAATTATTATTTGTTTGTAGTGTTTTGGGCGACCAGCCTACATTCTTTATTACTAATGCTCAGTCTAGATATTCTCATGTAAAGACAGATATGTATTATCAGTGACAGCGATAAGCCTCTGCTTTTCTCCTTGAGTAGCCTAATTTTAAATTCCTTAAATGCCGAAAATAATAAGGCACAGATTAAATATACACGTATACATACCGCTAGACTACCACAAACATTTGACTCATGGGAGTCTCATACTGTGCGATTCAACCGAACGTTTTACAATACATCTGCAAAATTTGGAATGACCTTCCTCCCTCAGTATTTCTTTTTCTTTTCTTTCCTCAGCCATGTGCGTCCACTGCTGGACGTATGCCTCCCCCATATAGGGGGGATTTGCCAATACTCGCCACGCTTGGCACGCGGGTTGGCGAGCGCAGTATGATTTCCGATCCTCAGAAGGCGCTGCTGCCCACCTCCTGGTACGTTATCCCTTAGCCGACTCTTACGGCACCCACGGGAAGAGATGGGGGAGTACTATTCTAGGCCGGTACCACCACGGCCCTCAGTATTACCATAGACAAATATATACATTTGTCTATGGTATTAACTACAGAGCGGATAAAAAATGGGATTAATCGAAATGAGAGTTAACGAGTCTTAAAAGGATTGTATCATGTATCATAAAACCCCTAGTGTTATAGACATCCATGGGACACGGTGATCGCTTACCATCATGCGACCCGTATGCTTGTTTGTACCTATATTAAAAAAACACGTGTTGGTTGAGATATAAGGGTTAGATATGGTAGGAATAATCAAGAATGTACCTGAGAGTGAGTCTAGAGTATGAATAAACAAGCCTATTTCGTATAATATATAATGTAGGTTATGTAGAGAATTTTCGTGAACGGCACATGAAGATCGTCAGTTGTTTTGGTTGTATTTAATGAGGTACGTCATCAAAGAATTAAAGCAGAATCATTTAAATGTGATGTCCAACAGCCTTTGGACATAATACAACCAGCTTTTCGACTCAAGTCGGTGCATTATGGCATAGCATTACTCCTTCGAGCAAAAACATCTCCGCCTCGGAATCCCGGCCTAATAACTACCCATATACGTCATACAGCTTTTTAAAAAAATTATCCCACACGAATCTGAACCTTATATGTATGATAACCGGGTATGCTGATTGGATAGTGTTATAATTGTTAATTAGGCTTTAATTACCGTAGCGGCCAATCGGGTGGGATGGCTAACAGTAAGGCGTTGCGGAACAACCTTGACGATTGATTGAAAGCGTAAAAATAAAATGTTGCTATTTTTAGCGCTCTCAGACGTAAATAACCAGATGCAAAAAAAGGTGTTAAGCTGTTACAAATGTTTACCTAATTCAGAAAAGCATACTTTTATGCATACATATTTTTCTTATTAAATATCAACAGAGCTAAGATCAAACATTATAAGTATTTAACTTATGCATTAAGTTAATGCGTTGTCAATCCTGCTGTTAAATGAAACTAATTAATAATAATTGCCTAAATACAAACATCTTTATTTTGTTCGCGATAATATAGAAATGAGATTACCTTATCTTTCATTCGAAGTTAGTAATTTTCAACATATTAATGAAAATTAAGAGAAACTCCTAGCAGTCATGGAAGTCGATTCTTATAGTTTTCCAAAAAAGGAGAGGTTTTCAATTCAGTTTTTAAGCTACCTCAAAATATGCCATTTATGAACCGATTTTCAAAACTCTTCATTTTTTCACAATCGGTTAAAAATGAGAAAGGTTGCATTATGGTTACATAAGGAAATTACCAAGAAAAAGATTTTTAATTATGTTCTTATAATCCACAGAGTGAAAACAGGCAGCGCAGGTCTGATGACTTCCCGCTTTCCCGTCAAGAATGTTTCCGAAAAGGCCAGCACCATAGACTACATTCACACGCTAATGGTAATGTGAAATATTATAACTTAGAGAAATATATAAAATACACCTAATATCAACGAACGTCCAACACCTATAATGATGCCGCATACGCCATTAACAGTTGCTACTTTCTTCTCTGGTCCAGAACTAGACCCTGTGTCAAATTAATTGCTAATGACGGTGTAATTCGCTAATAAAAACCAAGTACACTTACCGATAGTAAGGGAATGGCTGGTGCACGTGTAGGTCCATGGGCACAGCCGCGTGCGCGTGCGAGTACTCGTGCGGCACTACACCGTGCACGCCGTGCCCGAGCACAGCCGCCCACGGCGAGGCCCCGAACCCGCTTCCGTGCTCCATTCTGCACTCACTGCTCACTGGCACATACCATACGGTTTTATTTTTTTATTTAGTCACTGCTTAGTTCCATTTTCATATTGTCATATCATATTCGATGTTTTTTTGAAGATTCCAATTATTACATTTCATAATGTATTTATACTGGCACCAGATTATAATCGGGATGCCGTTTTTAAAACTATTTTTTTACGTAATGAAATCTTATATGAGCGTTTTCAATCGTTGTGTATTGTACATTACCTATATAAAAAGAAAATATTATATTGGCGAGCCGTGTCTCATTGACAGACACAATAGTTATGATGTAAGATTTTTTTAAGAATCCATCCATATATAAATAAGTTTAAAGAGCAAAATGTTATCTGAGTGCTAACATTCATACAAATGGTTAGAGCTGTTTAACCATAGAAAAATAGTAGCATTGTCTGTTATCTAGGGTATTTATCCGATACCTTACACCAAATTTCCCTTGTAAATAATTATTTGTAACTGAATTATTAGTAAGTTCATATTGCTTAAGTACAAATAGTTTTCATGAAATGCAAAATGATACTGAGCTAATAAGTTCGTTCCAATTAATATCAAATTTATCATTGTACTGATTCGTAGGAAAATTTTTGGAGCACGATGGTTGCCATGAGTATAATATCACAAATATAATAAAGCCTACATGTAAATGCAATTAATAGCAAATAAATATTATAATAACGGGCTTTATGTTGACAATACGGAATGTCGTCGCGCACTAACGCACGAAGTGTTTGTTCTGTGCTGCCAGGTTTTATATTAGGATAATAGAAAGAACAAAGAAAATACCAAATTAAAAATGAAACAATGATCAAAGGGGTTTTCTTTTGATTTTACAGTAGTGATCTAATGTATTACTTCTTTTTTTGTTTATTTTTATTTTTTTTCGCTGTAGTTAGATTGCAAAAATAGTTTAGTTTGATTAAAAAATATATGAAGAACAGATACTATAAAAGGAATGAGCAATTTATTTCACTCACTTAATTTTTGTATTATACGGGTTCTTGATATTTTTAAACGATCAACTATTTATTTGCTTCATTGCATTGGCTATTACAAATACAGTTTTTTACATTCCAGACTATATAACTATTTATTTAGAGGAAGCTACCTTGTATCTACTTGGAAACATAAAGGGCGTTCCTTATTGTTATGTGACACATAATATTTCAAAAGTTACTGGGTGTATCGTATGATTATAATGTGGTTGAGCTTTTAATTCTCAAATTTGCTTGAAAAGGTTTTCATAAGTCTCCTTGTCATATATCTATTGTAATATATCTGCCCGTACAGAGTGGCTCCAGGTCTTTGGTGAGTTTGAGGTCGTTAAGGATTCGGACTACTCTGATTACTGATTATGAAGGATTACGCTGATATTTGAGTCCTTCAACCCAATTAGAGCAGTACTTGGGCTTTGTGGAGAAAAGTCTTTGATTAGTGCATTTTGATTATAATTAAGTGGTCATCTCCCACTATCGATCGAGACACCGATAAATCGACATTTCGTTTCAGTGAAACGGTAAAAAAAGCTTAAAAAACGCATTAACTATTCTCCAAAAAATGTCGCTAAGGAGTATGAATAACTAAAACACAATTATACATATTTTCAGAAAACGCTGGTTAAGGATTATAATGCACTAGCTGCGCCCCGCGGTTTCACACGGTGGTAATGTAAAACGATGGTGATGATGATGATACCTTCATCATCATCATCACCATCGTGTTATTTGTGAGTGTTATAGGCCCTTGCCTATAACACTCACAAATAACGTGCGTTTCTATTGGTAAAAGAGTTTTCAAAATCGATTCAGTAGATCCAGAGATCCCTATACTAGCTCACAAATTTTACTTCTTTTTAATAATATAAGTATAAGCTACACGAATAGACACGAGGTATTTACAGATTATTATCGTTGCTTTGGCCTCTCGATATTTGTACTAAAATCTGATAGTGTAAAATGTATATAAAAAGTGTAAAGTCAGTAACTATGGTATTTTAAAAATTTCTGATGGTTTTTAATCAAAGCGTACTTGTAAAAAATAAAGGTTTATGGTTATGGAATTTCTGTTAGTAAATTTTATTTAAGTTACTAAAATTTCTTATAACAAAGTATACACATCTTAAAGGTTGTAATTTTTCTAAAGTCATTTAAAAGACGTACAATAACACCCTGATAGAATAAAATTGTAATTTTGATAGTAACATCTCAAAACATGGCCACACTAAGTTTGAAAATGATACGTAAAAATATTGGTTGTTTGTTGAGAAATCGCGTCAAGGTGATGATGGTGACGTTCAAATAAGTAAATGTGCGTAAAAATCAATTTATCGTTTTATACTTATTGTATTGTTTATTAAATATGCATATTGCAGGTGTTTGAATTAAAAAAAACATAATTTAAATTACTATTTTATCGTACCTCCAGAAATATGTTTATTTGACACTAGAAACCCTAAATTTCGTTTTATGTGCTTTATCTGGATTTAACAATACTGTGTTATAGAGAGCAATTAATTGTATTCGATGATAGCTCAGCAGGGCGAGCGTCGGCTGTCAAACTGACGAACACTGGTAGGATCCCCAACAACTTGAGCTTCCGGTGAAGGTAACACCGTTATCAAAAGCCCAACATAGGGTAGGGTACTTTCGAGTACTCGCCTGGCTAGCTACCACCTTCAAGTTTGAAACACTGTCACCAAACACATAGGTAGTAAGGCAGAAGTCGTTGTGAGCCAGTAAGCATTCTAGGTCTAACGTGATAATATCTTCGACCACATCGTCACATCATCAAGTGAGATACTGGTCAAACGCCAGATCTATACAGTATAAAAAAATGTTGACATTTATTGCGACCTTGATGCTTCAATTTGAATTAATCATTTGAATTTTTATTTTGTATGTCCCGTATGAATGTCCGTATGAACAGACGGCAAAATCAATAGATTTATGGGAAGAACTTAATTTTGTATGCTAAAATTATCTAAGTACGATATAGTACTGTATTCGTATTATTATGGTAAACATTATGATGGGTGCTAATTATTTCTTTTGTGCTGATTTTACGAATTACATCATCTTTTCTAAGATATTGGCCGGTTGGCGCAGTGGGTTGCACTCTGCCTTCTGAGCCGCTGGTCCCGGGTTCGATTCCCGGACAGGTCAAACATTTGTGTCTATGAACATATCTGTTTGACCTGTGTCTGGGTGTGTATATGTATATAAGTATATATATCAGTCATCAGGTTACCATAGTACAGGCTCTGCCTAGTTTCGGACTTGAAGACTTGTGAATGTTAATAAATATATTTTTTTTAAATATACATAAATTGATGGCAATATTTAGATACTCATTGCTTTCATAATATTAAATAGAGCGGGAAATGCCGCGACGTCTTCTCATCCAAAATACCGCAATGCCTGAAAGATGCTGATCACTTTTTTGTACCTACTACCGTCTACCTACTTTGAACGATGTTTGTTATTCGATGTGTCTAAAGCCCAATGAAGTAATCCAAATACTTGTAACTTTGACAATTGGAATAAACCTTTCTAGAAAACGGAAGTAAGTGTTAAAACGGTGAAGAAAAATTTACCGCCGAATGATTTAGAAATATAAATTATTGCCCACAATTAAGCGAACAGAATCCAGTATTACAGAATATTATTTTACATTAACGATTGCAGCGTACAAATTTAAGTAGGCAATGGTAAATATTCAATATCGGAATGTTTTAAGTGCTCATAGCTAAAACCCTTCACAACTTCTTGGTAGGCTATTGAGATGTGTTGCAAGTTAGAATGTTTTCTGTTAAAGTTGATAATACTAAATACTAGTTTTTAGTCGTTCTTTTCAAGCGGGCATTAACAGGTTCTCATTTTTTGTTTTTTATTTTGGCTCCGTATTCCATGTGCATCTTATCAGTGTCAAGCTTTCTTCAAGGTTAGTTGAATATTCCCGTTTACACTATGATTCAGTAAAGTAGTGGGCATTTTTCTGGAACTTTGCTGGATTTTTTCTGGTTAATGTCACGGAAAATACTGAAATGAAGGTTTGCCGTTTAGGGCATTTTTTGTAAGAATATCTAACAGTTCACATTCCATCATTTCTACACATAAACATCTGAATTTTAACACTCATTATAGAAAATTATACAAAAGGTTCCCTGTCTAAACTTCCTGCCAATATGTCTAGTGTGTAGAGTTCTGTATTAGAGATCTTTCTTCTTATTCTTATTAGAAAGAAAAAAAAAAGCTTTATTTGTGACATTACACAAAAGTTCAACCACTTTCAATATGATAATCACCAGCAAAGAGAAATAAAAGAAGAGCAATTACAATAGACAAAAGGATGCAGTATAATGTCACAAAATGGCCCCAACTCAGCATAACTAACATTCGAGTTGGGGGGTGCTGAGTCCTGCACCGACGTACCGCTTGGGGCGTTTTGTGCATTCCCCCGCCAGACACTACCCGAGCCATCCTAACTCCTTTATATAACGGAGCATGGCCCTGAGTCGCTGGCGAGAGATAGAGATCCTTACGAGGGCATCGGTGTATGTAGTCTCTTTCTGTCTGCCTGCAAGTCTATCTAACCTTGAATTCGGAACCAACAAATAGTGTACATGGTGAAGTGTACATAAAATGGATTTCTTCGATATATTTTTTTATCAGAGCTCCGCGGCGGAGAGGTTTTAGAGCTATCAACTGGTAACGAGGTTAAACGCAATATATCAACCACCGGCACCCTATAACAAACCTCCACGTCTAATATCTAGTGTTTTTTATACTGTATGGATCTAGCGGTTGACCACTATTTCACTTGATGGTCAGTGCCGATGAGGTCGAAGATGTTATCACGCTAGAATGCTTACTGGCTCTCAAGGACTGCCTGAACACCAAACACTATGTGTTTGATGATTTTACTCTGTACTGTAGGTACGTTTTGACAAGACATCAGAAACAGTATATAAATATTAAGTAAATACATTATATTTTGCATTTATATACACTATTTAACTTTTTATGATTTGTTGTTATTATTATTTAATTTAATTTATATGTACTTAATCACTTACATACTTTTTAACATCGCTATCGCTTTTCGTATACATTTTACATATTACTTGTTCATTATTTATTTATTTAATAAATACTTAAGATATAAGTAACAATTTTTATTTTCATTGTATTTAAGACCAATAAAAGATTTTATTCATGACTTCATAACCTCTGAAAAAAAAAATACTAAACCTTTTATAATTATTTAAAGCTCCCAACTCTATTGCCACTCTAAATCTTTGATACTTGATACCCCCCATGACGTTCCAAATTTGAATTGTGTACAGAGTGCGTATGCGCAACGGTTCGATTGTTTTCTGTCAAATCGGCACCTATTAGTGAAGTTGATAGATACGTTATTTACACAAACGCTAACGTTTAAGTAAACTATTTAAAATATTTATTGCGTTAATGTTTTGTTAACCTCAAGGGATTACAGGTTTTTGTGTTTGTCGAGTAATAACATGTGTTTGTGTTGCGCGATGTGCGCAAGAGTCTACGCCGCGACGGTTTTTGACACTGATGGACTTTATGGATTTGTCATGTTTGTTCTCTATGGTATTTTGTCGAAAATGTGAAATGTTTTTACGGCACTTAGTTACATTTCGTTGGGAGTTTTCTTGAGTTAGTGTAACTAAATACTGTTTTAAAATCTCAATAAAGTTCCGTAATATTTCAGAATGCTTTAAGTGTGTACCTTAAGTGCTTATTTTCAAAACGAATAATCATAATTAAATAAATACGTTGAATTTTGATTTTCTTATTTTAAATATAAAAGAAATCTTCCTCAAACACACTCTTATAGATTGGCAATGAACAGCAATAAGTATTCGAAATTCAAGTCACAAACACATCAACATAAGTCACGCCGATTGCGTTTTAATTTACACTTTACCAGTACTTAATTCACTGTAAACAACCCTAAGTCACTGTCACAACACAAAAAAAACACGCCCGTCACTTGCTTGACATGGTTAAGACGCGCGAATGTCAACTGTCAAATTTTTCCCGCGCGACTTCCCTATCACGCGCGGTATTTACATGCATTTTGGCAAAAGTAGTAAAAACACGTGTGCCAAGGTTCTCGGTCCAGCGGTCATTGAGAGCTGAGCTCTGAGAGCTGGTATCGAATGTGTGCGGGGAACCGGCCGGCCTGCGACAGGCATACGAAACAGGCTCGAGCGGGGCGTGCTGGCGCTGGCGAGTTACGTCACGACGCCGTAATTGGGTTACGCTTACGTGACGCGATGGGGTGTCACGTCTGCTAGCGATGTTATGGGCGTGCGCCCTAATTATTTGGGATTGGGATAAAAAAAATTATTTTGACTTTCGTGTTATTTCGTGATCTCATCTAAATTCCTGAGATTGTAGGGATTTGTTACATTATTTTAATATATATAAGTTTTGTTTCAGAATTAAATATTAACAATTTTTTTCAAAGCTCTAAGCATGGAATCCCATATCACACTATTATTATAAAGACGAAAGTTTGTTTGTCGTTTTTCGTTTGTGTTTTTGTTACTTCTTCACGCCAACACTGCTGAACGGATTTACATGAAAATTTGAATGAAGATAGCTTATATTATACTCTGGAATAATACAGGCTATTTTTTATCCCCGAAAAAGTATAGTTCGCGTGGGATTTTTTGCACCCTAGGCATACATACAGCCTACATACATACATACAGATTCTTGGAAATATTCTTCAAAATTCTCTCATAGAATTTTTATTCAAATAGTTCGTAATAAATTAAATAATTCCAAATAATAAAAAATAAACTCTATTTGAAAAAAAAATATTTGAAAACATTTTCACAAGATAAAATACTTCCCAACTCGTAGTTTTTGTTTTAAAGTAATAAAAATGTAACGTTGCTCGTTAGCTTCTCAAAGTACCAAAACCGTAACGTAATAAGCAAATATCAAATTTTCTCACGGACAAATTGCAACCTGCGACCCGACCTTAAGTCGTTTTGACGTTTCTCTAACTGTCATAGCAATAACACGCATGACCAGTTTATTGTGACCTCTCTATCCGCGCATACTTTGAGAAATATGGTTTTAGGAACAGATCCAAATGAACGTCTAGGGTCTGCTTAAGCTGGTGATTATTAGAATAATTATTGTTAGGTTAAAGTGAGACACAAGTGTGACTAACACATAACGGTGTTTTTGCACTTTGTCTGACGGTAGTATAAGTCTGACAGACAATTTAAATCTAATGGCATTTTTTCATATATTATCTAGACTAGAGTAAGACCCCTCATTTGATGGGCAGTGAATATGTGATCGAAGGTAAAATCACTTTAGCCATAGAATGCTCATAAGGGCAAGCTCTGACAAATAATGCATTTTTCATTATGGCGGAAGTTCAATTTATCAGAATTTATATTTTGCTTTATTTTCGTAAATGAGTGGTCTTGTCGTTAAATAACGGTACCTATTATTATTACACAAGAACTTTGCGGTAATTTTCCGTTAATGTACACAGATAAGGGTGGTAGAAAATAACAAAATCTTGAGTCTGAAAACTATCGCGAGTTTCTTCCATAATTGTAATGTAACAAACCGACTAGGACTCACGTGGTAAACACTGGAAAATTACTCTCCGACCAGTTTCGAACTTATTTGCAGTTCTTCGTCTGGGAGTTATGATCGTGCCAGGCGGCGAGCGCGAGCCTCAGCACGATCATAACTCCCAGAAGAAGAACTGCAAATAAGTTCGAAACTGGTCGGAGAGTGATTTTCCAGTGTTTACCACGTGAGTCCTAGTCGGTTTGTTACATTACAATAACAAAATCTTGTTACGTGAGTAAAGAATACTTTACTGGATCAAGATATAGGAAAAGAGTTTCAGGCTAAGTTGAAACATATGAGAGCGTACTAAGGTTTTACTTGTTTATATTAAATCTTACGGCTCAGGTGTTTTTTTTTTTAAATTCTGATAATTAAAGAGCAGGCAATAATTTGACTAGTTTGTTCCATTTTCCTATACAGAATCTGTATGGTTAACTATTATTTAGTTTAACTATAGAAACGAGTTTTTTAGTGTGTTTTTTAAACTATTTTTATTTTTTAAACTGTTTAAGCTTATACTACATATTACATTTTCCCTTATAACGAAAGTATTAGTGCAATGGCCCCAGTGGTTTAATTTATTAATAAACATTCATTAAAGTAGTATCTTATGATTCTGATATCAAAGGTATAAAATATTAGTGTGAAATGACAAGTTGACGTATGATTATTCCGTAGTAGTGACGATTTGGTCAAAGGAGACAAATACATCTAACAGCGTCTGGCGCTCAACGACAAAAGTGACATTTGTGTGTTTGAGGACCGGTTTAATAACAGTTGCAAGGCAAGTGTGTACACTACTTAAGAATTGGCAACGCATCGAATGGCCGCCTCCGGTATTACAAATATCCATAGCTGACGGTGATCGTTTACCATCAGGCGGCCCGTCTGCTTGTTCGCCATCTATTACATGAAAAAAATACGTAATTGTATGTCCTAGCCTTATTTTCAATCGAGTTCTAAATAGAGTCTTCATTCGGTTATTTTTTCAATGTTTGCTACCGCTGAAGTCCGTTATTAATGAACAGAATTTAAAAAAATCTTTTGCTATCGACATTATATGTTTACTTTGAGATCTCATACAAATTGTAAATTTAAGATAATTTGAAATATTTTACAGAATAGTTTATATTTTCATAATTATTTTAAATAATATGAAAATATTCCGCGTATTAATGAAGGTCGGTTTTGAAGGTTTAGGTTTTTTATGTATGTGTAAACACGATAAAGACTATAAAATATACTATTTAAGTTTTAGCGTTAGTTTATTTTTTTTGGTAGCGGGTTAGAACATTTGAGTAATCTATAGGCTACCAATAGCTAGTGGATTGCTCAAATGTTATTGTAGTAGCTGCAGTATTGTAATTAGTTATTAGTGTGTTATTTTAGTTTTGGTATATTCTCCCTAAAATTGCCTTAACTATAATTGTGCAGCCACAGGTTTTAAATGATTTCTTAATGCAATTTTTCGTGGTATTTTTAAACACAATAAAACCACTTTCACCAATGGAACAGAGCCATAAATTTTGTCACACCCCTTTCCTCCTGCCTATGCATACGTTCAACTACTTACCGTTTCATACAAAACCGTCATATTTTCAAATAGGGGTAACATATCCAGTATAAATTGATCTCACAAACGTTCAGAGTCGCTAATAATTTATTATGATGGTAGAGATCTTCAAGTTCTGGTGGGCAAATTACAGTGGTCAACTTAGGAGGTGCTAAGAAAGATTTAGTGCTTTAAGAACTGTTATGATGGGGCTCCCCCTTGAGTGGAATATTCAAATTGTGCCCTTTCATAAATCGAAGCACTCGCAGAGTTTGCCCATGCTTTCTTAGCCGATCAACTTTAGCAATGTCACACCCTGGATGGGTGACAGGTAGTAGCGTTTTCAACTGAGCACTTTCGGAGGACAAGTAAAGCCGTCTCAGTTGTGACTTTAAATAACAGTCCTAACAAGCTAAGACGGAGGCTCTCGGATGGTCTGACAACACTGACAGTGGGCCGCTTGCCTATGCGTTAACCCGCATTAGCCAGTGGCTGGATTATGGCCTTCACTTCTCTTTGAGAGTAAGGCGTGCACCCCTGCAGTGGGAAAACATTAGGCTGATTCTGCTTGGCCTTCCTAAAAAAGCTGCGTGTTTATATAGTAGTCACACATTTGAGTTATTTGGTGTCGAGATGTTAGGTTCGGAAGACACAAAAGCATTTATCAGCCCTATAAGCAGTGCGCTCAGTCAAAGGCCAAAACGGCCAAAACATCTCTTGCTTATTAAAACCATTGAAGCTTCATGGAACAGTCATATGCTAAAAGCAATTCAGTGCTGGGTCAACAGAAGTAAGTATAAGTTGGTATATTTGAACTGATCTACCCAGTCACTTCCCACTACTAGGACTTAGGTAGGTCTAGCGTGATTTCGCCTAGGACCACATCTTCACTGACCATCTGCTGAAATAGTAGTTTAACGTAGGTCTATAAGCAATAATAAAAATACAGAATTTATAGTTTGGTTCAAAAACGTTTTTAATAGATCTAAACAATCATGTCAGCCATAAGGCGTCCACTGCTGGACATATGCCTCCCTATTGATCTCCACAAGGAACAGTTGAAAGCGGTACGCATTAAGTATGCGTGTCGCTTATGGGCCCTAAGGCTCTATGAAACAATTGAATTATTACTATTGGACAATGCAAAAAAAAAATAACAAATCAAAAATGTAAGCCCTGAGAAAAAAAATATTGGGCAAACATCTATGCCTATCACATAAATATTTGCCCAATCCGGGATATGAACCCGACGTCGACATCTGTTCTGGAGTCGGTCTCACCTATCACTAAGCCTCGACGCCTTAACGACATGGCCCTCCAAAGCTTTCTTTTAACTTTTGAATATATCCAAATTCTGTTTAATTATTATTAATCACTTGATTTTATCTCAAAAACGTATTACTTCATAAGTATTAAAGCAGCGAAAACCAAAGAGTCTCATTCAATCCGCATCCAAAATTAAATTAAGAATAAAAACATTAATATTAAAATGTAAATTATGCATCTCGTTTTTATTCATGAAGAGTGACAGGAACAGATATAGAGCGGCAGGCTGCTAGCGCAGCGCTGTGATTGGTGGAGGTGGTGAGTAAGGCGTCGCCGCCATATACCAGCGGGTAGGCGTGCCTCCTTGTCTAGAGTGAATTCCGTTCTGGGTCAAGCTACAATTCCTTATTGATAAATTAGTTTACACGTCATAGATTAAGCCAGGTTTCTTGCTACGGCGCTACGGCGTAGCTGCTACGAAAGTTCAATACTCTAAAAAGTACTTTTGTAGCGAACTTTTTCACTGAGACAAATAAATGTTCAGCGAAAATTGGTTATTTTATGTTTTCATGTAGTCTAAGTATTATGAACTTGACATAAACTACACGATACTATACGGCGACCGCTGCGAGGTTGTGTTTGGTAGACAGTGGACGTACAGTGGCTGTGGCTTTAGTTAGGTTTAAATAAATTAAGATAAAAATGTTAAAATATTTTTTGTTCTTTTCAGTACATTTCATGATTTTATTTTAAAAATCATATCAGGGTGTTAAAGCCTCACTATCTTACTTATTCGCATGTATGTAAGGTACTTTGTTCTTAAGCTGTCATCAGAATAATCTCAAAACAGTCAATATATCGCCTTTTTATGACCTTCGAAAAAGCATAATAATATACTCTTCTTGCCTGGCCTCGAAACTTTACCATCAAAACCTGTTTACCATTTCTAAAATAAACCTTCCTCCATTAGGTTGAAGTTCCTGCTACGGCAGAGTTATATTGGCTCGTAAGATATTAGGTATGCGATGTGCGTATATCAAAAATCGATGCTACAGTGAAACTGTTGCATACAACAGTGAAACCGTGGAAGCGTTGTATACACCAGTGAAACAGAGGAGCCATTCATTTTTGGAACTTAGAGAAGGACATAGGCTAAAACTGTTACCAAACACATAGTGTGTTCAGGCATGTTCAGGTAGTCCTTGAGAGCCATGCAGTAAATATAACAGGTTCAGCTTGATTACACCTTCGACCACATCGTCACTACACCTATAAAGTATATGAGTGCTAACTATGATTCATAGATATTAATGACGGAGGAAACTCACCATTGTCTTGCAACTCAAACCCATAATCTTTTTATTTTTTGTATATTTATATTTACGTCACAATAAACAAATTTGTATTATTTGGCAACAAAAGCTTCCAAACATCGTAAGTGTTCAGCGAACTCTAAATCGATAACACTTCTTGACTTGTCCTACTGAAAGCCCAACAATAGCGTCCTGAGCCACTCGTTTCTGATCAGCTCAAAACCAAACTAACAGCTATTGAAATAAGGTTTGTTTAAGCACACGCCGCCACATGGCGGTTACAACAAATACTGTCATTATTGTGAAGTATTTATGTTATAAAACTAATAATTAAGAACAAAAATACGTTACATGTGCGTACTTCAGTTCTTTTATCTTTGAATTTTCTATTATTATTTCCAAGAAGTAACGTTTTGGACAAAATAATTTATTAAGTATATAATATAGTAAGTAATTAAATATAAATTTATGATCAGCATCATCATCATCATCATCTCAGCCATTGGAAGTTCACTGCTGGACATAAGCCTCCCCCATTGATTTGAGTAAAATTAATGACAATAATTGCAGTCATCATCATCTCAGCCATAGGACGTCCACTGCTGGACATAGGCCTCCCCCATTGATTTTCACAAGCACTGGTTGGAAGCGGCCCGCATCCAGCCCTTGCCTGCGATCTTAGTCAGGTCATCTCTCCACCTGGTCGGTGGCCGTCCTATGCTGCGCTTGCCAGTCCGTGGTCTCCATTCGAGAACCTTTCGGCCCCAACGGCCATCGGTTCTTCGAACTATATGCCCTGCCCACTGCCACTTCAACTTGCTAATCATTGCAGTAATAATGTTAATTCCTAAATTAAATTGTACAATGTAATGACATAAAAACATCTCTTGTTATAGCTAGAGTCAATCTAAAAGCCTCCTTCGTTGAGTCTCGCGAGCCCCGATCGATACGACTACGTGACTAGCATCGTAACGTGGCTATTCCTGCTCTGTACCGCCCGCCGCGAAGCTGTCGAGTGTTGAGATCTTGGAAGATATCAAGCCTTAGATACTGACTCACTTACAGTAACGAGATTAAATTAAGACACTTAAGGTTGCTAATTATCTTTATAGTTATAGGAGAACCTACATGGGCTTACCTTTTTTACTTTACAGATCTCACGTTTTACCACTGTATCACTTGACGGTCAGCGTCGATGTGGGCGAAGTGGAATCACGCTAGCGCCAATAAACATTTAAATTGGCTCTCAAGGGCAGCTGCTGGATTATATACACTGTGTTGTGTTTGGTGGCAGTTTTTCAAACTTGAGGGTGGTAGGCGGGTACTAGAAAGTATCCTACTAAACCGTGCGGTGGATTCGATAACGATGTTCGGGATAGAAGCTCAAGCCGTGGGTGGGGCTCGAACTGGCGTCTGTCAAGTTGGCAGCCGACGTAATATCATCCTGTGCGATCCTAACCGAGGAACCAGGTTCATATCATGTAGAAAACTAAATGTTTCGTTTTAATATCTGTTCTTACAACAAATATTTTAAACTGACTTTCAATAAGGAGAAAAAAGGAGGATGCCATCAAATTCGTTGATTTTGTTTAAGCTTTTGTTACCTCACGACTCCTTTTTTTTATTAGAAAATATCATTAAAAGTGATTTATTTGCAATAATTATCTTAGGGATTAATAACAGGTGGTTTAAGAGGAGTAGCATTCTGTGAGAGTTTGCCCGGGGAAGTACTGCCACCATATCTATTGCTACCGCGAGGCAGTAGTATTCGCATTACTGTGATCCGCTTTGACAGGTATGGGTTCCGGTGAAATTACGGGCACATTACAGACTCACCAACTTTATGCCTCAGGATGACAGGCGAAGTGCAGATCTTTACGAATTGTTCTTTCTATAGGCAGAGGTTACCGCTTAACATCCTGTGGGCCTTTTACTTGTTCAGTGAAATTATCCCAGAAAAAATTTTATTTCCAAGAATTTCTTTGGTATTTCTTTTTATTTTCAAGAATTAAGTATATAACTATCTATATCATATCGGCTCTGGAGATTTTGATAACTTTCTGCTTAATATTTTTAGTTTTTTGTTTTTATAAGTATGTGTTTACCTAAGAAAATACCGGCCGCCGTGATATTGATTATGAGATGTGTCATATTCTCTTACATATTACTTTTAGTATTAACTATTTTAAGAAACAAACTAAAATTAAGAAAAAGCAGATACATTAAATCTGCAGTTATAGTAAAACTTTCTAACAGGCAAACGTTCTGCTATCAAAATTATTAAAATGTCAAAGTGACACGAAACTTCATTTGTATCACTTCACGTCAAGGTCGACATTTAAAATATTTGGATATTTTTTAATACATCGTCATCATTTTATAAAATGATATTATATGTTTATATGAGGTAGATGTCGCACAAGCGCGCGGAAACTGAGGCGGCAAAATTAAGTCAATTGTAGTAATTTTCATTATGACGCGTATTTCAAGCGCAAGTCTAAACATATATAGAAATCTACAAAAAAATATCAAAATTTGGAGATGCCGGGGATCGAACCCGGGGCCTTTCACATGCAAAGCGAACGCTCTACCACTGAGCTACATCCCCTGCGTGGAAACTGTCAAACATGTGCTACATGTAACGTAAATTTTTAATCTATTTACCAAACTATAGTATTTACTTTTTCAAGCTCTGCTTTAGTTAGATTGAGTAACTAACTAATTAGAATTACGACTACGCTTCTTACACCACCTCCCTAACCTTTAAAGGGTCGAACAGATTCGCCGAAATGGGTACATGCAATTAATGTTCAAATGTTATCTTTCAAGAAAACCATTTTGTTCCTACTTGGAGACATATTCTAGTAACTGCACCTCGCGCTTTCACCTGTCTACGGTTTTCCCGTTACCTTAAACAGTAAATTATAATTTTTTGGGTAATAAAGTAGACATCAGCCAAATCCAATCCGCCGTTTTTTAATGAAAGAGTAACAACACACAAAGTACGCCGTCTATAATGTTAATAATTTACATATATAATGTAGGAGAATGGATCTAGGTAGACTGGTAAAAGTTAGGAGTTTTTAAGATTTTCATGTCACTAACAATTTATTTTTACTGAAACTGTCAGTATTGACAGTATCTATCATAAATTGAATGACATTAATTTAATCTTATACTGTTAAGAATTATATCTGCTTTAACATACTAACACTGATTACAGATAAGTACCAAAGGTACCACAGATAAGTACAATTTTAATATTTACATCTGCTTAGTATCATATTTAGTTTATGAGACTTTCATATTAAAATGTTTATTACATTTTAATTAAATAATATAAATAAATAAAGTCAATTACTTAGAGATTAATTTAATGAATTTAGACAAATTATATCAAACATGTGCCGTGGTGGTACCGGCCTAGAATAGTACTCCCCCATCTCTTCCCGTGGGTGCCGTAAGAGTCGGCTAAGGGATCACGTACCAGAAGGTGGGCAGCAGCGCCTTCTGAGGATCGGAAATCATACTGCGCTCGCCAACCCGCCTGCCAAGCGTGGCGAGTATTGGCAAATCCCCCCTATACGGGGGAGGCATATGTCCAGCAGTGGATGTTTAAGTGCTGAGAAGAAGAAGAAGATATCAAACATATCTCAAATTATGTAAACAGTGTATCTTGATTTGGTTTTCTCAGCGTTGGTTTTATAGATATTCAAATTCAGATGTGTGTGCGAATGGTTTGGCAGTCTATTTTATTTAAAAAATACTTATTTTGGTAGACTAAGTATGTGCTTCACTATATCGCCTTTCCAAGCCTTCGGTATGTAAACGCAATAAAAATGGAGATGCCGGGGATCGAACCCGGGGCCTTTCACATGCAAAGCGAACGCTCTACCACTGAGCTACATCCCCACATGTCTTCAATCTCTGAATGTAACTAAACATAGATCACAACTAAGATTAACAGAACTGGAACACTTGAATAAATAACGAATGAAGTCATCAGCTCGTTTGAAAGTAATACTGCGCATGGCCAACACAGTTGCGCAATCAGTCAGAACCTTTACCTTGCATACTGCCTGTTTTTAATCATAATACTAAAAATAGCCTTTTATACGCCTAGGCTTCAAGTTTGGAATTTTATAGGTACCCTTTTTTCCTGTGTAGGGGACGTTAAAAGATAAAATAAAAATTACCAAAAAATGGAACCGACTTCAACACTCAAAAATATGAAATAACTTGTTGAAGTCGGTACCGTGAGTAAGACGACTAGGTGGCGACGATGCAACATGTTTTCCTCATCCATTCTCTTCTATAGTTATGATATTACCCGCTCATACGTACTATCTCGGCTACCATCAGCCCGAGCTGCGGAGTACACTGAAAACAAGCGCCGCGCACACTTTATATGTGAGCGCGGCAAATGCTGAGTGTGCGCCTTTTGCCCTCAATTATTGTATTGTTTCATTTTGTTTTTTTATGTGTTTTTGTGTATTTATTTATGTGGCAATTTTTTTTTTTATATATTATAAGTTCGCGTTTGACAACCGTCTCACCTGATGTTAAGTGATGACGTTGTCTAGGATTTAGCACGCAAACCTAGAAAAAACCACTCGCGACTTGAAGACTCCAGGATTGTACATATCGGGAAACACAGACTCGGGCAATACTGTAGTTGTGAGACAATAAATATAGTTTGATATGATTTGATTAGTCGTCTCAGTGTTGACACCTTTCATAAACATATCATTTCTCACACAGTCAATCCAGGCCTTCTTCGGTCTTTTTCCACCTCTATCTCCTCGAATCAATGTTCATGTTAAGTAGACGTCTCGGTCAATATTGCTGTAATTTTGGATCAATGAACCGTGGTACCTATATCGGAGCAGACTGGTAGGAAGGAATAATTAGATGACTCACACTAGGGAAGTATGTATAAATATAGGTACACAATAGTAATAAAGACAATGCACCGGTGCCAGTTCTTGAGAACGATCGTGTGTTGGTCTACTGGAACCGCACTATCGTCATGGACAGGGCTATTGTCGCCTATATATCTGATGTTGTGATGGTTGACCAGTCCCAACGCCGGGCAGTGCTCGTTGACATCACCTTCCCTTATGACGTGAACCTCGTGAATAAGCTCAGCAAGTACCTTGACTTCGCCTACGAGATAATCACTATGTGGCATATTAACTTAGCGATCATTGTCCCAATAGCCATTTCAGCGAACGGCTTAATAGCAAAGAGCGTTGACCAACATCTTAAGAGGCTCACGCTAAACGGTTGGATCAAGGGTCAGATGCAGAAGGTGGTATTCCTTGAGACGGCTCATATTGTACGGAGCTGAGGAACCTCTGCAAGCTTGGGCATTGCCTCACTGCCGAAGGCACTGCAAGCGTAGGTTTTTAAAAAATTATGTATTGCTCTACATTGTAAAAATATAAACCTAAGAGAAAAGCTAAATAAAGATAGCATTAAATGAGTAAACATGTGGTTAATTAATGGTCTGCAGCAGTTCTTCGATCTCATTATAGTTTTATTATGCTAGAAACTTGTGTGGTGTTTTACCTATTGTGTAGACAATAGCCGCCATTCTCCTGACTTACACTGTGACGCTCTAAATGTAGCAGACAGCACAAAAAAATTGCACTCTGTCTCACTGGGGATGTAGCTCAGTGGTAGAGCGTTCGCTTTGCATGTGAAAGGCCCCGGGTTCGATCCCCGGCATCTCCAAACTT
This sequence comes from Apeira syringaria, assembly GCA_934044485.1. Lineage (NCBI taxonomy): Eukaryota > Metazoa > Arthropoda > Insecta > Lepidoptera > Geometridae > Apeira > Apeira syringaria. The sequence continues at coordinate 20,069,452 of OW203660.1, read as the reverse complement.
TTGCAGTTAGATAGTAAGATATCCTTTATCTATTGATTGGATTATCCCGAAGAGTGCAAATGCGACCAACATTGCTTTTTGATTCACACACGTGAAAAAAAGCTTGTTAAAATGTAAGCTAGTATCTTATGGTTAAATGGGCACCCTGTATTTTTTGTTTCTCTATATGCCTTCCAATTTTTAACACGCTTTTATTAGGCTTCGCCTATATAACGGGAACTTTGAAAGTGATTTTGACCGTCTGCAAAACGTCGAATTAATTTGAAACTTTGCTCGGACATTACGGACGACACAATGCATGATTTAAATTTGTGCCATTATCTTTACCAAGCTCTCCAGATATAGCAATTATACTATATTATACTATATCCGGTACCCGGTAGTGTGTCAAGTAGTGTTTTATACATTTTTAAGCTAGTCAATTCAGTTCACCGAATTTCCTATCAGGGAATTTCCTACGAAGTGGATCAACTATAGAAAGCTAAAGCAGTTACGCGCGTGCCTAGATAGATGCAGTCAGTAATTAATAAATGTAAAATATTATGTTATGTAGCAAACTTAGATATACAATAAACTAACACTTAATCGACACAAAATAAATCCCAAAAATCAAAATTCAGTTTGAAAGAAAAAGCCGGAATAAAGGTACGACTACACGGTCCGACGGAGGGACGGTCGATGCAAGAAATCATTATTGCGAAGGAAATACAAATAATTGGCCCGTAAACATGTCAGTGCGGCGTCTCTGCCATGTATATTACCGCAGGGCTGTCACTGATGTATGAAACGTATCAGGCAGTTTCTGAAGCTATGCTCTTCACAAAGCAAGCTGAGCTCTCAATTATAAGGAAGCATACAAGAAAAGGTTGAAGCTTGGCCACTTTCTCCTCATTTAGGACCTAAATTAGTTGCGTATACTGAAAGCGTGTAGGCAGACAAGATTCACAATTTTTTTAATTTCTATTGAGTAGCTAATTTCATAAGGTAAAATCTATACCAATATTGTAAAGAGGAAAGATTTGTATGTAAGTATGTTTGTAACGAACTGGCTCAAAAAGTACTGGACCGGTTTTAAAAATTATTTCACCATTTGAAAGCCATACATACATTCACCCTGAGTAACAGGCTATATTATATTTTTTTTTAAATAAGGGATCCTTATAATTTTTATTTTTTTTACCCGTATGAAGCTGGAGCGGACCGCTAGTATATTATAAAGTCAATGTACTAATAACGGTTGCTTATTTGGCTAGGCAAGTTTCTTACTTGAACTGGCATTGCAAACTTTTGGTATTACCTGCACCGAAAAATAAAGTTATCCGCGCAATTTAGCCCAAATGTGGCTTCCAAATAAATTGCACTTTTTCATTAGCGTCAACCCTACTGCCGATCACCTGAATCCGTCAATGTCGTATCAATAGAGCGGGACGCGCGATTTTTTCGCCGCGCGCCATGACGGACGCGCGATTTCAATGGCGCGATGGCGTTGTTCGCGTAAGCTATAAACTTAAGCTCTAGCTTGTTTGATTGCTTCTGTGGAACAGCGGTGAACTGTATGATTTCGAACCTAGGAGTAAGGTCAATGCCTATTTTCTGTAATATTCGTCTAAAAACTAATCTGTTTTCGACCAATATTGAAGTGATTAAACATCTGATGGCTGGTTCGATCACTATCCCGAATCGAGTCTTTGACAACTATCTCACTTAGGATCAGTGACGATGTGGTGCTCGAAGGTGTAATCACACTAAACCTAGATGTTCACTGGCTCAAGATGACTACTGCCTGAAGATATGTGTTTGGTGACACTTTTTAAAACTTAAGGTTGGTAGCTTATTTATATACGCAGCTTCTCGTGAGGGCCGTACCACCAAGCTGGGAATTTAATAATGGTGTTGATTCCACCCAAAGCTCAAGCCTTTAGTGGGGATCGAACCAGTGTACGTGAGTTTGACAGCCGACGTTTGCTAGGCGAGTGATAGTCTATCGATGAAAATCGCTTTTATGTTTGCGTTCACTACAATACCTAAACAATAGTTGATAGAAAATTCTCGTGATTTTGATACATTATTGTTTATATACATTATCCAGCTCTACTCACGTTTATAGTTGAGTATTTCGAACTAGGTTTCTGCCCAGATCGGTGCGAAACCTGGGTTGAACCTTTAAATTTTCTAAGTGATGATAGCTCAGCGGTGGGAACGTCGGCTGTCAAACTGACGGAAGCTGATTACATTCTCACTAATTGCTTGAGCTTCCTGTGAAGGTAACACCGTAAACAAACTCCCAGAATGGTGGTAGTCGAGGAACTCGCTTGGCTAGCTACCACCCTCAGGTCTGCAATCTGTCGCCAAATACATAGTGTCTTCATGCAGCAGTCCTTCAGAGCCATTAGGTATCTAGCGTAAGAATATCTTCGACCACATCGTCACTGACCGTCAAGTGAAATAGTGATTAAACGCTGGATCTATACAGCATAAAAAAAATATAAATGTAAACTCTGTCTGTTACATTTTCACGCTTCAACCACTGGAGCAATTTTTTTGAATTTTGATTAAGCTTGGAAAAGGACATAGGTTTCTTTCTTTATGCCCTGGAAAAAGTATGGTTCCTATAAATATAAAATAAATGAATAAATTAGGTAGCGCGAAAACCGTAGTCTAAGCTGTAGAAACCGCGAGGCGCTGCTATCATATATTATATACTTATAACTATGTATTCAACTCTGAGAAAAAAGCTCTGAGAGCTAGCTATCATATTTTTATGGCGCTTGATATTTATATCTCGAATAAAAACAACAGTTCTTAGGTAATGATAGCGATAATAAATTAAACGACACAACCTTAGACAAAAACCACTACCATTTTTCCGATCGATCAGTTCGGCATTCCCCGACAGAGGGCGTCATTGTCCACTGTAATTACACCGTAATTAACTTACGGCTAATTATAAATATCGTATCTACCGTACGGCAAGTCAAAGTATTCAGATAAGCGGTATGGATGTACCAATTATCGATGAAAGGACGACATATTGGATCAATTTTCGTGTATGATCGTAAACATTTATTACTGTATAATTATTTAGTTATCTACTATTAATTAAGAATATATTTAAATGAAAGTGCATTGCAACTAGTCCATGTGTCCGCGTGTGCTCTGGTGAGTCTATGGTTGACCATAGACTCACCACAGAGCAATCAAATATATAAAATAATCTGTGGCTGGCTTTACTTTTTTCGTAATTACCTACTGCATATACTATAAATATATAAATTTATAGTATATCATTAAAATGTACTTTCTAAACGTAGAATGATAATCACAAGCCTTAAGACTCCGTTTCCTTAAATGCTTAAAGTCCAAGCATTTGAGTAAAAAAATCCAAGCGTGTGAAAAAGCATTTAATTGATCTTCTATTATTTTTTTTGGAGGTTTGATGCCACTTCTCGCTATATGCTTGGAAGGCTGTTTGACTAGCACATAGGTGATATTTTAGATATATAGGTTGCGGCCCACAAACTTTTCCGTTTCGTCAATTATCCATTTGAATATAAAATATTTGTACATATACTTTTTTTTCAATTTTGTTTCAGCTCACTATCCTCAATATATGTACATTAACAATCTATTCAGCAAGCTGTATATCGGCAAGCTAGGTATATGTAGGTAAACCCTACTAGAAACACCATGCATTAGAATCGTATAAAAGCCACTCACAATAAAAACAAAGATTTCACTTCATGTCGGCACCTTCCGACATCTTACGAAACGATAAATTATATATAAATAATAAAATCACCCCTGCCTTCCACAACTAAAATAATAACGCTGAGAACACACAACCTAATACGCCGAGCAAGCGCGAATGCGTACCGAACATGACTTTCCGTTTGTCTTATCGCTTTTATATGAAACATGATCGATTCTTTTGAATGATATTCTATAATAATGATTTATGATTCATTAATATAATACTTATTATATTAATGAATAGTCATTGTAACAATTTAACCATTTTTTGGGTTCCTCTGCGTTGATAAAACGCATAATTATTCAAACGCGAATGTGTCAAACTCACGAGAATTTCCTATAAAAAAAAAAGTTGATAAAAGCCCCTAAAAACAGTTTTCTTATATAACTTCCATGTACAGACAGTGATAAGATACATTTTTATTTGTATACTAGTAGCGCCTGCGGTTTCACCCGCATCGATAACGTTTTTCCCGCTTCATCAATTATTCCATGGGAATCATACATTTGACCGGGATAAAAAGTAGCCTATGTGCTATTCCAGACTATAATCTATCTCTGTGCAAAATTTCATATAGATCCGTTCTGCCGTTCTTTGAGATTGAGTAACAAACATCCATCCATCCATCTATCCATCCAAATTTGACATTTATAATATTAGTAGGATTAGCAGCTGTATCGTTATTTTTTCATTACATGGGCCGATAGCTTTATTAAAATAGTAATTACTAATTACAAATACTACAGTTAATACAAGAACATTTGAGCAATCCACGAGATATATCGTTGCTGTTATTGCCAGTAATCAAAAACGTTTGAATCCAGAAACGGTAGATATGTATTTACCGTGTATATTTGACGTTTCGTGTTTCGATATTTGTGAAGTCAACTCTTATGTTAGTGACAGTTACCGTTTATAAACATGATTTTTAAACGGTGTGAATACACACTTGACTTTAAAATTGTGTCTAAACGTAATACAATCGAATTATTTCATATTAAGAATAGAATTTCGAATATTTCAACTTTAATTTTTTTGTAGCTTACAAATTATTATTATTTTTTTGATACTGTATAGATCTAGCGTTTGACCACTGTCTCACTTGATGATCAGTGACGATGTGGTCGAAGATGTTATCACGCTAGACCTAGAATGCTCACTGGCTCTCAAGGACTGCTGCCTGAACACACTATGTGTTTGGTGACAGTTTTTCAAACTTGAGGGTGGTAGCTAGCCAGGCGGGTATTCTAAAGTACCCTACCACCTTGCTGGGAATTTGATAACGGTGTTACCTTCACCGGAAGCTCAAGCTGTTGTTGGGGATCGAACCAGTATCCGTCAGTTTGACAGGCGACGCTCCCCCGCTGAGCTATCACCGCTTCGTATCGACAAATATCGCAAAACCATTAAACGTTCGTTCCAAACATTCGCTCGTTCGTCTGAACCAGCCCCTTACTCTCCCGCGTTTTATCCACTCAATCTCAAAGATAAGAGGGCTTAAATCAAACCGCGTTGCTTTTTCAAGATCTATTCTTATTCATTAAAACTTCAAATAAAAGGGAAAAACCTGCCACGAGTGGGGGGCTGACATAAACAGTGCGCGACAAAAACGCACATTCCTGACTTAACATGGGCGAGTGAAGTCAGTGCTTCATATTGAATTGAATGATGTGGGCTCAAAATTGACAGTCCTAGAAAAAACCTGAGCTTCAGTTCAGGCATTGCTTTATGTATTGTCAAGTTTTATTACACATACAACACTCATGCACACATGACTAATTAATGTCACCCTTCTACAACATTAGTAAAAACATGATGTGACGTTTGTCTCAGCTCAGTAGTCGACAATTCATCCAGGGGGGCCCTGAGTTCGAGTCCCAGCCTGGGCAAATATTTGTGAGAGGAGCAGACATTTTTGCCTCTCTTGGATATTTATGTGTGATTGTTTTATTTCAAATGGCCGATGCCTTTATTAAAGTAAAATACTAATAACTAATTAAAATGTGTAATGCGTTTTCTCGACACATAATGTGGTAGTGTGTGTGTGGTAAGAAACCAGAAATATCTTTTGCAAGCAATGGATTCTCATGAGAGATATCGAATCTCAGTCACGCGAATTATAACAGACATCCTGTACTTGTTTGTTAATATATAAGTAAATAATAAAGTTAAAAAAAAAATTACGTTGAAGACAATGTTAAATATTGTAACAATGGAAATTATTGGGTGATCAAATGTGGGTAGTAACTATGTTTATTCATCATGTATGTTTATTATAATTTCATAAATTTCATAAACTGAACTTATGAGTTTCGGGCTATCAGGTCCCATAATATGGAGTCATACATATATGTAAACCATATTTGATTTTATTATTATAATTGAAGCAGATAGAACTTTACCCCTCATTATTAAAGGCTCTTAGAGAATCTACCTAGTGCCAATTAAATGAGCTGCTCCCTTCTGAATTATCATCAGAATAGCATTGGAACTGGCCCTCATGCTACGCATCAGGAGGGCACATCTTTTACGCATAGGTACAAAAAACTTGTACTTGCATGAAAACAATCTGTAAGCGGGGCAGTCCCAACATTATACTGCATTATATTTATAATAATATTGCACTGCAACCAAGCTATAATTTTTGTATTTGTACTATAGAGAAAAAGACAATATACATATAATATTACTTACATACTTAAATTATATAACATTGTCTTCACTATCGCATTATGACAATACAAACTAACTGAACAATGATAATTAATGATAATTGTCACCAACTGTCGCTGTTGTCGAACACATGCGCAAACATAACTACCCATAGAGACGTACATCAAAAACCATGGCCCTTCATACACCTGACATTCACCGCGAAATTATATCGAACTTCAACCATAAAACGATTCGAACTATTCGATTCTTACCAACAAAACTCAACTCGGCTTTTGTCAAAGCGAATCGCAAAAAGTAACGCAATTATTTCACTCAAACAGTAATTTGGTGTCATTGTTCTGAAGAAATACCAATTATATACAATTACTTGTATATGACATTGTGTCGCGCTCATTCCATGATCGATACAGGATCGATTGTGGATCATTCGAATAGTCGGCGAGTCGATTCGGCCGATTCCTCTGTGTGGTGTAAAAAGTGGAACAATGAAGAGATATGTTCGTCGAATGATGGCGGCATAGGCGTTATGGCTGAGGTGTTATAAGGAATGTAATATTTTGAACGTTTCGAATAGATGGCCTCTTGAATGTTGCCATGGCTGGCAACAGACTTAATACAGACAAACTTTAAAAAATGAGGAATATCTGACTTTGGCGACGAAATGCATAACTTTTAAAGTAACAGTCGTAAAATCCTGGACGTATTGATATTCGTATCATTTCTGAATTACTTATGCAAATGACAGTCTTAGCTCAGTGATTGATCAGTGACACTGATTTTAGAACCGCGGCCCCGGGTTCGAATCCCAGCTGGGGCAAACATTTATGTGGTGAGCATAGATGTTTTTTCTAGGGTCTTGCGATGTTTGTGTATTGCGATTGTGTGCGTGTCCCGCGACGCAGGCTAGGTGGTAGGACGCTAGTGCGAGGGTGTGAGTGTGAAAGCTTTATAAATAAATAAATAAAATGCTACTGACGACGTAGTTATACATCCGCCCGAACCTTCCATTTTAGATTAATAAGCATTGTTCTCGGTATTCTTCCGCTGACTTCACATCGTCAGCGGTTTATGTAAAAGCTTTCTCGGAACGGCCACACGCGATGGTGTGCCTTCCTGTAGGTTAAGTTTTATATTATGAACACATTAAATCGAGCCTCCAAATCGGCTGGACGTAATTGTCGTTTTAATTAATTAATTTAGTTTTTAAAAAGCCTTTTACCCGAAAGGGAAGTTTGACTGGCGCAGCCGGTAGGATCGTTTCGATAAGGCTGTGTCGCTTTCGGTGAAGTTCGGGTGTCCAAATCCACCTGGATAAAACGCGAGTGCGGCGCGAATAGCTGTGGAACGATCCACGAACCAAACAAATTCGTCATACTCCTGATGGTGCCGAGTATGGGAGCAGCGGTCGGTTGGTGAGTAAAACTCTTTGCCTTCCTTGCCATTACCTGTCCCATATTTTTCATTGAAAGGTTTTAGTTATTAGTATTTTATTGTTATAATCGAGATCAAAATTCTCTCATTATAACGTATCTGGTTGTTTGATATAAAACTCTGTCGAGCAGCTATCTAATTCTAAGAAAGTCTGAACCATTCTGATAAGCGTATGAACAAAGATTAAAGAAAAATAGATGTGGCATTTAATTGAATTTTAATAATTGAGAAAATTGTGAAATTAGAATATTAATTTGTTTTAAGGATATTATACAGTTTTATTTTAATATATATATATTTTATACAATTTTATATATGATTTAGGATTTTACTTTTATACTTTTATGTTGATTTTATAACCGTGTTTTTTTGTTGTAACTTGTGCATTTGTGTAATTGATTTAGAGTTTAATTTCGGTGATTAAATTTTTACGTAATTACAATGGAATCACGTCAAGTTCCACAACCAGCTGAAGCAGCTACAACAATTCAAATTATAGTTATCCCTAATGAAATTTTACGGCTTATCCCATTATTTGGAGGCGATAAGCGACAACTTAGTTTATTTATAAGAAAGTGTGAATATGTTATAAGCCGATATAGAGGTCATGAAGAACAAAATGTTTATGTACTGCACGCGATCACGAGCCGGTTAATTGACAATGCAGCCGCGTTATTATCTGAGAGAGAAGATGTTACTAACTGGTCTTCTTTAAAAGAATTATTATTACAACATTTTGGTGATCCGCGAAGTGAGGAGTGCATAAGCATTGAGTTGGAATCATGTAAAATTAAATCAGGTGAATCATATCTGGATTTCTGTTGTAGAGTTCAAAATATTCGGTCTCTGCTTATTTCGAAGGTAAATTTATTGGGTGATACCGAACTTAAACGCGCAAAAATAGCTATCTACAACAACACGGCTCTGAATGTATTCCTATACAATTTACCCGAGAATATGGTTCGTATAGTTAGGCTCAAGTCACCAGCCACTTTAGAAGACGCTTTAGGCGTAGTGCTAGAGGAAGTAAACTTCCATGAACAGTACTCTATGCGAAATCGTATCAATAATAATAACTCAGTGCAAAAACCAGCAATGACGTCACAAGTTCAATTCGGCTTTAAGCCCCAAAATAATTTCACAACACCACAAAAAATTAATTTTGGTATTCCACAAAATTCAAATAATTTGAGACCACAATTTGGACAGCAACAAAACTTTGGACATAAGCCCCAGTTTGGTTATCGTCCCCCACAATTCGACTCTCAGCAACAATTAGGTTACAAACCTCAACAATTCGGTTACAAACCTCAACAATTCGGTTACAAACCACAACAATTCGGTTACAAGCCGCCACAATTTGGTTATAGGCCACAGTTTGGCAATAGGCCTCCGCCTAACTTTGGCATGACCCCTCAACAGTTTGGATACAAACCCCCACAGGTACAAAGCCCTCAACATCAAACGACTGACGTGTCCATGAGGACAATTCCTTCCAAGCCTCAGCCCCAAGTACAAAATCAAGGCTTTAGGCTAAACGAGCTTACCTCGGATAGTAATGAGACGGTATTTTATGACGGTTACTATGACAATGACTATTACTATGACTATGACTATAGCGACTATTACCCTAGTGAAGACGTAGAATGGACTCCAACGCAGGACTGTGTAGATGAAACGACCTTGACAGAAAAACGAGATGCCCCTAACACTGAAGTTGAAAATTTTCACATAGCAGCCTCACACATAGCCCAGAAAGCATAGAACTTAACTGTGACTCTAACTTAAAACTACCTTACATCTATATACCGGAAATCAATGCCAAGTTTATGATAGACACGGGAAGTACTCGTTCTTTCATAAGCCCTCGCATGGCTTATTACTATTTCTCAGCTTATATTAAACATGAACCATTCCAAGTAGTCAGCACGCATGCAACTAGTCGACATAACGAGGTCATAGATATACCACTGCTACCGACATTTAACAGTAACGACTACCATAAGTTTTATTTGTACGACGTAGACGGACGGTATGATGGACTTATTGGTAATGACTTACTGAAACAGTTAGATGCAATTATCGACTTAAAGCACCTGGTATTACGTACTAATACAACTTGTATTCCAATTGTAAATAATTTAAATTACGTCATTGAATTAAAACCACGATGTGAACAACGCGTTAAAATCCCGATAGACCAGCACTCAGGCGAAGCTATAGTTGAGTTCAAAGAATTCACCTCTGGTGTACGTATGCCCAGTGCCCTGGTCAACTGCACAAATGGGTACGCATCGACTGTCATACAGAACATCACTGACCAGCCCTTAACTCTGACTGTATTCCGGCCTTTCACAGTAACACAGTTTGACGCGACTGACTGTAACATTAATTTTACTAGACATAGTACAGACATAGAGACAGACCAACTACTGGAACAAAACCTACAAAAATTAAGGCTTGAACACACTAATAGTGAGGAACATGAAAAAATATTGCGACTTTGTAGAGACTATAAAGACATATTTTATTGTGACCAAATTCCTTTGAGTTTCACAAATCAGGTTAAACATAGAATACGTACAAAGAACGAAGACCCAATTTTTGTCAGACCTTTTAGACAATCGCCTGCTCAAGTTAATGAAATAAACCAACAAGTTGAAAAGCTTTTGAAAGATAATGTCATTCAGGAATCTCATTCTCCCTGGAATGCCCCCGTCCATCTTGTTCCAAAGAAGATGGATGCATCCGGAGAACTAAAATGGCGTATGGTAGTTGATTTTAGACGACTAAATGACATCACTATTGATGACCGTTACCCCTTACCTAACATAAACGACTTATTTGACAAATTAGGGAAAAGCTCATACTTCAGCACGCTTGATTTAGCTAGTGGATACCATCAGATTGAGGTCGAGGAACAGGATAAAGAGAAGACAGCATTCAGCACGCAGAACGGCCATTATCACTTTTTGCGTATGCCCTTTGGCTTGAAGACAGCCCCGGCTACCTTTCAGCGAGCCATGGATAATGTGTTAAGAGGATTGCAGGGAATACACTGTATGGTATATCTTGATGACGTCATAGTGTTTTCAGCGAGCTTAGACGACCATATCCAAAAGCTACGGACTATATTTGACAGACTCAGGGCAACCAATCTTAAAGTTCAGTTAGACAAGTCTGAATTCTTGAGAAAGGAAGTCCTTTACTTAGGTCATACTATTACAAAAGACGGGCTTAAGCCCAACGACGATAAGGTTACTGCAGTATTGAACTACCCTTTACCCACGACGACTACCGAAATAAAAAGTTTCCTCGGACTTATTGGTTATTACCGACGCTTCATCAAAGACTTTGCACAAGTGACTAAGCCTCTAACATCATGCCTAAAGAAACGTAACAAAATAGTAACTGACCAAAATTACATTGATGCATTCAACAAATGTAAGGAACTTTTGACAAATGCCCCGTTGCTTCAATACCCTGACTTTGATAAGACATTTATACTCACGACTGACGCATCGAATGTTGCACTTGGCGCTGTTTTATCACAAGGCCAAATAGGCAGTGACAAACCAATTGCATACGCGAGTAGGACCCTCAGCGATACCGAATCACGCTATAGCACGATTGAACGAGAATGCTTAGCTATTATTTGGGCCGTTAAACATTTTCGTCCGTATCTTTACGGTCGTAAATTCACCATCTATACTGACCACATGCCTTTATCGTGGCTTGAAGCCCAACAAGATTCCAGTAGCAAACTTACCCGTTGGAGACTGAGACTACTCGACTATGACTATGACATTGTATACAAGAAAGGTAAGCAGAACACGAATGCTGATGCTCTATCGAGAATAAAGGTAAATGCTCTCTCTGACACTGACGACGGAGGTCAGTCCATGAAGGTTAATGTTGACAGCAAAGAACAACAACTTAGGGAACATGTAGATAATTTAGTAAACGACATTGTACGACTGACAGCTAAAAAGAAAAATGAACGAAATGACTCCTCAACCATTACAATATCTGACGCTAGCGCCACAGTTTCAGCAAGTCCTATGTCCATTTCAGGCTCTGATACGCTGTCTATTGCAAGCGCAGATAGCGAAATCAGATACCCTATTAGAGAACCATCTCTTTCTAACACAGTGCATTCTGCTATGGATGTAGACGTAACAGATATACCGATATTAAAAGAGGCTATTGACACAAAACCAAACCAAATTCTTGTCTTTACATGGTTCAATAATGACATACAGGTTAAAGACATATCTCGCCTTAAACAAAAGGTGCTAGAAGTGTTTTTACCCATAGATAATTCAGAGTTAGTAAAGAAGTTTCTCAAAGAATATATCAGGCCAAAGATAAAATACTTTATATATTTCGAACATGAAGAACATCGCCGTCAGTTTAGTCGTATAGTGGTAGAGTTGTTTAGGAAAGGTACCGTACAGTTAATTGAATGTACAGAACGCGTAGTATATGTAGAGGATGAAGGAGAACAGAGAGCTATAGTGTTGAAGTACCATGAAGGAAAAACGTGCCATCGTGGCACTAAAGAGACTTTAGCTAACATACGTAGAACTTATTATTGGGTCAACATGCACGAAACAATTGCAGCAATAATTAACGCTTGTGAAATATGCCGTAAAATGAAATATGATCGTAAGCCCCTCAAACCCTTCTTACAGCTAACTCAAACGCAAGACGCTCCGTTCCAAGAGCTATTTATAGATCTATTCCAAATTGAAGGTCAATACTTTTTAACACTTGTAGACGCTTTTAGTAAGTTAGGCCAAGCTATACCAATTACCAACAGATCAACGCCCGAAGTAGTTCGCGCGCTTATGAAATATTTCTCATTCTATGGTATTCCAAAAAGAATTAGTTCAGATCCAGGCACAGAGTTCAACAATGAGCTAATTAAAGAATTTTTATCTCTACATAAAATTGAACTTCATATTGGCACACCCAATAACCCTAACTCGATGGGTCTGATAGAACGTTTACATTCTACTATCTGCGAAATCTATAGATGCGCTAAGTATGAACAAAAGTGTACAGATGTAGCATCAGTCATGATGTACTCTATAATCGCATATAACAATTCCATCCATTCAGTCACGGGCCTAACCCCATTCGAAGTAGCTTTCGGACACACCGACTCAGGTAGTCCTTTCGGTATAGAATCGGAAAGACAGTATATACAACAATTAGTGAAAGACCACGCTAAGCGAACGAAATTTTTATACAAACAATTAGCAGAGAAAATGACAGAGTGTAAGGAAAAGATCAGGGAAAAGAAAGGTGGGGAGGAGAGAATAGATTTTCAAGACGGAAAAACTATTTTCGCCAAAGACGTGAATAAAAGGAAAAGTAAAGACAAACCCAGATATACTAAAGCAAAAGTTGTAGGCAGGACAGATAGGAATGTAGTACCCATACAAATAGGCGAACGAGTTACGAAGGTACCTATTAAAAACATAAAACGCCCTCCGCAGGTGGAGCGTTCTGATCGTAGCGATGCCGGTGCTGGGCCTTCATCTGCGATCACTTGAGAGAAACCCAGGCATACTACCAGTAAAAGAAGGTCAAGCTCATATGCAAACTGATCATTGGACTATTATTAAAACTTTGGACTTGGAAAGAATCTACGATGATTTATGCTTTGTAATACATAATTATAACGAATTTAATATTTTAATAAAACAAAACGAATCATATCCTCGTGATTTTGTGACCATGAATATGCATTTGGATTACTTACGTGATATAACTACTCAGAAATACAGACAACTTGTTCCGCAACAACGATTTAAGCGAGGTTTACTTAACCCTTTGGGTTCACTCATTAAAATTATAACAGGTAATCTCGACCACGATGATGCAACAAAGTATGATCAACTTACGTCTAAACTTGGAAAGAACCAAATTATTATTTCAAAGAAATTAACTTTAGTTTCACAAGTAATTGATAGCTTTATTAACACAACAGATACCATGTATAAGAACTCAGTTTTATTAGAGGCACGCATGAAAATTTTAGCATCAATGTTAAAAGAACTGGCGTCTCAAAAGAAACGCTGGGACTATTCCACATATATTGTTAGCTTCTATAATCTATTCATAAGTAACTTTAGGACAATATTTGTAAAATTAGGTGAAATTGAAACTGCCCTAGCCTTCAGCAAATTATCAGTATTGCACCAGTCTATAGTGAACTCCACTGAACTGTTACATCATTTAACGCTTATAAGTAACACCGAAAACTTGGTATATCCTGTAACTGAAAGAAATTTGGTAAAGCTCGAAGAAACATTTAGCATTAAGTCTTATATCAAACATAACCAGATTACGTTTATAATAGAGGTGCCCCTTACCGACAATACTACTTACAATTATTTTAAACTATATTCGTTACCAATGTTCCATGAGTTTGAAAATAAAACCTTATCCATTTTTCCCCAATATCCTTACCTTTTGGCAAAGGGAATGAAATACCTTCCGATTGAGAATCCATGCCGACCTCTTGCCGCTGGAGACCACTACCTGTGTGCTGATAACAACAAGGCTCCTTACCCAGAGCCTACCTGCATCGAACAACTCATGAGGTTTGATACTAACCTCACTCGCTGCGTGCAACGACAAATCCAACTTGAAGACGTACGTGTTCAACAAATTGCTGCTACTAGTTGGATTTTATATTCACGACTTAAAACTGTAGTAACAACATATTGCGATGCCGAGGTTACTAAGCATCCAGTCTTCGGAACATATATTGCAACTCTGGACAAGCCCTGTGATTTTGAAATCCACGGCATTCAGATCCGACATCATCGTGCCTACACCGAGAGCATATTTGATGACCAGATTCCTGTCATCGATCTGCCTCGCCTCCACAACAGTGCGAGTATTGGCACATCGCTATCCAGTACAAGTGCACTAAACATGCAAAGAATCAGTTTAGATGAAGTGAAATATATGTCTTATGCGCTAAAGCACAGTGAAATGGTGAACAGTGTTTTTGGAGAATCGGACTCTAACTTCAGTGTAGTTGTATACTCTTCTTTAGTTTTAGTTATTATATGTTTCTTTGTAATTATGTCATATGTGTTTCGAAATAAGATAATTTTAATTTGTTCACGAAATTATCGGCACGTTATTAAAAACGAACGCACCGATAATTTCCCTCTTGGGGAGGGAGGAGTTATACATCCGCCCGAACCTTCCATTTTAGATTAATAAGCATTGTTCTCGGTATTCTTCCGCTGACTTCACATCGTCAGCGGTTTATGTAAAAGCTTTCTCGGAACGGCCACACGCGATGGTGTGCCTTCCTGTAGGTTAAGTTTTATATTATGAACACATTAAATCGAGCCTCCAAATCGGCTGGACGTAATTGTCGTTTTAATTAATTAATTTAGTTTTTAAAAAGCCTTTTACCCGAAAGGGAAGTTTGACTACGTACTGAAGGTAAAGGGTTTGTCGGTACATATTGCACAGAAGCCATAAGGCGGCGTTGACCATTTCATTAAGGGCCTATTTCATAAAACGACAAATCGTAGTAAACTAACAAAAATGTCAGTCATACACTGTGAAGACATAAACTGTGAAGTTTCTGTTTCTTAAACGAAATGTTGCTTCTACATGATTGACATTTTTGATGATTTGCCATGATTTGTCGTTTCATGAAATAGGCCCTACGCGAATAATTTAATACACCTCCTGACGCGATCTCAAATTGTGCGTGTATGCAGATGAATGGAGGTTTGATTAAAGAATGCCTGAGGTGTTGTTCACGAGTTGACACGCGCGCCAGCCATCGCCTTCCTCAACCGTATTTGTGAGAAGGTGGCGACCCGACACACGATGCCACCGTGCACCAACACCTTTTCGTGAGCATAACTTCTCCATTTACAAACACCAATCTGACAATCTGAAATATACATTTTTTTTTAAAGCAAAAAATGGAACCGACTTCAACACTCAAAAGTGTAAAATAACTTGTCGAAGTCGGTACCATGCGCACAATATTTTGATAATAGTTTCTTTTTGAACTATCGGGGGGTACCATACCCACTTCAACAAGTTATTTTAGTTTAGTTAGTTAGTAGTAGTTAGTTTTAGTAGTAGTTAGTTTTTTTCACCCTTTTCAGTGAACTTTACTACTCACGGAATCAATTGTCATTGTGTATAGTCACCGATTTCTTTACCCGCAATTATAATGATGTCCAAGTAACACTTTTCAGTTATTGAAGTGTAAATCAAAAACCGCCTGTCCGATTGGGATGAAATTTAAATAAGACCACCTCGGAGGTACACTGTATCAAACAAAAAAGGATTATGAGAATTGTCCAAAAATAGGGGAGAAATCGGTGAACATAGATAAAAAAAATTAAAAAATACAGTGCAACATGTAACCTCCTCATTTTTGAAGTCGGTTATAAATAAAACAGCACTAAAGCTAAAGAATGTTTTTTTTCCTTTTAAGTCTCCCACGTTAAATTTCGACAGGGCCTCCACCACCACGCTCGATTTCTGATCGCCCTGTGAAGGTTGTAGTCCCGGATGGGCTTGTCAGGTCTAAGAAGCTTGTTACAGAATTCACAAACCGCCCAATGGCGTCATTCCCGTCGTCGTAGTAAGTAAATCAGCCTTGTAAAAAAACTGCAACGACTGATTGCAGGACAAACGAACACTTGACAACCGACACTCCCACCGCTGAGCCATCATCGTTTCATAACTTTATATTACACTAGTCTCGCCCTGCGGTTGTACCCCCGTGGTGATGAAAAACGGTAATGATGGTGATGATAAAAATTAGCCTATGTGTTAATCCAATGTTAGCTATCTCCATAATTTAATCGAAATCGAAAATAGGTAACAAACATACACCATACACACTTGAACACTTACACACTTTCACATACACACAAACTTTCGCATTTATAATATTAGTAGGAAGGATAGATACACTGACTTTATAGTTGCTTGTGACTTACAAGATTTTGTCCGATCGTTGACCCTGAAAACCACCTAACAGATATCGGCAGACGCTGCAAGCCGATCTTCAGATAAAGGTAATTAATCAGAGGCCTGAGTTTGCTCAGTGCTTCAGTTTTTCACAACAAACTGATCTTTATCTTACGGCTATAACCATTTGCTGGTCGTTCTCGAGAAGCGAATACAAACTGTATATGGTAAAAGATTTTGCATTTCAAATTCAAATTCATTTACAAGTTTTTATGAATTGTACACGTCTTATTTTGTACAATCTTACAACAAGTTTGTGTGGCATAAAATACCTTTTGTTTGTTCATTGAAATACAGATGTTTACTGCGCTTACAGCTGTCAGCCTCAGCATGTCAACCACATAGAAAAACTAGATTATATTACACATTGTGACTTAAAAACATACAAAAATCATCACACTTTGGAAATTTTGTAGAAAATAAGCCCAGGTTGGGTTTCCAAACAATCAGGGCCATAAACGGATTTGTGGCCTTTTTATATCATCACTAGCTGCACCCCACGGATTCACCTGCGTGGGCTACGGTTTTCCCGTTACCTCAGTTATCCCACGAAAACCATACTTTTTCCATGGAAAAAGTAGCCT
Source organism: Apeira syringaria (assembly GCA_934044485.1). NCBI lineage: Eukaryota > Metazoa > Arthropoda > Insecta > Lepidoptera > Geometridae > Apeira > Apeira syringaria. Next base: position 20,051,974 of record OW203660.1, on the reverse strand, counting down.
ATTCAAAATTATATATATTTAAGGTGAAAAAAAAATACCAAAAATTGGAACCGACTTCAACACTCAAAAGTGTGAAATAACTTGTCGAAGTCGGTACCATGAGCACAATATTTTGATATCAGTTACTTTTGAACTATCATGGTACCCACTTCAACAAGTTATTTCATACTTTTGAGTGTTGAAGTCGGTTACATTTTTAAGTGAAAAAAATTTATGTCGCGGGTTCCTTTTTATTTTGGACTAGCTACGCCCCGCAGTTTCACCCGCGTGGACGACGGTTTTACCGCTACCATCACACGGGAGCTATAGTTTTTCCGGGATAAAAAGTAGCCTACGTCTTATTCCAGGATACGAGCTATCTTCATTCAGCATTTCAAGCAAATCCGTCATTCATTTGAGCATGAAGAAGTAACAAACAAACGACAAAAAGACAAACAACCTTTCGCCTTTATAATATTAGTGTGATTGAATTATTATTGTGAATCAAATTGTGTGCGCTTGCAGCTTGCAGTTTTATGGCGGGAACTGCATCTGTAACGCCAGCCTTAAGTGAGATAACGCATAAAAAGAATAACGTGATACCAACTGGAATAATAATTGGTATGCCATATCTTTGTACGACATACCAATTATTATTCCTGCTATTTGAAACAGACGACGTAAATTTCAACTTTTTGCCATGTAGCCAAGTGTTCAGGTCCTTATAAATGCTAAACCAATATATTCAAAGTGTGATTGGGTTTCATATTTATTTACACTATGACAAAACATGGAAACATACATTAGGGCTGCTAGCATCATATTAGGATTAATAAATTATAATAATCTCTGCCATTATTATTTCTGTTCATGGTGTAAACTAGAAAAATAATACACATTGAAAGGTAAAATTATGAATGATATTATTTAAAAACAGGAGATGGTGCGATAACTCCTCGGGCGCGGATCGCATAAATTTGGTTCATGCACCTAATTTGCTTTAGTTTCAATCGGACCGGCAGTTATACAGCACGCGTGGTGGTGATAAAATATTTTTATAATTAGGCAGAAATAATGCCCTTCAGTGTTTTCACAAAATTCACAAAAAGATCATGTGAAACGAACAACTGGGGTCCGTTTGCCTGAACTTGTATCTAGTCCAGTTTTTAGTCACATTGCCCTAGTGCGCACATTTTAAGTATGTAATAAAATACATATTTTATTTTCTAAGCTTCAACCCAAAGAATACAAGATTAGATTCTGTGAGATTAATTAATCTGCGAGTTACTGTACTACTGGTAACTGTGTGGAAACCCATAATAAAACAAAATTGAAAGCAAAATATTATAACCTATATCCTATATTAGCTTTGACCACTATCTCACTTGATAGTCCGTGGTCGCGTTAGATCAAGAATGTTAACTGAATCTTACGGACTGCTGCCTGAAGAACACGCACTGTAGTTGGATGACAGTTTTTTTAAACTTAGGTACCTACCCAGCCACCCCACCTTCTTATATTATTATGTATGTTGTATATATTGTTAAGAGATTTAACAAACTAGCTATCGTTGTGTTGTAATCATTAAGGACTAAAAATGTACTTCTCAGTTTTTTGCCTTTGCGTGCTTAAAAAGGTAGAATAAGGAGCGCAATTATATTATATACTTTTAATTAACTTGTAATCAAACTTACCCATGCAAATAAACATTTTTGATTGATTCATTCATTGATCCTTAAAAAAATAAAAACAATGATCAGGGTGAAAAAATTGTACAGAAGCCTTGTTTATTTATTTATATTGTTATACTCTTCAATGTTTTATTATCAGTCCAATTAAGTGGAAGGGTGATAACGCCTAACACAAGTGTTGCTAAATACTTAGGTGTTTTCAACAATGGTTAATTATTTGCATCGTTGATTGATGAATAAAATATTTAGGATTTGTACACCACTATATTCTTAATTACATTTTCTCCTGTATTGTAAATTCTACTCTTCATTATATTCCAGATAAATCTACTCTATATTTTGAATACCGTCTCAGTCTATTCTATATCTATCTGACACGTGGCGTCCCTTACTAACCTATCTCGCATGTTTTTACATCACGATTCGAATTCATCACATTGTCATCGCCATACTGTGGATGCAGTAAGTGAGTCGGAACTGCTTGTAAGAAGCAGTCCGTCCACTTGTCATCCATCCCTTTGATCTCAACAAACACAACCGATACTAAACCTTAAATATATTCACTTAACTTCGATATTTGATTTTTGGAACATGACATCCCTGAATTATTAGCTTTTTCAGAGGAAACCACACTCTAAAAGTGCAAGTTTAAAGTGCAGTTTGTTGTGCAATATTTGGATAATGTGGTAAAGTGACAAAAACTTTGTGATGATGAACGAAGTAGAAACTTAATAATCAAGTTGACGAAGATGCCAATTGTTTCTTCTTTTACTGTATTATAGTGAATATTGTATTTTCATAAGTGGTGTTCTTTAAATGAAAGCAAAATATGGTTCTACGCATGACGTTTCGTTTCAACTGACTACGTTATCCGAAACACGAAGAAGGTTAAGAAACCACATTACATCTTACTTGACTTAACCTTATTGCTTTATGTTTGAATGAATGGCATGTTTGTTACTCAACCACGCCAGAACTACTGAACGGATCTGAATGATATTTGGCTCGAAGCTAGATAGTCTGTAAAATAAAGACTACATTTTTTCTAATAAAAAATAACGCGACTGTAATACAGAAAACAGAAGGCCACGCGGGTAAGGCTCGCAGAGCGCAGTTTCATTTAACCAGTACTTCATCGCTTCATAATCAGCGTCGTTGTAGTCGAATGTGTAATCACGCGCATACCCTAGAATGTCAACTGGTACTCAAGGAAAGTCGTTCGTTCGGTTTTCATCAGCCAGACCAGAACGTACTCAAATGGGGCTCCTTGTATATAACAAGGTGTCCAGAGTAATAGGGAAACTGAAAACGAATCATTTAAAAAGGTTCTAAGAAAGCATCTTTCAGAAAAATGGTATACCCATAAAATTAAGTATTTTATAGTTTTTGAAAAATTTGTTTGATTCTGTTTATTAATTCTTCTGTCCCGGCTTTGCCTCAAAATTTCATACTATCGACTAACTATAATAGATCATAGTCTTAGCATTCTATAATAATGTTCTTACTATTAGTATGACTATACCCTGATTAGCTAAATTAAATTATCGAGTACTAGTGGAGTACCAGGCGGATACTAGGGCGTATTGGCCCGGGGTGGCAAAAAACCGACCCTGCGCCAATTCCCAGTAGGTACCGTCAAATTGTTTGGGATACACACTTTAAAATTGTTTTTTAAAAAAGCAACCAGTAGTTCGTTTTTGGTTGCTGTGGAGATTCTTGAGCTGGATGCAGCAGTAAGAAGAAAGTATGCTGGTCTCTTGCAGGCGCTTCATTCGCATACTCTTAGCAATGTTAGCCAACGTAGTTGATATCCGCATCGCCATTTGCAAAAAAACTGTTTATTACACCTAGAAATTTGATATCAGCATTATCATCATCACGACAGCTATGAGACGTTAATTTCTGGACATAGGCGTCCTTAATTGATCCCACAAGGTCCAGTTTGAAGCGGTCGGCATCCAGCGTCTTCTTGGTCGGGTCGACTGTCTACCTTCTTGGACGTTCTATGCTGCGTTGGACGTTAAGAATAAGAAATCCAGAAAGAAAATCCAAGATTGTAATTGCGTGTATCTGCGCGCACATCGTTATCCATAAAACCAATAATAATAAAGCCATGTAGTAGAGACAAGAGCGTGGATTAGTGTATGATTTACGACATTCCGTTGTGGCTCTGAGTTCGGTACAGCCGGGGAATGTATTTGTGCCATTAGCTCCCTACTTCGAAACTGCTAGGGTGTGGGCCACTAAACACACGGTGTCAATTTATTGGCAAAATAAATAATTTTTTTTAAATATATTATTTTATATTTGCTTTCCAAGTTTTCATGATTTATCATCATTTTTGCAGAAAAAATCACTGCTATGAGAAGTACACTATTTATATTTTTGACTAGGTGCGCCCTGCGATTTCACCCGTGTTTTTGTTCATATGGGGAAAAAAAGTGTTGAGTTGAAGTTTTTTCTCTCAGTTTTTAAATATTTTTCTCCATTAACTCCTTCTTTGTGCTTTAACGAATGTATAAAACAAAAATTGCTGAAGCCATTGCCAGGTTTGCCATTAGCAAAAAATTGGTGATGTTTTGTACAAACAAAGATTAGACTGAGCTTTGAGCGACGCTGACATCAACTAACACAGTCTAGGGATGTTTGGATTTTCTTAATTTATTCGAAATTTGTTATAAACAACATACAACATGTATTTTTGATTATAAAGTCCATTTAGTTAACTAAACTTTATATTCAAACTTCAATATCGTTTGCAGTTTAATTAAAATTATATTTTAACTAAAAAAGAAAACTAAAATAATGGTAAAGCTAAAAGTGTTTCTGAAGTAAAAAGAAAAATTAAGCTATATAATTTCATTTTTGCAATAGTTCAAAAAATATTGGTCAATTAAATATGACCACACATTTTCTTACTTTCGGAAACAATAAACGTTATAGACCTTTTATTAAATCTTAATGGCAGTGCCAGAGGGCTCTGCTACATAATAAAATTCCAAGAACTGGCAGAGGACTGGTTTACTCATATTATATAGATAAAAGTTTCTAAAAAATATGTCATGAAGTAAGTCGATACCCACGCGTCTGAATTGCTGAATTTGTAAGATCGCCGTTTCCATGGCCTTCGAAAGTGTCCTCACGTGTCACTCCTCCGCAATCGTAAAGCACTTACAATGCGACTTTTTTAATAATACCCTCAAAAAACTGACCACTGCCCCAGCGGTGCACAAAAACAATTTGCTGCGTTCCTAATGGCTTGTAATTCTTTTTGTTATTTTTGGGGAAGGAAGATTTCAATTTTATTCTTATTCTATAAGATTCTGGGTTAATGCCACTATCAAATAAAACTAAAAAAAAAACTAAAAAAAGAAACTAACTATAAAACTTGACATTAAAAATAAGCGAACTTCTGTAATTAAGCATACGATATGTAAATGGTTAAAAACTCTTTCATACACGGGTACCGAAAATATCATCTATTTGTGAGCACCCACACAACCACCCACACTCATACACATACCTTCACACACATACTTGCACCTAACCCTACCTTACACACGTACACATACTCTATCACACACACATGCACTCCACTCCACCACCACACATATATATTTTTACTTTTTTTTTATTTTATGTAATTAGATTTAGGACTCCTCCGGTCTGAACACATGAATTATAAACTGATTGTAAATCGACTCAAACTGGCCTCCACGACACGGGCCTTGAGCCTAGTGTGGGGCCGTCATTAATTCTTAAGGAAATGTTAGGTTAAGCTGCCTAAATAATCCTCTGTAATTCACATTTAGAAATAAAGGTATTATTATTATTAAATAAAGCTTAACTACCTTACTAAACCAACTTTTTATAATTCATATTTTGTGGGTAGTCAAGAATAACTAAGGGCCAGCTGGTAATCAGGCATATTATATGTCTTTTTTTTTGAAGTTTTACTCTCACACGCTAAAGTTTCTTGTGCCGCGGGAGGCATGGTCAAACAGAACATTTTACAAATATCCAAAACCTCAGAACAATTACAACAATAATAACAACAATATATGCCCCGACTACGATTCGAACCCAGGTTCGCGAGATTAGAAACATAATATTTAATATTTGTACGAAGCAAAGTAGTCCAGCGGTGGGAGCGTTGGCTATAGGTAATACGATCGCTGGTCCTACACCCATCCACAGCTTCCAGTGAATGTAACACCGATATAAAATTCACAGCATGATGTTAGGGTGTCTGCGTTATCCAGCACAATGGCTTTCAGAAGCTTATAGAGATGCTGTATACTTAGGAGCTTATCATTACGTTATTACAGGAACACTATCAGTCATCAACATTTCAAGCATTGGACCATCCTGCTCACTTTTTTATGGGATAAGCTGATGAAGCAAGCAAAAGGCCCACAGGATGTTTAGCAGTATATCCTCTGCCTATAGACAGATACAAATCGTAAAGAACTACACCGATCACCTATTGTCTGTGCACCAACTCTCGTGAATATATCAAAATAATGTAGATCCAATCCATAAGAAAAGTATAGAACGTGGTAGTCTATGAAAAGCCATCGCGAGGTTTTATTAAACTGCAATTAATAGGCATAAGATGCAATCAATAGCTCCAATAGAATAGTACTCCCCCATTTCTTCCCGCCGGGTGCGGTAAGAATCGGCTAAGTGACCACTTACCAGAAGGTGGGCAGCAGCACCTTCTGAGGATTGCAAATCATACTGCGCTCGCCAACCCGCCTGCCAAGCGTGGCGAGTATTGGCAAATCCCCCCCCCCCCCTATATGGTGGAGGCATATGTCCAGCAGTGGACGCACATAGCTGAGAAGAAGAAGAAGAATAGCCCAAAAGAGATCCGCACTATCAGTCTCTCTCCACTTTGAAAAACTATGAACAAATACACGAGATGTTTATGTATAATGTCCTTAACAACTCCGATCTCAACGTCACTGACTATCAGGTGATATAGCGGCCAAATGCTAGTTACATATACCTTATTATAATCCCATTTATAACCCATTAATATTCCAAAGGCTACGCTACGATGTATGGATGTTTGTTTCTCAATCAGGTCAAAACGGCGATACAAATACGTATCGCCTTTTTTTTTTTTTTTAAAGATCATAAGCTTGCGTTTGACCACTGTCTCACCTGATGTTAAGCGACGACGCGGTCTAAGGTGGAGCACGCAAACTTATTGACCTGATTGAGAAACAAACATCCATACATCGTAGCGTAGCCTTTGGAATATTAATGGGTTATAAATGGGATGGAGTTTGGCACACAAATAGGTTATAACCAAGAAAAGCACATAGCCTACTTTGTTCCAGAATAAATGTTCGGTTCCCGTTTGAAAACTGAGGTGGTAAGGAAACCGTGTTCTATGCGCGTGAAACCACGGGGGTCCAGTTAATAAACTATGGAAAAAGGAAAAACAGGAATAAATTAAAGTAAAATTATGTCACGCAGCAAATTACTTTTTTTTTACGTCAGTGTCATTATTTTTTTTATTTATTCTTTACACAAGAGTCGCACAACGAGCTATGGAGAGGGCTATGCTCGGGGTTTCTCTACGTGATCGAATCAGAAATGAGGAGATCCGTAGAAGAACGAAAGTCACCGACATAGCCCAGCGGATTAGCAAGTTGAAGTGGCAGTGGGCAGGGCATATAGTTCGAAGAACCGATGGCCGTTGGGGCCGAAAGGTTCTCGAATGGAGACCACGGACTGGCAAGCGCAGCATAGGACGGCCACCGACTAGGTGGACAGACGACCTGACTAAGATCGCAGGCAAGGGCTGGATGCGGGCCGCTTCCAACCGGTCCTTGTGGAAATCAATGGGGGAGGTCTTTGTCCAGCAGTGGACGTCCTATGGCTGAGATGATGATGATGATGATGATGATGATGATTCTTTACACGGTATATTTTATAATATAGCATTTATCTATAAGTGTATAGCTTTCTCTATATATTTTTCTACCTGTAATTTAAAACTTTTACTAACATAATATTTATAATACTAGCTGAGGCCCGCAGTGTTACCCGCAGTGAAATGGTATTGGTATTGACGATTTTTGTGACTTTCCGTTATACCACGGGAACAGTCTATATTTTGCGGGATAAATTATAAGTAGCCTATAAGGTATTCTAGGGTATAAGCTATTTTCATTCCGAATGCGCCCCGCGGTTTTACCCGCGTGGTGGTGATTGATGATAATGATGATAAAAAGTAGCCTATGTGTTATTCCGGGATTACGAATATTAATATCTACATACCAAATTTCATCCAAATCCGTCCAGCCCCTCTAGCGTGAAAGACTAACAAACATACATCCATACATTTATATTATTAAGTAGGATACTAACATACTACAATATTTAAAATGACGATACTTTCTGTAATAGACAGTACTGACAAGCATTAAATTCCTAGGGTGATATAACCACGTTCCCATCCCACTATCACCTACTTACCCCTACTTTGGGGTGCGAGGGTGGTAATGAAATAAAAAGTAGGCCCCCTACCTGAGTACGCAGGACGCATAGTAACACCGTATTAGTAGCGGGGGTTAAAAACCTCGGGTATGGTTGTACCTGAAGAAAATCTGTTAAATTGGATTTTTTAAGAATCTTCATGAATAGACATCTGCTATTCGACCGATTTAAAATTTGTTTTTAACGAATCAATTATTCTTGGTTTAATGTACACTATCTACTCAGATACACGAATAAGTAAATCATTACGCTATTTGTCGTACGAAATGTTTCCATCATTAAACGCAGTTTCCCATATTAAAAGTGCTTTTAGTAAGAGCTTCTTCGGCGTTTATTGTCATGCATTTTAGTTTAGTAGCTATTTGAGGTACCTTCGCGCAATGTTTTCTTCGCATGACACCATGTACAGTAGATAATTTTTTTTTTGTGGAATTTAGGCCCATATAGGAGCTACACGAGCGAAACCGACGGCGACGGCCTCCACCTGCGGTCAGATAAACTTGTATATCATAAGGTAATTCATGTACAAAGTTTCATCCAAAATAGGGACAAAATGTTTATAGTATATGATTAGTCTTTAAATCATGATTGAAGTTTATAATAAATATTAAGTAAGAGTGATTCGTAGACCACATTATCATTTCACATCAGCTAACTAGTGGTCAAAAGCTTACCTATCCATAATTCTAAAATAATTGTAATATTTCAATTGTATTTATGCATGTAGTCAATATTATAACAGAAGATCAACAGACGTGTCATCGATTATCAGGATAACATAACTACACCGGAATAATGGCATTCAATAATCTGAATCGAATAGTTTCCAAGTTCGAGACGAAATAAGGCAGTTGTCACGCGGGCCGGTCACGTCAGCGCTGCGCGGCGGCTGAGCGGGAGAGGCCGGTCGATCGGCGCGCGTGATGGCGCGGGACCAACTAACGACAAATGCTTCATAGTGAGTACGCGTCTTTATAATGGCACCTTGAAAAAGTTCAGTTCAGTTGTTATTTAGCTACATTATGGGTGGGTGTTTGAAGTGAAGCCTTCCGTTAAAAGAAAGCTCAAAGGTTATGAGATGAACAATACGCACCCTGCTGTGTTTATAGCGGCTATATCGCTTTCTCTTACACCTCCGTTATCTATAAATATTGTGATAAATATAATGAGTGAAATTTCATTGAAAAAATGTATAAGTCTCTAAATTCTTGTATATTCTCAATAAAGAAGTATTCAAGTAAATTTTGGCACCAGCGGTCGTACCGATCAGCGGGCGCGATGTGGTGCATGACGAAGTCGGACGAATCTTTTTTAAGGTTTGACCAAATGGTTAAACAGACAATTTTGAGTATTTTCAGCTTATTTTGTTGAAAATCCTACACATCTATTTTTTTTTAGATACCACAGCATGAGAATAGTTCATTAAGGTTAATTTTGATTCAACTAAATTTGATTTCATTACTTAATTTATTAGTAAAAAATATTTCGAGCGACCATATTTTTCCTGTATTACAAATTCTCGCGTTATCGACAATTGCGGTTGAACTGTGCCTTACAACCGAAGAAAGGAAATTAAAAAGTTTGAAAATGTGATTAGTTTGAACCCATAGGTAATCTGTAAACTTCATACTTTTAATAATGTAAATAAATACGCATCAAGATATGTCCCGCCCTCTGTGCCTGTAAACACCCGAGAACTTCTGTATTATCAGAATCAGAATCAGAGAAACATTTTGCAAGACAATACTGGATGGTACTGGATGGCAGGAGAGTTATAATCAGCTTACCCATAGCAGGCATTCAATGTTGCTTATTATATATTATATACCTATTCTTAAATTATTAATACGTCAAGATTATCATGTTTAAAAAGTTTATCATACATTTTTACATAACATATTTCTTATTATTATTATTTTTAAATGAGTTCATTATAATTTTAATGGGTGAATCATATTGTCACTAAACCATTCTCTAGACATTCATTCTTTTGTCACAAAGTACCTTATTATGTAGCCACTGTTTTAGCGTCTAGTAATTTTTAGTTTTATAGTGTTACTAATTATATGTCCACTATATTACTTGGCAATGAGTTGTATACATATATAGCACTGATATTATGAGCTTTTCCTATAGATCATAGAATTGATGAGATTATTTGTACATACCTGGTACAAATAATCTGGCGCTCTAAATCCTGCTTCTCATGCGCATTTCACATTTCCTTTTATATAAGTGCATATTACATCAATGGGGGAGGCCTATGTCCAGCAGTGGACTTCCTATGGCTGAGATGATGATGATGATGATGATGATGATGATGATGAAGTGCATATTATTTTTAAAAGACATTGCTAACTCTAAAAAGAAAATTCCTGTCAAAAGTAAGAATCCCTTTTTCTAAATAAATTTTGCATTCTTTTTCACTTACTTTTACATTCTTCACCAGCGTCCATTATCTTCCACTAAAATAAGACATTTTCTGTATATCGGTATTTTGGCTCGTTCAGACGGCTATAACCGTCCGACACGCACACGGATCGATGCCGGCACGTGACCGGGACGAGTACGAGGAGTAGCTACATCTGTGGGTATCACAAAACCATATGCCCCATGTATTTCTGTCTTTTGCTGGCATCGAGCATTTAGGACTGCTCTAAGTTTGCTGGGTATTGCTACAACTGAAAATCATCAACTGCAATCAACAATTACATTTTAAAAGGTATCTAACCACTAATGGTGCCAAGAAAATCGGTTTATAATGCAACAAAAAAAAATATTGAAGGGGTGGGAGTATCAGTTTTTTATAAGGTTAATTTAATAGCTTTTTTTAAAGGTAAACACGCATCTGAACAGATGTTACAGAGCCGCTCAGATGTTAAGTGATGACGCGGTCTGAGGTGTAGCACGCAAACTTAGAAGGTACCTATTCACTCGCGACTTGAAGACTGCTTTAAGTACGAGTACATAAGCTTTCAGTCCTTAGCGTCTTTATTGATTACCATATTGATTCCGAACATAGATTTGATAACGATGTTGGGATGATGTGATAGGGTAGCTAATGCCCAGTGCCCACCTGGCTAGCTACCACCCTCGTGTTTGAAAACCTGTCACCAAGAGTACTATTACTCTGTGAAAAATCGCCCGGTGAAGTTCTGCCACCATATCTATTTCTACCGCCAGGCAGCAGTGTTCGCGTTACTGTGTTCCGGTTTGAAGGGTATATGGTTTCCGCTGAAATCACAAGCACATGAGACTTTTCAACTTTATGTCTCAAAAATGACGCGGACGGGCGCAGTGCAGTTCTTTACGAATTGTATCTCTCTGTAGGCAGAAGTTACCACTTAACCACCTGGTGGGCCTTTTGCTAGTTCCGTCATCCTATCGCATAGAAAAGATCATTCTCAAGTTTGAAAAACTATCACCAAACAGATAGTGTGTTCAGGCACGGTGTCCTTGAGAGCCAGTTAGTTTTGTAGTTACTTTTAGTTATTTATTTCAATCGTATGATGTAAAGGGCCATTACAATGTGTATGATATTTTTAAGGTATTTCATTTGATTGTAATTATTACCTACTGTATTTCTCTCAAAAGCTTTTGCAAATACCACATTATATACATAATTATAATGTGGTATTTGCAAAAGCTTTTGAGAGAAATACAGTAGGTAATGTAATCAGTTAGTCTTCATAAGATAGTCATATAGCATTGCGCACTTGTTGTTGAGAAACAATAATCCCAGCATATACATTGTTCTGTTATATCACAGCAGCGTTTGCGATGAAAACTCCCAGACGCGACGACGGCTTGATTTTTTCCGTTAAAGTAATTTCATATTTCAACTAGTTCTTTTTTTTTTTTTTTTTTTTTACATGTTATAAGTTTGCGTTTGACAACTGTCTCACCTGATGTTAAGTGATGACGTTGTCTAGGATTTAGCACGCAAACCTAGAAGGTACCTATTCACCTTTTAATTATAGCTCCTATATGCCTTTGTCTATTTTCTTATTTATATTTAGTGTTTCCAAGAAGTTAATTAATCATTAAACTGCGGTGTAAATCCGATGATGCTGTTCTAAGAAGTGTTTTATGATAGACAAGAATTCAAATACAATTATAATTACCAAACATATTAAAATAAAAACATCCAGCGACAAGAAAGAAAGTTTTTCCTCAGTAATCACCCCGAAGCCTACGTCCCGTAACTACGTGGAGCGCCGTAGCATGCCGGTCACGTAGATTGTACGTGAGCGTCGGAGGTATTACACCCGCTCCGTAATATACGTTGTAGGAAATAACGTTTTTGGTGATGGAAAAGTAATATGAGAGGAGATTAATACTTGCAAGGATCTCTCACTCTCTGTTATCATTAAACTCGTTCGTGTAAAAAATAAATGACTTGCACATAATAGAAGGGATGTGCCTCCCTACTAAGCAGGTGGCGGGGTAGCCCCAACATCATTCTTAAAACACTGGTTGATAGGTGGGATAGCGCATTGTTCGCTCATGCGAACTGCAACTGAATGCGACTACACTGTGGGTAGTCGCAGTGTTTTCAAGTAGAGATCACGGACGGGCGCAGAAGAGAATCACAGGCCGTCCGTCGTAATTAGTAATGGATATTCTATGGCTGGGATTCCAAGGATTTCCGAAATTTATTGCATATCAAAAGAGAGTTAACAGTCTTCGAAAGGATTGGCAACGTATGCCCCCAGCATTACAGATATCCATAGGCGACGGTAATCGCTTAACATCAGGCAGCCCATCTGCTTGTTTGCCACCAATTAATTTTTGGTTTTTATAACGTTTTTTTTACACTATTGTCTACCTTGTGGTCTCTCCACATTTTGAGGTCAAACCCTGCTCTTGGGAACGGGAACACCAGGTTGTGATGGTAGATTTGACGCGGTAATATCTATTTGTGCAATAGTCGGAGTAAATTAAACAAAATTCAATTGAGAGGGCGTATATATACCGCGTACTTGTCTGTACAAAAAGAAAACCCATTTTTCTACCGGTAAATATTGTCCGATTTCGGTAATCTTTTTTTTCGTATTTCTACACATCACTTTTTATGTAAAGACTGACTCATCACAAGGGAAACTTAAATTAAAAGTCAACTTACCCTCATAAATATCAGCCCATATTCGAGGCTTTCTTCACAAGAATTGTAATTTTTGATTCGAATTCGACTTAATAATAATATATCATAAGAGAATAAAACAGTCAACAAAAATAGTATACCTGATGAGTGGCATGTTAAAAATGGCATGTTACACAATTACTGTTACAATTTTTACTTTACCGAAATTTTACAGAAATAAATCAATTATGTAAGTGTAAGCGAGTTTCTGTAATGTCATCGGCACACATTACAGAAACTCGCGGGTGTTTACAAGAAGAGAGGGTGGAACAAATACAATAAATATTATTGACGTTGCCGCATTTGTCGTTACCGCGTGATTTTTGAAAAAGGAAACAAGTATGGTAGTACTAAATTCTTTTATCACTAATAAATTTGGAAATCAAATCAAATTTTGCTCAATCAGAATTAACACTTACGAAGTACATAATTAGTGGAATGTTTATATTATCATATTATATATACCTATTATCATAGGTGATGAGACATGTAGGACTCTCAACATAATATCTCAACATAACAAGCGATTGATAAGCATAAGCGAATGATAAGCACAAGCTGTTGTACATGTGTGTGCATGTTGTAATCTTTCTTTTAGGTATATCGAGAAAGTCACCAGAACATTCAAACATCACGCGGTGTGATATAGGTAAAGTAGTAAATTCTCTCCAATTTGACTTGCATTTCCCATACATATAGCTATGTCGGTGGATCCAAGAACAGAGTCGAGAATGCCGGTCACGTGCGCCTACGTGCTCGCAGAATCCCCCTTCGAAGATGTGAAGGAAGACGAGTCTACACATGCTGAATTACCCACAGATTACTCCAAAAATTACTATGGTGACTTGTTACTTTGTTATACTGACTTTTAACTAATCTTTGACTGGCACAACAAGAGGGGAGTTAAAGATGTGGCAATATTGAACTACACTTGGAAGTTTAGACTAGATTTTGGTGAAGTTATAGTTCAATTTATTGTTAATATTATTACGAGATTAATACTGAATATCTCAATAGATGAGATATTTTGATAAGTCTAAGCCACTCTCCTATCAGAATAGTTTGTTGGCCTTCCAAAGCCTGTTTACTTACTTGAGAAGTGAGGCTCACTTAGGTATGTTAAATGTAGATATGTGTTAAGTTACTGTACCAAAGCAAAATAAAACCATCACACTAATATTATAAAGGCGAAAGTTTGTCTATCGTTTGTATTTTTGTTTCTCCTTCACGCTGAAACGGTTCAATGGATTTGCATGAAATTTGGAATGAAGATAGCTACCCTGCAATAACTCATATCTTTATCCCGGATCTTGTTGGATAATTGAGGTCGCGGGAATACCGTAGTCCGAGGGAGAAACTGCGGGGCTAATAAAATTAAATACAAAATTATCATCATCTCAGCCATAGAACGTCCACTGCTGGACATCCATCCCCATTGATCTCCACCAAACCGGCTGCGCTTGCCAGTCCGTGGTTTATACGCGTGGAACCTTTCTACGTTCTCAGAGCTAAGTGCCCTGCCCATTGTCACTTCAACTTGCTAATAAGCTGGACTATGTCGGTGACTTTCTTCTACGGACCTCGGCATTACTGGATTCGATCGTTTAGGTTATGCTCGACGGACGACTTTGAGCCTGCCCCAATACAAAATTATACAGAACAAAAATAAGTTTTCTGATGATTAAATTTTCCTCAAATATCTACTTCATTTTTCATATCATTTGCGAATTACTGTATTAATGGCGCATTAAATAGGGTTAAGTCCCTCGTGGAAGCGTGAAGATATTTTTATAGCTTTGTAAGAATGCTATAAGCGATGCACCGCTCTACTCCCTCTGACGTACGCATGATTTACTAGTGGTACAGTTTTCTCATTTAGATTTCAAAGAATATTCTATAGATGCGATTAAAGTATATTGATATTAATAATTATGATGTATTTGAATGATGAATGTGTGTCTGTGTGAAAGTGTGTATGTGTGTATGGTTGTTACTTCTTCACGCTCAAACGGCTACACCGATTTCGAAGAAATTTGGTATGGAGAGAGCTTAGACCCTTTTTTTTTTTTTTTTTTTTTTTACGTGGGCGAAATGCATTTACGCACTTCCGCCTACCGGGAAGTAGGCGGGGTGTGTCGGGCTCGCTCGAGCATCACCGCTCCCTGGGGGGCCTCATGGCCCCCAACCCTAACTGCACCCACAGCAGCCAGGGTCCACTACCGACTAAAACCCACGGTGTCCATCCTGCCGCTATAACGGAGGGAGCGCGGGGTATTGCATACCGCGCCCCCACCACGGCCGTCCGTTTCCGGACCCCTCCAGGGGGGAGGATGACCCTCCCCCTCGCGACCGTGCCGGGACCAAGAGCACGGCCGCACCACCCCGGGGACCACACAGTGCAAGGAACGCCAGACTTCCCACATCCGACGCTCGTGGTCCCCTGCGATGGGCCAGATGGAGCAGCCCCATCGCCAGCCGCTTCGGCCGCCACCCTCCGACGGCGGCCATATCGGCGCCACAGCAGGAGACGAACTGAATCACTCCCGCCGCAGCGCCTCCTCAGCTGCAGCGCCGTCCCACAGCGCCGCTGCCCCCCTCAGTTGCAGTGCCTTGCAGCAGCACCGCAACCTACCGTCATGTGGACCGCTCCTCGTCGGCTTGGCGAGCAAAGCCTATCGGGAGCAGTCCCGGCCAAAATACTATAAACATACATAAATAAATGGATATAAATAAACTTACATAGATATGAGACACGCGAGTCGCCGGACGATGTCTAGTTACGTCTAATTCAGAGGAATTAGACCAAGAACAGGCAGCACCGCGAGAAGGTAATCGCCAGACTTGCCTTGAGGATCATCACGACCTGCGCTTCCCCCAAGACCGTAACCTCCCTACCCATCACGGCATGAGTAAAGAAGGCCTGGACTTAACCAAAACAAGCAGCGTGAACGCCGCAAGCATAGGCATAGCAACTATTTAATGGATAAACCCAGACCCGCCCAGAGCTTAGACCCTGGATTAACACATAGGCTTATTTTCATCATCACCGTTTTTCATCACCAGGCGGGTACAACCACAGGGCGCTGCAAGTGTATAATAAACTCAAAAATACCACTAATGAGAATAGTTCATAGAGATTGTAATTGAACAAAATTTGATTTTATTTGCTAGCTAGCGGTCTGCCCTGGATACGCACGGTTAAAAATTTGAAAACTAAAAATTATAAGGATCCCTATTATTTTTTTAATTATGATATGTAGCCCATGTTACCGGGGTAGTGTAGCTTCCCAACAGTGAAAGAGTTTTTCAAATCGGTTCAGTAGTTTCGGAGCCCATTAATGCAAACAACCAAACAATCAAATCTTTCCTCTTTATAATATTAGTATAGATTTATTAATGAAAAAATGTTTTCGAGGGACCATATTTTTTCTTTATCAAAAATAGGTGGTAATTTTATTGTCAAGCCACACTTGCTAAAATTGTTGCCAAATATACAGTCGCCAAATATAGGGTCTGCCACCCAAACATAGAAGATCTTTGAGGATCGGAGACTTTGCTGTAGGTACATTTTTCTTTGCGGTAATATTTGCAAGCCAATAATTTAAAATACCGGTGTTTTGATTCTAATCAGCCTTAAGTCCATAGTTGTATTATTACTTATTTGTCTTCAATTTATTATTTATTTATCATTCATTGTCATATAACAACAAGATGGATTTTCCCGTTCAAATTATAGAATTAAAATCTTTAGCTTTGTCATTATTTATTCAGCTATTTGCCAAAGCGCAGAAGATGCACTACTGCGAATTGATTTTCAACACAGCAGGCGATAAGTTATTCCAATACTGCAGTGAAAGTACCGAACTCGTGTCGATAAATTAGACGATTGACAAATTTGTCATATTTTCACGATTTGTGCGAGTACCAAGCGCAGATCACAATCTTTTGTGTTCCAATTTATAAATTAGCTAAAAATACTCTTTCAGCTATACAGAAGACGTTCCAAATACATACATTAATATTAACCGTTAAAATAAAATTCACGACAATATCAAGTAAATATTGTACACAAAGTAATTTGCAATCAAAATGCCGTGGCTATTGACGTAGTCGCCGTAAAACAAACGTATCTAAGTTCATTTACAGTTGGATGGAGAACGGATGGGAACCGCACCCGGAATTAGCAATAAAAACTTTTTTACAGTCGACATGACGCGAGGGATATACAACAGATTAAATAGTAGATACTACGACTGTGCCCAGTACTGTTTTAGGGTGATGGTAGGGAAGACTTGTCTTATCGATAATACCTATTACGAGTACCTACACTGATTTACCATTGTACATTTTGCATTTTTAAAAAGTTGCCAGTATGAAATAAAAAAGTAAAATGTAAAAATACAAAAAACAAAACGATAAAAATGTAAAAACCTAACCGAACGTGAACATTATTGTAAATGTTTCTGCTCCAAATGTATACACATGTTCGACGAAAGTAAACTTACATCTAAAGCGATACACAAACAAGCTTTTGTGCATAGAGTCCGAACTAGTGAACAAGATTTCGCCACTGGATAAATATTATCGATAAGTAAATAAGATTTCGTTTCCTCACTTCTACACTAGACGGCAATATTTCTTGGCCGCACTTCATTTGCATTTCTTTATTGGATCGCGAAGAAATTGAGAGAAATTCGCACACTTACTTATAATTACGAATCTGTGTTTATATTAATATGTAAAATATTTTTTTATATATTTGTAAGATACTTGACTACTATCTCAGTTCAGGTTAGTTGTGGTCAATAGTAACAAGGTTAAACTTACAATGTACGAGGACGGAGCACACTGGGTGCTTGGTGACAATATTCTATACCGTTATAGCTCAAGCCCAGGGTAAAAGACCGGTCTTTTATTGGTATAGGTATGAGCGGTGAATGAGCATGCGTCCGGCCTGATAATAAGAGGCTATCTTCAATATTCGATACTTTCGATAGATAAAATTTCTTTCATTCAGCATGGCGCAGGGACCCAAAATGAGTCTTGGCCTCCGATAATAATATGTGCCACTTTGTTCGATCTTGAGCCATCTCTTGCCAGTTATCGGCTTGGAGCTCGCGAAGATCCTTCCAAACGTTACGAGACCGATAATAAGAAAAATACGACCTGATCCCAACACAAACGACTCACGGCACAGATAGATATAATAAGAGAAAAAAATAAGTTCTAGGTACGTCTCCTCTCCTGAGCTACATTTAATCTTTTGGTGCCCGAATTCCAGTTATATCAATGGCGATGCATTACGTCGTTGTCGAGATCTCAACTGTCAAATCTAAGTACCTATGTATAAAAATTCTTGCCACAATAAGGTTATTAATATTTATGTTTTAATGAATCGGTAAATATGGCTGTATTATAAATTATACGATTTATAATTTTATAATATAGCACGCATTTAAATCGAAAAGATAAAAAGAAACATATAAAGGAAAACTCGTAAAAGTGGCTAGATTTAATAGTCCAATCACTACCGTAAATCCCCACGTAACATGTACCTAGTCCAATTGCAATATTAGCCAATAGATCAATGTAAGAACTCCATACATTCCGCTAATAGTGCGATGCCTCTGGTCGCACGTTAAAATGAATGTTTCATGCAAACCGCGCGATCTACGGCGAGACTCGAAGATATACCGATGTAGTTTCGAGATCGTGAACAGATGGTTTAGATTCGGGAATAGGCCCTTTGGGAAAAATTGCCAAGGCTTGATAGACACAGATAATAACTCAGAGAAGGAATGTACGCTCAATCTCAATACAAATAGCCTCTATTTTGTGACATCGCTATAAGCGCTCTATGGCAATACTGCACTGTGTTTTTACCTGTAATTCGACTACCTATGCATTTAGCGTAATACTTCAAATTTATAAATAAATAAATCATCAAAAATCTAAGTTTTTCTCCAAGATATTCTCCTTCCCGGGGGCTTGAAGAGAAAAAATATATACACAAGTATTTTTTTCAATGATATTTAAAATTAACATTGTATTTACTTTATGTCATCGGCATCATGTCAGTCATAGGACATCCACTTCTGGACATAACCTCAGCCCCCCAGCCCCTCCCTCCCGAATGATTTCCACAAGGACCGGTTGGAAGCGGCCAGCATCCAGCCCTTGCCTGCGATCTTAATCAGGTCGTTGGTGACCGTCCTATGCTGCGCTTGGCAGTCCGTGGTCTCCAATCGACCGACGAACCTTTCGAAACCATAGGCCACCATAGTTCTACGTAATACGTGACTTACACATAGCCCAGCGGCTATGTTTCTTGGTGGTTTTCACTTTCGAATGCCTAATAAAGAGAAATCTTTCTTACGGCTAAGCGATCATATACGGATACCAAACACCGACCTGCATCTCTCATGATTCCGTAAAATATTTACAGCTCTACGTTTACGTATAGCAACAATAAAAAGGAAAACTGAAACATTTTTCAAACTGAGAAAATTTATGGGCACCCAATTGAATTTCACACTTGATTTGATCGAGCTCCGGCGGCGCTTGAAAATCCTACGGCTTTCAAATTCGGAACGCATCTGTCAAATAATGGCGGGAAAACAGACCGCGGCAGAGTTGCCAAGCTAGAGGAAGGGTCGCCATATGTCAATCGGGAAATAGTTATTTATGGACGCCATTCACAAATTGCATTCGACCGAATTGATATATTGAAATGTTTTATATGTAAATGCGGATACAAGACGAATGGCTTGGCCTAGAAACGGATTCCTATCTTATGATTAATGCCTAGTGTAGACGTGCATATAATTCCTGGTAGGTATAGGCTATAGTCAAATCTGCAAACAATTATTTTTATATGTATTACAATATTGTGTCCACACGGTCCATGCACTTGGACAACGTTCTAATTGAGGGTGAAGAAATCGGTGATCACGTGAGTAGCAAAGGTCACTGAAAAAGATGAAAAAAATGGAACTGACTTACAAGATAAGTACCTACTCAAGATACAGAAATGACTTCGTAATTCTCGATTAGCGTGAGAAACTAGATATAGATAAAGAAACGTGATAGACGCGTAGCACAAAAATGTGGACAACACTGGACTAAATATTTAAAAAATCAAACATGTGACCTGACTTCAACACTTAAAAGTGTGAAATAACTTGTTGAAATTGCTTAGTAACATTTTCTATTTAATTGTCAATGGTTTTATCAGATGTTGAAATATCATAAATTCAAGCTTTGTACTCGTAGTATTGAGATAAACTGAAAAACAGTATTATAACGGGTATTTATGATATATTTTTTATGTACCTGTCTACTGCAATAGGTACATACCTAGGCACTCGTATGATTTATCTCACACTTTATAATATTTAGACACGGTTTACTCAGAACTTAGAAATAAATCAAACATAATAACCGTTCAACAAACATGATCACCGTCAAAGGAACAACCATTTAAAATCAATGGCTTAGTTTCAGTAAATCACCGCTTACAATCGTGGGGTCAAATCGGCGACAGCCACGCAGAGATGACCGGGGATAATAGTAACATCTCTATGATTATAGGTCCATAGCTTAAAATATACTTATTTTAGTTTTATACGGTTTTCTTATAAATAAACTAAAATTCAATACAAGACTTAGTTTGTTGAGCTAAAAGCTGCATGATATTCTGAAAATTGTGTTAGAATCGAACAAGAGGGGGTGTTGAGGGGACACTTGATCTTTGCTCCGTATCATTATTTATTTATTCAAGTCGCGAGTGAATAGGTACCTTCTAGGTTTGCGTGCTAAATCCTAGACAACGTCATCACTCAACATCAGGTGAGACAGTTGTCAAACGCAAACTTATAATATGTAAAGAAAAAATATTAATACCTAATAAAATTAATAATCTTATTTTTAAATATCACTACATATTCAACTACACTATTACACAACACGAATAATAAACAAAATAGTATTTGTATGGAGTTAAAACTGGTCCCTGGAACAAATGCTATATTTGTTAAAATCTAAATGTTTAATTAAAATCACGGTTACGGAATTTTGCCATAATAGTTATTGTAATTTTACTGTATGAGAAATGTTATTTTTTATTTCAATCTTCATAATATAATCATAATTAATAAAAATAATTCATATCATTTTAGTCTGTTTGTTCCAAAATTTCATCAAAATCAGTTAGGACTTAGGTAGCTACGGGTATACGTGGTAACAATCATTGTCACACACACACTATTTTAGCATATATGTATAATATTATTAAGATATGATAGTAGGTACGATAGGACAGGATATAAAGTGGAATCTGCTTTAAATGAATGATTAAATCTCTAGTAGAAATAAAAATTTGAAATATTAAATCATTATCATAATAATGAGCGAGAAAGTTAGTCACATCGAACCAGATATTGGAAGGTGATAAATAGCTTACTTAATTTGAAAGAAAATAATAATTAAACAATTGAATTGATGTTAGCCAACTACAGTCCTCTGACTAATATTATAAGGGCAAAAGTTTGTGTATACGAGTGTGTGTGTATACCTATTTGATACTCCTTCACGCTCAAACGACTGCACTGATTTCGATGAAATTTGGTATGGACATAGATTAACACAGGCTACTTTTCATCCTGAAAATAATTGCTGTTCCCGTGGGATAAGCAAATATTCAAAAATCTTCTGTTACTTCTTCACGCTCAAACGCCTGTATCTATTTCGATGAAATTTGGTAAAACCCCGGAATAACATATATATATATATATATATATATATATATATGTTACACCGGGATAAAAGTGGTATATATATATATATATATATATATATATATATACCACTTTTATCCCGGAAAAAGTATGGATCCCGTGGGATAATTTAGGTAGCGAGAAAACCTTAATCCACGCGGGTGAAACCACGGGGCGCTATTAGTATTTGAATAATTGGCAAAGAAACGACATTGTGATAATATAAAACATTAATAACGTTGTATGAAATATCGCATTTTACAAAATTATTTTACTTTTTTATTGCTACAGGTTGGTTTATTTTTATTTTCCCTGCTTTGTTACTACCAAATCAGACACTCAGTAGGATAAGAATTAAGGTAAACAGTAAACATAGGTATTGTATTGCTCCTTAGATTACTGTGATAAGTACCTATCCAGCACAGAACATCTGTATGGAAAAATCGACCTCTTTTTTTATGATGCTGAATGATCTTCAGCCACCTTAGGGTGGTAGACTAGCTAGGTACCTACCTATATGGTTGAATTGTTAACAAAGATACGCATTGCGAAGTACCTACCTACATTGAAAAACAGAAAATGAATGGTATAGAATCTTCATACGGCACAGCAGCATTGAGGTATTATTACTACGCCGATTCTCGTGAGTCTGGCGAGATAGTGAAAGATATTGAATTAAAGAGATTTATCAGTTTTTACATCTACTTACTGGTAAAAAGTTAAACCATCACTTTTTTTTTGATGTTCTGGAGAGTTTTGGGCAGTCTATAAGCACGCAAGCAGGCATTTTTACACGTATTTTATGTGAGTAAACACGACTCGTCGTGACGGACGTTGGATACTCACTGGATAGTTGCGGTACGCTGTACCGCAACTCGTGGCGCAAAACCTTGATATACGTTCTCATCTCTATACATAGTAATACTACCTCAGTGCACAGCAGCGACAAAAACAATCTTACTATAAGTACGATACGAATACAACATAACTTTACTGCTTATAAATAAAAACCTAGGTATAGAAAATAAACACCTGTGCCGGCTAACAGCTCAGTCTCGGTCACGTGCCTGACTCAGTCATCAGCGTGTCATGCATGCTGTTTTGAATGTGGAACGCGCGCGCTTGAGTGTGTGTCTGTGTATGTTATGTTTTGATTCCAGTGTTACTAGGTATACAAATTATTACTGCGTTGGTAGATTTTACGAAGTACGTAAGTACTACTACGCTGAATCTAGATGTTGATATATATTGTAGAATAATATATTCTATTTTAGAATAATAGCGCCACGCGTTTGCGCAGCAGTATTTTGAACTTTTCGGTACGGTAAGTTATACCAATAAGTTTGGGTCTACAGACCTAAACTATGACAAAGTGTAAACAAACTAAAGCCATATAAATATATAAATACTCTACAACCCGGAACACATTTTTATTTTAATTACTCTACTAAACTAACCCTTACACCGTTGCGTAAAATGTATACGGTGTACACTGTACAGATATTATACACCATTAAGGTAAGCGTGGCTTTATAAATTGTATTAATAGGTACATAAATTGCTTAACACCGTAGACTAAATCGTCACTTATGTGATATAGGTATATAATTATATAATATTTTGACAGATTTTTAGAGCTACAAGACTTTGAATATAATGGTCAAAATATGTCTTCTTAAAGAGACATAGGTTTGCAAGGCTTTTTCAAACTTTTTTAAAGCTATCGCTTTTAGTGAAACGGTATATAAGGCATTATCATCAATTTCAAATTCATATCAATTTAATTCGTGTAAAGCATCCGCATCATACTTAAAAAAGAAGAAATCAAATTAATATAATGGCAGCACCGTCAGACAGCCTTGTTTGGTTGTTAACGCAAGCGCTATCGTAGGTATCGTTTTCCTTTGTCGCGTCGTCGTCGCGTCAATTCAGTAAACAAGTTAACCTTGATTAAGTACTGACTAAAGCAAACAAAACATGGATTTTAGCGACAAAGTTGTGTTAATTACCGGTGCAAGTTCCGGTATAGGAGCTGCCACTGCAATTTATTTATCAAAACTATCAGCAAAGTTAGCTTTGGTGGGCCAAAAAGAGCAAAATCTTAAGAGAATTACTCTTTACTGCGAGAAATCAGGGGCAGGAATCAAGCCCTTGGTGATCACCGCGGATATAACAGACGATGTCGACGCCGAGAGGATTATCAACGAAACAGTGGAATATTTTGGCAAATTAGACGTCTTGATCAATAATGCAGGAATCGTCGGAATGGGAGGCATAAAGAACTCTAGCATGGAAATATATGACAAGGTAATGTCAACAAACATGCGATCTGTTTACCAATTAACAATGCTCGCCGTGCCGCACCTGATAAAGACAAAAGGCTGCATTGTAAACATTTCGTGCATATCGAGCACGAAACCGAGCACTATGGCACTAGCGTATAATGTTTCGAAGGCCGCCTTGGATCATTTCACTAAATGCGTCGCTTTGGAGCTAGCAGGTGATGGAGTCAGGGTCAATGCCGTTAACCCTGGATTCGTGAAGACAAATCTTCTTAAAAATATTGGTCTAAATGAAGACCAATACGAGTTATTTGTAAAGAATGTTGTTGGAAATATGCCATTGAAGAAACCTGTGGAAGGGGATGAAGTGGCTGCATTGATTGCATTTCTTGCTAGCGACACGGCAAAGAGTATCACTGGGTCCAATTACGTAATAGATGGAGGCAGCGCACTGAAATAAAAATAAAATTAAGTTAAAATATGAGAAAGGGCTCATTAAAAACTACATAAGTACATAAATTATAAGTAATATTACCCACATAAATAGGCGTTTGATTATAGATGTAAATTCTCTTAAAGGTGGTACTATAAGTACTATTAGTGGCTATTTTAATTGTACATAGGGAAGGTAATTACAGTACAACGGTCTATGAAAGTAGGTAACCTAGAGAAAATATTCAGAACTAATTTTCTAGTCATAGATAGATCACATATTAACGATTTTATACTAGTATTTGTAATTGAATAATACTTAGATATTTGTACTTAGGTACTTAATAATACTTACTGCTTAGATACTTAATAAAGCTGTTATTATCTTATGTAGTGAAGAAAATAATATAATATGACGTATTGTTTAATTCAATATCCATTCAACATTTACCTATTTAATATACCACCTAGACGGACCAAGGTCATTTAATTTAATAATAAACATGAGGGCTGATTGATGTTGATTAAACAAACGCTCATGTAAAGCGAACTTTACATGGGTGACATTAATCACACCCAGATAAGTGAAGTGCGTTCAAAGAAGCGGCAATCAGTTGAACTAACCATAGAATCTACCTAATATACGGGAACAGCTAACTGAAACATCGAGTGTAACGATAGCGCTTTAATCTGTTAGCAAAGAAACTAGCGCCACCCCTGAGGGAGATCTTTCGTGAAAAAGACTTCATTAAATTGTAAATTTTATAACAATAGACACCTACGACGCGGACGATAGAAACTAGTAGCTGTTAACACTTTGTGTCTCTATGGTCCTAATAAGCACGAAAGACCCGTGGTCATATGGTACGAAATGTCCGAATGTCATTTAAAGCACATAATAGGTGCTTTTTAACCTTATAGGTATATATACCTTTAGGTACCAATTATAGGATCTATGGTACATATTATGTATTTACGCTTCATTTTTCGAACTCGGCTGAACGACAGAGTTCGTGAAAGAAGCGTAACTACTCCCTAGATCGTTTGAAATGCGTTCTCATAGATAAGTAACTATATAATAATATGCGTTTTTCATAAAATTACACGATCAAGTTTAATTTCCTTTCGCAATAGGTAATAAAACTTACGTTAGTGTGTTTTCATCAAAAATTTTCCAAAAACTGTACTAAGCCGCCACGTGTTTATCTGTTGAGCGACGAAGGATGCGCAACTCAAAATTAAGTGCCTGATGATTTTCTTGCCTTGCACTGCGTGTAACCTAGGCAACTACCTACGTCTTTTCAGCAAGATTTTACGCATTTCATCACGATTTTACGCTTTATTATCTACTAGTACCGCCCCGCGGTTTCACCGGTTGGTTTACGGTTTTCCCGCTACCTCAAATATCCCACGGGAACTATACTTTAGCCTGTGTTAATCCAGGGTATAAACTATCTCCATACCAAATTTCATCGAAATCAGTGTAACCGTTTGAGCGTGAAGAAGTAACAAACACACACAAAATTTCGATTTATAATATTAGTATTTAATTTATTTTTCACGCTACTGCACTCTCAGTGTATGAGAATAAAGCATATTCCATGCTCAAACAACGCTGGAATCTTTTACTCGGCGTCACTTGTATTGTCAACGGTGATCAATTACTTACCATCAGTTTAGCCGCCTTCTCGTTGGCTACTCCCATGCTGAAATACACTCTGCAGTTCCAAACGACTTACTTGTAAGATCACTCGATAGCAATCTCCCAGGATATAACTGACACGCTTAAACAAAGTATTAAAAAAACATGTAGGTACGTTATTTCGGCTGGGGCACGAGTCTATTCAAATGGGAGAAGTTGTCCAGCAACGCTAAAATTCCTTGAAATCAAGAAACAGCCATGCGTGCTTCATTTAAGTAATTTATTTCGTCGAGTGGTGAACGTTATAGTTACATTTTAGATATAATAGATTTCGTCGAAATATTTCAGTCATGACAGCGGAGAAGATAATGTGCAAAAGACTGTATTACCTTTTGATTATCTAGAACAACCACTCCAATTTCTGAAAAACTTGTTTTCAACCATACTAACCAGCATAGAATTACAGAGAACGTTTTTATTTTATACCTCACTTCCACATGGGGATGTAGCTCAGTGGTAGAGCGTTCGCTTTGCATGTGAAAGGCCCCGGGTTCGATCCCCGGCATCTCCAAATTTTGCTGTTTTATTCCCGCAATGTACTACGAATTAAAGCACTGATCTGATCTAATCCTAACTTTTAAAAAATAAACATCGCTGAAAACAAATTCCTGATAGTGACGCCATGTATTGATATTTTCAGGTTTCTAATATTTCGTTATGATAGAAGTATGTGACCTTTAAACACCGTAAGTCGACCCTTTAAGCAGGTAAGATTTCCGTCGTGGTCAATACGGTTAGCAAAATGACTGTAGTATAGTAGTCTATTGCTAGTAACGGATTAAAATTATGCGTTAAAAGAACAAGTACAGGCCGTTGAGAACTTAGCAGCGTCTTGGCCCGAGTGGCAGAATGGGACGCCCACCCTTCTTCGACACCATGCCGAGCTGTCCCACCTGGGTCTAGCAAAGTTATATTAGGCATACCCAAGGGGCAGCCATTATTCTACAAGCACTTATGTGCTATATTTTTTACAGGCTGTCAAAAAAAGAGGTTATCAATGTAGTTGTATTTTAAACACATATAAAAAAAGAGTTAGTATGTTTTATATTTCTTACCTCGGATCTCAGCTATTTGTGTACCGATTGTGTTAATTCTATTATTGAATACAAAACATCACGTGTCGTACTTTGTTTAAACGACAGTTTAGTGGTAGTTTTCACTGAGTGAGCAGGACTCATGGAGAGCTCATGTCTCCACGCACGCACTGCCCGGTGAAAACTTACACGTTAATTCCGATAAATGATATATTAAAGCTAAAAAAGCACTTTGACAATCGGTACTGCTCACTAAGATAACGTGACTGACAACTACTGCACCAGACATTCATATTTTGCTATAACAATTCGAAAGCTACAAAATACAATTGTTCTAAATTTGAATCCAGACAATCCCAATCATATTGATCTCCTGGTAAAATCGTTCTAACTATACCTCTTATCTATTAGAGAATAAAGAAATATTTAAATCCGACAGATACAAATTATATTCAAACCAACAATACACACAAAAATGATAAAAATAATATAAAAAAGGAAAATTGCAATACAAATCATGACATGTCAATCATTTTTATTTTTTACACTGAAAAATAATTTATAAGTTACATACAATTTTAGATTCAAACTCAAATAACACATACATCATTGACTTTACCAATTTAACACACGAAATGTTTTTCTTTCTAATTAGTAATTACATAGGGGTCGGTATCACGTAACTCCGACATCGATGCCGATTGTTTTGATTAAGAAAGACCAATGTCATGGCTCACTTCACAATAGATTACAATCGTTTGAAAAGTATTTACAAATCATGACACCCGCGTCAGTACCTCACGGTAGTGTAGCCGCTCTTTTATATGTTGGACTACAGTCGCCCGATCATTAATCACTGATTAAATCGTGGAGCGGAACATTGAAGTCAGTACTAGTGTCATTAATCTAATAAAACTACCAAAAATTAAGTGCGTACGCGTTATAGTTGCGTTATTCAATTTCTTACACGATACGGGACGAATGTTGATGTAAGGTTATCATGTATAGAGCCTGTAAGACGAATACTTGAGTCAAATTTGTCGAGCCTTGGAGCCACTATTGATCTATAGTTGGTTTAACAATAATTGATCCATTGGTTTAACAATAATTTTTAATCATTACGCTTAAAAATTATTGTATGGTGAAAACGTTTCATCCATGGCCAATATATGCAAGCATTGGTTAATATTTTAGCTTTTACTGAGGAACATAAGCAGGTATTTAATAGAGTTCGTATTTTTCAAACTTGTTAACCATTGATTGACTTACGTTCGATTTTTTAAGGAAACAATCATGGTATTTATGAATTAGATTTTTTCGTTCAAAAATTTGAACGTACATTCCACCTAGAATGACGTCGCATGAACGAATAAAAAATAATTGGTTGACGTAACCATCCATCAAAAACAGCCCTAAATCATATAAATCAATTGAATATCACAACTTTTTGCATATTCAGACTATCAGTTCTCTGTATCACTTTTGTACTGAAATCTAACGTTTTCTCCGTTAACTACAAGATTTCGGTATAGTTGCATGTATATTGTTTACAATGGGATCTCTATAGGTGTTGAAATTAGTTGACACCGGCCCGTCTCGCAGGAATGGTTTTATCGATACTTCCTAAGAAGGTTACATATCTAAGTATTTACATCGACATTCATATGTAAACATTTCAGTACCATATCACAATACTTTTGTTCTAATTGCACACAAAAATATAATACATTATTATGGTAACACGGTACTAAAACGTTTACAAATATTTCGCTGACGCCTGGCTACACCGGCTCTAAATCGATGAACACGAGCCGAAGACACGATGGGTTCACAATAACTAATTCTAGCAACACTAGGTGTACAATGAACACATTGTAATTTGGGAGTTTCTAAGCTAAATTCATATACGCCAGGTTTTTAGCGTATATCTAAGACGCCTGCTTATCTGTGAAACTATTTGCCTTCTCAATCAAAATCTGGGTAAATATGCGTATTTCAATCGTGGATGAATTTTCATGTATCCAGATGCCGTTTGAAGAACAATACTCCTAGGATAGCGCGACCCATCGTGAATATCATCATCATTTTACATCCATATGAAGATGAAACGGTCACAAACATTTATATTAATTTATATAATACCCAAAAGTGTGTGTACACCCATATTAAGTCAATTATACTTGTCCTACACACATTCCTTTGAAAAAGGTTTTTTTTTTGCATTCAAGTAATAAACGCTTTGGCTAAACGCAACACTCAGAAACCATTTGATGATGAATGTTAATTCTAACTCACACAATTTTATAACATCTTGAAATTGAAGCAGATAGTTTGCCACTAGCAAAGCAGGCAAATTAGATTACTTTTATTTACACAAGTCGAAGGCAACAAGATACAGCTCCTTAATAACATAACAATAACCAGTACATACTCGATGATGAATAAATTAACAAAATTGATTTATTACTGTAGGTAACGTGTGAAATAACCAATTATCAAATACTACGAAAAATAACTGACAAAAGGAAAACGGCCATTACGGTATTGTTATTAAGGTTAGGAATTACACTTGGTATTTGAAACGTATTCCTGGGCTTGGCAAATTGGCAGTTTTTATAAATGGCCCTTTTATTCCAGTTTTTAGAAAAAGGATATGACGAAGACTATACCATGTCTATTTCTTGCTTAAGTCAGCATGGGCGCGCGTGTAATCCACGCAATTAGATAAGGCTTTTCAATTAATTGTTTTATTTGCGGTACAAAGTCAACAGAATTATAAATAGCAAACAAGTGATGTTGAGGTAAAGCTAAATAAGTAAATTTTATAAACATTTGCTAAATAGATACATATTGTAAAATTGTACATACATTATAATATCGTAACAAAATAATATTGCAGCCAAACAGGCACTGTCTTTAATTCAGGCTAAAATAAATTTAAATAGTTTTATATTTGCGCCAGTTTATTCCACAATTTGAAATCAAAACTAGCACAAAACATATAATTGAAACAGTAGGTATTTTTGTTACATTATGACCCACATTTAGTGCCAAATTAAAAACCATTGCATTAAAGGTCATTTCAGTTTGTAAACTATCGCTAGAGCACACGTGATATTTGCTGGAAAATTAGAGTCATTTCCATCAAATATCACGGAGTCCTAGCCGGTTCTTAGATGATAATAATAATAGATAATTAAGAAAATCCAATTTCTTTTTTAAATCATGGAACTGTAATAATTTGTATCCTCTGATACCGAGAATTCTTCGTCTAGGAAGTCCAACCTTACTTCTGACAGCTTGACGTATCAAACACAGAACACAATATATTTTATATACATATATAAGCTAACAACAATTTCGCATAAGTTTTATACATTTACTTCAAAATACGACATACTAGAACGTAATTTAAAATCGTATGTATTTCTTAAAATAGTCTAACTACTCATTGATTCAAGATTACATCGAAATCACTTTTTGTTTTCGTTTTCCCATTTTTTTTCCTCCATTAACTATTTGAAAGTAAAAAGGCCTCAGCGGGAATGTGCTTCTAGTATTGAGCCAAGAGAAGAAAAAATATAGCTGTCTATAAAATTATCTTCATCAATTGTGTTTGTTGGATAAAATTTAACATTTTATAAATAGTCTAATTACAAATTAAAAATACATATACAATCGTAAAACTGTTATTGGCAACCTTAACGTTTTTTTTAAATAAACCGACCGAAAAGGCGAACGAGCATTAATTTATTTGGTAGTAAAAAAGGGGTTTTAAAAATGTATCCTCTAATTGTCCACAGCAGATCTTTATACGACAAAGTGTCGTTCGACACGTACAAACAGTTACAATAAACTTTACACGAGCTTAATATGAATAAAAAACAAATTGAAATGGTATTATGTAGCATAGTATGTATGTATATGTAATGCTGTATTACATTTGTTACACTTCTGCCTAGACAAAACATCACAACAATTAGTTGTTAAAGTTGCCAGATAAAAAATCATTAAAATACAATATTATTAAAAAGAGGAGATGGGGCACAAGCTACTCGAGAGTAGACTGCATGAATTAGGTTCATGCACCAAATTTGCATTTGTAACAATCGGACAGGCAGTTGTGCAGCATGTATAGTTCTCAGTTAAACATTTTCATTTTCAGTTTATTATTATACAGTAAAAATACCTTCATGTGCAAAATGTTCCTGTGTTCCAATGCACAAATAGTTGTAAAGCGAACAACTGCGTATGCGATTACCTGTAGTTGTATTTAGGCCAGTTTTTAGTTACGTAATCTTAGAGTGCACCCTGTCTCCTTTTTAATAATATCATTGTTAAAATAATCATTTATTTACACACATTCTTAATTTCACATTACAATTCAATTTGGGATCACAATTAAAGCGCTTACAATGCTTTGC